>CAJOBZ010000022.1:522500-1722500 GCA_905332375.1 Pieris macdunnoughi | reverse complement strand
AATTTTTGAAATTGAATTGAATATTTATCAATGCAGCTATATTTTACGAAAAAAATTATATATATAAGCATTAGGCTTCGTGAAATAGAACTTTGTTATTGTTACAGAAGGCCCGTTTCCACTTTAAAAGCTTAAACCTCTATTTCATGAAATAAATGATGTAAACCATTAAAAATACTTCATATAATATCTATAGATGGCGAAGAAATTGTAGGCACGAAACGACCAATTGGTTTCTCGGCGTTGGTTACTATCGCTTTTTTCCAATACCCAAGAAATTATATGGTATTGACGAAACCTTGAACATATGCTGCTGAGATGAACGAAGAGACTAGTAAATAGATATTCTAAGGTAAACATTTTGATTATTTTAGCATTAAAAATATCATTTTTATCCTAGAACCAATTTTTCGATGCAGTCTTGATCATGTCTTGTCTCCAGCAGAGATAAGTCGAACAGAAAACGATAAATAAGTTAAGATAGGTAAATTTTGTAAAATATTTGTATTTTTCTACTATACTAAAATTATAAATCTAATAATTTCAGAGATCCAAATGTTCAAAATTCCTGGTAGAAAAATTACATTCTGCCTTTGAAGAAGACAAGGCCCCTGGATATAGAAAGACACAATAGTGCAGACATTTTCAAATGATTGAATTTCGACTATCCTTCAATTTATAATAAATGATAACACAGTACAATTTTGGTTCCTATATTTTTATAAATATTGATATAACATTAAGGTTTTGGATAAAAACATTATTCCGCTTTACACAAGTATGAAATACCATCATTACATACATGATGGTTTAAGTACTTAAGCTTTTTTAAATTTATAGTTCATAACTATTACTTTTTACAAACTAATTAGAAAATATAATATTAAAATAAATATATTTGTCTACAAAATAAAGTAGATGTTATTGATTAGCTCTATGTGAGGCTGGGTTTAAATTAGTTTTTATTATACTTAAGTTTGAGTTTGTATGCTGACTGAAAGTTATTTTGTAGTGTGTTAAAAGTTTACTATAATCATTAAATTAAATGTGTAAGTTATTATATTGTTCTTTTATTAACCTATAAAGTAACATGGCTTATATATTTTTCATTTCGGTTACTACGTTTTCTGTAGGCAGTCATTCAATAATGGTAGATTTAATTAATCATTTTATTAATATAACAATATTATTAGATACAAAAAAATTATTATGAAGTACACAATTATCTTAAACACGGTAATACAATTTTTAAAATAGATTTGTGGTCTTGGTTTAATCTCTTCTTAACATTTCAATAATTGGTCATTTTCTTCCTCATTCTTGACAACTACCGCTGATGGCTGTAATACAATAGTTATCTGTTAAAATTGTAAATAGGGAGATATGGTAGGTCACTGTACTGACACAATAATATTGCGTAACAATTTAATTATAGTAAAGTTAAGGAAAATAATAAAAAAACTTGCATAAAACACACAAAAACTTTATGGGATATCTTTGTATTTCTAAGTAAAGTATCTTAAAAACATGTTTGATAATATTATAAATAAGCCAAAAATTATTTAAAGTTTTATGGTAACAAGGCTTAGTAATTTCACACACAGTATTTGATTCAGTACTATGAATAAAAAAATCTTGAGCAAACCTATATTTAGACTCAGAAATCCAAATCTAAGTATGTTCCTACTTTAAAAACAATTATTTATTAATGAAACAAATCCAAAAGACCCATGAAGGGTATGTTTAGTGCTAAATTGTAGTGCTGACTAAAATATAATAACAACTAAAATAGAATAACTATCTTTAGATTGCTTCTATGTATATTAAATAAGTTATGGCAATGTCATTTCCAATATTTAAAATTAACGTTGATCACTTGAAATGGTATAAATTTGAGCAATTGAAAGCTTATATATTTGATCCAACATACCTAACATGATTATTTATACTTGTGTTCTGAAATCTGAACAATTAAATTAAATTCAACTTGATCAATTAAAATTAATACTTCTTATATTTCATGAATGGAATTTGAAGTTAGAAAACCTAAAAATATTTTTTATATTTAACATTTTTAACCAATAATTTAATTATTCTTTACAATGTCCCTTCGATTTAACCTATTACATTTGACTTCAAATTTTCCATCAAACAAACAAACTTTGTTAACTATTTTTCTAGACACTGCTTATTCCTATTTATTTACTATGATAGTTATTATGTTTCTAAAATAGTTTTAATAGAATTCAGTTTTTAAGAGTGTTAGTAAAAACATAGGTAATATTGTTGTTGTGTGTTTGACCTCTGAATCACTTAAAAAGGTTGCAATAGTAGTTTCGTGGCATCTAAAAAGTACCAACACTTGCACTTACACAAATGAATAAATATATAAACACAAACTTTTACTTTTAATTTATAATTACTCAACAAAACAATAAAATGAAAACATTGGTATTCACCTTTAGTAATATTATGAAAATTTAAGATACCTATCCATCCTGTTTAGTTTGAATCCTTAGACCATTCTACCATCTTTTTGTTAAGATAATATTCTTAAATTTTGTACAATATATCCAGATGTTAGGTATCCCTTGTTTCGTGCTGAAACATAATTAATATTTTTAAGTTTCTGTCGCTCATATACACCACGGCTGGTCGAAGTATAAACTCTTAATTGGAAGTTATAAAAAAAATACGTAACTTACGATTTACTAATAAATAAACTTACTACTCACCTTTAAGCGACCCCCTTGCCAGATGGGTTTTAATAATATTCCTCGCTATGCTTTGGTTAACCATATTTCTATATTAATCTTGCTAATTATTTTCCATCCGATAAATCATTTTTGAGATATTTTCACAGTTTATCTTTTTTTTAATATTCTTCATTTTATTTCAAACGTCGACCATTTTGTTTTATTAAAAATATTTTGTTTATATATGATAAAAAATTTGACAATTAACTCTTTTTATAAATAAAATGAGTCAATTGTCACGATATTAATAGACAACAACTCACTAGGTTCACTCCCTCCACTTATCAAGAGGTAATGTAAAATTTCCTAACAGAATACCATGAGATTCCAAAAATTACGTGAGTGACGAAGGGAGCGCCGTTAGTGCGTAGTGGACTCATGGATTAACAGTGAGTTACAGAATCGCAGGGCTGGAATTAAATATTAGTATTTTCATAAGGTAAAACATACAATTATTGGCGTGTTTCTTCCGTCAACTCTTACATAGCCCCTACCAAAGACAATTTCAAAGTCAAATAATTTATCTCAATTAGGCCTATTAAAAAGGCACTTTTGAAAGTCAAAATTACAAGTTGCCCCTTCCAAAAGGTAGTTTCATATGGAAAATGTCACTCTTACTCTTTAAAAATTGTTCTTACAATAATATGTATACTATACCTACAATAGTATTGTTATAATATACCTTGATAATCAAATATTTGATGTATGAAAGATATTGAGATATGTGTACCAAAAACAAAAAACAATTAATAAAGAAATAGGCGCATGATGTTATAAAAAAGCAATGCAGCAGATAACTAAATTGTTATATAGATACATTGCTATGGAAAAGCCCTAACGCTAAGGACTCACGCAGCGGTTTGCGTAAAACGCGTCGTGAAATGTGATTTAATTTTTTACATAAATATCTGTATTCTAAAAAAGTCTGCGGGCCCGCAACCACGGCGGGCGCGGGTGCAAACCGCTTCGTGAGTCCTTAGCGTAACTCTCGTGTAGTCTAGTCAACAAGTTCAAAAACGTGAAAAATAGATATAAAGGTGCTAAAAATATGAGCGATGGCTTATTCGATTCGGAACCACCTCTAGAAAAATGTTCAAAGTAAATTAATATTTAGCTATGCCAGATACCGCTTTAAAAATCCTTCCTACGCTTTGATGCCGACTACATCATGCAAGTGCGCAACGTCGCAAATGAATATGATGCGATACTTAAACATTTTTTTGAATTATTCAGAAGAAAAAAGAGATCCAATGACATAGGTAATTAAATTCTTAGTTACATACATACACTGGTCAATATTAACTTTCATAAAATGGGAATATAATAATATAAGTCATATTTTTGCCTTACCAACTTTTGATATTGCTAAAGTTCTGGATGCCTTAATAGAATTATCAAGGCAATAACATAAAATGTTCCAAACAAGATCCAATTACCAAATGAACATTAACTTGAAAATAAAACAGAGATTAAATTTAACTACAAACTTAAACTAAGACAGACGAATTATGTGTTGAACGTAGCAAAACTTATGAACGGGTGTAAACTCAAAACTAATTTCCCTTGAGCTAACACTGTTATTACGCTGTAAAACATTGTATTGCTACGAATAACTAAATTAACAATATAACATATTAATAATGCTATTTATTTTATAAGTTTTAATATTACGAGTAACATTGAATATAATTAAGCTGATTAAATTCTTTTACACTTCATAAAAAGGCATTAGTTTCTAGCAATAAAAAGTTCGTATTTGTTTGTATACCATACTAAATTTATTTGTTTATTTATGAGGGTATGGAAATCCTATGCAGAATCAGACGAAAAATGTTATTTAATCTGTCGTTATTTTGACTAAACTTATATTTAATAAAAAATGTACCCATCCGTCAAAATGTATGGGATTTTGACATACTTCTCTCACCCTTAGAGTCGATACTTATATAAATACCGTATCCATGTTTAATAAATGTGAGTCACAATTCTCGACTCTGAATCTAATATCCTTAGATTCAGAGTCAGAATGCAATAAGAATCTCTTTCAGTAATCATAATTATCCCCTCCAACGAGACTAAATAAAAATATTTCAAAATTATTAAATCCCCAATTAATGAATACAGGCCAATACTTGTATTAGTCAATCAATTATATAAATGATTGAGAGGAGTTTTAGAAATGTCCATGGTACATATTATGTGCTATTTTAATAACTTAAATAAAGTATTGTCTTTGATTTACATAACCTTTACACATTTAAAGAAAAAACTGTTTGACCGGATTGAAGTTATGTATTATTATAAATTTACAACTTGACGTCACCGTGACCACGCACGCTGTAAAGCACGCGAAACGTCGGATAAATTTAAAATTATGTTAAATAGTTGTAAATTTATAATAATACATAACTTCAATCCGGTCAAACAGTTTTTTCTTTAACTTAAATAAAGTAATTTTTCCAATATATATTTTTTTACAATGGTATAGCATCACAATACCACAATTGATCACCTAAAATCACGACACTTTGATAGACAATCCTAATATCCCTTTGTTTGAAAGAAATCTAAAAATACCACTCAGTAAGTGACCTTTCAAATATTCATGCGGAAAATATGGGAAAATCTTGTTCGCATTGGAAGAAGTTATAAAAAATTCACTTGTGTAATGTGAAACACTTTTGCTGTCAAGCAAGCTCAATCTTTGTTTTTGTACAAGGTAAAATAAAGCCTTTAATCTTATAATAAGTTAAAGTTTGATAAAAATATGTGTATTGCTTCTGTTGTATAAATGTCGGCAAAATACCAGAGAGTATAGAAATCGTTTGCGATTATAGAATTTACGCTCTCCTATAAATGACCACCTTGGTGATACAAACTTAGATAAATTATCTTTGACCACCGCCTCTGATATATATTATGTTTATAGAAACGTTTTGTCGTTCATTATTATTTATTTAAATTATTATTTATTTGAATTAATAGTACTTATAAAATTAGTTAACAAATTTTTAGGGAGGTATCGGGCGAAAAAATAAAATTAATCACATGTATAATTTATTTTACTCTCACATGACGTCCAGCATCTAAACCAGCATACCTGAGATTTAAAAAGTAGACGGCATGTGTCAGGCACAAAAGGTTGAACGCATACCTATACTAATTACCTTTACGTACATAACTTAACTAAGAAAATTTAAGTTTAATTTATATGGATCCTAAAAAAATAACTTTTAACTGTAGGCAAAATACAATGTAACATTTAGGAACCATCATATACTTGCATTTTCAGGTTTTGGTTTTTCTAACGTTGGATATAGGCCTCCTCTTACCGGATCCACTCGTGGTCAGGCGCGGCCTGGTGACCCCGGCGACGGCTGTGATGTCTGCCGCCCAGCGCCAGCGCGGTCGCCCACTACTACATACCTGAACAGATACAGAAATCTGAAGCTGAAACCTTAAAAGTGCCTTTGTTTTTTTTATACTGACTTGTCCTATTGCATAATTGTACAGAGAGTATAAATATTTTTTTTTATCTTAAATTTTTCATATCATATTTCCTTTGCCATAAAGCAACTGCGCATACAGAAATATATACAAATCCTAAAATCAACTGGTGCACGATATCTAAACAATCTTTTTAATTTAATCAATAATAAGTTATATGTGAGATCATCCGTGGATCTGCCATAATTATTTATATACAATATAACGTCAGTAAGTAAAGTAATTGTATAAATATCAACGGGTGCTCTTTAAGTTTTGTCAGGTTCTCAAGGAGTAGAAAATCAGTTTAAAACAAAGGATCAAACAAAACAAACTCATCGTAACTGCATTACAATCGCCGAAAATAGAGTCATGAGAAGCCGAGAATTCGATTCACATTGAATTTACACCGATACCGCAACTTTTTAACTCCAACGTCAAGCTATTAACAACTTTATCTCTCTCCCAGAAAGGCTATTTTCTTCTGTACGTTGAAGCGGAAAGAAAGACTTGACCCTTTATTTCAAAGCGGAGTGTTCCAAGTTCTATTACAGGCTATTAGAGTTTATTTTCCAATGTACATTTAAAGAAGAAAGCGTTCCTGCTATTTCGTATTTTGCCGTAAACTCCTTTAGTTGACTGCAAAATGCCGGTATTCGTATACTCTGTTTTGAATTTGCAGTCTTTTGTGAAGTAATGATGGTCTTTATTGGAAATGCTACGTAATCTTGATGAGATGTGCAGAATTCGTGAAAGGAACTTGGAGAAATTATTAGTTTTAATTTACGAAACAGCTTAAGATGCTGGTTTTATCCGGAACTGTTTGTGAGGTTTATACTGATTCAGGTTGCGTTTAATGGGAACTATCTGCACTTTACTATGTTACCACTTTTAACCAGGAAATAGATATTATAGTCACAATGTTATTGTTACGGGTTGGTAAAGATCGCTTATTAATGGAGCTTATTTAAGGACCGTCATATTCACTTTGAATTGTGTATCGTGTTTTGGATTGGTAGTTTTCTAGTGTGAAAAATAAGTGAAAATATTATAAAGGGTTTACGACGGGAATCTCAGGGAGGTCGGAGTTCATACCCCGGCTGTCCACCAATAGATATGTATGTTTATGTTCGTAATTGGGAAATGCCCAATTGTATTGATTTGAGTTGTAAACAAAAAATCTATATCTAATTTATGGTTCCACCATTAATGGCTTGTAAAATAATTATATATATGATAAATAATTGCTGTGAAAGAAAATATCACATGGCAGCCACACCACAAATCGATGGTGTGTCAGGTACAGAAGGTTGATAACAAAGTCTATAATATGTGCATCGGATTTTATATGTGTTGTATATATAATAAATATTATAATTAATATTATATATACAACACCTATAAAATCCGATGCACTCAAGGGTTGCTACTGATTTTCTTATACCTATTATAAAGAAGAAACGTTTGTTTGTTACTCAAAGATGAGTTTTAAGCTCATCAAGCTTTACATATACGAAAATTGACAAGGGAGAAACAAATGAACGAAACTTATGTTAAAATATAAAAAAAACATCACCGTCGTTTAATCATAATATTCATCTAATTCTTGATACTCCTTCTCATAAAACAGATTTCTATCACTCCTTCTTTACTATGCAGTGTCCTGCTGGAACTCTTTACCTCTAAATATGAGACGAGCTCAGTAGAAGGCTAGTAATTAGCTACTTATATATATGAATGATTAACTTTTACATTATTATTTTTTTAAATTTTAGTTTGTATTTTTCTTTTTTTTAAATTATTTTGCACTTCTTGTTACCCTCAGTTGGTGTTTCTTATTTATTATTCCATACTCAGGTTGCCTGGAAGAAATCGCTTGTTAGCGATAAGACTCCCATTTTCCTAATACCTTATCTAACCTGTTTTTTATTTGTATGTGTAAATAAATATTCTCAATCTTTTAAACAATGTCAAAACAAATTAATAAAAAATAGACATCAAACTTTATGACTAAGCTTAAATTGACTCTTAATAAAGTTAGCAATCACAAAATATCTATAGACTTTACAATTTATTACATTTCTCAATCGAGTAATAGGTTATTACGTTTTCGATGTTGAGACTTCGGCGCCGTATTAACAGCCCGGGGCCATTCTATTGTATTTTATTTGATTCTAGTTTTATAGCTGTACGATATTACATTGTAATATACATAGGTAGATAAGAGCCTCTGCGACAGAGTTTTTGGGTTCGTTATGCATACATACCTAATAGAAATATAATAGAAGTATGTAAAAAATAGAACCTAAATAGTTTATTTTGGTCAAATATTACATCTTATAAATCATACTTATTTTTAATATTCTTTCATGAAAATCTAGGTATCGATGTTTAAGAAGCTGGAATTAGTAACATATTTTTAACTTTTGCGATAGATTTCGATAGGCTGTGACATAAATGTAAAATGTTTCATTATCTAATAGTAGATAATTTGTAAGTAATACAATGTAATATGTAAGTTCGGTTAGGTTAGGTTAGATTGTTTAACTATTTTGCTGTAAATTAATAAATATTTTATGATATTATTAAGCTGGTGTTGGCTTGGTGGCTTCAGCATGTGACTCTGGTCCCTGAGGTTTTAGGTTTGATCCCCGGCTGTGCAGTGTGCACCAATGGACTTTCTGTCTATGTCCGCATTTATCATGTGCTCAAACGGCGAAGGAATACATCGTTAGGAAACCGGCTTGCCTTAGACCCAAAAAGTCGACGGCGTGTGTCAGGCACAGGAGGCTGATCACCTACTTGCCTATCATAAAGCAGTTTCAGAAATCCCAGGGCCAGACCTAATTAATAAGATAGTGTTAAAATATGTATTTTGGAATGAAACATTTTTTTTGTTCTTAATTTTGTTACTAGGCCCTTTTTATTTTTTCCACGACTTATGCACAAAATGTGTAGTTGGTTAGTCTCAGAATAAATTGTTTTCACTAAACATTCCTTTTATTACAACATCCACGTACATTCACACAGGTAGCAGAGCGTGTTTTTCCAACTACAGTGTACTACACTGTAGTTGGAAATATCGGAAAAGTGAGAACACAATTTATATTGGCAGAATAGTTACTTGACGACTTTGGAATTGAAGTTATATAATCAACGTAGCTTTTCTCGTAAAAGTTGTACGAAGAGAACCCTCCGTCAAAAATAACTCAAATAATGTTCAAAAACTTAACAATTTTCTTAACTAAAAACAATAAATAACCTTAAAATATAATAACTAAAATATATTATTAAAAGGCGTCCCTTTAGACAAGGTTCCGAAGATACTGGCAGCGTTCCCCCTTTGAATCGCTAGACTAATTCTTTGTCTGAGGTAGCTACCAGCTCAATAATATAGACTAATAGGAAGAGAGAATTTAGCCTCGTAAAGTGTGAAGACATATTTGCTGCATGAGAACGCTTGGTGTTCTATTGAGCCGGCTGACAAGAATCAAATTGACGCTAACAAGTTAGAATTGTCAATCCTCCTGATGTACAGAAGTGCACAACTGCTAAAGAAGCATGGGAAAGTTTACACCAGGCCTTTGATGACGTGGACTTACATGAAGTAAGTTAAACTTAAATGAATCAAAGCTTTTTATCTGATGAATATTTAAATGATCCTAATCCTTGGGATTGATTTGCTCCAGTTCAAACAATTTGTATGACTTAAAACTTGGCGATTAAAAATAGTGGCGGAGAGTTTCTTGCCAGTGCTTCTTGCCCATTCTACTGGTAGTAAATGTAAATTTTCAATCAATTTAACATATTTTCTGTTGACGTTCATAAGTGTAGTTGTTTACCGATATGAATAGGGTTATATTGAGTTTTGAGTTTGAAGAGATAACCTGCTCAAGGACTTGATCGACACTGGACTACTTTCGTGGATAATTGTCAGACAAACAGCTTGTCCAAGTGATCCATTGAAAGCCTTTGCTGGCATATCGATGAGTCTTTTGCATTAGTTAATCCGAGATCTAGTACAGTAGAACCTCGATAAGATAAAGTCCAAGGGAAACACAAAATATTTTATGTTATCGAGGTTTTAAGTTATGAAGGTTCTATGTCAGGTAAAGGCTAATATAGAGGTATGTACATGTTTCTATGTACCCTTCCTCCCATTTTTACTTGAATGCATCAGAAGGATGGAAAATTAAATATTTAATCATATTTATTCACATTACTTACATTACATAAAAATAAAACAACAACTAAAGGTTAACTACTTAAAAAAAACTGTGATTTTCTTTTGTTTTAAAAAATTCACTGTTTATAATCGATTTGATTTTCAATGACAAATAGAGAGGAGAATACATTAACACATTAACTTATGATGCAAGTAAGTCGTTGTCACAAAGCTAACCGCCGCAAAGCTTTGAAGAATTTAGATAAAGCAAACAATAGGTAATGTATTGTTTACGTTAACAATACATTAGTAAACACGTGCAAGCAATAAATACCGAAACCATTTGTTTTGACACTCTTATAAAATGACTCATTCACAAACAATTTTATGTTATAGAGGTTGTGGAAACATTTCTTTTAGTTACTGAGGGCCTATACAGAGATTTTACGTTAATATTTTTTACGTTATAGAGGTTGCGTATTTTAAGTTATAGAGGTTTTGGGCTCTGATGGGAAGGGAACATAGTATTTTTTGAAGTAACAGAGGTTTTTATGTTACCGAGGTTTACGTTATCGAGGTTCTACTGTATTTTAATAATATAAAAGAATAGTTATATGTAAAAAGTATTGATAATATTCTTAACCTACAGACTAATAATTTAAAATTAATAAATAGAACACTGGAATAAATTTCAAGTTTGGTCCCTGTGGCAGTGTACCTTTAATGCTGGTAGCATTTACTCGGTGTATTGCGACATTTATTCGTTCAGCGAGGAAAGCATAGCTCCGTACTGTCTACCACTTGACCCTCTACTGCAAAAGAAACTAAATCAAAGACTCTTATATTTCGGCTTGCTCTGCGGCTCCTAGTGTGGTAGGCGGCTTTTGTGCTAGCCCGAGGGTGATGAGACGGGGCTTACGTGTCCACAGAAGTAGCATCATACACCAAAGCCTGTCCCATTCTCCAAGGGATTAAAGACATCCGGCTGCTTGCTAGCGTTCTAACCGATGCCTATTAATCCAACATTCTTCTTCGAGTACACAATGTTCATATACAACAAAACGTACATCTAAGTAGCACAAAGCAATGCCCCAGGGCGCTATAATTTGTATCTACAAATCATGATACAATAATTTACTTGTAACTGACGTGCTCATAATTACATATTGTCTATTAATAAAACGTTGATATGTTAATCTAACGCGTGGGTGTATAAAGGCATTTGTCAAAGGTGAAATTATTGGTCGTTATTTTTTAATGATATATACATGTGTATCATTTCCGGTGATTTCGTTATATATTGACTAAAGACAATATTTTTATTATTTAGGTATTTTTGTGTGATTGCAAGACAAATCCAAGGTTGCAGCACGAACGATACGATAATAGACGGTTGTTTGTAAATTATATATTATTGTTTCATTTCAATAATTGTGAATATATTATGTATAATGTAACATTGCATTTTATTATTACGATCAGAAGGGATCGTCTAGAATATATTATACCAAATAATTTGGTTAATTATTTACAAAGCAAATCAATGGAAGATGTATTACACGTCCGTCGGTTCTAAGCTCCCGATTGGAAAAGGAATCAATTAAAGTAGTCAGCACGCCAGAATCCCGTCCTGATACAATGAAATGTAGATACATGTGATGTAGTCAGTACGCCAATGTCCCGTCCCGTTAAAATAACATCAGGTGATGTAGTCAGTACGCCAATGTCCCATCCCGTTAAAATGACATCAGGTGATGAAGTCAGTACGCCAGTATCCCGTCCCGTTAAAATGACATCAGGTGATGTAGTCAGTACGCCAATGTCCCGTCCCGTTAAAATTACATCAGGTGATGAAGTCAGTACGCCAATGTCCCGTCCCGTTAAAATGACATCAGGCGATGAAGTCAGCACGCCAAAGTCCTCTAAAAGTATTTCTATACATGTCAATAACTTAAAGGCTGTAAATTACGATTATTTAATTTGTAATTACAGGCTTCATTCATTGCTTAATTTTTTACGTTATTAATAATGTGTATGTGTTTTTTGCTAGAAGCAATAAAGCCGTAAGTTATATTACTTTTAAATTGCATGTTTAAGTTTCCCTTATCTTTATTATCCAATGTGAAAGCACCTTAACAGTTTTACGCCCCAGATTAATAGCATTGTAACCATAAATTATAAACACCTATAAACTTTATTATTAAAATAACGTTTTTCTTCGACGACGTTGATTGTAGTCGTTTTCGTTGTTTTATTTATTGCTTACAAAGCTTTCGCATTACGCCGAGTATTACGTTTTAATAGGTTATACATAAACAATATATTTTATGTTTTTTGTTCACCGTTAACAGATCTTCTGATTTTTGGTTAATTTTTATAATAAAAGAAAACATAAAATGCAAACGCAACCCTGTTTATTATTATTTATTTAATTATCTAATTACCGTTCATGCATAAAAAATCAATTTTTTTGATTTTTGATATTCTTACATTAGCAACACCTAAAAGGTCGCTTAATATCAGTGGTGGTTCAAACTTTATAAATTGAATTATTGCTAAATAAACATTTTCTGATTAATACAATTGGTGTAATAATAATAATAAAACCCCTTTATTCACTGACCTTTAAATTTACATGCTACTCTTATTTAACAGTACCTAGTATCTTAAATCTAATTTACATAGTGAAAATAATAATGTTTGGCTAATATTCAAAAAATTTGGCTGTGTGTATTTCATTGTGAATTTATTATTCAACTCTTTGACAAATATTCAAACTATATTAAACAGCTTTAAAGTTTGTTTGAACAAATATTAGTCAACCGAATTATTCCAGTGAAAAGGCGAGTTTCATTCGTTGTTTTTATTTGTCCCATAAAAATTATTAAAAAACAAAAAAGTGTTTAAGTATTCCAAACAACATTAAGTATTTAAATTATTTATTTACAATCTTAAAATCATAAGGTGGTCACTGACTTCAGATTTTTATTGGTCAATTTAAGTGTCTTTTGATTTATAAGTTTAAGTGAAGTAAGGTAACATGAAGTGGGCGGGTACTTCGTGTCTTCAAAGCTGGTACTTAGTCCTAAAATAGTTTTACCAAGAAATTTCCAGAATATTGGTTTAAAAGGCAAAATTAAAACAGAGGAAGTACGAATAATAAAATGTCAATGTCAATTTTGACAGCTCGAAAGAGTCCATTAAAATTGTATTACACACAATCTATTAGGACATGCAATATGCATGTTACACGGGTTTCCATAGTTTCCGATTTAAATCCCGCCTACTAACGGCTATAGTCAGTGCCATGAAGTTATACCCGGAATTGTGTTAACGAAGTATGAACCTCTCGAGATCAGCCACTGGGGCGTTTGTCTGGCCAGTCAGTGATTAAATTGGTTTAGGATCCCGGTTTAAAACAAAGAATTACACTAAAAATATAGCCAAAGATGGAATACTGTATAATATTTACAAAAAAGGTGCAAACATTTATTTATTATTTATTAACACTTCGGTGTATTACAATATAAAAATTGAACATAATTAAATGAAAAGGAGGGCAACTGGTGGCCTTATCGCTTTCGAGCGATCTCTTCCAGGCAACCACTATGAGAAAAGAAAAAAAAATGTATTAAATTAGATAAGATAGGCAAGAAGTGCAAATATACATATTACATATATTAAGAAAACTAAACAGGAACAAAAAACAAACTAAACTAATAAAGCATACATGAAAAATAAAAAGTGCACATGAATCATGATAATTTAATTTAAGATCAGTTTCACGTCAGTTAGTAGTTAGTACGAAAGTTAGGGATACAATGTGGTCAGGTGATGTTTGTACAAAAGAAATTTAAAGGAAGATAGAGAATGAGCTAAAATGTTTTATTGTTTTTCCATTTACAATAAAAAATATTCAATACATTTAACTAAGTAATACCTAATTTCGATGTGTCGTGTGATGGTGTAAACAGTGAAAGTGAGGGTATGTGCGTATTTTGTAGTGATAGTTTTAGTCTAATACTTTTTAAACTAAAGTAGTCTTTCATATTCGTCCAATTGTACTACGTTAATACTGTTTATTAAGACAATACTTTAGGTTTTATAATCGGTTGGTATTGACAGGACTGATGAGTAGCCTTGCAATTAAGACACATTGCAATCATGACACATAATGGGGCTGCCGCCTAACGCCTTGTGCCTTTACTTTCCGTTTGGTTCCTTCTCTGTTCAATTTGGTTTTACGGCGCCAGAAATAACCGCCCGATGGGGTTGTAAAGGACCTCAAAATAGGTGTTCGAAGATGGAAGCACGAGATATATGGCGATAGCGAAATATACTTGCGGATGCTAAGGCCCATAAGGGCTGATCCATTGATGACAATTATGATGATAGTACTGTACAATGTCACTCATAATTGTTACATTAATAAGGGGTATTTGTTTGTTTATAGAGAAACCTACTTCAGTCTTTGTAGTTAAAATTTTAAATTCATTTAAGTACTTCATTATATTATTTAAATGTTTCTATCTTTTGTATACAACGGAAAGTTGCGTACCTGGGCCACGTGTTTTACTGCCGTAAAATTGATTTGTGATTTAAAACACTTCTTACGTTATTAAATAATTGAGTCTTCTTACTGATTTTCTCTTACATTGAATAATATTGCGATTATTATCATCAGTGTTAGCCTAGTGGCTATGTCGGCTATGTAGCATGGCTGTGCGGCAATACATTTTTTCCTCCGTATTATAACGCGATATTACAAATAATGAGATGGCATGTACCACAGATTACCTACTTGGCTATCAAAAAACCGAAACAAATGCAATCACCTATTCCATTTCATATTTAGAACAAATATGTTGAAAGGAAAATTGGTGCACTATTAAAGTGCAAACGAATGCCCTCAAGTTGAGAGCACACGGAGAAACACTGTTGCATCATATTATGATGCGTCTTATATATCATGAAACCAATCGAAATCTGTAAAGATATAAGCATACTGTTTATTATATTTATTATTAATAACATATGGATTCAGCTAAGTACTTTTATATAATACACAAATTCTCTGATTGTTGTGCCTGGCGCGACTCCAACGTACTCCGGCTCCAAAGACTGCTTCACTGCATGATCACTTGTCAAAAATATATATTTACATTAGCCATTACATTGTGGAACGTCGGGGTGATACCGGTGGAATCTCGTATTCTGCCTCGGCGTCCGATGATGAAACTCAGCAGGTATTATGTTCAGCGAATGAAATAGGTAAGAAATTAAAATATTGTTTACAGTAGATTTTATTTTATGAAAAAGCGCCATCAACTTGTACACGACGTGGCGACGCAACTTTTGGATTTTTCATGAGACATTTCAGTTAATATCATAAAACTATCTATCTTATTACAAAATCAATGGCTTCTATAGAAATCAAAATCATTTAACACCACGACCACGTCCTTATTGTTTTAAATAAGTTAAACAAAAAAAAAATTAACACCATACCAATGTTCTTAACATAATTGATTGCCCATTCTCGATTTGTCTCTAATATCCCAATAAGCCCTATTGTCCGATTATTTATTGCCCATTTCGGTGGGCAATTAAGCAATCATTCGCATATTTTCAAATTAAGGCTGACACACAGTAAATTCTGGCTGTTTGGAAATGGTACCGGATACAGGATCATTGTATATTATGTCTGGTGCAAGATACAGAAGAACGCGAGAATTTGCTGAGTGAAATAAACAGGAGTTAATCGATTAGGATGATATAAGTTTTAATTGGAAAAATCACACACAAATCTTTAATGATAAAACTCAGTATTGTAGGACATACAACGACCACTATTTAAGCCTTGACTTGTTTAAGCTATCGCAGAATATGCTTAAAATATTAAGAATATCCATAGCGCTAATAGCACATCCCACCTACCATCCCACAACACATCCGAATAAGGTATTTCGTATTTAATTTAATTTAGATATTTTTTCTTTGAACTATTAGGTATGTATTTTGTATTCCATCTCTGGATGTCTCTCTATATGTTAAGTATAATCATTTTTTGTTGTATATAATGTTACATATAAGATTATGAAATAAATAAATAATATATAATGTCGGCCTTTATGGAGGTCGGTTGCAACTGTGACTCGAGAATTCCATGAATTTCAGATAAATGCTTGTAATATTTCACGTACTGGAATGTTGCTTATGACATTGGCTCTACCACAGCCAGTCTATTCAAAGACTCAATAGTGTGAAATGTCTGTCAAATGCTGGGACATGTAGCAATCAGAAATCGTGTTTGCATTACCCGCTTCACCCTTTAGCTTAGCACCCAATAAATCATGACGAATCGACTTCCGTGATACGCTTCGTTAATCTATATGGATTAAAAACGTTAATAGCCTCTTTGTTTTGCTGTAAATTCATTTAAATCCTCATTTAAATAAATCAACGCGGTACTTTAAATTCATATCATAGCCAATGGCTGTGGCAAATTACATTAGTTCAGCTATTTAAATTTAAATGATAATGATTTTAAGGAAAATTAAATATCTAAAAGCAATCATTAAAATCTGAACCTTAGTTTGATACGAGTCAACCCATACTAAAAATCTAATTATGTTTACATTCCCTTATAGTAAACACTTTAGTCAGCATGAAAATAATGCGAGACATATTTTAAATCAGACAATGCACACATTAACATTGTACAATAAAAACTTTACACGAATTGATACCAATAGGTACATTAGTTGTAATAATTATTTTTTGACAAAGGATAGATATAATCTACCTACATATTTTAAAAGACAGATAGCTGATTCGCTATCATATTTATTGTATATAACAGCTAAGAATTTGGCTAGACAACCTGCTTCTATTGAGCAGGTTTTAGTTAGTAAGACCTTGGAAGATATTCCAAGAAATAGTATATCTAATTTAAATTAGACACTAAGACAACAGAGAGTCTCTCTGGCCTAGAATTAGAAAGTAAGCTAAGTAAATTTAAGAACAATACTATCAATCTGGTTCACCAAAATATACAAGGCATGAAAAGTAAATTACTGGAAATTGAGTTGTTTTTTAGCAGTGAAAATGTTGACATACTGTGTATTACAGAACACTGGTTAAAGACATGTGTTCTTAAACTTATGTTCAATTTTTGTAATCATCAGATTGGTAGTTCGTTCTGCAGAGGAAATGCAATACACGGTGGCTCATTAATATTGCTTAGTAAAAAAATAAAATTTAAAGAAAGGAAGGACATAGTGAGCCTCTCTGTGGAACGCCTTATAGAAGTATCTTGTGTGGAGCTGGAGCAATTTATCATTGTTAGTTTGTATAGCCCTCCTTCAGCTCAATATGATAGTTTAGAAAAAATATTGGAGCAGGTTCTGTACAAATTGCAAAAATCCAAGAAAAAATTGATCATATAGTTCCTCTCAACGCCTGTATTATCAACAAACTTACATCTGACCACTCTGGTCAATTGTTTGAATTTGAAATACTAAAATGTAAAGAACAAAAAAAGAAAATATGCACAATTCCTATAACAGAGGATCGGTTAGACAGATTTAGGAAAAATTTGATATTTAAAATGCAATTTTTGCGTAGTAACCAATGCCCTAATAATTTATATAGCACATTCTTTGATTCATTTATTGCTGAATTCAAAAATGTGTTCACTCCAAAGACTTTTTTGCTCTCGGAGAAACCTACCTTTTGTGACTGGGCAACTTCGGAGCTACACAAAAAAAGGGTAAAATTGTATGAGTTGTATGATGAAAAACAGTATAATGACAGTGAAGAGTTTAAAACTTATGTTAGGATATTCTCAAAAAGTTTTAGGCAAGAGTGTAGAATCGCTAAGGCGAAACACTTAAGTCTTAGAATAAACAACAGCTCTGATAAGATAAAGGCTACTTGGAAAATTATAAACGAGGAGACTGGAAGAACCTCCAGAAAGGATAATGAATTTAAAGTGAACATAAACGGCAAAGTAATTAGTTCCGACCTCGAAGTAGCCTCTGCATTTGAAGAGTTTTTTACTAACATTCCTTTAAATACAACCAGCGTTTTAAATTCTTCAATATCAGCCGCCCTTTTATTATTGAAAAAGAATGTTCCTGTATGCAATCATAAGTTTGTATTTAGCCGCATTAGCTGCAATGACATTATAAAAACATTTAAACAGCTAAAAATAAAAAAAAATAAAGATCTTTGGGGTGTATCTGTTTTCATTTTACAATCAGTAATCAATACTATCAGTTCAGAGTTGGCTATAATATTTAATGAATGTATAGATTGTGGAGTCTTTCCAGACCAGATGAAGATAAGTAAAATCACACCGTTATTCAAAACGGGCAGCACTTCGGACCCCACAAATTTTAGACCCATATCTGTGCTGCCGGCTTTGAGTAAAATCTTTGAAAAAATCATTCTTGAACAATTATTGATACATTTTAATAATAATAAAATTATGCATAGCCAGCAGTATAGTTTTACAAGAGGTCGCTCCACAGCAGATGCTGGCATTCAATTAATTTCCGAGATTTTAAATGCTTGGGAAAATTCTCATGATGCCATTGGAGTTTTTTATGACTTATCAAAGGCTTTTGACTGTGTCCATCACGAAATCCTAATCAAGAAACTTCAACACTATGGCATTGGCGAAAAAGCGCTAAATCTTGTGGAATCATGCCTGAGCGATAGAATTCAAAAGGTATATGTAAATGGAGCTATATCACAGGGATCCTCTGTTACTATGGGAGTACCGCAAGGCTCCATACTTGGTCCCTTCTTATTCCTCGTCTATATAAATGACCTGCCATTTCTTGTAAAGGAGCTTCACGACATAGTACTGTTTGCTGATGACACTTCGCTTTTATTTAAAGTGAAACGACAAAATCCATCACTTGATAACGTAAACAGTGCCATCTCCAGTGTAGTTCACTGGTTTAATACAAATAATCTTAAGTTAAACGAAAAGAAGACAAAATGTGTTTAATTTGTAACTACAAATGTAAAAAAGTAGTCATTCTCAAATAATAATTAAAGACGAGGAAATAGACTTTGTTGATAATGCGGTGTTCTTGGGAATTACTTTAGATAGTAAACTCCAGTGGGGCCGACACATAGAAGGTCTTTCGAATAGGCTAAGTTCCGCAGCGTTCGCAGTAAAAAAGATACGCGATCTTACGGATGAGAACACAGCAAAGCTTGTTTATTTCAGCTATTTTCATAGTATTATGTCATATGGTGTTATTTTGTGGGGTAATGCAGCTGACATTATAATTCGATATTTGTAGTGCAAAAGCGGGCTATATGAGCGATCTGTGGGTTGTCCCCACGGGAGTCAGTCCGAAGCAAATTTAAGGAATTACATATTTTGACTCTGGCAAGTCAATACATTTATGAGAATATTGTGTATGTGCGGAAAAATATAGATATCTTTAAAAAGAATAGTAGCTTCCATAATTATAGTACTCGTAATAAAGACAAAATTAGCGCACCAACCAGAAGGCTGCATAAAACGAGTAATTCTTTCCAAGGCAATTGTATACGTTTTTTCAACAAAATCCCTAGTGAGATACAAGCGTTGTCAATAAATAAATTTAAATCGTACATTAAAGTAAAACTGCTTGCTAAGGCTTATTATAATATAAATGAATATTTAAACGATCCTAGTGCTTGGATATGAGTTGCTCCAGTATATATTATAGGTAACACGACTGAATCTCTCGGCTGCATTTCCAGACTCTGGGGCGATCGTCAACATCCACGACTGTTTTAATGTAAAGTGGGAACAAACCGTGATCCATGTAGTATCCAATTATTTCAGTATTATTATTATTTTCTGATGTAGCCAAGTCCACATTTCAAGGATCGTCATGCTCGCTTAAATGTCATTGCTTGTGGCGGCGTCCATGTGTCGGGTTGTCTCTCTCCCTAAAATATGGCGAGGGGGCCGATGGCTGGCCATGCGTCATACTCGTGAACGGGTGCTGCTTGTGGTGACTGGTCGTACTTGAATTCGTGTATGCGGTGATGTTAATTATTTCGACTATGTGTTTGCGTGTTGTTCCCACGAGAATGTAAGTGCGTGCTCCTATTTCACCATGCCTCCTGCTGATAGGGGACAAGTCTTTGTTTTTATTTATGTTATTATTATTAATTACTTAAAATGTTGTGTAAAAAAAAAAAAAAAAAAACATGGCGATTAAAAAGAGTGGCGGAGAGTTTATTGCCAGTTCTTCTCTTCCGTTCTACGCCCTTGATTTGAGAACTGGCAGTAAATGTAAAATTAGAAGCATTAATATTTATTTCTTTAATGACGAATCACAAGTGTACATTGTGTTACCTACGTGAATAAATGATTTTTGAATTTGAATTTGAAGTACCGGAGTACATACTTAAGTACAATAAGAGTTAGGGGTCGTAAAATCTATCTATAAATATGTACATATTATAGCTATCTAATTAAAGTCTTGCGGTAAACAATCTAAGTGTTCTTCAAGGACTACGTTTTCTTGAACCTGGATATGCGACAGCCAACGGTTATTTACAATAGCAAGGGCCACAGTCACTCTGTTGCACAGATCCATATTAACAAAAACGTTGCGCCTACTATATATTATGCTTTCTTCAACATTATCGTCATATATTCGCAAAGTGAGATCACAGTAGCAATATTAAGTATGTTTATATATTTTTTTTTCGACAATATCGTAGTGTCTATGTATGTGAATAAAATATAATAAAAAATAAAAAAAAATATGTTTATTATGGAACATAAGATACATGTATCACTTATTCCACGTCATTAAATTTGAACTTTTAGGCATCCCTACTCATCGGCAAAGAAGACAGAGGGTGTAGGCCGAGAGAAAAAGCCGGCGTACAAAACTCTCGGTACTCTTTTAAAACAGCAAATCATCAAACAACACTTATTTAAAACAAATATCGAAAATTAATTAGAAGTAGCCTGTCTAGCACTAGTCCCAGGCCCTTTTATCAACTAGATAATCGTTGACTTTATAGTAAGCCTTTTTACACAGCTTTTCTTTAATACATTTCTTAAATTTATTGAAAGGCAGAGATAAATACGTGTTGGTAGGAAAACCTATAATAATTCCTGTCTATAAAAAAATTTAATTTCCTTTCTATTTTCTTGACGATGCTAAAGGACTGTAGCGCTACTGAACCATTATTTTATGATTATCATCTGACCATGTGGCCGTTCACCAACCAGATGGAACTATCAAGTGAAAGACTCGTAGTACAAAGACATAACTGTACACTGTCCTAAGAGAGGCGCTGGACAGAAACCAGTGGGAACAGGTAGTCCGCTCCAGATGCTTCCTTGCTGACCAAGACGCTCAGACATGAGCTGCCGATTGATGAGAAAGATCATCTTGATTTAGAAAGGGCATTCTGTTAGCTAGACTAGACTAGACAATTTTTTTGTTTTTTTTTTTGTGCACGCGCTCTTCCGGATATCGAGGATAGACATTGGTTCCCGCTAGGGCTTCGCACGGTATTTAATTTGATAAGGATTAATGCTGTATTGGTTAAATTCGCTCCGAAAATTAGCCATTATTTGTCGTAAAAAGTAAACGACAAAAAAATGTTATTGTTGGATATCCATAAAAGATAGGCATATACCATAGTGGAGTTTTCTGTAGACCTTTTCAATTTGTACAATACTTAGTACATTATTTTGATAAATCTCATAGGGTTCAGCCTGCGTTTGCAATGTAAGCGGAAAAAATGTAATTATTTACGACATACATTAAAACCTCAAAAATAACAGTATTTCTTCACTATTTAATGCATATTATTATACATATAAACCTTTCTCTTCAATCACTCTCTCTATTAAAACCGCATCAAAATCCGTTGCGTAGTTTTAAAGATTTAAGCATACATAGGGATATAGGGACAGAGAAAGCGACTTTGTTTTATATTATGTAGTGATTATTACGTATTATTAAGCAAAAGATATTTTTGCCAGAGAAAGAGTTTGCATCCTATTTAAACGTAAACAAACAATTTTAGTAGCAAATCATAATAATTGTCTGTGACACGCTGAAACATTTATGCCCCATGCTCCACTCAGGAGACGAGTTCTTTATTAAATTTAAAATGTCTGACATGGCCCGATGTCAGATGGAGTTTTAATTTATTAAGTGAACGTGAGTACATTTCCATAGTGCTGTTACCGTTATGAGAAATTAAATTACAACTGCTAATATGGGTTAATTTAACATTGGTTCTAGCTTTTGAGAGATGCAATTCTTAACTAACCCATTTATTTTATTTTTACATTTAAGGTACAGAAACAGAAAACAGATTGGTTAAATACAGTTATTAAACACTAAACAACATTTGAAAACCTGAAGTCCAATTAGACTAGTAGATTAGATTTAGTGGAATCTTCAGTGCTGGTTTACCAAATATTAGGTCCTTACATATGAAATTGGCGTATTTCGTACTGGCCACTTTAATCACGATGTTCTCCTCTTTGGTAAGGAATTCCAAATTCAAATTTGTACAGCTATTTACTCATGTATTTGTGCTTCGATGACCGTCATTCATTTGTTTTTTTCTGTTTGCGTCACTCATTTTACAAAATGGAAAACTCAAAGTATCGCATTATTTACCAGTACGAGTTCCGCCGTGGCACTAGTGCTGCGGAAACGACTCGAAGGGTGAATAATGTGTATGGCGGTCATGTTGCAAAAGAAAACACAGTTCGTTTTTGGTTCCAACGTTTTTGTTCTGGAAATTTCGACCTGCAGAACAAGCCCCGTGGACGGCCTGAGACCCAAGTTGATAATGAAGTATTGAAGGCTATTGTGGAAGCGGATCCATCGCAAACCACGTCCGAGTTAGCTGCAGGCTGCGGTGTTAGTGATAAAACTGTTTTAATTCACTTGAAGCAAATTGGGAAGATTAAAAAGCTTGAAAGATGGGTAACTCACGAATTGACTGAAGCAAACCGGCAAACACGCGTCGACTGCTGCGTTACATTACTGAACCGGCACAATAATGAAGGTATTTTAAACCGAATCATTACCTGTGATGAATAATGGATTCTTTACGATAATCGGAAGCGCTCAGCGCAATGGTTGGATCCTGGCCAGCCAGCCAAATCCTGCCCCAAGCGAAAATTAACCCCAAAAAAGTTACTTGTAAGCGTTTGGTGGACTAGCGCCGGTATTGTTCATTGCAGTTTTCTCAAATCTGGCCAGACTATTACGGCTGATGTCTATTGTCAGCAATTGCAAACCATGATGGAAAAGCTAGCGGCTAAACAACCTAGGCTGGTCAATCGCTCCACGCCACTGCTACTTCACGACAACGCTAGACCACACACTGCACAACAGACGGCTACCAAATTAGTAGAGCTTCTATTGGAATGTCTAAGACATCCTCCTTACTCCCCGGACCATGCTCCAACAGATTACCATTTTTTTTCGAAATTTGGACAACTTCTTGCAAGGGAAAAAATTTAACTCTGATGGGGCAATCCAAATCGCCTTCACAGATTTTATTGATTCCCGTCCGACTGGTATTTTTAGTAAAGGGATCAATAAACTACCTATGAGATGGCAAAAGTGCATAGAAAACAATGGTTCATACTTTGATTAATTAAATATATCATATTTAAAAATAGTCGACTTTTTGTTCCTCCCATACAAAACGCCAATTTCATATGTAAGGACCTAATATTAACAATTACATACAGTATATAATATGTACATATTATATTAAACTTAATGACAAAAAAAATAGGTTTTTCCGTTTGCAAGTCTGCACCGCGAATAATCTTTCTAAATTTATAACTACTATTGTGAAAAATGTCAACATGAGAACACACAGAATTACAATACTTGCACATTCTAGCGAGCGGGCCATTCTGAGATACATTTCCTGGGCAATTCACAGGCTTCACGGAGCGACCTCACTGCTTCGAGGGTTACTACTGAGAATGGGAATGAGAAGAACAAATTGGAACAAAGATGACATTCAAACCACATATGTTAAAAAAAATTATTTATTAATTTTTAATGATTATCATTATTATAACTATGTAGGTTAAGAAAATTGTAAATACTGTATTTTGTATTGTTATGTTTATATTTTAATAAACTAAGTATATTGAATTTCTTCATATAAAGTTCATTGGTGTACAGCCGGGGATCAAACCTACGACCTCAAGGACTTAGCTTACTGCTGCTGCGCTGCTGTATGAATATAAATAACAGTAAAAACTTTAAAGAAGAGCCCAAATTTTTTCTTCACTTCCTATATTGCTCTCTCTCAAAAGTGTTTCACAGATACACTAAAATAAATATTTGTGAGTATAAAAGCAAATACCAAGAAGCTTTCATTACAATATCCTGGATATTAGGTTTTATAATAACGTTTCGCGTATTTCACCTCGATTGCCCCATTAAATAACTCACAGGCCTTATTGGAAGCTAAATAAATACCTAATCCACGGGCAAGCATTAAATTATTGTGGTCATATCGTAAACCTGCAACGTTACTACAGTATTTATTTTTATGTTGCCTATCTACTCACTGTACTCTTAAACGCTGCGGTTTTTTATTAACAGATACAGAAAATATATAAGTTTACCAGCAGCCAAGGCGACTGAATTCTTCTAAAAAAGATTTCCATATATAGTCAATTTTTATATAGAATAGGGGGCAAACGGGCAGGAGGCCTAACCTGATGTTAATACCGACGCCCATGGATACTCTTAATGTCAGAGGGCTTGCGAGTGAGTTGCTAGCCTTTTAAGAATTGGTACTTTTCTTGAAGGACCCTAATTCAAATTGGTTCGGAAATACTTCAGTGGGCAGCTGGTTCCACATAGTGGTGATGCACTGCAAAAACTGAACTAGAGATTTCTTATAAAAAATGGTCAATTACAACACTGAAAGTGTTGCAATAAATATAAATGTCGCAGCCAACTAGCTTTAACAGCCTAGCCGTTTAGCTAGCGGCGTGAAAGAT
This sequence comes from Pieris macdunnoughi, assembly GCA_905332375.1. NCBI lineage: Eukaryota > Metazoa > Arthropoda > Insecta > Lepidoptera > Pieridae > Pieris > Pieris macdunnoughi. The sequence continues at coordinate 1,697,053 of CAJOBZ010000022.1, read as the reverse complement.
GTTCAGCCAGTTGATCAAACAGCTAGGCAAATGACTTGGATCGATGCCATTTCATTACTTGCCTAGTCTGTTGACTGTTAATTTAAATTTAATTCCACTATCTGCCACTCTCAAACTCGAAACGAAACTCTTCAAATTGTCAATATGTTGTCAGCAAATCACAACTTTGATGTTTTTTTTCTAAATTTTCATGAAAAACTACAAGTACAATGGAAGAGTGTAGTGACAGTAATAATGTGAATTTGACTCAAGCAATTTAATTTTAAAAGAAAAATTTGTATGTTATATGTTTCACCTTTTTTATTTCTACCAAATAATGACACTGGTACGAATGGCCAAAGTATTAGCCAGCCAGTTTATTAAATGTTGTAACAAACGCTACGGCTGAATGCCTTTCAGGCCGCTAGTTAAACAGCGCCGTTTAGTTAAAAGGATAATTGAACCGTTGGTTAAGCTAGTTGGCTGCTACATAGATACCTACAGCATATCCCTCGTTTGTAAATCTATATTATCGAATAAGAACGCCGCGTGTTTTCACAAGTGTGTAAACAATTTTTTTCAGATCCTTCCTCTGTGCTCGTAACAGCAACTAATTGCTTTCGGAAACGCTTTATGCGATCATATTTCACCTGAAAATATGATTTAGCCGTTTAGCCAATTTCTAATATTTTTTGTACAGTTTTCTACTATTAGTTTTCGATTAACGGCCAGGGTATGTGATTTTCCAGCCACGAGAAATTTAAGGCTTTTATAATTAAATAATGGAATGAAAATTTTTATATTTGTGCATAGGGTAACGATTGATGACGGTCAGCGTAATAACAAATATTTTAAAGAAAACTTTATCAAGAAAGAAAAACTTTATTATACACATATATTGTGTATAATTAAGGTAATGTAAAGTGCACTAGCTTCTACACTAGGAGTCCCTGTGTTGTGGGCAGCCAGTCTTGTAAACTGTATTTTATAAGTAATGTTTTGTTTGGTTAAATTACTATCAAATAAAATACTTATTAGTCTTGTTGTTGCTCACACTGGCCCCTTCCCATCTACATGGAACCAACAACAGAGCTGGTGCGGCTGAAAAATCTAATGCCTCCAAATACAGGGGCTAGGCTCCGAATATGATTTTGTCCCATTCGGTGTCGAGACCCTTGGTCCTGCTAGGAGCGCTGCGCTATAAGGCTTTTAAGGAAATATCATTAAGGTTAGTCGACATCACAGGCGACCGAAAAGCCGGCAGCTACCTCGGCCACAGAATTAGTCTAGCTATTCAAAGGGTGAACGCTGCCAATATCTTTAGAACCTTGCCTAAAGGGACTCCTTTTATTTATTATATTATAATATATTTTAGTTATTATATTTTAAGGTTACTTATTGATTTTTTACTGTTCGTTTTTGTGTATTTATAAGCTAGGATATTAATTAGTTAAAAGTTAATTATTTTACGTAAATTTATTATATAAATAAAATTATTTTTATTTTAGAGATAAGTAGTAGGCCTCTTGTGTCTGACATATTATGTCATCGACTTTTGCTTTGAGACATGCCAGTTTCCTCGCGATGTTTGCCTTCAACCGAGGAGCAAGTGCTTATCGCACACATAGTAAGAAAATCCCTTTGGTGTACTCCCTCAGAGATGAGGGTTACACTCCTAAGCCCCTCGGCCAATACTGTGTGATTACGAAGATCTTGAAGTGGTATTATACGTATTATTCTATTAATTGCGATTATAATTAATTTGATAACGGATGATACATACGTATTATTTGTATTTACAATTGTCTTATAAGTGTTATAATAAATGTTGTACCCTGCAATTCATAGCTTAATCGAAATTATGCAGCATTTTTTTTTTTTTTTCATTACAGATTCCACGTTGGATTTTAATACGCAAGCATTTTTTGCAAGCTAGAATTTCTTTAATTAAACAGTTGTTTGTAGTTACAAATGAACGGACTTAGTGTGTAATGAAACTGGCCTGGTTCCAGATAGTTCTGAAGTACGCTACCCGACGACGGGCGGCTTAACTAGTAATGCCTTTGGCTGTTGACTATCATTGTGCATACACAATATACTAATTATACAAATAAATCATTAATACAAATCATACCAATTAGTCCTAATTAATAATTATACATAACACTTTTAACATCAGGAAGGCACGCAAGATCACAGAGGCAGACACAGAAATATGCCCTAATTAATGAGTTATGGCTTAGTTTTTAAGGTTAGATTTATGTGTTTATTGTATACGTCTTGATAAAACTCATACTGACCTTTTTGCTAAATTTTCCGTTGTTTATCATCCTAGAGTTACTGGAACTTCACGTAGCTACAGCTCGCGTATCTGCTTCCTTTAATGATCCAGTGAATAGGCTATCTCGCTCTTACAACTTAATTACTAACAATAATAAAAATGTTGATATATTTTACAACAATAAGCAGATTGTTCGATTTATCATGTTTTTGTGTATCACGCTTTAATGAGGTTTAAGTTTCTATTTAATTTTTTTTTTGCTTTTTGCTTGTGTTTATTTTTTTCCTTGCTTGTTTGAAATTTTTATGATCTAATATAATTGGTGTGCATGTGTGTGAAATTTATATTTAGGACTTATAAATATATTTTTTACTATTATATATTTTTTACTGCTTTGTGATGCATATTACATTAGTCTATATCGCTGAAAGTGTAATCATATGTTTATGATTATATGCTTAAATTAATGTTGAAACCGTTTCATTCCTTGACGAAGATCTTGGATTTATAAGCGAATAGTTGCGATGCAGTCTTACAAGCTTCAGATCTTCAAAGGGACAGTTCAGTTATCTCCTGAAAACTATTCATAATTACAAATCCCGTTCTATGCTGCTATTGTCCTTATTGTGCGTACAATATATTTATTCCACCAAAAGAAGAGGTCCGTAATGATATGCATACCATTAGCCAAATTATGCCAAAGATTAATCTGGAATTGTATAAGGAATACACTTCTTGTATAGCTATCAAGATTATAATAATATACCGAAAACATTCAAAGATCTTCCTAGAGTTATTAAAATTTGACTCCACATGCTACTTTTTGAAAAAAGTATTATTCTATTATTGATAATATAAGTGAAACATTATAATTATGATGTAATGGTAAAATAATAGAAGAATTGACTATAATGTTATTATGATTATATAATTATGTAAGACAAATTTGTATGCCCTTATGTGTGGCTATATATATGCGGAGTTTATATAGTACCACAATAATAAATTTGTACCATATTTTTACAAATAAATAAATTATTATTTTTAACTTTAGCACTAAACTTACATCATTAGAAAATTACTGAAGATAATCGGTACTGAAGGTAATCGAATAAAAAAATAAGTTTTAATATTTTAAAATTGAGTTAAAATTATTAAGATAAATTTAGCCAATGGATATTATCATGAGGTGTACATGATTATAGTAATGAAAAATAATTATATTTACATTTATTACAATACATAAATAAAATAATTTTGTTCGCTGTGATCTTATATTTCCTAGATTTACTGCAATAAATGTACTTACTTATTTGTTGAGCGAGAAACACAACAGCGCGAGCGTAGGCGTCCGGTAGAACCACATATTAGCTTGAGCTTTAGATAAAAAAATTGTGAAACTTGATAAGTTTTTTTAGAGTTTCTTGAAATCATGAACCGCAAACTGAATTCTGCAGACCTATACATAATTAAGTAAAATAATAATATCAAAACGATACTGTAGGTACAATAGTTACGGGTTTCCTTAATATAATTGGCTATATTTTATACTTCATTAATTGAAAAATATGAATGTAGTACCGAGGTCGTTAGTAAGTCGATTAAAACGTCCGCACGGCAAACAGTAATGGGGAAGACGTATAGCGGCCAGTGAGAACGGATAAAACTAATAGCCAGTAGGTATCGTTTTTTGATCTGCAAATAATTATTTTCCATACGAATGGCGAACACATAAAAAGTGCCACAAATATATTTAAAACTTCTAATAGAGATTGAGAATACACATTGCAGTACGCCCTCTGCTCTTTCAGTAATAGGAGAAGCACCGCAAGAGAGAGATACTAGTGTGTAATCAGCACGTTCACCAAGCTGTAAGGAACCGAAGTTATCTTTGCTGTGCTGGAAATTGACGCCAAGATCGCAGGTTATATTAACAAAAGATACCATACCATGGAACTAGCATGGATTGGATTTAGACTAAAAATTAATCGAATTTTATAATTTGCTAGCTTTAATTTAAATATATAGGAAACTCAAAAATCAACACCCAAGAAGAAAGGATAGAACACGGAACGCCACTTCATGGCAGGATGTTGGGGTAATTGCAGCACTTCCGAAAGATTAAAACTGTTTACCAGCTACAAACATCTAAAAGGTTACATTTCCTCACTTCAAGTTACTGTCTTTGGTGTCAGGAACTTTTTATAGTTTAATCTTATAGTACCTACCACACTCAGTCACTTTGTGGATGAGTAACAGTCAAATCTAACATGCTACAAATTCGAAAATATTGAACAGTCTAAAGAATAAATTGATAGGTTTATTAAACGAAAGTTCTGTTTACAAAATAAAGTCAAAGATACAGTTTAAGCGGCAGATAACTGATTTATGTGCGAAATTTGCGACAAATTTATTGCTTGGCTCGCTTTAATTGAATTCGTTTGATACATTTTGTTGTGCATGTAATATTTCTAGATGTGAACTAATATTTGTAATGCAACCTGCATTCAGTAGTAGGTACTTATAACAAAACTTACAACACAGACACAGAACATTTTTCATACTGCTGTACCGACGTAGTCCTGGAATGCGTGGCTGTGGCTAACCAACGTGAAAAAATCCTCGGAACGGTGAGGTCGCTCCGGGAAGCCTGTGAAGTGCCCAGGAGACTTCTGTGCTTTTGGAAGGAGCTAGGCTGGCTAAATTAGCCAGGACTCGTACACACAACGGACCAATTAGGAGTCTAATTGCGGAGAAAGGAGTCCAACTACCCTATACCCTATACTGCTGTACCGCTTAAGCTTAGGTTTCCTAGAGAAGCGGTGCCGTTAATAACGGCCGTCGTTTTACGGTTGTTAATAATGGCCGTCTTTACTTTTTAACATAATACAAAAAAACATCATTTTCGCTCGTCCAAGTCACGTTTCCACTCATGGTATTAATTAAATATGGGCACCGCTACACGCGAAAAACGTTGAACTAATGTTTATCACCGCTATGACGGCCGTCATGCAAATGACAGCACCACTATTTGACGTTACGGTGACACTCAACGTTCTCTAGAAAACCTACTCCGATGTTATTTATAGACAATGTATGGGTGACGTCACCCAACGTTACATTACGGCCGTTGGATAACGGCACCGCTTTTCTAGGAAACCTAAGCTTTACGAGTAAAATGAAAACCTCATTATATATTGATGTGCACTGACGATATTTAAAGTATAGCAAAATAAGAATAGAAAAGGCTAAAGTTGCTACTAAGATTAACAATAATGATTAATACTAAAAAAAATACTGCAAACATTTTGTTACTAATGATACATATAATATAGTTTAATTATAGGTTACAATTTTAGAAGAAACCCCGCCTCCTCTAAGAAATGCAACTTTTCTCTTACATCCAGCCCGCAATACATATGTCAATTATACTAAATATAATGTTACAAATTACGGACGTTTGAATAAAATCATGCTGAATCACCAAATGATTTCTCCGGTACTAAAACAATGTATGTTTCGTGCCTATATCCCATAAAATATATAGAAAATGTTTCCTCATTCATTCGGGTATACAAAAATAACAGCTCGTAAATTAAATAATATTTTATGAAATTCGCTCCAAATAATCTACATCTTTGTCGACAACTTCTGTTATTTACGGCTTGAAAGCAACCGAGCCTACCTTCACTTGTTCTTAATGGTTTTCGTCTGGAAAAATAAAATATGGCCGCCACTTCCGGAGGAAATGGCGCGCTTCCGGTGCGAGTTGCGGTGACACGCAATGTTCTACGCTATTTTCGTTAATTGTTGTTTGTTTGGTAACACCATTGTGATTTCTCCAGACAATCATAATGGCTACACTAAATTATATAATAAATAAGCATTTGAATAATTTAACAGAATATGGTAGTAGTAAAGAGAGAAAATCAAATATTTATTAAAAATTCATAAACAAACAATTGCAAAATTGTCTATAATAACAACCAGGCAAAGTTAGAGTTTAATTGATCTCTGTAACTAATGAACTGATTTGTAAAAATGTTTTACCAATCTACACCCTTCCCAGGTAACATAGGCCGTAGTGACATTTTGTTTATAATTAAAAGTTATTAACCCCGACGAATCCACATGGAACGATGTGTGATATGGAACAAAAGAATAGATAAAATAAAGAATACATCAAGAAGAATAACTAAGGTAGCAGAAAAATAAATAAACTTATGTGGAATGGGGCACATGGCAAGAGAACAGACAGGAATGTTGGGATTTGGAGGCCTTTGCCAAAAACAAATACAGATATCTAACACGAATGAGATGATAGAATAATAAATGTATTAAAGGGTAAATGTATCTGAAATAAAAGGTTTTTATTATTATTACTAGTAGACTCGGCCAAGCGTTGCTGTGGCTAAGATTTTTGTTATTACATAGTAGTAAACTATTCAAGAGAAACGGCAGGAGAACACCAATCCACCATGCTTTTTTGGTGGTTATGCTATTAAATTGTAGCTTATGTGAAACGTTGGTAATTATTTTGATAAGCATAAATATCTAGGTACGAATAAAGAGCCTTTTTCTAGCGGTGGTATTTTAATAAAAAAAATTAATAAAAGGACGCTTATTGTGACGTTACTATAAAAGATAGAGACATGCTGCCGTGACATTTTTTATAGATAGTGATGTTTCCTGAAAAATTGTAATACATTATTTTGTTCTATCATTAATAGTTTTCGCAGCGCACGCGATTGAAGGAAGTTTTTTGTTTATTTTTTTACAGCTTGGGTTAGGTTATTCAAGTTTTATTAAGCATCCCTAATTTTTTTGAAAATGAAACAGCCTATGTCACTCGGGAATAGTGTAGCTAGCCAACGGTGAAAGAATTTTTGAAATCGGTCCAGTAGTTTCGGAGCCTATTTATTTCAAACAAACAAAAATCTAATCTTTCCTCTTTATAATATTAGTATAGAAAAGTTATAAATCCCATGTCCAAGACGTTTGGGCTACATTTATTTAATAAACCAAACAGTTCTCAGAAAGCTATAAAAGCTTGTTTCAAAGTTTGTAAGGATATTACAATGTTATTAAATTGCAACAAGACATGTTAAAAATTTCATACTAAACAAAGCAATGTATAGAAAAGTAATTTACATTTTATATTGTAACTGCCAACACTGAGGCTCCGTTATTGAAAAGCGACAATAAAATGCACGTGGTGTTGTTATTTTATAAGCATTAGCCAAAGTGAATTGCATTTCGCTTTTGCCTTTTTTCCTATAAAAACTTTTGTGTTAGACCGGAAAGTAATGCTTTGAAGCAAGTGGTCTCTTGCCAACAAACGGACAGGAGTATCACCTGATGGTAAGTGATAATATCTTGGACATACCGGAAGGTTTGCAATGCGTTGCGGGTTTTTATAGAATCACTGTCTAGGAGTACATCGATTACTATAACGAAACCCCTGAATGACGAATGGGCAGCTGGTTCCATATAGTGGTGATGCCTAGCACGTGCTTTTGGACATCGAATTTCCCATAAATAAGGATGTACGTAGGTTATCTTTTCCTCATCATTCAACAATTTCGCACCGACTCCAAGTCTTCGCCGTATTCTGGCCATCTACAGGCCCTAGAACATCTCGAACCATGAACTGGAGAAGATCAAGCGATGCAAATGGAAATGGATAGGCCACACACTTCCAAGGTATTCCAATTATATCCCCAAGCAGGCGCTTGATTGGGGAAGGAAGAAAAGCGGAAGAGTGGCCGTCTCAGGCATACCTGGCGTCGTACAGATGATGCAAAGAGAGCTGGAAAGACTTGGAGCGAGGTGAAATACGACGCTCAAGACCAAACGCGATGGAGACTAACTGTGGACGCCCTCTGGCCCATCTAGGGGTTTTAGGAAATTATGTCAAGTAAGTCAAATTACTGAGCACTAAATAATATGGTTTACGTGACTCATTATGATAGAGTGAAGTAAGTTGTTTTCATTTATATATAATAACCGAATACTTTTTTACTTCTTCTTTTAAAATATTCTGTACTACTTAAATCATTCACACTCTAAATAATCTGTGCAAACAAAGCCACAGATTAGCAAATTTATAAATTGGCATAAAAGTAAATAAATTAATGCTCGTAATACAGTCTCAAAGTGCATTTGGTTCACTCTAAATCCAACGAAATGCAAAACTCCTTTTAAAACCGCACATTTTAGTAAAATACACGCGAGAGTAATTAAAATACGAAATGAATACTAGGTAAAAATTTAGTAAACAAACTACTCTGTTTTCGCGTAAAACATGCAACACAATTTATACGTGCCGTAGTTGAGCTTAAATTCGAGAACGAAAATAGCAACACTGTAATAAGTATTCAGGCGGGCGAGGTGTTGCAATTTTCGGGGACACAAAATCCCACATTTCCCTAATATAATCATTTTGAATAGTGAAATCTCTTAGGTGGGAATTTTGACACGTTCGCGAGTGGTCCGTTGTTAGTTTTTGCTAGGCTTACTAGGTTTTTGTTTGGACTACAAACAAAAACTCTACCCTTCGAAATGTAGCATGGAACAGACATTCTGCGCCCACATTGAGGACTTTTTTGAGGCAATGGTGGCTTCTTTGCCCGATATAGAATATTGGATGTATTGTTGCTTTCTTCTAGATAGTTTAACTTAGTAATAGTTTAACTGCAAGCAAGTGTTAACTGCCTATAAATAAAAAAATGTTGGTTAACAAAAAAACCAGCGCCTTTAGTTCCCGCAACTACATTTTTCTATCCTAAATATTAAAGAAAGGAGTCCTGTAATACAGTACTCCGACTCAGACTTAGGGTCCTTCAAGAAAAGAGCGTACCAATTCTTAAAAGGCCGGCAACGCAATCGCGAGCCCTCTGACATGTCCATGTCTTAAAAACAGATCAGCCTACTGTTCATTTTACATAAATTAAACGCGATATCGACTCATTTAATTTAAATTGTGTTTATATTTCTTAAAATTATTATTTTGAATAGCACTTTACAGATATTATATTTAATTTACGAACTTTTGGCTGGCTGCCCGTTTGCCCCTGCTCTATAAAAATTTTTTTACACAAATATCCAATCCTATACACAACAATAAAATAAAAATATTTTTAAAAGCGTTCCATAGCACGTAACAGCTATAAATATCAGCAGTACCTCGCGGAAATAGCAATTTACTTGCAACATATTTTTTCCCAAATCGAAATAGGGGAAGGGTCTCAAAACCGACGATTTTGAACCCTTGAGGATCATTCGGACCCCTCAGTTATGCTGAGCAAAGATGATAACATGGAGTGTTAGTATTATTGAGTTTAAATATTTGTTAGGAGTCAGCAATGAAGTACGGTCTAAACTCAAAAACTACCGAATGGATTTTTCGAAGACATTGATTAACCGACAGTGTGTTTCGTGTGTTGTAACGATTTTCATTGAAGAGGTTTTCAATTAGTCTTTTATTGCGACTTGTTATCAGAAAAAAAGTGACGCTACTCTTAGATTTCTGTATCTGTTTTCTGTTATAAAGATTTTATGTACGCAAATATTGAATGTGAAAAACAGGCAATTTTTACTCAATGGATTCCCCACAATATTTTGCCTCGTCGAGTTAATTGCACTTATAGAAATAAATACTAAGCCACTAGGCAAACGTGAGCAGTGTTGGTCTATTGGATACAGCGCGGGACCCTCATCCCTGAGGTCGTAGGTTTGATCCCCAGCTGTGCACCAATGGACACTCTTTCTATGTGCGCATTTAACATTCGCTCGAACGGAGTAGGAAAAAGTCAACGGCGTGCGTCAGGCACAGAAGGCTGATCACCTACTTGCCTATTAGGTTACCAAATGATCACGAAACAGATACAGAAATCTGAGGCCCAGACCTAAAAAGATTGTAGCGCCATTGATTTTTTTTTTAGATATAAACATACACGCTTGCGTACGCACGATCCGAGGGTTGCGAGATGACCTCGTACCCACTAAGACTAACATTGTTTTTATGGACCTACCTTGAACTATAGATTAGAAATATGGAAAGCATACTTAGAGCTATGTATGGGGCCGATGGCTGGCCATGCGTTATACTCGTGAACGGGTGCTACATGTGGTGACTGGTCGTATTTGAATTCGTGTATGAGGTGATGTTAGTTGTTTTGACTATTTATTTGCGTGTTGTTTCCACGAGAATGTAAGTGCGTGCTCCGCTCCTATTTTACCATGCCTCCTGGTGATAAATACAAACCTTTGTTTTTAATTTATTTAATTATTATTTATTACTTAAGATGTCACGTGGAACATGGTGTAATGGTTGCAGCTCCTTACAAACGATTAAAAAGAGTGGCGGAGAGTTTATTGTCAGTTCTTCTCTTTCGTTCAACGCCCTTGATTTGAGAACTGGCAGTAAATGTAAAATTAGAAGCATTAAATGTTTATTTCTTTTTTGACGTTCATAAGTGTAAATTGTGTTATCTACATGTATGAATGATTTTTGACTTTGACTTTCTAAAGTCTAAACCCTACTTGAAATATTGAGTCTACGAAATAAGTGACAAAATATTCCGAACTCATGAAATTGAAGGAAGCTTGTCATCACCAAGATTGCTTCGTATTTCCTCCCCTTAAGCTCTTTCATCGTTGCAAATGGAAAAAGTTTTGATTGTTAAGAAAATTTTTGTCAACGAAAGATTTAGTTCAAAACACTCTTTATGATGTAACAGAAGTATTGTTACATTTTTATTTTCCGCTCCGAGGTCTTATTTAAAACTTGTGTTCTTTATTTGTTTTTTACTTTAAACTTGGAAGTAGGTTGAAAAATTTCAAAGAAAACTCTGTTCACATTTTTGGGGCATTTGTTTAATTTGCCAACCAGGTATTATCTTAAACTAACATTTGAGTTTTTTATAGCATATGTTTGGATGTGTATTCTATATTTGGCATTATAAGCCGACGCTGAAACATAGCTGTCCAGGATGTAAGAGAAGTCTACCCTTGTGACAGAAGAATATCATAAGACTACGCTGGACATGCCCAAGAAAGACGTTCGTTGTATAATTTGTAGTGTTCTGTAACGTTTAAATCCGTAAAGAAGAAGGATTTGTGTTTTTGTATCGATAAGGATTGATTGCGAAATTTTTTTTCACTATTAGGTTGCAACAATTTACTAAAGTCATATATTAAGCTATATTTATTACCATAATATTGTAAATATTTTTTTAATCATAATAAATAAAATAAAAACAACCTTTTTATTTCTTACAAAAGAACAAAGTAAACTTAATCCAATTATAATATTTTTTTGTAAGAAAATAAATACACTATTTTTTTTGTATTTTTATCTCTACTCAGTTATATCTATTATTAATAATATTTTTATTATTATTAAATTGTAAATATTTTTCATGCAATTTTCACATTAGCGTTTTATTTATTATCAAACATAGTACTATCGTTTGACAGTGTTTTAAGCTCAAGTGAAAATACTGAGAAATAAAATTCCCTCTCCAAATTTTTTCCTTAGTATAAAGATCTTTCTCATCAACTTAATTACATCTAAAGACGTCAATTTGGGGCAAAAAATGTATACCTCAAATTCCCCTTGATATGGTAATTTAGAAAGATTTTGCTCTAACAGCTGATAAATTACGCTCAACGACTCTACTTCATTGCTAATGGAGATTGGTAAAATATTTTTTACATAAATTAGGTATACAATTTCAATTTATAATTAGAGAGATTATAAAAATGGTTTATATAAAAAAACCTACAAAAAACTCAGTTTTGTATCGCGCAGCCCGGACATGCAACGACCAAAATATTTAAGCCTTGAATTGTTTATACTATCGCGGAATATGCTTAAAAGTAGAATATCCATAGCGCAAAATCACTTGCATCATGAGCACACATACACACTCTCCCATGCATACCCTCACTTTTACAACATCACACAACACAGCCAAATTAGGTATCACTTAGTTAAATGTATTTAATAATTTTTATTGTCCCTTTTTTTTATATTATGTATTCCAAATTTGATATAGATATAGCATCTTTAGTGTAATTGTTTTTTATTAAATACTAGCTGACCCGGCAAACGTCGTTTTGTCATGTATATTATTTCTAGGAAACATTTTTTTAGTTCAATAAAAATAAACTATGTACTATAATAAAAAATAGGGGTTGATCGTAGAGGGGTGAAAATTAGGGGTTGTATGTATTTTTAATGCTGTATCATAAAAAAATATAAAAATCAAAAAGAAAATTAGGGGTGGACTGCCCTTAACATTTAGGGGGATAAAAAATAGATGTTGTCCGATTCTCAGACATACACAATATGCACACAAAATTTCATGAAAATCGGTCGAGCCGTTTCGGAGGAGTTTAACCACAAACACCGCGACACGAGAATTTTATATATTAGATAATATATTCGATTTCGAATTAAATATCTCTTACTAGAAACAGATAAAACTACAATGTTAATGGTGATATTAAGACTAGATTACCTATTATAGAGTGTATTACCTAAAATGCTTAAATATATTTAATAAAAACTACATATAGATCAAATCGTGGGAATTTAAAAATTAAAGTACATTTCTAACCAAAAGTGGTTTCGTATGCCGCAATCAGATCCTATGCAATTATCTCAACAAAGCTTTGTCTAACTCCTAATTTTGTGTTTCCCAGTACTGGCCTTGTTATTAGTGCTCTTGCTAACTTATCAATGGGAATTAGACTAGATTTAGTTTTATCTCTTATGAAATGCCGACGGTTTAGTAATGGTATTGTTTCTATGAACGCTATTAATAGGCTAACAAAATTCATAATTTCACCCGCGCGTCGCCCTTAGTTGCTCTAGTCCCTAGTAAAATAAACGTATGCCTGAATTCGCAGAGACAATACAGTGTTTCGCGGAACAAAAATGAAGTAAACGCCAAATTCTTTTTATTTAAATAACTCGTATAATATACAATATTTAACAAAATCTCTAGTAACAGCTCTCGGCCAGACTAATGTGCTGTAATTCAGTTATTTTTGGCTCCATAATACTCGCCATGATTGAATAAAAAGGTGACTTTGTGTTTTTTTGTCTCGAGGAATTATAATGTATTGTGTTTTTAATTGGACTCAACCATTGAGATTATAGTGAAGGATATATATTATATACTATTTTTTTTATATTCAAGCATCACATACCATGATAAAATCAAATCTACGATGAGTGATTTTGGTAACCCGCTCTTAACAATCTCATTTTATATGCAAGCGAGGAACAAAGATCGTTGAGAAATTTCTGAACAAATACGCATGAATGTACATATTTGTATGAAAGCTTTATGTGTATAGAAACATTTATTGTCATAGTATTCTTTTTACAATGATTATATTCTTGTTAAATTGCTCAATAAGAGTGCAATAGTCATCTCGTTTTTCAAATCATTCTTCGTTTATATATTATATATATATCTTTAGACCTGCTCTGGAATATCTTCAATTAATGAAATAATTTACATTATATACAAATGTTTTGTCGAAATTTATTCGAATCCGGCCGCTTCTAATTGGCCGAAACTGTAATTTCCCGTAGGACAAAAATGCCGTAAGTTACAGGAGACTAAGTCACATTAGAAATAAATATATGACTGTTATTATCATAATAATTACAAAGCGAACCTGATGGGTTTGGTTTTGATTGTAAAACAACAAATGTTTTACTTTGATAGGCAAAGAACCACCAACTTAATAGCGAATAAGTTTAAAAGGAATTAGTAATGTCATAGACATTACGACACTTGTTATGGAAGAAATTTATTTATCAGAAAACTAATAGATAAACCACTTAAATAGAAATAGAAGACAAATAAATACATACAGAAATAATTATTATTTACAAACATGACAGCAGATGGGAAAGCCAAGGAGACAAAACTGTAGTTGACATATAGTATTGTCTTTGATTTACATAACCTTTACACATTTAAAGAAAAATCTGTTTAACGTTTGCTTGTCACCGTGACCACGCACGCTGTAAAGCACGCGAAACGTCGGATAAATTTAAAATTATGTTAAATAGTAGTAAATTTATAATAATACATAAGTTCAATCCGGTTAAACAGTTTTTTCTTTAAATGTAGTTGACATAAATTTAATGAAGTATGATATGATAATATGTACGATACAAATAATATAAGAATTGACTTTGACTAACAATGTTAAATGTAAAATTCCTTAAGACAAATTTGCGCGCCATTGTGTGTGGCAGAATATTCGAACTTACGATTGTACCACCTGACACATTTTTGTACCATATTCTTTCAATAGATAAATAATTATTATTACAATAAAAAACCAAGACTGTTGAACGCTACCTCTGCACAAGCCCATAACTTCCACCAAACATTATCTATTTTATCCAGTAAAATAATTCCCAGAGCAGTTGAATAATGTGCTAATGCGTTTCAGTAATGGCCTCCTTCTGATTACAATTAGCTGAATGTTCTTCTTGATTTGTTCAGGCTCTTGAGATTTACATCGCATGCTTTTAATTCATGTGTTTTAATTAGATAGAACGTTCTGATGGTACACATCTTTGTGAAAATAAAAACACAATAGGAACTTTTATTCACGTTTTAAAATAGGGCCGATTAATTATTGGTTTTTTCTACGCTCTTCTAACATCGCTAGTATGTGCGCTCGCATTTAGTTCGCTAGGTACTTAATTAATAAATTAAAATCTATTATTATCTGTATCTTATTTATTTTAAAGGAAATAGCAAAAAGGTTAGTCGACATCACAGGAGACCGAAGAGCTGGCAGCTACCTCGGTAAAAGAATTAGTCTAGCTATTCAAAGGGGGAACGCTGCCAGTATCTTCGGAAACTTGCCTAAAGGGTTTCCTTTTAATAATATATTTTAGTAATTATTTTTTGAGTTAGTAATTTTTAGGATGTAGGATTACGAAATAAAGAGACTTGCTATTTACATATATATTACTCAATAGTTTTTACTATGTAGCAAAACCTGCAATTATAGGCTACTAATCACTACTATGAACTCATACATTGAACGTGAAATATCGTGAAATATAAGTTATTATACCGCTAACAATATAAACAACTCGAGCACTGTTTGGGCTGGCCAGTCAGTGTTTAGAATGGGCCAGGAACCTTCAGGTCAAGAGGAAGAGGAAGAACAACACCAAACTTACTCACTACAATAAAGAATTCTGTTGGTGTCTAGGTTGGAACAAACAACCACAGAGTTGCTTGCCCAACTAATATATCTAACTATATATCTATGATATATACGTGTGTTTTAATTATACTTTCGTTTTGTACTTACGAGAATTACTAAGGTGACAGGAAAATTACAAATTTTATTATATGGCAATAAAATATTTCTTAGAATTTAATCAGATGTTCTGTTTTATGCTAAAAAATATATGCTGAATATTTTATACGAACCAGGTCTAATTTCATGTGTAAAAATGTTTTCATAGGTAAAAACGTATATTTCTGAAAATAAATTTATTTCAATTAAATGTGGGTATAAAATTTTTCATACAATACAAGAAACATTTGAACACCGCTTTAAAATTCGCCTTTATTCATAAATCTATAGTTATTTATTAATTTATATATTGAATACATCATACATATCTATATTTACTGCATATGTTAGCTATCTTTTCTAAAATATATGACAATTTTGGTAAATTTAAGTGTTTTTTTTAAATTTTGGCTTTTTGTTCCAAGCAAAAAATAACAACGGAATAGATGAGATAGGCACTTAACAAAGCTTTCTTTAAATATAATAGATTATATCCAGCTCCAGATAAGTATTGTTTAATCTGTTATAATCGCGAAGAATTTAAATTGTACGAAAAGATGTTTAAACAGTGTCATAAGACAAAGAATCGTTTAGCATTTCGAAAGAGGTATGCATTTCCCAGTTTTCAGATTTCTGACATTCGGGGTATTGCAGAAGCACTGAGGTCGGCCACACGCAGCTGGTCCCTTGAGGTCGTGGACTGTTGGATTGTCACAGTCTGGTTCCGCTCTTTCTGGACAATACAGGACGGAATGCTCGCCTGGAGGGCATTTTGCTGCAACAACAAAACATATTTTACAAAACTTAAAACATCAAAATCAGCAGATTTGACCTAATGGCTTCAGCGTGCTACTCTCATTCCCGAGGCCGTACATTCGATCACTGTGCACCAATAGACTTTATTTCTATGTGCGCATATAACATTCGCTCGAACGTAGAAGGAAAACATCGTAAGGAAACCGGCTTTCCTTAGACCCAAAAAGTCAACGGCGTGTGACAGGCACAGCCCTGCGATTCGGTAACTCACTTTTCGAACTCACACAGCGGTTTTCGCATCGGCGGTCGCTCTCAAATCAGTCGTGAAGCAGTCATTTTATGATTTGGCATTCTGATAAACAATAAACTACAAGCTCCCACCTTTTCAAAAAGTGAGTTACAGAATCGCAGGGCAGGAGACTGATCACCTACTTGCCAATTAGATTAACCAATAATCATGAAACAGATACAGAAATCTGAGGCCCACACCTAAAAAGGTTGTAGCGCCATTGATTAATTTTATTTTTATAAAAAAAAAACCTTACAATGTTAAATACATTCAAATGTTACAAAGTCCTTCAAACTGACCACACAATTTTTATACTATTGTTAGCGGACTAACGCCATTTTGTAGCAGAAACCTATATAAAGCGTGGCAACACCGGCGTTGACTCACTTTTATTTCGAGACTTCGTGCGGAACGGACTTGTTACTAACCTAACCTCAGTAGATTTTAAAAGTCTGGAGTACCTACACGTTCTAATCTTTTGTGTTTCCTAATATCAGAAGTGGGATTTGAACTTTTCGCTCACTTCTCTTTTGTTTTGTTTTGAGTAATCTTTGTGGTTTAAATTTTCCTTCTCTTTGTGTCCGTAATGTACGAAGTCACAAGTGATTAACATTTTAAAAGTGCTCTTTGTGTTAAAATGTTGTTTGTGTTTGTGAGTGCAACAGTGTTGCATTAAATTCGAGATCGTCTAGTCAGCAAGGTAGACGAGAGATGCTTTGACAGAGGACGGCCGAACGGTTGAAGAACAGTGAAATCAATCAGGACACTGTCGTTTATGTGGGTCGTAGACCCCCTTGTAAATTCCAGAAGGATGATCTGGTCTTTGTTATTAAGAACATGCAAAGGTATGGGTTTCTGTTTTAAATTTTTGTGGTGCTAATGTGTTTAGACCACTTTGAGAACATACAAGTGTATGGGTCTCTGTTTTAAGTTTTTCTGGTGCTAATGTGTTTAGACCACTTAGAGAACATGCAAAATGTATGAGTCTCTGTTTTAAAAAATTGTCGCTTATGAGAGCACTAGGAGCCACTGTCGATACGACGGTGTATTGCAAATATACTGAGTTTTATCTTTATTTGTGTTAAGTCTGAAGCTATCTAATTCTGTAATATTTGCTTTTTGAAAGATCAATGGACAGGGTAACCAGCCCCAAACTCACGATCTTCCTGTATAAATGGTAAAAAGATCAATGGACAGGGTAACCAGCCCCAAACTCACGATCTTCCTGTATAAATGGTAACAAGATCAATGGACAGGGTAACCAGCCCCAAACTCACGATCTTTTTGTATTAATGGTAAAAAGATCAATGGACAGGGTAACTAGCCCCAAACTCATGATCTTCCTGTATGAATGGTAAAAAGATCAATGGACAGGGTAACCAGCCTCAAACTCAAGATCTTCCTTTATGAATGGTAAAAAGATCAATGGACAGGGTAACCAGCCCCAAACTCACGATCTTCTTGAGAAATAAGTAGACCTTTATACCTTATATCTACTCTTATGGTGATACTAAACTTGTGATTGTTTACACAAGTCCTTTACACATGAAAGTGATAGTTTGTTTCAAATCTTGTAAGGGTTATGAATAATCTTTCACTCATTCCTTGGAGTCTGATACTTTAAAGTTCCTTTCTATCTTTCATTACTTTGATTGTTTGTATTAAACCAAGTAAATATGTTCAGTTGCTGACCAAATAGACGACGCAATACCTTCCCAGAATTGTAATGTTCTAACGTTCTATTCAACCCACAGAGATGACAGTATAGACGCTGGACATCAAATCCTGACGAGGACGTCAGGGTGTCAGGAGAGGCCGTGTTAGCGGACTAACGCCATTTTGTAGCAGAAACCTATATAAAGCGTGGCAACACCGGCGTTGACTCACTTTTATTTCGAGACTTCGTGCGGAACGGACTTGTTACTAACCTAACCTCAGTAGATTTTAAAAGTCTGGAGTACCTACACGTTCTAATCTTTTGTGTTTCCTAATACTATATATATTTTTCGTATATTTTCGCATTAATTTCAAAGTCACGTACGAGCGATTAGGACAAATGGTTTCTGTGTCGTCCCACAAAAGTCTTTATAAAGTTTTATTTTAATTTTATATATGCTCTCAACATCTCACCAAAAATGAGGACAAACCAATACTTATGTATGTCGAATATAAAATTACATAAAAAAACAATTACACACCACTTGAAGAAAAAAAATAAACTTCAACTTATAACACCGCGGACTAATTACGGAAAAACAACGATATTATTTGAAGGAGCACAGTTGTTCAACAATTTACCAGAGGAATTAAAACAGTGCGATAATATGAATGTCTTCAAAAGAAATCTAAAAGATTATTTGTAATCAGTGTAATGTTTCCAACGTTCTAGAGGCTACTAATATTATATAATTTAGAATTAAGTACTATACAGTGAAATTAGTCTCGAGAAATTTTTGCATATGTAGTGGTGTGTATATTACTCAGATCTTAGAGCGCGTTTCCACTATATCGTTCTGGCCTATACAAAAATGTTTCGATATCCTAACATTACTATTTAATATTATACTTATCCCTAGCAACACTCTGATTTTTGTTATCAATAAAAACAAGTTTTTATTTAAAAAAAGGTTTTGACTTTATAAAAAAAGGTGTGTGCGCGATTCACACACGATAGAAGTGAAACTTCAAAGAGGAGAGACCGATATATATTTTTTTTCCTTTCATCTAGGTTTTTAAAACTCCGGGGGTCTACGGGGGGTCAAAATTTATTTTTGGCCTAGGACGCACCGTTTCCGAGATATTTCAATCTAAAGCAAAAAATCGTCACTTGATAGTGGAAAGTGGAAACACGCACAAAACCAGAATAAACCAGTTTACGCTGTCCGCAGGTGCCACGTGCAGTCCGGCGTCAGTCGCTTGGTACTGTTAGAACATAAAGCACACATTTCATTCAAAAATTATAATTATTACGTTAATTGTTAAATTTTGTATTTGTTGATTGTTGTTATTGTTTGTTATTATTGTTATAATATTTGTTGAAGTGTTTAATTTGTGTGTAAGTGTTGCAACTTTATATTGTTAATTAAAAATGGCTCCAGTGTTAAAACATGGTCGAGGCAAGCCTTTGACTTCTCAAACTAAAGAAGTTTTGTACTGTTTGTACAAATATTTCGAAAATGAGTGTAATAACAACCCGAGCAGTATTATGACTCCCACTCAATTAGTTGCTAAATCAACGGGAATTTCAATAGCATCCGTCAGAAAGGTAGTATCAGAAAGCAAATGTCGACCTTCAGATCAGGAAGTAACATTTAAATCTCCTAAAAAGAAACCGAATCGTAAACCTACAATAGTAATCGATAACTTTGATCAGCAAGTTATCAGAAGAACAATTCATGACTTCCACATCACAAATAAAGAAATTCCCACTTTGAAAACTTTGCACGCAAAATTAAAAGAAGATATCGATTATAAAGGTTGTGTCAGCACGTTACGAAAACACGTCATGTCATTAGGTTTTAATTGGAAGCAAACAGAAGATAACCGGAAACTTCTTATGGAAAAACACGAAATTAGATACTTGCGAATTAATTATTTGATGAAAATTGCTGAATATCGTGAACAACGCCGACCAATTGTTTACACCGACGAAACATATATACATACATCACATACCCTCTCGAAATCTTGGTCAGATGGAAGCACTTCAGGTTTGAAGCAACATATATCGAAAGGCAACCGCTTAATCATTGTTCATGCCGGTGGTATGGATGGCTTTATACCAAATGCATTGCTTATGTTTAAAGCCAACCAAAAAAGTGGAGATTACCACGACAATATGAACTATGACAACTATTCAAGGTGGATTCAAACTCAATTAATACCCAACTTACAACCAAATAGTGTTGTTGTTGTTGACAACGCACCATATCATAACTCAATACAAAATCCTGCACCGAATAGTAATTCTAGAAAACAGCAAATGATTGACTGGCTGACATTGCGAAACATTGAGCATTCATCCACGTTGCTTAAGCCTCAATTATATGAACTGATTCTGCAAAACAAGGCGAGATTTGTAGAGTACAAGATAGACGAAATATTACGACAGCACGGTCATACTGTGCTGCGTTTACCACCATACCATCCGGAGTTTAATCCTATAGAAAATATATGGGGGATAGTGAAAACATATGTCGCAAAAAGAATGTCGCAATGAATATGAAGGTTATAATGTCATTAGCTGAAGAAAAAATGAACGCCATAACTGTAGAGGAATGGAGAAAAGTTTGTCTGCATGCTATTGAGGAGGAAAACAAATATCAGGGTAGAGACGCAGCTTTAGACACAATATCAGAACGAATCATAATTAATTTAAATAATTCATCTGATGAAAGCGAGGATGGGGATGATTGTGATATGCCTGGGGTTGATGAATTATTAGAATAAAACATTTATGGCCGGAGAACACCTAATTCATACACGTCTTCACTGAAGTGAAAACCGGCATTCACTGCTTGTAATATTTGGAACTGGCTTATCTGCCTCATACAGTTCCATAGATTACAATGCAGTGGATACACATTTTCACGTCCGTATTAGTACGTAGTGCGTATGCGTAGACGTGTACGCATTTGGTGTGCTCCAGCCACAAACGTATATTACCTTTAAAAAAATAAAAACTAAAAATAAAATGTTGTTTTTTTTTTTTTGCTGACCATACACTACTACAAACGCAAAAATTTCTCCAAGCTAATTTACCTATATCTCATTTTAAGCGAACTAGTATTAAGTTCTTATGAGAAATAAAGTTCTTTAAACCTAAATATGTTATTTAAACAACAATAAATTAGGCTGACACATAGGTGGCGCTACTACTGTTAAATAATAATGTTTAGTTAGGCCTTACCTTGAAAAGACACCTGTATAAATTTGGTAACTCTTTGTGAGATATAGTATTTTGAGTGAAGTAACTTTTGCTTGTTTAACAAAATGGATAAAAGGAATTTCGTGTGTTAATATAGAATTGCTTTTTGGGAAAAAAATACGATTGAAGCCAAGGCTTCTTAATTCACCAAAATAATTAAAAGATCTTCTGACTAGTCTTTTAAAAGCAACTTGGTGTATTACTTTTGGAAAAAAATTATTATTCAATAAATGATTATTTGCATGAGACACTGTAGTTGATATAAATTTAATAACGTATGATATGATATGTACGAAACAAATAATATAAATTCTAATATTATATAAATTCCTTTAAAGACAAATTTCCACGCCATTATGTGTGGCAGAATATGCGTTACACATTCTTGTACCAAATTCTTGCAATAAATTATTATTTTAAACATTCTTCCAACTCGGCTATTATTAAGACATTTACACAGTACCTGTAGGAAACCCCTGAGCATCAATGCACGTAGCTACAGCCAAACACAAAGCAATCAAACACAACTTCATTATCGATTAATTACGCTAGCAATGTCATACTTTTGAATAAACAGTCTTATATACTACGCGCGTCGTAAAAGGGGAGTCACCCGTTAAGAATAATAATTATGACGATGCCGACCAACGACAAAATCGTAAAGTTTCTTTGAATGAGTTTTCCTTATGATAACCGTTATAAACAATTATGTAACATTGATAATATTTGAGTATTATGATCTTTTAGGCTTCTTGACACCTGAACAATTTCAATGTTTGTCCACAAATTTTTCGAAAGCTTAAAGTCATCTAACGGCATAAAACTTAGGAAACAGTCGCAAGTTTCATCGAAATCAGCTCAGTAGTTATTGATATAGGCATTCAAGCATTTCTGGAGGAGACTTAATATTTAGGTAAATATGGACTATGTGTAGTCGGCTTAAGTTTTATAAACGAATGTATATAACAAATCTCTTAAAAAAAATTGGTAGTAAATTAATTGGTAAAAATTGCCATTATATAATAATACTGTTACATTGCTACAGTGTAAATTATTTAAATATACATTATGTTACTTGCCATCAAGAAAACAGACGCAGAAGTGTGACCTTGTATTGGTCAAACAAAATAAAGAGCAGTTAACTGTAGGAGAGTAAATCTAATATATAAAATTCTCGTGTCACGTGTTCGTTACCATACTCCTCCGAAACGACTCGACCGATTCTTGTACAAAATTTTATGCATATTAAGTAAGTTTTAGAATCGGCTACTATCTATAATCAAAACCCCAAAACCCCACATTTTTTTTATTTTTTAGATTCTTTTTGTTTTTATTTTTTTATGGTACAGCATACAAAAATACATACAACCCTTAATTTTCACCCCTCTACGATCAACCCCTATTTTTTATTTCTGTATATAGTTATTGAACTAAAATATGTCTCCTAGAAATAATATGTACATGGTAAAACAAACGTTTGCCGGGTCAGCTAGTGTATTATAAAAATGTTTCAGCTTATAATTAATTTATTTGAAATAAAGCGTGGATAAGATTATTGTTGTATTCAATGCAGTGTTAGTATGATATTTAAACATGCCATATGATGTAAATGGTATGTGATGACGTGTTGTAAAGCCCCCTATCCCGCGATAGTAAATCGTCGTTTGACTCAATACTTCCTTATACTAAAGTCCATAAAAATCATTCTATCATATTTACTATTTTAATTGCTTTACATTTCAATATCAATATTATTCCTCATGAATAAATCAAATTTATTAATTTAATTTAAACTCATGATGTTTGCTTATGGTTTTATTTTTTATAGAACAGGGGGCAATCGGACAGAACTCAAACGGGCAGGCTCATGGACACTCTCAGTGCCAGAGGGCTCGCGTTTGTGTTGCTGGCCTTTTAATAATTGGTACGCTCTTTTCTTGAAGGAACATCTCTCCCCCCTCGAATTGTGTCGGTAATACTTCAGTGAGCAGCTGGTTTTAACTTCGTATAAGTTTTTTTTATAGTTGTTGTCGAATAGTGTAAATTAGTGTAATCGAATTTTATGATCCAATAAAATGGTCCTTGCTACGTATAATCTTAAGATTACATAACATTCATAGAAATTACAGTAAACATTAAACACCCCCAACAAAAAACGCAATTTGTACACCCTCCTATATAAAGATAGCGAATTTTATAAAACGCAGGGAACAAAAGAATTCTGCTTTATCTTTATATTTAGGGCACTCGTAAAGTCAAAGCCACCTTTGTCCTTCAAATCTGATGCTTAAATCTTGAGTCATTCAGAATATTTTTTATCTGCTTCATTTGCTAAATTGGCGGGAATGCATTGTTTTCAATTTTGTCCTTGTTTTTAAAGGGATTTTAGCTTGATTGGCATATTTGAACATTTTTGTTTTTAAAAAAAGAATAAGTTTTTATGCATCAATAAGGTTTTATTTATTTCAATACTTAATAGTTTACATAATAATATAATTTTAACACAATATTGCGTATGTAAGAATGTGTTTATGAGATGGTTGTGACACAGACTAACTACCTACTTGGTATTTTTCCTGCATTTCTGCATACTCGCTCACGTTGAAAATTTTAAGAGTACTTAGTCCGTATTCAAAGACGTCAAAGATTACCTGAGACTATTTGAAATCAGATTGGTACTCAAGTAGCTACTTTATTCCAGAATAATTTTTAAGAGTCTATATGCTGAAACTAGTTTTAATTGAGTTCGGATCAATTATCAATAAGATTTTGCTTTGGCCTGCGGTTCATGTTAGCATTCCATTGCGTTGATAAATAATAAATATATAATACATAATAAGACCATTACAATAATATTCATATATTTATAATATTGAAACATTTGGAATTTGCTAATGAGGACACACACTGAGAGGTAGCTCATCCGATGTTATACCATACGGACCATAGACACCAGAAGGTTCGCGATTCCCTTTACATTAAGATGGCTGCCTTAACTGAGTATCAGTGTACTTGACTACTTGAAGATCGTGAAAAAGGCTCTTAATATACCATTAGAGATATTTAATCCACGACACTGTGTACCTACAACTGTTAGTATAAACAACCAATGGCACTACAAACTGACTGGACCACAGATTTGTGTACCGGTTTCGTGATCATTTATTGAAGTGAGGCGTATGAGGGTAATTTTTTTACGGAACGTCACGAAGATGTGCAGCGTTATTGTCGGAGAAAAGGGAGAGAGCGATTGAGACCGATTGAGAGAGAGTGAGAAGGGCGAATTACCTTATAGAAATTCTATTTTTGAAATTAACATTTCGTAACGAGAATTTATGAAATATTAGTATTTTATATTTTATGCAAAATTATTTATTGAAATCTCAAATGACGAATTGTAAATTAAACTGCCGGGTATATATTTTAAAATATTAAATTTATTATTTGTATTAATTTTCGACACTTTTAATATTTAATGACAATTAAATTCATTAAATTCCTAACATATCCTCCTTCTACCCTCTCTCTAAGTCTCGGAAATCTAAAGTTTTAGATTTGTATAAATATGAACTAGAGTTAAATATTAGTTTGCCAAAGAAGTTTCACTTCTGACATGTGTACTTTGTACGCCCGCACTTTTTTTCTTAAGTGGTCACCCTTTTGTGCCTCACACACGCCGTCGACTTTTTTGGATCTAAAGCATGCCGGTTTTCTCACGATGTCTTCTTTTGCCGTAGAAGTGTTGAATGCCTTTTTTTTATTTTTATTGTTGGGAAATCAATTTACTGACCCCCGCGCCGGGGCAACGATTTAAAGTGACGCAGGGAGTGTGGGAGTCAGTCCGTATGGTGCAATGGACACCTACCCACTAACACCCAACAGCCCCATCTGTTCGCTAAGGACGGTAGGCGCGGTAACAGTTTCCCTTAATCCGTGCCTCCGTCATGAGCGTCTGCTGTGTGAGCACAACTTCTGCGTTGCCCAATTCTGTGCTAAGGGCACAGTGGAGTACGTGCGTAATCGCGACGTCTTCTTCCAGGCCTTTTTTTGCGTTGAGGGTCGGCGTCTTGGTTACACTCCCGAACCCTCTCCGCATTCTCTTTTAGTGTGACGGCCTCACAGAACGCTTTGAAAGTGTTCCACGGGCCGCCACTGTCAGCCTCCATCATAGCTTTCACTATGACTGGAAGCGACAGATCCAATCTGAAGGTGGCGGTTAATAAACTACGTTTAGAGCTCCACGCCGGACAAACCTCTAAAGTGTGTTGCGCTGTGTCGTCTGCGAAACCACACTCGTGACAAATGGGGGATGCCTCCCTCCTAGCAAAAGTGTTGAATGCTTACATCAACCGTTAGATCATGTACAGGCGGGGATCGATATCAGGGAAGAAAGTCGCACTCTTAAACAATAAGCGAAGACTACTCTTCACATCTCTTTACTCTTTACTTTCATAAATCTACTAAGAAATTCATTTAATAAAACGATCCAGAAATAATGCTCGTAATATTACTGGGAAAGCTGGGGCTCATAAGTTTCTGTTGAGTTTATCCCAATTACTAAGAAGTTCTTGCAATTTCAATACAAAGTGACTCGAGAGCCCACAAAGGAATATTACTGTTTATTTCAA
The DNA here is from genome assembly GCA_905332375.1 of Pieris macdunnoughi. Lineage (NCBI taxonomy): Eukaryota > Metazoa > Arthropoda > Insecta > Lepidoptera > Pieridae > Pieris > Pieris macdunnoughi. Next base: position 1,670,840 of record CAJOBZ010000022.1, on the reverse strand, counting down.
AGTTGAGAACTAAATGAATCGGCAATTTCTTGAAAAATATTTCACTAAGAAACGACTTTAAAGATTTATATTCGGATTTAAAACTACAATGTATTTGATTGTTATAATAATAGTATGTAAAAAACAAAATTCTTGTTGTTGCAGTATATTACCTGATAGAAAAACACGTGAGAACGTTTGGATAAGCTTTCTTTGTATGGGATTCTAAAATAATGCTAATAAATAAAATAAATCACTGTCGCTACAACCTTTTTAGATCTGGGCCTATTTTCTGTATCTGTTTCATCATCATTTGTCAATCTAATAGGCAAGTAGGTGAGGTGCCTGACACACGCCGTCGACTTTTTGGGTCTGAGACAAGCCGGTTTCCTCACGATGTTCCTTCACCGTTCAAGCGAATGTTAAAGACATACAAGGAAAGTCCATTGGTGCACAGCCGGGGATCGAACCTACGAGGGATGAGAATCGCACGCTGAAGCCAAAATAATATTATTATTAGGCCAACACTGCTGCTAAAATAATATTATTAACTTAATTAAGTGAGGGCCAGCGGTGGATTCCAAAAAAAACCAAAATATATTAATATTACTTTAATTAATTACTTTTACAAATAATAAACTTAACTAAATACAATTATTTAATCGGCCCGATATTAGGTGCACGATAAATATATTATATAATAAACTTAACTACTTGAGACTTGACCGGTCCGATATGAGGTATCCGATCAAAAAGCTGCTGGTTCTCTTGTCCCTTTCCTTATATATAGCGTAGTTTCGTAAGAGGTGACTTGTATTGGGTATGCGGGGCAAAGGGAGTGCAATGAATATGTAACATCTCCCCCGTAAGATGAGCAACTATTTGCTATTGATGTCTATAGCAAAAGTTGCGGCTCGAAGTTCTTGCGCAGACATGTTCTTATTATCCGTTTTTGAAATCGGCTTCGAAGATGTATTTCGGCGATATCGGAGTACGAAGAAAAGTACAGCTGCGCCCAGGAGTGTGGTCATAGCGAAGTACAAAGGAGTCGTTGTGTGGTATATTATGTTTGATGAATCATATGTTTCCGCCGGTGCTTTCATTGTAATTCCATTTTGCATATTGTGTAACTTCGTGAGATCGATTGAATTAAGTTGGACACCTGGTTGATTTTGTTGAATGATATTGTCCATTCGAGGAAAATTAATGATTTCGACACCGCTTCCTTTAACTCGGTCGTCGATGTTGGTGGCCGTAATTTCTGAGGATTTTAACATACATGATTTAGGTATTGTTGCGAAATAGCTGCCGTGAAGTATTTCATATTTTTCGTGGGAACAGACGAGTTGAACTTTTGTAGGTTTCGGGAATGATATTATATAATGCTGACTGTCTAGTTCCGTAAGAGCTTCTTTATACATAGTAATAGGCGTTGAGGAACATGATTTGTCTATTTCTTGAGAATGAATAATTTCGTAGATGCAGTCCTTTTTGGTCTTCATTTGATGACGTAGTTTTTGCTCGCATATGTGCCACCTGTTGATCTTCGGACATTCTGTCTCTATGTACACAAATTCTTTAGTATTAGTTGCTACATATGGATAGGACGGGATAATTACTTGAGAATGTATATTAGGTACAGGACACAATCGATAAAGTTGGAATATTGAAGGTAAGGTATTAGGAAAGCTAAGGACAACCACTATTTTCCCTGTCTATATAATATGAACCTAAGCTAATTATATCATAAAAGTTTCTTATCTCCAAATCTAAAATTTGATCTGTGCCATACAGATTTTTTAATTTTCTTAACATTATTTTTAAATCATTAATATTTAATATAGAATGGTGCAAAGACATAGTGCGACTAAAAGCTAATATATTTTCTATTCTAATTATCTCATTATATAATTCCTGCACGTTATCGCTAATAATGTTGAATATTAGCGACAGGCGGAGTATCGAATTACGCTTTGATTGTCCGAGTTAGACATGTTTATTATATAGTTAAGGGCTTTACTTAATTTTATTTGATTATCTGTTAAATTATTCAATACTTGAGTTTGTTGTATGCTATATTCTTTAAAAAGTGAAATATGTTGATTAAAACTAGAACTTAATTCTTTATTATTCGATTTTAAAATATGAATAGCTGTCTCATATCTCAGAGCGTCATTATGATCGAGATTCCCAGAAATAAACTTTATAAGAGTACCCAATGGATTAATGATGCCTCGTTTAACCCTGGAGTCGGGTTCGAATGATTTTAACTGTAACATAACTTTATTTAATTTATTATTAATATAGTCGGTTTGGCTCTTGAAACGTAATGAGTAACCATTCGGTAGTCTATGAATAGTTTCAGTCAATTTTGTCTGCAAGTCAAGTACTTGTTGTTCTATTAGGTCTATGTTAATGTCTTTCAGGAAAACATGATGGTGAGAAATGATTTTAGTATCTCCTAATTTAAAGGGAAATAAGCCAGGTCCATTGTCAAGGCTGTCAAGTCGAATTTCTTGCGCTTGGGCTAGGGTTGTCAGAGTCAGGATTAGGTACCTGTAACAAAGTAGAATCTTTATGTGTCTTTTGTCGTTTTAATCTAGATTTTGCTACCGGTCCGCGTCTGCGTGAAGTATATATATGTATAGGTAAGTTAGCTATGACTTTATCTTGTGTATAGCGCGTGGCTAGCTTTTGTCTAGCTGCCATCGGATTTCGTACATATATCTCTTGGTCGGGTTCATACTGTACTTCGGGTTCTCTGTGAGTATTTCGTTGCGTCATAATCGCTTCGCGTTCGGCGAACGATGAGTCATGTATAAGTCGATATACTGTATCCATTTTACTATGATGGTTTTGCATATATTGTTGTAATAAACGTTCGGATAAATTTAAATCAGTGGGGTCTCTTGGGTCGTAATGTCCAGTGATTAAGTCATAGGGTCTACATTTAGTTAAACTATGTATGGAACTATTATATGCTAAAATTGCGTAAGGTACTAAATTGGTGGCAGATTCATTTTTATGTTTTAATTTTAATATTCGGAGATGTTCTAAGAGAGTACTATGGAAACGTTCTATCATGCCGTTTTCATTTGGGGTGTGTGCAGCGATCTTATGATGGTGTATTTTGTGAAGACGTAAAAATTCAGTTACAACTTGATTCGTAAACTCGGTTCCTTGGTCAGTAATCAAGGACATCGGTGAACCGTGATGGGTGATGAACGTTAGCAATGATTTTACGATATTAGGGGCTGTACAGTCACTTATACGATACGCTTGTGCATATCTGGAAAATGCGTCTATTAAAGTTAAATATTTTTCTTGTTCTATAGTTAATACATCTACATGTAGCATGTCAAAGGGTTTTGATGGCGGAGGTACAATTTTAAACTGTTGCTGTATTGGGTTGCGATCGTATTTCACACAATTACATACTGAACATCGATTTATATATTCTGTTATATCTGATTTCATATTAGGCCAAAAATAACGTTGTGACAAAGAGTTATATGTCTCGTTGATACCACGGTGGTTGGTTTTACCTTCGTGATATTTCCTAATAGTATCCTGTTGGTTTAGATAATCTGATACGTTCTCAGTCTGCCGTTTGACGAGTAATATTTTCATAGAGGAACTTCTAAAAGTTCTTTGAATAATAGGAACAATATGAAGCATTCTATCTATTGGCTGGACTAAAATTGCTGTACGGATATTTGGATCAACATATTTTTTAATGAGGTCGATAGTTCCTTGTTCTAGGTTGTCTACATGAACTTGAACTGAAATGAGAGAGAATTTTTCGAATGGTTTACTAATGACGGGCTTCACTCTAGGTAAGTGATTAACTATATTAATTAATATCTGTCTGCGGAATTTATTTAAAGGGTCATCGCTAATAGGAATCTCAAGAATGGGATTTTCAGAGCTAGTATGAGCGGTTTCCGTATGCGACGAACTTTGTGGTGATTGGAATTCGCGTGTTTCAGGTGCTGTCAGAGTGGATGAGGAAGATTTGCTATTCTGTGAGGCTGCTGTAAGTGTCGATGAGGTACTATGACGACGCGGGTCCCGTGACGTATTAACTATTAGGGACATAGCTTCGTCATTGTGTAATTCAATACGCGATAGCGCGTCCGCGTTCGTATTACACTTACCCTTTTATATATTACAGTAAAATTGTACTCTGCGAGTTTCAGTTTCCACCTTGTTAAACGGGAATTTGGCTCCTTTAAATTCATAAGCCATTGCAAAGGCTTATGGTCGGTGACAATTCGAAACTTACGCCCAAAAAGGTATGGCCTGAAATACTTAGTAGCCCAAACTATGGCTAATAACTCTTTCTCTATTGTTGAATAATTTTGTTCACTAGTATTTAGAGTCCTGGATGCGTATGCTATGGGTCTATCGCTACCTATTGAACCTTGGGATAAAACGGCTCCTAATGCGATATTTGATGCGTCTGTCGTTAGTATGAAATCTTTTGTAAAATCGGGGTACTGTAGGATAGGATCATTCATTAATAAAGTTTTGCAGTGTTCGAAACATTTGATATATTCCGGAGATAAGGTAATAGTAGCGCCTTTTTTTAGACATGATGTAAGAGGTTTAGTGATTTTTGCGAAATCAGAAATAAATTTTCTATAGTAACCTAATAGTCCTAAAAAACCTTTAATTTGCTTTGTTGTTTTTGGTATGGGATAATTTGCTATGGCCTTGATCTTATCTGGGTTAGGTTTAACACCTTCGGTCGTAATTATATGACCTAAATAAGGGGTTTCTCGTTTAAGGAATTCGGATTTATCCATTTGGATTTTAAAGTTAGAATCTCTTAAGCGTTGAAATACTTCTTTAAGATTAGTCATCATTTCCTGAAGGGAGGTACCAAACACTAAAATGTCATCGAGATAAATTACACATATTTTGTTAACTAGACCTTGAAGAACATTGTCCATAACACGTTGAAAAGTAGATGGAGAAATTTTTAGGCCCATGGACATTCGAAGGAATTCGTAATGACCATGCTCTACGCTAAATGCAGTTTTGTGAATGTCTTTGGATGACATCTCCACTTGATGGAAGCCACTAGCCAAATCTAATGTACAGAAATATTGGCATTTACCTAATTTATCTAGAATGTCTGTAATATTTGGAATCGGATACTTGTCGTCAATCGTTTTATCATTTAACTTCCGAAAGTCAATGACTAATCGCCACTTAACTTTTCCAGATGCGTCACTTTTCTTTGGCACTATCCATATAGGAGCACTCCATGCGGAGGTAGAAGGTCTAATTATACCTTGATCTAACATGTTTTTTATTTGATTTTGAACCTCGTCACGATGTATATATGGATATCTATAGGTTTTACTATGAACAGGCAATTCATCGGTCGTATTAATACAGTGTTTGATTTTATTAGTAAATGTCAAAGGTTCGTGTTCAAGATGAAAAATGTCTGAATACTGTCTACAAATACTTTTTATATTAGCTGTCTCCTCTGCGTTTAAATGATCTATGCGCAAACGCGATAAGACGTCGCGAGCTCGGGCATTGTTATTGAAAGTATCATATGACACTTGTTCATTAAATATATGAGCTTTAATGGGTTCCGTTAAAGAAATTATAATATCACTGTTTGTGGGATTAGAGATTTCTAAAATTGCGTGATGATTATTTGCCGTGGTTATGCATTCGTTTATGTAACATTTCCCGACTTTTTGATCTTGAATACATATATCACCGTTGGATATAGAAGTACACGTATTAATTTCGAAGAATTAGCTGGAATTATAGCTTCACATAAATTCACACTATTGGACATGTACATATGAAGGGGGTTAGATGCAAACTTCGTAATTAATTTTCTAGATTCTAAATCAATTTTTGCCGACCATTTTTGAAGAAGATCACAACCAATTAGTCCATCGAAATAATTATGGAATTTATACACGAATAATTTTATCCATGCATTGTCTTTGAATTCTTTGAAACACGGTATATATATTGTATAATCATTCTTGGTAGTAGCATGCACGTTTGAAACAATAAATGGTTCGAAGTTTAAAGGAAAATTTGGAAAGTAAGTATCTATAGCTTCGGGTCTTATAAAAGATTGATTCGCACCTGTATCAATTAGAAATTTTAATGGTGGGAGATCTGGGTGAATTAGAACTTGAATAAATGGTAATTGTCTTTGATTTTGTATATTTAACTCTATTCGGGGAAAACTATCTTTCGATCCTTTGGAAAATCCTGTTTGGAAGGTTCTGGCACGTTGTTTTCAGAATTTATGGTATCCGGTTGTTCAGTGAACTCCGTTATATTATATTCATCGGTTGTTGAACAGTCATATGGTAAGTAGTTAGGGTCATATTGTTGAAAGTCACATGGATATTCGTCATTGTCATAGTCATAGTCGCTATAGAGATAAGGGTCATTTAATTCGTTATTATTAATCTGTCGAGTTTTAAAGTAATTGTTAGGGGGTGGATTACCATGAATCCTCCAGTCATGTCCAGTCTGAGTAGGTGGTAAAATTCGAGCAGCAGGGTGACTAATACCACTCATGGGTTGAGGGTAATTTTTCATAGGCATTGGTTGACGGGGTGGAATTCTAAATCCCGTAGACATATTCGACCTTGGCAAAGCTTTAAACATTTGTTGGGTCCTTGAAGGACCTTGTTGATGGTACATGTGAGGCTTATATGAATTGTTATTAAAATGTTGACCATTATTTAATCTTGGCAAGTTAAAAGGTTTTTGATACTGTGGATTAATATCATATCTATAAGGTTTTAGAGTAGGCGAGCTAGATATTTGAGGTGTAAAATTTTGTCTCTTCGTATTTTTGTTTTGCAAGTAAATTATGTTCATCTCGTCTTTTGCATATTGCAACGCCACTTCTAATGTTTCTGGTCTCATACATCGTATGCGTGAGCCCAGAGGTTCCTCCAAACCTTTTAGATACGTTTTTAACGCGAGGCTATTGTATAAATTACGTTTAGCCTGAATAGTTGTGTCTATTTTATCATGAATTTCTACATATGTAATGATTGTACTCAATAAATTTTGTATACGCTCATAAAATATATGTGGGCTATCTGATCCTTGAGTTAATTGCGACAAATCAGTATAAAGAGTAGACTCATCTCTGTGATCTGAGAAGCTATTAATTAGAGTGCTTCTTATGCCACTCCAATTTTGAGGGCCCCATTTGTTGATAGGGCTCTGGCGGCAGCGCCAGTTATTTTATTAATTATTCCATTAATTAATGCTAAATTCGTAACATCATTACCCGGACTTGGCTTGGCATAAGTGACTACTAAAGTGTCACATAAGTTCAAAAATCTAGTTAAATTACACGCACTTCCGTCAAAGTTCGGCACAAATTTTAAAGCTCTTAAAATCCTATCTAATAATGCATCTTGTGCAATTGAAAAATTCTCAAGGGAAGCTTCGCGCTCCATTTTATCTTCTAAAATATCTTCTAAATAATCTAAATGTCTATTGCGATCTCTCAGCTCGATGCGAGAGGCAACTCTTGGGGCTTCGATTCCCCGGTTTTTCCTAGGATGGAAAATTTTGGATGATTTGGGAACACACAGGAATGTAACAACCAATCGTTAAGAAATGTGTAACTTACATATGCATTTCGACGATGGTGGCACCTTTGTCATCGATTTCTGGATGCGCCGTGTGTGGTCCGCTGTCCTCGGTTCTTGTGAATCGTCGATTAAAACTTGGAAGTCTATTAGTTCGCGTACTCTACGTAGGCGATCTACGGAGTATATTACTTAGTACGCGCACTGACTCGACGATCCTACCGACTGCGCCAATTAAGTGAGGGCCAGCGGTGGATTCCAAAAAAAACCAAAATATATTAATATTACTTTAATTAATTACTTTTACAAAAAACATGTGGGTACCGCGGCACAGTTAATGTCACCTGTGTATATAAATTTGAATTAAAAATAGATTTAGTGCATTAGGGGTTGTAACGAGGGAACTATTAAGCAACTGTTTTCCATCGTGATTTGTGAGCAATCAATAATAGTGATATTTACAGTGATTAGGCCGTGATCGATCAATTTGCTAACCGCCATACCGCCTTGGACATTCCTCGTTTGGCTGTAGTTTAAATATTATTATAATCGTTGCATAAAACTGAAATAGTACAGTGAAGTGATTTTTAATAGTGTCTTGTGGTCATCAAGTACTTTAAAGTATAACATACAGAATATTTTTTGAATCTAAATCTTAATTTGTGTTGTATACGATTTATTCGGCATACAAATAAATAGTTGGTTGGCACTTGGCAAGTTGTTGACAGCATCGTGCACCTGGTTGCTGTGGATCGAGCCTTGACGCGCACATAACTACCATCCGAATATTACGTCTTATAGCATATATATTGTTTTTTTTTTTTTTTTTTTTATCAATCTACATTTGAATAATCATAGTTATATTTCATAATGCCTAAGTGTATTGCTTGCGCCAGGGATCTAGACGTAAGCAAACAAATCAGATGTACGAAATGCTTTAGAGGGTGTCACAATAAGTGTGCGAATATAACGTCTGATGTAGAAATCGATTCCTGGACGTGTCCGCCTTGTTCACGCAGAGAACATCGCGGTCAGAGTACCTCTCCTGACAAGGCTCAAGCAGCAACGACACGACGCAATAAAAAGGATACAGGGCTTTGTGACCGCTTCGTATCGAGAGACGATTTGCAAAAGTTAATCACTGAGGGTATTAATCAGGCTATTGATTCCAAACTTGGTCACTTCGAGTCACTGAAAGTGTCTCTCTTTGTCGAGATAAGGGAAGAGATCAATTCTTTCATCAACCCCTTCTTGAAGGAAACTGAGTGTCTAAGAGAAGAAGTAAATAAATTGAAGAATGATATTCAAAGTAATAATTCTATTATAGACGATCTACGATGCCAAATAAATAAGCAACAACAGTGGAACAGAATGAACAATTTAGAGATTGTTGGGCTGCCACAAACCAAGAATGAATCTACTTGCGCCTTAGTAAAAATAATAGCAAAACATGCAGACGTAGTATTGCGGGATGATGAGATCGAATTTGCTAACCGCATACAGCCGAAGCAATCTATGCCAGGCAAAGCAAAAACAATCGTGGTGCGCCTGAAAACACGCGAAATAAAAGACAAAATATTATCTGGCTTACGTAAAAAAACGGGGAATCCATACATCTGATATAGGAATGTCAGGGGATTCAAAAAGATTCTATGTAAATGAGCATTTGACCCCAGATAATAAGCATCTTCTTAAAAAGGCGAAAGCGCTGGCAATCGATAAAGGTTTTAAATACGTATGGGTTCGTAACTGTGGAATTTTTTTACGCCGAAACGAAGAGTCCCCTGCTATAACCATAAATTTCGAACGGGATTTGGAAAAAAATAAATTGATAAACCTACTTTTATTTGTTAATCGTATATATCATTGGGGAGTAGTTGCGTGTTTCATATTAGATTTAAGATATTTCCTTTGTTTTTTCCTCTTTAAATTACTACACGTGATTTTCTGGTTCCATATGGGCCAAAATTTTGTGATGATTTTAACGATACATAAGTTCAATATTAATCTTAGTATTATAGACTACTTAAACTGTTCATTTCAAAACCTAAGATTTCATTGTTCATTGAAATATAATTATAGCACCTTAATAACAAAGCCAAATAACAAAATTATATTAAAAGTTTACACTAAAGTTGGTACAATCTCTAGGTATTTCGATGTTTGACAAAAGTTTAACTTTATTTTATCAAAACGTTCGTGGCTTGCGTACAAAATCAAACGAATTTTATCAAAATCTTCTTACTTGTACTTTCGATGTTATTTTAATAACTGAGTCATGGCTTAATAGCAGTTTTTATGATAATGAACTGTGCAGTGATGAGTACCAGATGTTTCGACGTGACAGAAGTAAAGAAACCTCCAGTAAAAATATAGGCGGAGGGCTGCTGATCTATGTATCTCGTTATTTAAAAGCATATGAGAGGGCGGAGTGGAACTGCAATAGTGTTGAAACACTCTGGATAACTATACCCCATAATTCATTGGCAGTCAACGACCGGCGCAGTCTCCATATCGGTCTTGTCTATATACCTCCAGACTCTATGCAGGCTGAAAGACTTGAAACGTTTATTTCCTCGTTTAGCCACATAATGGACACAAATATAAGTGATAACTTTATAATAGTCGGTGACTTTAACCTCCCAAATATTAATTGGACGCCTTTGGGACCCATCCTATTAAAAAAAGGAACATCTAAAATACAAAATGTCTCCGAAATATTTTTAAATGAAATTAATATTTCAGGCCTAAAACAACATAATGTGTCGTCTAATAGTAGCAATAATGTCCTCGATTTAATTTTAAGTAATGTTTCCATCGACAGTTCGACAACTGATATGGCGCTAGTTAAACCAGACATATATCATCCTTGCTTAAAGATCGATGCTACCGACTTAGTTCTATGTAAAACCATCCCAAAAGCACAAATAAAATATAACTTTCGTCGTGCTAACTACGAGGATATTAATAAAGCGTTGTCGAATATTGATTGGGTAAAAGTTTTAATTGGAGGTACTATTGATGAAGTGACAGGTAGTTTCTATGTAATATTAGATAAAATAATTTCAAGTTTTGTCCCTAAAAGCCGGAGTATTGGCAGAAGCAAATTTCCTATTTGGTACTCAAGCTCTTTGAAACATATAATAAAAGATAAATTAAAAGCTCACAAGCGTTGGAAAACTTATAGGAATCCAAGAGATTATGATGAATTTTCGCTGTTACGCGCTAGGCAAAAACTTGTATCTAAGAAGTGCTTTGATATGTATGAGAAGAGTATCCAAAATAATTTGAGTAAGGATCCCAAAGCGCTGTGGTCATATCTGAGAAACAAACGCCAATGTAGCCCAGGCTACCCTAACACAATGATTCTCGGAGATGAAGTCTACTATACAGAAGCAGACGCTTGTGAAGGGTTCAACAGGTTTTTTAAAAGTGTTTTTCAACACCCAGATGATAGTTACAATCTTCAACACCTACCTGAATCCGATTATACATGCAACCAAGTAGTACTGACCGAGGATGAAGTCTGTAGAGAGTTGAAATCTTTAAATATTAATAAAGGTTCAGGGAGTGATGGAATACCTTCAATTTTTCTCCAAAAATGCTATAGACAACTCTCTAAACCCTTGACAAATATATTTAATCAGTCGCTTAATGTATTCTGTAGTTTCCCATCCAAATGGAAAGAAGCCCACATTGTTCCGATCCACAAAAAAGGGTCTAGAAATAAAATAGAACATTATCGACCAATTTCAATTCTAAATTCGTTTGGTAAATTATTTGAAAAATTAGTTAACAAAACGTTGAGTCCTCTTATCCTAAGACAATTACCACATCAGCAACATGGTTTTACAAAAAATCGTTCAACTGTCAGCAACCTCACCGTTTTCACCGAGTACATATTAAAGGGAATGGACGAGGGAGAACAAATTGATGCGATCTATACGGATTTTGAAAAAGCTTTCGATCGAGTTGATCATGTCATTCTCCTACATAAGCTATTAGCGCTAGGAATCCGTGGGGATCTATACAGATGGATCAAATCCTATGTAACTAATAGAAGGCAGGCGGTAGTAATGGGTGGACATAGGAGCACATTTATAAATGTGACATCCGGTGTACCTCAGGGCTCTATACTGGGTCCGCTGTTGTTTAATGCTTATCTTTATGATATACAGAATTGTTTCAAGTATTCAGAATATCTTATGTTTGCAGATGACAAAAAAATATTTCTAAAAATTAAATCTATAGAGAACTGTGTTCAACTTCAACAGGATCTTAGTAGATTGGAAATTTACTACAAAAGAAATAAACTATCTTTAAATATTGGAAAATGTAGTAAAATTACTTTTACTCGCAAACATAAGAAAATACAATTTTGTTATAAGATAAGAGATACAACAATTAAACAGGTGAATTTGGTTGGAGACTTGGGGATACTACTAGATGATAAGATGTCTTTCTCAGAACATATAGATAATATAACAGAAAAAGCATATAAACAACTTGGATTCGTCAAACGAGTATGCAAATCTTTCAGGAATATAAAATGTATAAAATGCCTGTACTTTGCTTTTGTTAGAAGTACACTGGAATATGCATGCACTGTTTGGTCCCCAACCTACAAGAAATACATTGAAGCAATAGAGAACATCCAAATAAAGTTTCTTAAGTTTTTAAGTTTTAAGGATTTCCAAAAGTACAGTAGCTATATTGATTCCTGCAAGTACTTTGGTATTGAATCATTAGAATGTCGACGTAAACAATATGACCTTATATTTTTACACGCTATTTGCAACGGGTTAATTGACTGTCCTGACTTATTGCCGCTTTTACTTTTTCACGCCCCTTCTTCACACAATACAAGGCAAACGCAACTATTTAAAATTCCTCGGTTTAATTCAAACTATTTGCGTAACTCAGTCATGCATCGTATACCTTCAGATTATAATAGGAATTACCAGCAAATAGAAATATTTAATGTATCTAAAAAATGTTTAAGAAATGATATAAAAAATCTAGTATCTTTTATTAGATAGAATGGCTTTGTTATTCCTTCTTTATAATAAATGTGTTGTAATGAACTGTGAATCGTAGAATTTAGAATTTACATACATACATACATATATTCTTTGTAATTTTTTTGTATTTTTTGTATTTGTATAGGTGTAACTGTGTTTTGTGTATGTTTAAATGTGTATTCCATTTTTGGCTCTTGTGTATAGTGTAATTTTTTGAATATTGTATAGTACTTGTAAGTAGCTGTAGGAATACCATTAAGCAAATAAATAAATAAATAAACTAAATAAATACAATTATTTAATCGGCCCGATATTAGGTGCACGATAAATATATTATATAATAAACTTAACTACTTGAGACTTGACCGGTCCGATATGAGGTATCCGATCAAAAAGCTGCTGGTTCTCTTGTCCCTTTCCTTATATATAGCGTAGTTTCGTAAGAGGTGACTTGTATTGGGTATGCGGGGCGAAGGGAGTGCAATGAATATTAACAACTTCAATAAAGTAATGTTATTTTAAATATTATTATTATTATTTATTTATTCAGATAAAATAATCCATCATTATGTTAGTATAAACTTACGGACTAGTGTTAGTATATTATTATTAAAACGCTAAACATAAAAACATATAAACCCATGAATCATTCTATGTATACACTCGTCGATCTGAACCGACAAGTGTACGCACAAAATGCTTCATGATAGGCGAAGACAGGTTATCTGCCACAGTCTTCAAGATGCTGTTCCGACAGCCTCGTACCCGGCTCAACAGAGATCTTGTAATAATTCTAATAATAGCCCAGAAGTCATTTGTACGGGCTTGGGCGAACATCTCCGAAGCACTGCAGAAACGAGGCAGTCCCAAGAGCATCCTAAACGCATTATTGTATTGAACACGCATGGCAGTTAGCGACCTGACAGTACAGTCGACCCATAGACTACTCGTGTAAAAGTTTTGACAAAACGCCTTGAAAAGGTTCACTTGTTTACTACAACGAGCAAATCTACGAGCCAACATATTACCTCTGGCCGCCACTGCCCTGCGTTCCCGTTCTATATCGATATAATCTTTTAGATTTTCAGATAGCATATGCCCAAGATATTTAAATTCCTTCACTCTCTCGATGCCATGACCCCCAAAGACCATGTATTTACATTTATTGCACAATACGTTAACTACTAACAATATACAATTAAATTGTGGCTTAGGTACACTACCTAATTTAATGGACATAAATTGTATATTTAAAAATAAGTATGTATTGACAAAGGATAGGTTCCGCCTACCTAATTATTATTTACAACAGATAGCTACTATGCTATCTTACTTTTTATTTACAACTAAAGCTAAACATTTAGCTTTTCAGACAACTGCTTCTATTGAGCAGCTAGCTTTTCAGACAACTGCTTCTATTGAGCAGCTTAGCTTAAGTGAATGTAGTGATACTTGCAGTAGCACTTCATTAAGTATAAATAATTTAAATTAGATAGTGTGACAATAGAGGCAAACTCTAGCAATAATTTAGTACAACTCAGCTCAACACAAACATGTTATATTACTAACAACAACTGTTTAAACTTGATGCATCAAAACATGCAAGGTATGTTGGGCAAAGAATTAGAATTGGAGTTGTTTTTAAAATCAAGTAAAATTGATGTCCTATGCATTACCGAACATTGGCTTAGAGAATGCCAAATCATCTTTAACTTTGATCAGCACCAAGTTGCAAGTTCGTTTTGCAGATTGTCGGCGATTCATGGGGGCTCTTTGATTATTGTTAATAAAAATTTAAAGTATAAAGAGTGTAATGACATCGTGTGTCTGTCTGTAGAACACTCTTTGGAAGTAGCCTGTATAGAGATTGAGAATTGCATTATTTTAAGTGTTTACAGACCACCAAGTGCATCTTACGATTTTTTTGAAGAAAAGTTGGAGGAAATTTTGTGTAAAGTTAGTTTTAAGAACAATAAGTATATTATTGTATGTGGTGACTTCAATATAAATTTATTAGAAAATACCTCCATTAGTAAAAAATTCAATCTGTTATTAAAATCTTACAATCTTGTTAACTTGTTTCTTGAGCCCACTAGAATTACAAGCTCCACTGCTACATGTATAGATAATGTATTTACAGATGCAGAGGCAATGCAAACCTCAATTACAACTGATCTTAGCTCAGATCATTGTGGACAGTTAGTGGCGCTAAAATGTAAAGTGGTGAAACAAGTAAATAAGAGCAGTGTGTTTGTTCCAGTGAATAAAAAGCGAATGGTGAGATTTAGACATAATATAGGTAAACGCCTTCCTTTATTACCGGTAGGTACTACCGTTGATACACAATACAACAATCTAAGTGATTGTATTAATAAAGAGTTCAACACCATCTTTACCCCAAAGAAAGTCTCTCATTCGCAGTGTAAATCGTTTAGTGATTGGGCGACAGCGGGAATTTATAAAAGTAGACAACGGTTGTATGACCTTTACGCTGAAAAGTCATACAATCATAATGAAGAATTTATTCTTTATGTTCGAAATTATTCGAAATTATTTAAGAAAGTTTGTTACGCGGCCAAGTCCTTAAAGATCAAAAACAAGATTAAAAATAGTACCAATAAAACTAAAATGACTTGGAAGATAATTGATAGTGAAACTGGAAGAGTCAGGGATCGCAATCAAGACATCGAACTATGTGTCGATAACACTATAATCAAATCTAACGAAGAGATAGCGATTGTTTTTGATAAGTACTTTTCTGACATTCCAATTTCGACTACTAAGTCTCTTCAATCATCTCCCGCCCTCGCCGAATCGCTGCTCAAAGATAATGTAAACGAGTGCAAGGTCAGTTTTTCATTCCGACCCATTGGTGCCGACGATATAGTGAGGATATTTAGAACCATAGATATTAAGAACACTACCGATCTTTGGGGTATTTCTGTAAAAATAATTAGTAGCATAATTGATGTAATTGCTCCCCATCTAGCTATAATTTTCAACAATTGTATTAAAAGTGGCGAGTTTCCCGATCTAATGAAACATAGTAAAGTTATTCCTTTATTTAAAGCAGGTAGTATGTCCGACCCCAGTAACTTTAGACCAATTTCCGTACTACCTACTTGTAGTAAAATATTTGAAAAAATTATATTAAATCAACTGGTAAGTCATTTTAACATAAACAAATTATTACATAATAATCAGTTCGGTTTTACCAAGGGTCGCTCGACAGCCGATGCCGGTGTTGAGTTATATAGATATATAGTTAAGGCTTGGGAGGAGTCGCATGACGCTTTAGGTGTTTTCTGCGACTTATCCAAAGCATTTAATTGTGTCCAACACGAGACCTTAATCGGGAAACTCCGCCACTATGGCATCAAGAATACCGCACTGAATCTTCTGACTTCCTATTTACACGGAAGAACTCAGACGGTTGAAGTGAATGGTAAGAGGTCCTCTGGGTCGGCAGTAGATATGGGGTACCACAGGGCTCAATTCTTGGCCCTTTCCTCTTTCTTGTTTATATAAATGATCTACCTTTCATGGTAGAGAGAAAACATCAGATAGTTTTGTTTGCTGATGACACGTCCTTGATTTTTAAAATCAAACGACAAATAACAAATTTTGACGATGTGAACAATGCTCTGTCTTCGATTGTCCATTGGTTTAGTATGAATAACCTTCTACTTAATGCAAAAAAGACAAAATGCATTAAATTTTGTGCAAAAAATGCAAGGGTTATGGATACTAGACCAATTATAAACGGTGAGGAATTGAATCTGGATGATACAAATGTATTTCTCGGAATCACCATGGATTCAAAACTTCAGTGGTCCCCTCATATTAACGGATTGGCGAAGAGACTTAGTTCTGCAGCCTACGCGGTTAAAAAAATTCGCTCACTAACTGATGTCGATACAGCTAGACTTGTTTATTTTAGTTACTTTCATAGCTTAATGACTTATGGCTTATTATTATGGGGTCATGCTGCTGATGTCGAAACTATTTTCATCCTGCAGAAGAGGGCTATTCGTGCAATCTATAATTTAAAATGTAGGGAATCTCTTAGAGATAAATTCAAGGAAATTAATATACTTACCTTTCCCTCGCAATATATTTATGAAAATATTATGTATGTATACAAAAATAGTGATAAGTTTACTAGAATAGAACATACGCACAATGTTAATACACGGAACAAACGCAGGCTGCAATTTCCCCGTACTAGACTATCTAAAGTTAGTAATTCTTTTTTGGGGAAAGGGATACTCTTCTTTAATAAAATCCCAGAGGCTCTTTTATCACTGCCTTTCAATAAATTTAAGAAATGTATTAAAGAAAAGCTGTGTAAAAAGGCTTACTATAAAGTCAACGATTATCTAGTTGATAAAAGGGCCTGGGACTAGTGCTAGACAGGCTACTTCTAATCAATTTGCGATATTTGTTTTAAATAAGTGTTGTTTGATGATTTGCTGTTTTAAAAGAGTACCGAGAGTTTTTTACGCCGGCTTTTTCTCTCGGCCCTCTGTCTTCTTTGCCGATGAGTAGGGATGCCTTCAAATTTAATGACGTGGAATAAGTGATACATGTATCTTATGTTCCATAATAAACATATTTTATTTTATTTTATTTTTATTTACATTGTAAATGAGACCGTGCTTACAAGCGTATACCTCACACACACGCAGGATTTCTGTAATCGCCCCTGCTGTCGGAGCCAGCAGCACCATATCATCAGCATAGCTAAGGTTGTTGATGCTTACTCCATTAACCCTACAACCTACACACATGCTGCTAAGTTCTACGATCAGGTCGTTAATGTACAGATTAAAAAGTTTAGGAGATGACAGACCACCCTGTCTTACACCACTCTCCGACCTATACGATGTAGAAAAAGCGTTAGACCACTTCACAGTGTTGTTCTGGTTGGCATACCAAAATTTAAATATATTTAACAGTTGAGTTGAATATGACAAACCACAGTTGAACCTAAGACGTGATTAGTTAGTTTGAATGAAATTTTTAACTTTTTAAAAACTTTATCGGGTTAGGCGAAAACTTAATAAAACACGGTTCCGTCAAGTCGACGTGAATGGAATCGCTTCGTTTGAAAAGGTCGACAAATAGTGTGGGGTTATCGACAGTTTGGTGCCAACAAAGGATGCAATTTGTCAAATCAAACACCACTAATATTATGTACGGAATTTTATCATGAACGTTCACGTTTCAAAAACCCAGAAGAAACGTTACACAAGAACGCAGCGTTGGGACGTGGTACAGTACGACGCTGAAGCTTTCTCCTATGTGCAAGTCAATCGTTATGCAATAATTATAACGCTTATAATCATAGTACCAAGTTACAATGAATATATAAAATAAATTTAAAAATCTCAAGTCACGCGTAGGAGTAAGTGATAACTGGTTTTCAAATATATGGCAAAATCTAGCTACAAAAAAACTGCCCGCTCTCGCTTACTGATAACGCAGATTACTTTTAATTATTATTGTTTGAAGTGTGGTTATCTTTTATTTATAAATTAATTGATATAGTGTGGTTAATTTCATGTCTTTGTTTTTTTCATTAATTTTATTTGTTATTAGCTAACTATAAGTATAATATTATCTTAATTTGTTAGAATCAGAACCTCCTTTCGAGGTGAAAAGAGACCTCAAGGCCTTCCTTATGGTCCCATTTCAAGAACGCCTGCTTTACTCAACAATATAATTAATAAACCTGTGGTAAATATACGTCACGTTTGTTGTAGTTTTTGACGCCCGTATGTTTTTGTTGAGAAAAATTGGTATTTTCTCTTCCCCTATCTAAAGTTGACAAAGAATTTGAGTGTTTGTCGTTTGAAATAAACATGGGATTTACTACATTATTTACTAATCTCTATATTTATAGGTTCCTTCCTGAAACCAAGCAATTCACTTAAAATAAAACCTTAATTCTGTTTATACAGTGCGGAAAGTTATATTTGTTTATTTCACTTCACAGAAGCTGCTCAAGTCTTATTTGATAGACTTCCACCGCCTTCTACCATATCCTCCTTCCCCCAAATATCTTTCAAATGAACTATACTTACTGTAAATTTAAAATTGTTTTTAATAGAAAAATCGCTAATACTTATAAAATAGCCTAATCAAAGAAATTACTAAATTGACACCAAAACCACTGTAGTGCCACTAGATAATTAATATAGTATATAAAATTATATAATGTTGCTTGGTAGTCGACTGTTAAATGTGTGTTTACATTTATATGTAACTAGCTGGCCTGGCGAACATCGTACCGCCTAACAGTCGATTCTTTATTTTTTTTAAATACTTATTCTGCTATTCGGGACACCGGTCTAGCTAGTAAGATAAAAAAAAAAGTTGATAAGACAACAAATACATTATTTCAAAAAATAAAAATTTACCTTCCCGGAACCCCTCCACTAACACTTGAACTTTATGATATGGTATTAAAGTTCAAATTGACTTTTAAGTATTATTACGAATATTTTATATGGGAATATAGAAAAGTGTTGTTTTTAGACTTTTTCATTCAATTTTTTTAAATTTTTCTCTGCGTAAGAACCATCCTCGTACTTCAAGGAATGTTATAAAAAAAGAATTGGCCAAATTGGTCCAGGCGTTGTTGAGTTATGCGCTTACCAACACATTTTGCGATTCATTTTTATATTATAGATAAATATCAGGTATATGTCGTGTCATGTGGTATATGTAGTATTAGCAAACTGCACTAGATAACTAAAAATATAAAGGATGAGACCTAACTGCCCTACGGATTCCTAACCACTACACATGTACAGTGTACACTAACACATAAGTAGTGAATAAATAAGTAAGGGATACCTGCACCAGGAGGCCTAAGCTGAAGCCCTACGAGCAGTATTAAAATATCAAGGTGGTGGGATTTATCTCAAAGCTATCACAGGGACAAGCTTGAAGGAGTCTTCACCACTTTGAGAGGAAGCGAGAAATGAATAAATGTTATTATTATTAAAAGACGTGTGCTAAAACTAGAATAAATGCTACTGTCTCTCTAATCCTAAAATATCAACTTGAACATATAGTACTACTAGTAGACTCGGCCAAGCGTTGCTCTGGCTAAGATTTTTGTTATATTACATAGTAGTAAACTATTTAAGGGAAACGGTAGGAGAACTTATGTGAAAGGTAGATGACAGCTTATGTGAAACGTTGATAATTTTAACACAGCGCCATCTGTTAGAATTGTATCAAATAATAAACAAATATTTTGCAATAAATTAAAATTGCGACTAATATTTGAGATTTAAACTATCCAACTTGAGAGATATCTCAAGTTGGATCGAACTGCACATGGTGTGCAAATTTGATTGATATCGGTTCCGTAGTTTAGGAGTCCATTGAAGACAAACATTGTGACACGAGATATGAAAAAGCACGAAGACTAATAAAAGCTTTGCTGGTAATACAATAAGTTTTCCCTTCATTGTCGGGCTATAGAATTCATATTTAAAGTTTGAATTTGATACTGAATATTAGAATAATAAAATAGTGGTACATTGCAGAAAATATAGTTCACGCCGTAACTTACAATAAGTATTTATTTAGAAACTATTATTTTGCAAGATACCTATCTAATCTTGAAAAATAATCGCTTGTTTTAACTACAAACAACAATGTTACTTTAAATAATGACACGTGCAACAAACTTAGTAAGCGAATTTACGAAAATTCTACCTTGCAAATATCTGATGAGATAAACATTGTATTTCCGTTGAAACTCAGTACTATGTATGTCTTTCGGACAATAATAGATTTGACATACTTGAGTCAAACTATGCTATGACATGGGGCACGCAGACGCGTCAGCGGGGGAACAGGGGTTCATGGGGACGCATCCCTGCAAGCATTGTACCCGATCTCCCCCAGCTTTACCAATCAGGCCGATGTGAATGGCTCTTGCTGTGCCAAGGTCCATTCCACATCATTCGTGGTCATAGAGGACCGTGATTTCAACGGCTGATCGCGTTGCGGGATACAAGGCTACCCTATTACCGTGTCCTGCCTCAAGCGATTGCTGGTGGTGCCATGGGGTTTTGGTGGGTATTCACAGCAGTACCACATCACACTTTACCACGAAGTAACCGTGCCGTGGGAGGGGGGGTATGTGTAACGCATTTCGCTACAAAAAAAACTATGCTACATCCCGCCTTCATAGTCTTACCATCAGGTACAAAACACCACAAAGAAAGAAAGAATGATTGTTTTAGTACTTAGCAGCACCATTTCATTTTATTTTAAATATGTGAAACATATCAGATCCATACCTGGATGACACTTGGTTAAGAAATGAGACAATTTTAATATTCGATAGTTAATAGGTATAGTCGTAGTGTGTTCTAACAAAGATTGTTATCCAAGTCATCAATACTTGTAAAAGTAAACTTTTGTACTCGATCAATTAAACGAATGAAGATTGTCGTTGAGTAATCGAAAATCTATGCTGCGTGGTACAAAACTGATACGACTCCATAATCGACTTCAAAAGACGGAAGGATTGTTAAAAAAAATCCGATTTAAGATTGATAGGCTTTATGAAAAAATTATGACTATAGTATATTGTTACTACTTATTATTTTCGTTTATTTTCTTTAAAAGGGTATTTATTATGATATAAATTAATAAACAGAAATATAAAGTAATCTATGTAAAGATTTGTGCATAAGTTAAATAAAATTTGCTATCTATTGAGACAGGCCATGTGCAGTATATTCGCAATACATAATTCTCACACCATGTTATCCGATACGTAAGTTGTTGCCCTTTGTACCTGGGATTTGAACCCAAGACGTCGTGACCTAAAAGACTAAATCATAAGCATTTTTTGTGCATGAAGAAACATAACACAGATAGCTAGAAACATAAAGATCCAATAAAACCTTTGCAAACAAAAAATACGTTGCGCGAAATTCAAAAATAGAATCAACGAATCACAGCTCCCGCGTAATGTAATCAATCATGGCGGGTTTGAAAATGGCGCCATCTGCTCGCTTCAGACGCGTTCAGTATAAAAACGCAGATAAAATTCGTTTAGTTTTGAAGTGATGCCATTTTATCTTTTATGCGCAAACATTCGATTTATATAATATGGTTACAAATATACTTTCGTTACGTCTTTTTTACGTATTTTCACATAATGGATTTTCATAAATATATTAAGAATGAATGAATTCTTAATAAATGAGAAAGTCCATTAGTGCACAGCCGAGGATCTAACCTACAACCTCAGGGTTGAAAGTCGCACGCCGAAGCCACTAATCCAACACTGCTATGGTTAAATCACATTATATACTTAATCATTCAGAGAAAACGTGAGTATACAAATTGTGAAATACAAAATCGTCACATTTCAGATTTCCAGTAAAAACATGAAAGCAATAATTTTATATTTGCAATATTAATCAGCGTACGTAATTAAAATGTTAATTTTAATAAAAATGAGGCGGTTTTAATCACGGAACACGCAATGCTAACTCAACACAGCTAATTGGTTGACAACACATTCGTACGTTATTACACATTTATTTATAATTAAAAGCGTCGCTTTATGAATATTTAACATTTAGTTAACTTTAACCGATGTTTACTTGGAATTACACGTACATTTTGAATATTGTACTTTCACAGTATTGTTTTATTTTATCTTGTTTTACTAAATTATACATTCGAACTATTGACAGACAAAATGGCGGATGTGTGATATTTCTTAAAAAAGGATTGCTTTGATTACTTTTAAATGAATGTTTTGAATGCAATAAATGTCTGAATGTGTAAAAGCCCATCCACACGCTTGACAAACAATGGCAAACAGCCAACAGCAATCAGCATACACGAACGTGTGGATGGGTGTTCGTCGTTGTTTGCCTGTTTGTGTTTGTGTTGGGCAGTGTTCGGCATCGGTGTCGGTTTTAGTTGCCAGATCAAAGGATGTTTGGCAAACAGTTTGCTACGTATCCACACGTTTGGCAGCGATCAGTATGCGCGCGAGCTTGCGGGAGGCGGACGTATTTACTTGCTACACTTTCGTTAGCGCGCAAAGCGTAAAAAATGTCTGATTGGAGCACCTACGATTCTGACATTTTTAAGTAACTTTTAAGTGCCCTTCACGGCCCCGCTTTATGGGTTGTCGCCGTATTTGGCACTATAAGTCAGCAGATTGGGACGGGATGCGGTCTTTCTTTGCGTCCTACCCTTGGGGGCCTATGTGCTTTTCGCCGGAAGCTCCAGATTCCGTCGCCGCCTCTGTCGCCGAAGTGGTTCTGCAGGGCATGGAACTCTTTATTCCATTTTCTGCGGTGCCGATCGGTGGGAAGTCTCAGCCCTGGTTTAAACGTTCTTGCAAGGCGGCCTCGCGTCGAAAGCGAGAATGCTTTAAGGCATGGGCGGAAGCGGCGAAATCTCGTGATGCCAATACCAGCGAACTTAAAACAGCATATAACTCAGCCTCCAGGTCCTTCAAACGGGAAATCACTAAGGCAAAGTCAGAGCACATTGCCAGATTTGGCGAGAGATTGGCCCAGCTCCCTTCAGGGACTCGAGCCTTCTGGTCTCTCGCCAAAGCTGTCCAAGGGAATTTTTGTCAGCCTGCCATTCCGCCACTGCACAGGGAGGATGACTCTCTGGCCCACACTGCGAAGGAGAAGGCCGACCTTTTGGGCTGTCTCTTCGCGTCCAACTCGACTTTGGATGACCGAGGAAGATCACCACCGACCATTTCGCGGTGTGATTCTTCGATGCCGGAAATCATATTCCGGCAACGTGCTGTCCGCAAAGCACTATCTTCCTTGGACATTCATAAGTCGAGCGGGCCGGATGGTATCCCCCCAATTGTGCTGCGTACTTGTGCTCCTGAGTTGGCTCCGGTCTTAACGCGCCTTTTCCGGTACCTGTACTCGCTCGGCACTGTCCCGAAGTGCTGGAAGACCGCTTCGATACATCCGATCCCTAAAAAAGGCGATCGCTCTGATCCGTCCAACTATCGCCCAATAGCTATAACCTCCTTGTTCTCCAAAATAATGGAAACCATTATTAATTGCCAGCTCTTGTGGTATCTAGAGGGCCACCAGTTGATTAGCGATTCTCAGTACGGCTTTCGTCGTGGTCGCTCAGCTGGTGACCTCCTTGTATACCTTACCCATAGGTGGGCAGAGGCAATTGAGTCCAAGGGGAGGCGCTGGCGGTAAGTTTGGACATAGCGAAAGCCTTCGATCGGGTGTGGCACAGAGCACTGCTCTCGAAGCTTCCAGCCTATGGGCTTCCCGAGAAATTATGCGATTGGATCTCCAGCTTTCTGGCCGATCGGAGCATCAAGGTCGTCATCGACGGAGCATGTTCCGACCTTAAACCTGTGAACGCTGGGGTCCCACAAGGCTGTGTTCTATCCCCGACCCTATTTCTTCTGCATATCAATGATATGTTGCAACTTAGCAACATTCATTGCTATGCGGATGACAGCACTGGGGATACTTTTTACACTGGCCGGGCAGGTATTTCTCGGGCAGTTGTTGATGAGTACCGGAACAAACTTGTGTCTGAAGTCGAAACTCTACTACGTGGAGTCTCAGACTGGGGCAGACAAAACCTAGTCCAATTTAACCCCAAGAAGACACAAGTTTGCGCGTTTTCCGCTAAAAAAACACCCTTTGTCGCTACTCCTCTTTTCGAAAACACTCTTCTTAAAGCCACAGCCAGCATTGGAATACTTGGCGTTGACATATCGAACGACGTTCAGTTTCGCGGTCACTTGGAGGGAAAGGCTAAATTAGCCTCCAAAAAGCTTGGTGTGCTCAGCAAGGCGAGGCGGTACTTCACTCCGGGCCACCGCATGCAACTATATAAAGCGCAAATTCGGCCCCACATGGAGTACTGCTCTCACCTCTGGGCGGGGCTCCCCAGTACCAGCTCCTTCCACTTGACCGTATACAACGCAGAGCGGTTCGAATCGTCGACGACCAATCCCTCTCCGAGCGGCTTGATCCTTTGGCGTTGCGTAGAGATGTGGGGTCACTCTGCATCTTCTACCGCATTTACCATGGAGAGTGTTCAGAGGAGTTGTTCGGATTAATACCTGCAGCTGAGTTTCATCATCGGACGTCGAGACAGAATACGAAATTCCACCCGTATCACCTCGACGTCCGCCGTTCCACAACTGAGCGTTTTTCAAGGCAGTTTTTGCCGCGCACCACCACTATGTGGAATCAGCTGCCCACTGAAGTATTTCCGAACCAATTCGACTTAGGGTCCTTCAAGAAAAGAGCGTACCAATTCTTAAAAGGCCGGCAACGCACTCGCGAGCCCTCTGGCATTGAGAGTGTCCATGGGCGGCGGTGTCACTTAACATCAGGTGTGCCTCCTGCCCGTTTGCCCCCGTTCTATAAAAAAAAAAAAAAAAAAAAAAAAGTAAAATTAAAAAAAAACACGGCAAAGTAAAGCTCAAATAATAGGTCTAAAGCCTTGTACGCTTTCTATGTATTTTAATCATCCACCATCGTCTTTGCTTTCTTCTTTTTTCCTTTTTTCTTTCTGTTGCTTTAATTTATAATAAAAATATGTCAACCCGAAAGTAATAGCTGCAACAAGCTCGTCGTCCGCCATGTTTGCCGATTCGGAATGTTATGAACGTTCGCCAAGCATGTGGATGGCTGTTTGTGTTGGGTGATTGTGGTTGGTGTTTGGGACTTCGTTTGCTTTTTGCGGTGTTTGTGACAAACAGCCAGCGTGTGGATGCCCCATTATACGTATCCACACGTTTGGCAGCGATCAGTATGCGCGCGAGCTTGCGGGAGGCGGACGTATTTACTTGCTACACTTTCGTTGGCGCGCAAAGCATAAAAAATGTCTGATTGGAGCACCTACGATTCTGACATTTTTAAGTAACTTTTAAGTAAATTTAAAAAAAACACGGCAAAGTAAAGCTCAAATAATAGGTCTAAAGCCTTGTACGCTTTCTATGTATTTTAATCATCCACCATCGTCTTTGCTTTCTTCTTTTTTTCCTTTTTTCTTTCTCTTGCTTTAATTTATAATAAAAATATGTCAACCCGAAAGTAATAGCTGCAACAAGCTCGTCGTCCGCCATGTTTGCCGATTCGGAATGTTATGAACGTTCGCCAAGCATGTGGATGGCTGTTTGTGTTGGGTGATTGTGGTTGGTGTTTGGGACTTCGTTTGCTTTTTGCGGTGTTTGTGACAAACAGCCAGCGTGTGGATGCCCCATTAGACAATAATTCAACGCTAAACATGATTAAGGCTTGTGGAAGTATTCTATGCGAATGAAATAGTTTGTTCAATCAAGAGATGCTTAGGCGGAATATACATCATCTTGTAAATTTCTCCTTTTAATAAATTAACCCGTGGTAGTACTTGCTAAGCTATAGAAAAAAAAAAAATAAATCGATGGCACAACATGGTGTGGGCCTCAGATTTCTGTAACTGTTGCATAATCATTTTTCCATCCAATAGGCAAATAGGTGATCAGCCTCCTGTGCCTGACACACGCCGTCGACTTTTTCGGTTTAAGGTAAGCTCGTTTCCTCGAGATGTTTTCCTTCACTGTTTGAGCGAATGTTAAATCCGTCCAGTCCATTAGTGCACAGCCGGGGATCGAATCTACGACATCACGGATGAGACTTGCACGCTGAAGCCACTAGGCCAACACGGCTCTTATTTAAATTATTGTAGGGTTATAATTCAACTATTCAGTAATTTGTTAATATTGACAAATAAGTTTCATTAGTATTTAAATTAAGTACCAATATTACTAGTAATAGTAGTAATACTATCAAGTATGATTCAGAGCCGACAGCGCTAAAAAGACTCCTTTATGACATAGTATGTGATTTGACATATATAATATGAGAAAACTTAATCGGTATTGAAATATTGATAGCACAATGTACTAGGCCTGTCCAAATGACAAAATGCCTTAGCAAGTAGCTTGTTCTATCTTCGCCAGCCGATATATTTTTGATGATAGGAATATTATATTCTTATTTTCGCTTCAATATTTCCAAAAGACAGTGCCAACGTAAAATGGCTAGTTGAAATAATTGACGACGGCCTCGGCGATCGCATTATGCAAAACAAAAATCGAACTCTTTTCACCGATACTCGGGATTTGCATAATACCGTCCACGATTTTCACATTGCTCCATAGATTTTGCATATTAATTCAACATCCAGTATCCATTATGCAAACAATATTCAATTAGATGTGCGCATTTTGATGTTACCTATTACGAGATCCGCTATTAAACTTCGATAAAATTTTAGCTCGATGAAAATGAGGTTGCAAAACCTTTTTGTTATCAAAATTTAATGTAAATTGAAAATGATACTAGATACATGATAACAGCGTTACGTTTAGAAACATTTTGTTGAGAAACTCGTTACACGAAGCTTTTTAAATAAATATTTTTGTGCCCACCATGCCTATTACTAAATTTAAACCACTATGGTTTTAATTAAATTATAAAAAATGTGTGCGTGTACTAGGTGTACACACGTAAGAAGTGAAACTTATATAAAACCTTTGTTGTACGCAGAGCCATAATTGGTTTGTTTTAAGTTTAGAGGTCCGAAACTATTTCTTTAAACACAGTAAATTTTGATACACTGCCTAGCATACAATTTACAAATTAATTGCTGCAAATTGCGATTAGCAAATTTCAAGCCGAAAATGTAATCCGTTGTCAAACTTCAAAGTCAAAAACATACTATATGTCATATTTTAACGCCGATAAAGAAGTTTGACTTCAAAAAGCAACATGGCGCGTAACGGAAAAATGTGACGCGTAACGCAAAAATGTTACACTAAATTTTTTTCCAACCCCGATAAAGAAGTTTCACTTCAATTAAGTAAAATAGTTATAAACTTATAAACAATGTGAGGACTGTTAACTACAAAAAATTAACTTGAGAAATCTCCGCGTTATAGGGCGCAAATACCGCATCATATGGATGCCGAAAATCGCGTTATAGGGAGATTACATAAGTTTCTAATGTAGGGTTTTGGAGCCTATTCAATGCAAGCAATCAAATATGACCTGTTAATAATATAAGTTAGTGTAGACAAACATGTTCTTGATCTGTGAAAATATAAAGAAATAAATAATTTGTTTCTTAAGCTAGATTAATTTACAATATTTAAGTATTATTTTGTCGATAATATATTGTTTTAAGCTATAATTGCATAGATTTTATCGCGGGCTTTAAGCGCGGCGACCGAATCAAGAAATTCCGTAACGAAATAAACCTATCACACGATGACGTAATATAGGTGCGGCCAATACGCGTTAGAGCGGAACATAACGCATACTGCGTCTCACATCGGTTTAGCGTGATCGGATAGGCGTGTTAGTCTGAGTCTGGTAGAGTGGTAGATTGAATTAATATCAAAGAAAAAAAATACTGCAAAAAATAAATAAATAATTATACCTATTGCATAAGCTTATAAAAATGCTATGCAATAGCTTTACCCGAGTGGCACACGTCTTTTTTTATTTATTAGTGGATAGTTAGACAAACAATCTTTCTGCCCAAAAAGGGCAGTCATCACAATTCATGGACAACTATTTTGCAATAGAAAGTGTTTTGTATAGGGGACCGTGGAAGACTTCCAGCCATCAAGGTGATGTTGATGAAATTTTGAATACATACAGCTCGTTCGACGTAACCAGGCAGGAGCCAACCCAAACAACTCTTCACAACAATCTCCATAGTACACTGCGTAGAATACGCAATGTCTCTCATCTCTGCATAGAGAGTGAGAATCCAGTCGATCAGTAATGGGTTGGAGATTGACAATTCGACAAACCCCTTCGCTGAATTGAAAAGAAGCTGGTATTTTGAGTTCATAATAACGAATACTGATCAGTTAAAAAAACACTTTTCATATACAGTTCTATGTATGTGATATACACAGGTAAACAAACAGTCTCGATTCACGCCTCATATTTCCCTAGAGACAACCTCTCATAAGTCGGTTTGTGCCATCTCAATGTTGTGTGCATATTGTGTTTACCGTGCTTATGGAATATCTGGACTGTCTCCCGGAACTCTCCTATAAGGGGGCAGATGAATTCTTACATTGAGAAAACACGTTTTGTGGGTGTGTGTTGAGATTTTTATGTCAAGTGTGTGTCAACTTTTTTAACGATATTGAAAAATATGTGTGTACTAGCTGACCCGGCAAACGTCGTTTTGCAATGTATATTATTTCTAGGAAACATTTCTTTAGTTCAATAAAAATAACAATCTACTATAATAAAAATAGGGGCTGACCGTAGAGGGGTTAAAATTAGGGGTAGAATGTATTTTTATATGCTGTATCATCAAAAATAAAAACAAAAAGCTTTGTCTAAAAAATAAAAATAAAAGGGGTGGGTTACCCTTAACATTTAGGGGGATGTAGCCGACTCTCATACTTACTGAATATTCATAAAAAAATTTCATAAGAATCGCTCGAGCCGTTTCGGAGGAGTATGGGAACGAACATTATGACACGAGAATTTTATATATTAGATTTTTCAAAAATATGTGTGTCTTCTTTGATTCAATGATATGGCTTCCAAACGCGTAAGTGTATGTACGTTTATCCACATTACTCGGAAACATAATATCTACATAAATCATGATCTATTGAAATCTGGTATAAAAATCGATTTAGTAGTTTTAGAAACTCGGGAATTTCTAGACACATGTATATAATATAGGTACCTAGGTAAATAATAAATTGTAAAGTTTTTTGACAGGTGTTGAGGTCGAATTAGGATTATGAAGTGAAAAGACACCTTTGATTAGTGAATCACCCAATCACAGTTTAGTCACAAATCAAAACTGCAAATTCAATTACTTTGTGTGACACATGGCTTCCTCACTTGTTTCTTTTTGGTACATAGAAATAGCGACTGTATTACAAAGGAAAAGAGTTGAAATTACACAAGTCGTATAGATCGTTAGCAACGCAGCTTCAACAATGATTGATTCGCTATAAAATGTTATTGATTGTCGATTGTCAGGGCTAGAACTTTTGGAACTTTAATACTAGAGGTGTTTTGAGGTTTTTTTTTAATTCAAAAGATGAACGATTTTTTATATACAAGAGAATCCGTTTATGAAACGAACAGAAGAAGACAAAAGAGTATCAGTTAAATATACCATCAGAATGTAAGTGTGTACCCACGAGACGCGCGCTCCTATTTTTTTTTTTTTTTTTTATAGAACGGGGGGCAAACGGGCAGGAGGCTCACCTGATGTTAAGTGACACCGCCGCCCATGGACACTCTCAATGCCAGAGGGCTCGTGAGTGCGTTGCCGGCCTTTTAAGAATTGGTACGCTCTTTTCTTGAACGACCCTAAGTCGAATTGGTTCGGAAATACTTCAGTGGGCAGCTGATTCCACATAGTGGTGGTGCGCGGCAAAAACTGCCTTGAAAAACGCTCAGTTGTGGAACGGCGGACGTCGAGGTGATACGGGTGGAATTTCGTATTCTGTCTCGACGTCCGATGATGAAACTCAGCTGCAGGTATTAATCCGAACAACTCCTCTGAACACTCTCCATGGTAAATGCGGTAGAAGATGCAGAGTGACCCCACATCTCTACGCAACGCCAAAGGATCAAGCCGCTCGGAGAGGGATTGGTCGTCGACGATTCGAACCGCTCTGCGTTGTATACGGTCAAGTGGAAGGAGCTGGTACTGGGGAGCCCCCGCCCAGAGGTGAGAGCAGTACTCCATGTGGGGCCGAATTTGCGCTTTATATAGTTGCATGCGGTGGCCCGGAGTGAAGTACCGCCTCGCCTTGCTGAGCACACCTAGCTTTTTGGAGGCTAATTTAGCCTTTCCCTCCAAGTGACCGCGAAACTGAACGTCGTTCGATATGTCAACGCCAAGTATTCCAATGCTGGCTGTGGCTTTAAGAAGAGTGTTTTCGAAAAGAGGAGTAGCGACAAAGGGTGTTTTTTTAGCGGAAAACGCGCAAACTTGTGTCTTCTTGGGGTTAAATTGGACTAGGTTTTGTCTGCCCCAGTCTGAGACTCCACGTAGTAGAGTTTCGACTTCAGACACAAGTTTGTTCCGGTACTCATCAACAACTGCCCGAGAAATACCTGCCCGGCCAGTGTAAAAAGTATCCCCAGTGCTGTCATCCGCATAGCAATGAATGTTGCTAAGTTGCAACATATAAATAAATAAATAAATAAATAAAATATGTTTATTATGGAACATAAGATACATGTATCACTTATTCCACGTCATTCAATTTGAAGGCATCCCTACTCATCGGCAAAGAAGACAGAGGGTGTAGGCCGAGAGAAAAAGCCGGCGTAAAAAACTCTCGGTACTCTTTTAAAACAGCAAATCATCAAACAACACTTATTTAAAACAAATATCGCAAATTAATTAGAAGTAGCCTGTCTAGCACTAGTCCCAGGCCCTTTTATCAACTAGATAATCGTTGACTTTATAGTAAGCCTTTTTACACAGCTTTTCTTTAATACATTTCTTAAATTTATTGAAAGGCAGTGATAAAAGAGCCTCTGGGATTTTATTAAAGAAGACTATCCCTTTCCCCAAAAAAAGAATTACTAACTTTAGATAGTCTAGTACGGGGAAATTGCAGCCTGCGTTTGTTTCGTGTATTAACATTGTGCGTATGTTCTATTCTAGTAAACTTATCACTATTTTTGTATACATACATAATATTTTCATAAATATATTGCGAGGGAAAGGTAAGTATATTAATTTCCTTGAATTTATCTCTAAGAGATTCCCTACATTTTAAATTATAGATTGCACGAATAGCCCTCTTCTGCAGGATGAAAATAGTTTCGACATCAGCAGCATGACCCCATAATAATAAGCCATAAGTCATTAAGCTATGAAAGTAACTAAAATAAACAAGTCTAGCTGTATCGACATCAGTTAGTGAGCGAATTTTTTTTAACCGCGTAGGCTGCAGAACTAAGTCTCTTCGCCAATCCGTTAATATGAGGGGACCACTGAAGTTTTGAATCCATGGTGATTCCGAGAAATACAGTTGTATCATCCAGATTCAATTCCTCACCGTTTATAATTGGTCTAGTATCCATAACTCTTGCATTTTTTGCACAAAATTTAATGCATTTTGTCTTTTTTGCATTAAGTAGAAGGTTATTCATACTAAACCAATGGACAATCGAAGACAGAGCATTGTTCACATCGTCTAAATTTGTTATTTGTCGTTTGATTTTAAAAATTAAGGACGTGTCATCAGCAAACAAAACTATCTGATGTTTTCTCTCTACCATGAAAGGTAGATCATTTATATAAACAAGAAAGAGGAAAGGGCCAAGAATTGAGCCCTGTGGTACCCCCATATCTACTGCCGACCCAGAGGACCTCTTACCATTCACTTCAACCGTCTGAGTTCTTCCGTGTAAATAGGAAGTCAGAAGATTCAGTGCGGTATTCTTGATGCCATAGTGGCGGAGTTTCCCGATTAAGGTCTCGTGTTGGACACAATCAAATGCATTGGATAAGTCGCAGAAAACACCTAAAGCGTCATGCGACTCCTCCCAAGCCTTAACTATATATCTATATAACTCAACACCGGCATCGGCTGTCGAGCGACCCTTGGTAAAACCGAACTGATTATTATGTAATAATTTGTTTACGTTAAAATGACTTACCAGTTGATTTAATATAATTTTTTCAAATATTTTACTACAAGTAGGTAGTACGGAAATTGGTCTAAAGTTACTGGGGTCGGACATACTACCTGCTTTAAATAATGGAATAACTTTACTATGTTTCATTAGATCGGGAAACTCGCCACTTTTAATACAATTGTTGAAAATTATAGCTAGATGGGGAGCAATTACATCAATTATGCTACTAATAATTTTTACAGAAATACCCCAAAGATCGGTAGTGTTCTTAATATCTATGGTTCTAAATATCCTCACTATATCGTCGGCACCAATGGGTTGGAATGTAAAACTGACCTTGCACTCGTTTACATTATCTTTGAGCAGCGATTCAGCGAGGGCGGGAGATGATTCAAGAGACTTAGTAGTCGAAATTGGAATGTCAGAAAAGTACTTATCAAAAACAATCGCTATCTCTTCGTTAGATTTGATTATAGTGTTATCGACACATAGTTCGATGTCTTGATTGCGATCCCTGACTCTTCCAGTTTCACTAATCTTCCAAGTCATTTTAGTTTTATTGGTACTATTTTTAATCTTGTTTTTGATATTTAAGGACTTGGCCGCGTAACAAACTTTCTTAAATAATTTCGAATAATTTCGAACATAAAGAATAAATTCTTCATTATGATTGTATGACTTTTCAGCGTAAAGGTCATACAACCGTTGTCTACTTTACTTATCATTACTTACTATATCATTGATATGCAAAAGAAATAGGGTCGGGGATAGAATACAGCCTTGTGGGACCCCAGCGTTCACAGGTTTAAGGTCGGAACATGCTCCGTCGATGACGACCTTGATGCTCCGATCGGCCAGAAAGCTGGAGATCCAATCGCATAATTTCTCGGGAAGCCCATAGGCTGGAAGCTTCGAGAGCAGTGCTCTGTGCCACACCCGATCGAAGGCTTTCGCTATGTCCAAACTTACCGCCAGCGCCTCCCCCTTGGCCTCAATTGCCTCTGCCCACCTATGGGTAAGGTATACAAGGAGGTCACCAGCTGAGCGACCACGACGAAAGCCGTACTGAGAATCGCTAATAAACTGGTGGCCCTCTAGATACCACAAGAGCTGGCAATTAATAATGGTTTCCATTATTTTGGAGAACAAGGAGGTTATAGCTATTGGGCGATAGTTGGACGGATCAGAGCGATCGCCTTTTTTAGGGATCGGATGTATCGAAGCGGTCTTCCAGCACTTTGGGACAGTGCCGAGCGAGTACAGGTACCGGAAAAGGCGCGTTAAGACCGGAGCCAACTCAGGAGCACAAGTACGCAGCACAATTGGGGGGATACCATCCGGCCCGCTCGACTTATGAATGTCCAAGGAAGATAGTGCTTTGCGGACAGCACGTTGCCGGAATGTGATTTCCGGCATCGAAGAATCACACCGCGAAATGGTCGGTGGTGATCTTCCTTGGTCATCCAAAGTCGAGTTGGACGCGAAGAGACAGCCCAAAAGGTCGGCCTTCTCCTTCGCAGTGTGGGCCAGAGAGTCATCCTCCCTGTGCAGTGGCGGAATGGCGGGCTGACAAAAATTCCCTTGGACAGCTTTGGCGAGAGACCAGAAGGCTCGTGTCCCTGAAGGGAACTGGGCCAATCTCTCGCCAAATCTGGCAATGTGCTCTGACTTTGCCTTAGTGATTTCCCGTTTGAAGGACCTGGAGGCTGAGTTATATGCTGTTTTAAGTTCGCTGGTATTGGCATCACGAGATTTCGCCGCTTCCGCCCATGCCTTAAAGCATTCTCGCTTTCGACGCGAGGCCGCCTTGCAAGAACGTTTAAACCAGGGCTGAGACTTGCCACCGATCGGCACCGCAGATAATGGAATAAAGAGTTCCATGCCCTGCAGAACCACTTCGGCGACAGAGGCGGCGACGGAATCTGGAGCTTCCGGCGAAAAGCACATAGGCCCCCAAGGGTAGGAAGCAAAGAAAGACCGCATCCCGTCCCAATCTGCTGACTTATAGTGCCAAATACGGCGACAACCCATAAAGCGGGGCCGTGAAGGGCGCGTAGATGGCACAATACTCCGGACCACACAATGATCCGATGAACCCAATGGCGGGTCAACAGAGACTTGATAGTTCTCCGGATGTGAAGTCAGCAGAAGGTCCAACAAAGAGGGTTTATGACCATCCACATCTGGTATTCGCGTAATCGCAGGGACCATTTGTGTCAGGTCGTAGGCTAAAGCAAAGTCGTGAAAGGATCTTCCCGCGTGATCGGTGGTTTCAGAGCCGAGCCAATCGGCATGGTGGGCGTTAAAATCGCCAAGTATCACGATTTCAGCGGTAGGAACCCTTTCGAGCAGGGAATCTGTAGCCATTTGGATGTGCTCAATGAGTCGGTCAGTTTCGGTATTTCCGCTATGGGACCTATACAGGCATGCGTAGAATCGCGGATGGTCATCGCAGTCTACGCGCAGCCAGAGGTTAGATAGGTCCCTTCCTTCAAGCGTCCCGAGGCAACGAGAACAGATATCCTCTCTGACGTACACGCAAACTCCCGCCCGCGGCACAAATGAATGTTCCAATTTGTACCCCGGGTAGGAGAGGTAGGAAGTATCAGCCGGGGAGGAAATCTGAGTCTCGGTAAGAAAGAGCAAGGCCGGCTTCGCAGTCTCTAAATGGTAGTGGACTGCGTTGATATTGGAATTGAGCCCCCTAACATTTGTGAAGTCCACGGCGAGCGTGGACGGGGGTGCCTTTGTTGAATTGCTCCGTTTGCCCCGAGAACGATGACTGTTTTTGTTGAGCGCAGAATTGCCCCCCCCAGAATACGAAGGGCAGCCTGTGTGTCCACCACCGGGTGCTGAGTGTCCCGGTGTTGGACGCCCAGAGGGGGATTCTCCACCGCGAGCGCGTGTGGTACCCCCCTGGGGTAGATTCTGTTTATTCTGCACCTTCATATTTCATATGGGGGGGGGGGATGGGCTCCGGGAGTCTCCCTCACCGTACGAAACGCGAGTACAATAAGGCGAACCTATTGCCTCACTTCACGCCGGTTTTCTAAGAGACAGTGGTACTGCCCCGGTCGTGCCTGCCTATTAGGCTGAAGCCCGAAGGCAACAGCATGGCACTCCCACTAGGAAGGGGTTGACTGATTGCGCTGATGAAATAACCTCTGTCACAGGTTATTTCACCAGTGGGCGATGGGGTCGTCACGTCCCGACGCCAAAATTATTATATTATTTCACCGTGCCTCCTGTTTATAGAGGACAAATCTTTGTTTTTAATTTATTTTATTATTATTAATTACTTAAGATGTCATGTGGAATATGGTGTAATGGTTGCAGCTCCTTACAAACGTTGTGTAAAACAAAAAACTTGGCGATCAAAAAGAGTGGCGGAGAGTTAATTGCCAGTTCTTCTCTTCCGTTCTACGCCTTTGTTTTCTTCATAAGTGTACATTGTGTTACCTATAAGAATAAATGAATTTGACTTTGACTTTTGATAGATAGATTTCAAGAATACTATCTTCACGTTAACGCAAAGGCAATTTTAACACAAACACCTATTAAACGAAAGTGCGTAAAGCAATGAGGTCTAATAGCATTCGATGCTAATATTTAAATTGAGTATCTGTAATTGAACCCAGGTTAGATTAAAGCCATTTTCCAGTTGGCAAAACGAAGACTCACTAATTACTCAAGAAATTAAATGTGTCTCGAACAGATTTTTCTACCATAATTTTAATTAAATTCATATCGCGTCGGTAGCTGGCTGTGATTGGTTAATTAATGCATTTTATATTAATCTTTTAAATAACCAATAATAAGTAATTATAATTACGAGAGCTTTACAACAAAAATCGAAGCGCCAATTACTTTATGTACAGCGTGGGCAAATTTTAACTGAAAACATGCTAAAACTATTACACATTATACATTTAAGTGATTATTATAAAATTACCAGAAAACCTTTTGCTATACATCTTTACTAAGTACGTTTTTATATCACAGTATATTACCCCCATACGCTTCACAAATAGGTCGCTCGCCGGAGGAATGGGAGCTTGTTGACTGGACGACTCGAATACACATTAAAAATCTTGTTTCCGGCAACGGTGATAATTCACGCACAAGTACCTACGTACAGTTTGATGGTCAAGTTATACGCTATCTGTGGTTCGATTTTAACAATTGAGGTGTGAATTTTTCTGACAAATAGTCCCATCTTGTGAAAACCAAATTGACGTATGTTCCTTCATAAATGTACCGTACAAATTCTTAAAATTGCAACGGACTTTCTGGCGTCTGGCAGTGTGAGTGTCTAAAGGCAGTGATGTCATCAGTTGAGCCATCTGTTCTATAAAAAAGTATATTTATGCGTCGTTCATGAATGTAATAAAAAGTGTACAATTCGTCAATGTTATAAGAGGATAAAAAAAGCGCCAATCTCTGGAATTATTATTATTGCCTACATTATTTCTAAGGATTTGAGTCCATTGCGGCGGTATTTTGGCATCACATGAGCTACCTTCCTTATACAAAAAAGTAAAACCGCGTGACATATGCAAACACCAAATTCTTGCGTTAGCAATTGCAATACTAATACTAGCTGTATTATATCCTTAAGAAAAGTACAACATATATTAATATTATATAAGCCTAAGCCAAGAGCAAATACATTTTATAAAATAGAATTCAAATACTAGAACAGCTCGTATATTATGAAACCAGCTAAGAAGGCTCTCAAGATTATTGCGGACATAAATAATGTATACTTGCAACTGCTGCACTCTGATATTTAAGCCTATTTTGAATACATTTAGCCTGAGTGCGGTTTCCTTTGAACAGCACAGTTATGCGCATTAAATATTATCTTTGAAAATTAAGTATATGCAGCAAAAACGACGAATGAACACTGTGGCACTGTTTGAAACCCCGTCAGTACCCTTGAAGACACATTAAGCATACAATTAAATAATAACACTAGAAAAACCGCGGGCCATATGCAAACACCGTAACAGCATATGTAAGACATTGCAATACTAATATCCTCTATTTAGCTGTATAACATCATTAAGAAAAGTACTACATAAATTATTATTTTTTAATTTCTGATGTGACATAATTTAACGACACTTAATGCTGTTTCCATTGCTTGGTTGAATAGTGGGGTGTTTTTGTACGATTTATTTGGATTATATTTTTTTTGGATTTTAAATAGTATCATCATCAATTTACCTAGGTTACCGTGTTGATCGGTAGATCTCTGAGACACAGCCTCGCTCACCCACAGTGGGCTAATCAGTGCTGGCCGAAAAGACACTGATTAATTAAACGAACTCAATGCAAAACTTCTTCATCTTTGCTTCATCGACAGGACAATAAGAAGGTTATTCAAGTAAAGAAGCAACAAATTCTTGAAAAATGCCTCTTGTCTGTCCTAAAGAAATCAAAAGTTCTCTCAACTGGGATTTTATTGTACGAATATACTCAGATTAGGATTTCAAATGTCCGATCTTTGAAGTGCAGGCCCCTAGAGGCACAATATCCAAGGTAATTCGATATTTAACTTGACAGAATTACAGATAATATTCAGTGAGAGAAGCGGATGCAATTGAACAATTCGTTCACGAAGCTGAATGTCTGGAGAGGGATTAATGTAGTTGCAATTTAAACACGTTGAGGTCTACTTTCTATATCTGTTTTTTTAATATAAATAAAAGGCCTTATATACGCCGCCGCTTTTTGGGTCTAAGATATGCCGTTTTCAAAATTTTTCTGAACAACGAGCACAAGAAATGCGCTCATATAAAGGAAAATTCATAGTTTTTAATCCGCCAAAAAAAATATATTTATCTACTACTTAACAATAATTATTATTTTAAACTTTTAATTTAATTTTATTTATTATACACCCTTACAAAAGTATTCATTACTTACACTGCTAACTTTTACTAATATTATAATTTTTTTGCTACTACATTCCGTTTCTGTCTTTTTTTGCGACTGAGGCGCAAACTAGCTGCTGTGGTCTCTGGCAGAATGACCAGCGCTGTGGAACAGTCTACTACTCAGCATAATGCTGAGCCAGGGCCAATTACAACTACAGCACACACGCATGACACATTTGAAAGTTGAAA
Organism: Pieris macdunnoughi; assembly: GCA_905332375.1. Lineage (NCBI taxonomy): Eukaryota > Metazoa > Arthropoda > Insecta > Lepidoptera > Pieridae > Pieris > Pieris macdunnoughi. The sequence goes on along the minus strand of CAJOBZ010000022.1, from coordinate 1,632,402 downwards.
CGAACCGAAAGGGAAACCTTTTTTTGTTTTTTTTTTTGGTTTTTTTTCTTTGGTCATGTTATTATGTGTGTGTGTTATTGGTATGTCTTTGTCTATGATGTACTGCGATTAATAGAACCTACGACCTTAGTTGACTAAACCCACTAGGCCCACACTCATATTAAATATAGCATATAATATGATACGACAATTGCTACTGAAGTTCTCACGTAATATGACGCGCGTCCATTTGTGTCAGTTAACTTTAATCTTTTGACTCCAGTGAGAATAGTAGCTAGTCAAATTAAAATTGTAAAATGTAAATCTGAATAGAAAATTCCAATTCCGTATAAAATACATTTCTACCGGATGACAAAAACTATCCCGGGCAAAAAGGAAAAGCCATAAATCAAGCCGGGATTGATTCTGGGACTTGGGACGTCTGTGGTTCGCTTATTCATTGCAGTTCCCTGAAATATGGCTTCATACGATTTAGGATAATTTTTTCGTTTTATGTGGTTCCGGTTTTGAATACCGTATTTTGTAGTACTGTTTCACGGATGTGGTGAGGGAAAGAATTATAATGAAGATTCACGATTCATTCAAAGGTTTTCCATACGAATGTTTTCTATGGAAGGAATTCCATACAAAACAGTGATAAAAAAACATTCACAAAACGGAGTAGTGATAGTCTCTCACTTTAATCTGTAGCTCATGTCTGATCGTCGCGGTCAGCAAGGAAGTATCTGGAGCGGACTATCTGCTTCCACCGGTATCTGTCCAGCGCCTCTCGTATGACAGTGTACAGTTTTGAGGACGATGAGTCGGTCATTTGATCGGTCCATCTGGTTGGTGTTCGGCCACATGATCTTTTACCTTCTGTGTCCAACCACGATCAGTTTCTCCAAGTTCTCATCTGGGCATAATAAAGTGATAATGTAGAAGTGGGTATTTTATTTAAATTATGTTTTCCGACCTAAGGTCTACTGGGTGTTACGTTCGACTGAATTTATACCTACATTTGACAGATTCAATTCCGAGTAGAACGAAAAAATAAAAATACGCCATTACAAAGTTTTTAAGCAATTTTCAGGCAAATTGAAAGCCATAAGTCGAAAGCGGTAGACTTCCTAGAAAAAGTAGAACGATTCAGAAAACACATTTTTATTTAAAAGTTTCTCATAAGTAATAAAGCTGGAAAGATATTATAAACTGTATTTATTCAATTACTTGCAGATAATTAAATGCGTGTGTTTAATAAATTCCGAAAGCAATATAATTTTCCAGAAAATTGGACCGAAATCGGATAATCCGAATCTATGACGGAAATGGCGGAAAATCTCATCGAATAGTTGTCATTGTATAAAATAATGTTTTTGTCAGCCATTTTGTGTATAATAGAATATATAATTCAGTATTTCTTGCGTAAAACTTTATAATATTAGTTGTTATGGTAAACGGGGTTGTTTTATCAAATAAAAAAACTTACAATACTTAATTTTTACAGCCAGAAAAATAAAGTAAAATAGCTGTTTCTAAATTTCTAAAAAATCCTTGATCGTATGCAACAGAAAATTTGCTAACATTTGAGGAAGACTTTAAATTAAATTATTTTACCCTCTCTTACACGTCATTCATGCTTTTAGTTTCATTTTGTTTGTTACTTTTGTTTAGTCATAGTATGTAATCATCTCTTTGTGTATTTTCTATCCATGATGGAAGGCTGGTGATCTGTTACTACAGGAATTCTCCTATTATAGGCACCAGCCTCTCACGAAGATAGTCAATACCTGCAGCATGTAAACCTGTAAAGTGCAATATTGTGAAGAGGTTAATGAACTTTATTATTATTATGTTTGGTAGCTGTTTACTTTCATGGCGATTCATGATTCTGGTACACTGTTGCAACTAAGCCAAGTGTACACAATTATTTTTATGGATATCTTATCTATTTGCGGGTTATTCTTGCTGTATTTACTGCTTTTTGAGGGATGATAAAAATAGATTTCGGTAGGTATAACAATTTGATAGATTCGTTTAACTGTTTTGGGATTATTCCGGTGGTGGAAAATTATAGGGACTATTGATGCTTTGTTAAGGGTGCACATTCTTTTAATTTCATTATTATTATAATATTAATATATCATACCTATTAAATATTAATGTTACATAATTGTTTTAACAGGTGTAAACTTTTTGATACCTTAGCTTCAGAAATGTACGATACAATGTTTATTCTCAGTTCTGTGTTGAAACAAAAGCAATAAATTAGATTTAAAATGTAATAAGTAATTTAAGATTTCTTACTATAACATGATTTATAAAAAAGAAATCAGTGGCGCTATAACCTCTTTAGGTCTGGGCCTCAGATTTCTGTCTTTCATGATCATTTTCAATCTAATAGACAAGTAGGTGATCAGCCGTCGACTTCTTGGGTCTAAGACATGTCGGTTTCCTCACGATGTTTTCCTTCACCGTTCGAGCGAATGTTAAATGCGCACATAGAAACAAATTCCATTCGTGCACAGCCGGGCATCGAACGTACGACCTCAGGGATGAGAGTCGCACGCTGAAGCCACTAGGCCAACACTGCTCAACATGATTTAAAAGTTTTATTAAATTATAGCTTAAACTTACTTAGACATACATAGAACGTGTTGAGGTTGTGGTACAAGTATCGAATTTAAAATTATATCAAAACTGGCAAGTTAAATAAATATAAATACCGACTTCATTATGTTTAAAATTCATAGCATTGTTATAAACATTCAGTCATATATGCCCGATCAAATAAATTAGTAGATTCGATACGTTCGATATTTTCCTACTAGTACACGTGCAAGCTTTCCAAAAATATTGCCAAATTAGCCTAATGGAACAAGCATATTTTTGCGTCTTTATGGTAGTTCGACTTCATTGAGGAACTCGAATTGGTAAAGTGTGACTCCCAGCGATATAAAAATAGGCATGCAAGTGTCATATTAATTATTACATGTAATTTACATATAGTTTACAAAAAAAACAATTAAAATAAAAAGTTACCTTTATTTACAATTCAATCTATATACAATAAAACAAACGTATACATACATTCCCAGACAGATTCGGATTGTCTTGCTTTCCAGCTAAGACTAAGAATTCTCAACGAAGATCCGTCTCTTGCTTTTCTTATCATAGTCGGGTCATACATTTCTTCTAAGTTTTTCCCATTATATTTTGCTAACCTTTTCTGCTCCTTTTATATCTAAGGCAATCATATAACTAAAGCTATCTAAAGCTTAGCTAGGCATAAAGCTTGAGGTTAGCGGCTTATAAGAGAACCCTTCAAGACAAACTGAGCTAAGACTAAAAAAATAATCGGCAAGCTTTACTCTCTTTCATTACTCATAATAGCTAGACAAAAGCTTCTAATTTGTCCCATACCCCACGCTCTGTTGATGTGAAACTTCCGTCACCTCACTTAAAATTATCGGCACATAACAAAGGCTTGGGGGCCGAAGTTTCGCGGAGTTGCGAATTATCGTGTGCACACAGATGGCTCTCGGCTTACTTACTCTAATTTCAGTATTTGTCTCTAAATAATGGGGAAAGTCTAAGAGCTATAAAGCTACGAACTTGATCTCTTTAGACTCGTGTTAATATTTGTTATTTAGATAGTGAGAAAAATTTTAATAATTTGTATAAAAACCCACAATGAAAATGGTTAGCGTGTTGCTTGTGCAAATGATTATTACTATGTGTCCAATTAGGAATTTGAAAGCATTTGACATATTATGTCAAAACTAATAAAGGAACTACTTTTTATTAGACAAATAATGTTTCAATTGAAATGTCTGTTATAAAAAAAGTTTATTTACGTGATATTAATTTCATTTTACTGTCCAAAAGTTTAGGTTATATAGTGTAGGAATAATAAATGCAACAAAACAGATTAAATAACAACACAATAAAAGAACTGTGGCGCCAACCATTTAAAGTCTGGCTCCAGATTTGTTTTGATCTAATAGGTGATCAGGCTTTTGGGCCCGACACGCCGTCTTTTTGCGCCGAAACATGCCGGTTTCCTAACGATGTTTTCCTTCATCGTACCAGTACCAGCCAGGGATCGAACCTCTAGAGCGGCACGCTGAAGCAAAGCCAACATATTACAACATAATGTACAAATGTTTTAAAATTTGGCTCCTAGCCTATAATTAAGGAGATGAGTTATTTGTAATTATGTTTGAAGTAAAGTCTAAGAGGGGTTTAAGTTTGTTTCATATAATTCTACCCTTTACGAGTTTCCGTTGCAGTACTCTTATTGTGAGTGTAATTGTTACATAGATTCTACGAAGCAATGTATCAAGGGAATCGAGTCAAGAGAAATAAAAGGAATTCAGGTAACATTTGCGGTAGATACTAAGTATTTAAGCATGTATATTTATTCTAAAAAATGTGCTTGACGATTCTGATTCTTAAGACCGTGTATTTATAAACTAATGAACCGATAGTAGCACAAAGATTATAGTAATTTAATGGTTCGTTAATTACACGACGTTTAAAGAAACCAGTGTGATACTAAGTATTATCTCTTTCCATTTTGGCGTAAACGCATTTTGACAGAAAGAGACAAAATAGTTATATTATTGTAATTTGCAGCTCGATGATTCTCATTCTTAATATCGTGTATTTTAAAGCGACTGTGCACTAATGAACCGATAGTAGCACAAAGATTATAGTCATTTAATGGTTCGCTAATTTCAGTATCAAACGTTTAAAGAAACCAGTTTGATGCTTAGATTTATCTCCTTCCATTGTAGTCTAAAAGCTATTTGACAGAAAGAGACGAAATATTACTTTTCATAACTCGACGACAATCATTCCTAAGATCGTGCATTTATATACTGGCTGCGGTGCACTAATGGTTTTTATTTATTTGTGCACAAAAAATCATACGATACGTCATTATGTTTTTTTGAACAACTGGCTTTAATTGTTTAAAATATGAGCTTATAACTAAGATAACATTAGGGGTAGTGGGGCTGCGACGCTGGATTAACATAAAAATAACTCACCTTATTCAAGAGTTCTTAAATCTCAGTGACACTTATGTTATTGGACATCATCGGAACAATAATGTTAAATTACAATTTATGAGTGTGGTAAAAACTGAAGGGCTCATATTGGCTTCAAGTGTGGCTATTACATGGCGATGATTGTTTAATTTTTTTTACGCTTCTTATTATTTACTAAAATATATATTATATGTAACTTAACTAATGTTAGGTTATGTAACTTGATGAAAGAATGTTAAGATGTGATTGTAACTCTCTTAACTCCCGTTTTGACGAACGAAAGTCAGACTTAGTGCTAAATCTCGTTTTTTAATCTTACGGTGCGTACAGACTATATAACATAACATGTTATACAACATTGCTATACAACATGTTTCAGATAATGTGGACACTGAATGTTATAAAACATCTACGTTTTTTTGTTTTTCTTTTGTTTTTAAAATAGTTATATAACATTGTTATATTGCATTGTTATTCTAATGTGTACAGTATTGTTTTATGTTGTAATGTTGAATAACAAGGTTACATAATGTGGACGTGTTATAAAACACAAGTTATATAATATGTTACATAGTCTGTACGCACCCTTACACCCAAATAGGCCTCGCTCTTGCCTAACAGAAACAGAACACAAAAGTATTATAAAAAAAAATGTGTGCGTGTACTAGGTGTACACACGTAAGAAGTGAAACTTCTTTATGATCTTATTTTTCAAAAATGATCTACTATATGCAACTTTACAGAAATTCGTTAAATTAGATAAAGTTTAACAAAAGGCTTTTATTATCATAGACATGAATACAAATATTTCATTTTACCTTATTACTACGAAGATTATTATAGAATTTCATTAATTGTAATAGAATTATTACTATCATTGAAAAACGTGACGATTTGCTACAAAATTTCTCCCATACGTCAATAAAGAAGTTTCATTCCAACGCCGATAAAGAAGTTTGACTTCAAAAAGCAACATGGCGCGTAACCGAAAAATGTGACGCGTAACGAAAAAATGTTACACTAAATTTTTTTCCAACCTCGATAAAGAAGTTTCACTTCAAAAACAAGCAATCTTAGGCAAGAAACAATGCAGTGTAGTAGTTTATAATCACACAAAACATGTTCTTTTTCGTTTATCGCAATTTTTAATAAATCTCAACTTAAGCAAATACTTTATTAGAGGTATAGTAATGAAATCCTCACCCACGTACAATTAAATATCTATGAGTTTAAAACAAAACACGATCCAAATAATTCGTGAAGCTTTAGGTTAAAACTCGAAAGCTAATAAAAGTTCCGCAACAAAGGAGTAAATTCCGTATTGGATAAACTGTTCCGATAAATTTAATTACGTAACTTTCTACCTGCTTGGGTAACCACTTGTTATACATTCGTTAAGCATGTTTTGCCGTAACATTTTTATTCGTACATTTGGTTTTAGTGTTACGCAATATTGTCGCATTAATCCAGTGGTTAGTTAGCCTCGGCTTCAAATGTCTACGAAAAATGCCGATTTATTGAAAATATGAATTATAGGAAGTTTAGTTAGGAATGGAAGAAATTTAATGATGTGATATATCACCACAAATTATATAAGAATTGACTATAATGATATGACTCATAATGTATGTAGAAAATAAAAATAAATCATTGGAGCTACAACCTCTTTAAGTCTGGGCCTCAGATATCTAAATCGGTTTCATGATCATTTTTCAATCTAATAGGCAAGTAGGTGATCAGCCTCCTGTGCCTGATACACGTCGTCAACTTTTATGGGTCTAAGACACTACGCCCCGACTTATAAAAGCTTGCCAACGCTCGGTACACTGATACATCGGTACAATGAATATATAAAACAATTTTAATGTGACAAGCACTTAAAGGCAAACATAGCATACAAGAAATAATTAAAAGAATTTAAACAAAACAATAATATATTTTATATATAAACTAAACGAAAATCGATTTTAAAGTGTGAGGGGAGCAATTATGGATATCCAGACCCAGCTCGTTTTGCCGTGCACCACCGCTATGTGGAATCAGCTGCCCACTGAAGTATTTCCAAACCAAGTCGACTTAGGGTCCTTCTAGAAAAGATCGTACCAATTCTTAAAAGGCCGGCAACGCACTTGCGAGCCTTCTGGCATTGAGAGTGTCCATGGGCTTAATTACCTTATAACTTATCATTTCTATAAAAAATTTAACAAGCTCACAGCACACACTGCACGACACTTATATAGATCTCTCTGAGACAAACATAGGTAGTCTGTAAGTAGCTGACACACCCTCAGGCCGAATACACCATCGACCTGTGGACATAATGTAACATAAGAACTAGGGAAATAAACATCTTTCTATACTATTTAATATATATATTCTATTCTATAAAAAAAAACATAAACCCCTAATTATGTATGTTTTTATACATCTTAGATTAAAATCCAGTCTGATGATAGAATTTCGATTCAATGCAGTCTTATTATCATAGCACTAATGCAAAATGAAAATCAAATTGGTCTATAAAATGCCAACTATTCTGTGCAAGCCCTTTCTAGTTTGAATAAAGGGTAGGCTCCCTAGGGAGAGGGAGCCACAATGAACCTCATTTCATTCTTAGGTCTTAACGATCAATTGTTGAGGGTGGAACACTATTATGCAATTCATTTTGATTTTTAGGGGCCTGTAATATTTCAGGGGTTATATTTAGTATATAATATTGATATTTATTAGTCTATAATATTCATTTTATATATTATATAGCAAGATACACAGATAATAGGTGGACCTTAAAGACAACTGAAATTCTCTTTTTATGTATTTTTTAGTATTCTCTCATCAGCCACAACTGACTGTTACGCGTTTTGCCGAACGATCGCCTTAGTGTACTCGAACTAACGCTTACTCTAAGGCGTTCGTACGAGTCCCGGCTGTAGACAATGATTTTTTAATATGTACTATTAGTACTTGCTCAAGCGAATACAGTATCTATCGTGATTTGCCGACTTGGTACATCTTGAACGCAATGATGATGAATCCATGATGTTTGCAAGGCAAATAAATATTACTGACAAATGATTAACAAAGAATAAGTTTTACCTCATTTTGTAACTACAAATATTTGTTACAAATAAAACAGAAACAACACAATGAATATTGGAATCTAGAAAATTTAATTAGAATGCAATACCAAAACTATAATTAAAACACGTCAACAAAATAAACAGCGAGAGAAAACTATTATTTCAAAAGGTCATAACCGACGACTGATGTTTACACTTAAATAAATTCAAAAGTCAGAGACAAAGCGTAATAAGGGTGATAATCGAATGGAAAGGGGAGCTATTGCTTTACAGTGTAGCACTTAATTATTAATCAGCTTACACAGCAACGCTTTTAATAGGCACTCACAATAATAGTGTACGTAACTTACGCAATCTGAAGCTTCGCCAAAATAATGTTTATTGTGTTCTAATTCTGCTTGTTCTTAGCTAAAATGCTTAATGGACTATTTGGCAAGATTTGAAATTGTCAAATTATTCATTCGTGACTCTGCCCTTCATTAAGTATTGGTTTTAAAATCCAAATAAACCATAATTTTAGATCCCGCCAAAACGCTTGCCTAAACAAGATGGCGTCGCACCAGTCCCTATCACCAACCATGCCTGTAAATACGATAAGAAACATCAACGTAACTTTTGACGTGTTAATAATCATTCTTAAATTATATTTCGATCCAAATCAGTCTCCGACGAAATTCAACTCCAAGACGGTATTGGATGGATGACATTATTTATTTCGTGATCTTTCTGCTAAAAAAAATATAAATAAAATATTTATATAATTACACCAAAAATATAGCCAAAGATGGAATTCATAATATTTACAAAAGGGAAAAAACAATAAAAAATATTCAATACATTTAACTAAATAATACCTAATTTGGCTGTGTTGTGTGATGGTGTAAAAGTGAGGGTATGTACGTGAAGGTGTGTATGTGGGGTATGCTCATGATGCAGGTGATTTTGCGCTATGGATATTCTTAATACTCATTATTCTTTAGAAGCGTGCTACTTCATCGTCGATTCTAGTAATCTATTAACGTTTTGTGTCATGTGCGTATGAAAATCAATGTTTCATTAAAATATCCCATTGTAGAGAAGAAAACTTTGATTAATGATTGCACCTTTCGGGAGACTAAGAATTGTTTTTTCACTAGAAAATTACTATAAAATACGTTATGTATGTGCGTAATTACTCATACAATGCGACGCAAAACACCATGAAGAAACAATATTTCTGATTACAGCTTGACGCAGCTGTTAATAAATAATGTTTTTAACTCACAATTTTCTTACCTTTTTCGACATAAACATTTATTTCCATTACTCTGTTAACGACACTTTAGAGTGGGTATAATCCAAAAATTATATGGAAGGATAAAACCCGTTCTAGGAATAACAATAGAGAAACCAAATTGACAATTACCGCTTTGGAATAGAGATCCAAATCGTAGGTTCGAGCGTGAGCGATTTGCATATTTATTGCTTCTCTCGTTTGTATTAAGGCCTGATCACGTGTCCTGAATGGACCGCGTAAATCAGATCCAGAGCCAATATCTAAGCAATTAAAGTACTCAAAACAATTATTCGTTTGGGCATACGGCCAACAGAGAACGGTCTTCTAGATTTCTGATTTACATAGACTGCCGCACAAGGATTATTGTTGGAGTATATCAAAATCGAACACGGCGATCGATCGCCGGTACTACTCGTACCCTCAGCAAAAACTAACCTTGAAAATGGTACATAATATATGGGAATACTTAATGACGTTTTTAATTGTCAGTTAAGAAATAGTTCTTTTGTAAAAATTTTAATCAGTAACTGTTTGATTTTGTGTTGCCTTTTCTATGAAAATAAATAATTTCCGCATTGGAGTAATCTGTAATGGTAGCTTATTTTGTTATCTTTTTTTTACATACAGTTAATAGGGAATTACATTATTAATTTCACATTTAGTTTCACATATAAATACGATTACATCGATTCAAAAATGCTTAGTAAGTGTAGTTTCCAAATATTTATTTTGAAATTGATAAAATCATAATATGTATACTTAAGTATGAATTTTTCGATCCAATTCGACTAGGACAAGACAAGAGCTTACCAATTTTTGATAGGCCGGCAACGCACTCGCGAGCATTCTGGAATTTAGGGAACCATTGGCGGCGGTCACCTAACATCAGATGAGCCTCCTGCCCCCTGTTCTATATAAAAAAATCAATGTGTTGATAGAAAATTGTTTATCATATTGTCTAGTAAATAATTGTATGTAATAACAATGATATTATCATTATAACATCCGAACGGTTCTTGCAGATGACGCGAGAGTTTTTTACACTAATTTCCTCAACCATTACGTCCGGACCAGAATGAGCTTCACCACGATTTATGGTAATGTTCCATTGAACCAATATCTGCTAATAATAGGATGGAGCTTCGTTCGTATTTTTGATTAGATTCAGTTTAGTTTAGTTTAATAAGATAGTTGAGTCTTAATTTTTGTTTATCGTTTGTCATTTGTTTGAACAAAAGTCGGTAAAAATATTACCGACTTTTGTTCATATTTCAATTTAAGTATTTGTTTGAATTATGTATTCTATTATACTCGTTGAGACTGTAACAAATTATAGATCATCAAAATCTGTCCAGTCGTTATAAGTTGTGATTTATGGAATTATTGACTAATTTACGATTTGATTAATTGATTGATTAACAAAATAAATGATTGATTAAAACTATGACTTATATAAATAATGTAATTGTATAATGTAGACCAGTGTTTCTCAACGTGGCGCCCCACAGGAGGGCAATTTGATTGTTAAGGGGCCCTATTCTAAAATTTATTAAAATTATTTGTAATTACTTTTAAAGTTTTTCGTTATACACTTTACTTACTGTGTATCGTTAACGATTTCCTAGTAATTTCTTCCTAAAAAGGAAAAATATGATACGTATGATGTATGTTGAATAGGGTGGGGGCATAAGAATTTTAGTAAGGCTAAGAAGGCATGGCACAAAATAGGTTAGGAAAAACTGATGTAGATGATTGTAGTGATACACGTAGCACGTAGCATAAATGCTACACGAAAACATTACGTTGCTACGTGGCTACGAATTTACTGATACAATTCAAACTTCATTTATTAATACTTTTATATTGACAATGACATGTAAATAAGTAGAAGCGTAAACAAAATGTAAGAAATCATCGCACACTTGAAACATAACATTTTCGTTTCCGATAATGTCCAATAACATAAGTGTCACTAGATTTACGAACTTTTCAATAAGTCATGTTAGTTTTTTGTTAATCCAGCGTCACAACCCCACTACCCGTAATGTTATCTTAGTTATAAGCCACTGGCGGTATTGTTGTGTACCGGGTTGTGCAGCTCCCTCAAAAATGGTTGAGCTGCATGAGCTATTCGGGGCATGCTTGCCGTCTGCTGGCACAGGCTTGCTCAGATCGATCTGGTTCTTTCTTCCAAAGACCAGTCCAGTAAATACTCTGCATTTGTTTACACGAATTTATTAATTTATTATTGTATTATCTGGACTATAAAAGAGACTAAGACCCCCGAGTTTGTTTCGACATTTCTTCTCAGGGCAGTCAGTTAGGAAATGTCGACTTCATCTAGTTTAGGAAGACATTGTAAAAGTGATTTATATAGTCCTACTTGCAAGAATAAAATATTTCATTTCATTTCATTTCAGCACATGTTTTAAGCAATTAAAGCCAGTTGTTACACAGCTTCAAACAAAGTGTTTAATTTAATATATATCTGAACATATCCATACAACCACCGCCACAGAACTTAAGTCGGATTACTAATTAGTAATTTATGTGTTCCTGTCAAGTTGTGTTTATACTGTACTTTAGTGAAAAATAACGCAGACAACTTAAAATTATATAACGGGGTCAAACGGCCAGTAGGCTCATCTGATGTTAAGTGATATCGCCCATGGACTCTAACATTGTCAGAAGACAAGAAAGTGCGTTACCGGCCTTTAAATTGTATTACAACTAATTAAAAGGCTATCCCTTAACTAGTATATTAAAGTTATTTCCAATAAAAAAACTTTCTTTAAAAAAAAAAACTTTGACATCAATAATTTTGATAATACAAAGAAAATATCAATTTTAATACATTTTCTATAAAATACAAATTAATATACCAATCGTTTACTTCAAAGCTTACTTTAAGCGATCGCAAATTGCCTGTTAGTCGCCGACTGAGAATCGCTTCACCTTGCTAATTTGAGTACCTGCATTTTGCATTTAAATAGATTATTTAACATTTTCTTTATATAATGCCTTTATAGCTAAAGCTTTGCAAGTACGAAAGAAATACCAACTCAAGCCTGCGATGTATGAATTTAGTTAGAAGAGTTTAGTTAGATTTTAACTGTTTATTTGATAATGTCATTATAAAAAATAATATGACATTTGCATGCCTATTTATATTTCATTGTGCGGAAGATAATTAGAAGTATTCGTGAAACTTAAAACGTACTTAGTATCGATCTAATTAAAATTGAGCTAATTTATTTGAATAAAACAAATATTGTTGTCTTTGATTAACATAACCTTTACACATTTAAAGAAAAAACTTTTTACCGGATTAAAGTTATGTATTATTATAAATTTACAATTATTTGACATAATTTTAAATTTATCCGACGTTTCGCGTGCTTTACAGCGTGCGTGGTCACGGTGACATTTTTAAAATTATGTCAAATAATTGTAAATTTATAATAATACATAACTTTAATCCGGTAAAAAGCTTTTTTCTTTAAAACAAATATTGCTTTTTACAAAACATACCAGGATCTCATAATAGGCAAGGCGCATTTCAATTATAAAAACAGCAACGATTATGCTAAAACTATTCGCGGTAGAACTATTGGGAACTATTAACTTAATTTTAAATGTGCTTAGATCTGCTTCAGAGGACTTTAACCATTATCTAAAAACAAAATTTTCAATTACGATTCAAAACCTTATACATTCAATAACATCTTCTCTACCTATCGTATTCTGTAACGGAACTAATTTTTATTGTGCAACAATATTTAAATTAGTTTAATGCAAGTGTTATTTAGAAATTATTATAAATCTGTCAAATGTCAGCAAATGGAGGCAACTAGCTGCCCCCCACACAGGGATTCCTAGTGTGAAGGTAGTGCACTTTCTTTTTAATTAAATGTCTTTTTATGTTACACAAAGTTTTTTCTTTTTTCTTAAAGGATACAACTCTAGTAAGAACACATTTATTTTAACCAGTATCAAGAAAAATCGACAAATGAATTTGATATTGGATATTCTTATTCTTACAACGAATGAAAGTTGGTATAAACCTCTACTGACAGTTGGTTCGATTTGCCCAAGCAGGCGCTTGATTGTAACCCTCAAGGAAAGGGGAAGCCTGGCCGTCCTAAGTAAACTTAGCGACGTACAAATGCAGATGAGGCAAAGAGAGCCGGAAAGACTTGGAGCGAGGTGAAATACGAGACTCAAGACCGAACACGACGGAGACTCACAGTGGACTCTGCCCCATCTAGGCATTATACGTAGAACGTTAAGTCACAGTTGGTTCGGTAAAGTAGTGATTTGCAAAGAGTGCTTTAAACACGTTCTGTCTTGAAACGCTGGGCGTCTATTCAAACTTCCTGAATTATAAGAGTCCCACTGAAATCGCTTTGCCAGACGTCTTTGTTTCAAGTGATCGGAAGTACTTCAAGTAAATGATTTAAAGTGCCATAAACCAAGTACATTATCTTCATAACAATGAAAAAGTTTATTGTATACAATTTTGCGAAGCGTACTTTACATTTTCAAACTTTGTACTTTGAGCATTGTTCGGCTAATTTACACGACATCACTCGGCAAACTTTGCTGTTTATATTTCAAGCTTAACTCTTTAAGGGAAATGTTTGTGGATTTTATGGCAAGTATAAGTTTCCAACTGTAGACAATAACAGAGTGTTTTAGGTTCGTTGGTATGACAGTTGACATTTGATTTTGTCAATATATTGCAAGAACAGCACGGAATTTATTGTCTCAATGGCTGTAAATGCACAGCAGGAATGGAATGCTGAAGATAACAGAAGCGGACCAAATGCAATATTAAACTTATGACAAGAAAAATAAATCTTTCAAAATATTGCATATCTCTATCGAAACTTGAAAAAAAATATTATTTAATAGGAGGCAAGAGGTTAGACAGAAAACGATATCGGAGTGGGACAAACGGTACAAAGATACCCATACCGCTAAAACAACAAAATTCTTCATAAGTAGTGTTATAGACGGGTACAAAATTATTAGACAAAAAAGACCTAGCCCACAAATGATGCAGATCTTAACAGGACATGGGGCGTTTGCTGAATACCTGCACAGATTTGGCTTGAAGTCAGATCCGTCGTGTACGTGCGACTCACAAACGAGTCAGACAGTGATACATCTCATTGTAGAATGTCCTGTATTCGGAGCCTCCAGGTGCGATCTCGAGCAACAAATCAATACAAAGGTAACAACCGAGCATTTACCGGATATATTAAAAAACTTCAGATCGCAACTGGAAGATTTCTGCAGTAAGGTGGTGAGATGTGTCACTCGCTGCAACAAGAGCGTAGCAGAGGTGAGACGGGCCCCCACTGGCCCATGAATATAAAATAGAAATATGTGTATTTTTATATATGGATATATATGTATATTAGGAAATCTCTTAGTGTATGTATGTATGTATATGTTTCTACAAAATATATGTACAAAATAAGGTCCCGCACCACAAGAGTCGGGGATAGTGGGAAATTTATATTAAAAAAAAAAAAAAAAAATAGGAGGCAAACGGTCAGGAGGCTCATCTGATGTTAAGTGATATCACCGCCCATGGACACTCACATTGCAGGGAGGCTCGCAAGTGCGTTGCCGGCCTTTTAAGAATTGGTACGCTCTTTTCTTGAAGGACCCAAAGTCGAATTGGTTCGGAAATACTTCAGTGGTCAGCCGGTTCCACATAGTGGTGCGCGGCAAAAACTGCCTTAAGAAACGCTCAGTTGTCGAACGACGGATGTCGAGGTATTTTGTATTCTGCCTTGACGTCCGATAATGAAACTAAGCTGCAGGTGCTAGACCGAACAACTCCTCTGAACACTCTCCATTGTAAAGAAGATGCAGAGACACCCCACATCTCTACGCCAGTGTAAGTCGAAAGTTATGTATCTGTTTTTAAAACCTTTTAAATTATTATTTTACATTTTTCACGTGAAGCATAGAAAAAATCTTTCACTCTAACTGCAATATAACTTTAAATGGTTCACGTACAAAACGTATTTCGTCTAACATAAATTGGAGTTCAGGTAGTCAGAGTCAGGTAGTCTACCTATAAAGGAAATCTTTTTATTAATCATTTCCTATACTTTGGTGCTAATAGATAGATATAATTATTAGCGGATTAACGAAAAACATGAAAACCGAAAAAAAAATTTATAGTGTTACCATAAAGACGGCAAGATAGAAGAAGATATCAAGGCGCACAAATATTTAATACATTGCCACCCAGATTAAAAGAAATAAAACCTTTTTACAAATTTACAAATTTAAAAAACTTTTAAAAGTACATATAATTAAGAACATACCTATAAAATAACAAAAATAAAAACAACCATATTTCATATCTGTGTCTGTAACAATCGTAAAAGTTTAATATGAATTAATGGAATAATTAATGTATTTACAAAACATCAAAAAGGCTATTCTAGCATTTACTTATGTCTGCGAACGAGCGTCTTAGAAATTATTACTATTCATTGTCACATAATGCAATGTAACAAATATGGTACATATTGTTAGAAACTAATATTTTTATTTTATATAGTGTATTTTCAAATAATTTCATAACACGATGTACATAACTAACTTACTCTAAATTTTCTCGCTAAGTGAATGTAATTCTTTGAGAAATAAAGTATCTTTGAACCTAACGCCTTTAGTACACCTACGCGTTCGTATGCGGTTGCGAGTCTTTGCGAAATAATTGCGGTAGCGAAATATCTGCGGAACGTTAGTACACTGCAGTTTTTTCGCAAGGAAATGTCATTGTAGCTTTCGTGGGCTGTAGGTGCAGACGTCGTTTCAGAATGTCATCTGAGTCGTCCCAGTCGTCGCTTTCAGATTCTGAAGAGGAAGAATTGTTGGTGCTGGCGTCGGTATTAAAGAGAAAGCGTAGAATCTGGGTGCATGAAATAAATCAGAAACGAAGAAAACTCGGAGAAAATAAGCTATGCTTAGAACTTCAATCACATGAAGATCGTAGCCCAACTAAATATAATTCGGGATAATTTCGAATCAAATTCAATAATAATTCAATATTTTCGGCTTCCATTGTGCGAAATTCTGTCCTCACCGACAGAACGCGTGGTGACGCCTTGCGATGCGAAACTCCACTAGCGAAACGGCTGCGTCTGTGTAACAGCCATTTCGCAGTTACTTGCGAAACAATACCGACAAGGACGCAACTATTTCATCTAGCTATATATTAGAGCGAGACAAAACACATGCGAAACGTTGCCATACAACTTACAGTTTTTTCGTCGTTTCGCTGCCGCATGCGATTGCGTATGAGTACTAAAGGCGTAAAGACAGAAAAAGGAAAGAACAAATGGGTGATCATTTGAACCTATTACCGATTGTACATCTGCATTTTATTTTTATATAGTACATGGGGCAAATGGGTAGGAGGCCCATCTGATGTTAAGTAATACTGCCGCCAATAGACACCCAGAGCTGTCGTCCGCATAGCAGGTGAATTTAATATCGAAGGCTTTCCCTGTGTTTAATCTTACTTGGTCTCAATTTTTTCTGCCCATTTATGTGTAAGGTCAAAGAGAACATCACCGGGCGAATTACCATGACAAAATCCGTACTGATAATCGCTAATCGAGGCCACCAGCTGGGCCCACCTTAAGAGTTGGCCGTAAATAATGTATTGAAGGTTATAACTGTCTTCCAATATCTTCGTATAAAAAAACGATCCAATCCTCTATCTATAAAATAATTGACGAAAGCGCAATTACCGCTCGTTGATAAAACATATTTCATAAATAGTTGTTCATTTTAAAAATCCACATTTATTTCAAAGAAACCATTACTGTGCAGCCACATCGAAATTATTATTTTCTTGAAAGTTTTAATTCTACAAAACTTTTACGCGCTGTACGTATTTTAAAGTCTTAAAACTTGTCTGTGAAAATTTGTAGATGTTCCACTGAACAGCGCAAGAAAATTGAATGGAAACATGACAGGCAAAAACAGTTTTCCGGCTAGCGACATCTGTTGTTCGTATATATAAAAATTATGAACAATGTGGACAAATTGACCAATGAATTCCCTTTTTCTGAAGAAGCGTTGAGCATCTCCAGAATACTTTGTGAGGCATACGTTCTTCAGACTTTGCTACTGAGAGAGCTGGATAGCATACCCGCTAAAGCACCTATAATATTCGATTATGTAGTACATTTAGATCGATCAATTGTAAAAATCCTCACAATCAGCCATATAAAAACAAAAAAACTTATGTACACGCGTTAGAAGTTATACTTGTTTGGCGTAATAATTTTCTTCGAGCACTTATGAGGGACGTTTCCCTCATCGAATTGCATTTTTCTTGTCTATCCCAATCGAAACGATATAATATGTACTAATCATGATATTTTACAATAAACACTATGTTTTTTATCTCGTATAGAAATCATTATTTGGGTTTAAATAACCACGACTCTGAAAAACTCTACGCCATGACAGACAATGCAACTTGTCGATAAAACAGAGCAAGCGCCAACTAGCAGCCCAGACTGTTGTACCGACGTTGAACAGATATTCAGCGTGTCGGTTTTTTGTGACGGTGTGCGGGCTCATCGAAAAAAAATTACTCTCATGATTTTTCCCTAACGCCCCAAAAGAATTATAACTTCAATAGGCATGCAAATGTCATATTAATTTTCATTTAGTCATATAATAAGAACATCAACACAATGTCGTAATACTAATCACTGCCACAATATTATACTTCGAAGGATATATCGAACTTTTCGCCCGTAAGAGCTAGTAAAGGGCTAGTGGAGGAACCCCCTTTAAAATTCAAAATCATTTATTCATATAGGTAACACAATGTTCACTTATGAACGTCAAAAAAAATTTATATATGAAATGCTTCTAATTTTACATTTACTGCCAGTTCTCAAATCAAGAGAAGAGAACGGAAGAGAAGAACTGGCAATACACTCTCTTTAGTTTGGAAGAGCAAACCTTTCCTTCACTAACATGTTCATTATTGCATTCTAATTTATCGTAATTAATACATATCTTCAACTGTTGCTTGTTAAAATTACAAAACAATAAACTTAATTAATTGAAGCGGAACGGAAACGGAACGGATGAAACATTATTTAAAGCTTCACAACGTATACGTAAACGTTGAATGCCATACAAAATACAGACATAAGTAGGGGTAGAGCAATGATGTTTTACTAGCAACTTAACTTGGTGTAGTGCTAACAAGCAGACATTACCCGAAAGTGTTGTATTGCACGCTTTATAGAGGTCGCTATGAACGCTACGGGTGCCATACTAGGTATAGTAAACGTAAAGGATGTAACTTAAGTTACTTCGGCTTTTGGCCTTTAAATTTTTACACAATACTTAAATACATAATACATTCATCTTTCATATAAACATACTACAGGGTTTCATATTATTTTGTAAAAATTTTCTTCTTAAAAATAACGGCAGTCATACTTGACTAAGGCAGTGTATTTTGTTTGTATATGGTACCTTACATTACGATTCCTTGCTAAAAATAAAATATTTTTCTTCAAGCGAGATATGTATGTATTAGAATTGTGTGCTAAGTCATGTGAGTAAAGTGCAAGCACAAAAGACACGAGTAATTAAGGTAAAATATTTAAAATAGATAATAAATATTTCCTCATAACACTACAAATAACACTTTAGCTTAAATTATAACGAGCAGCTGGTTCCAGGCACCTCACTTTTACAAACATTTACACACACTTATAATCAATATTTACTAGATCCAACTCAGTCAAACGTCTAATCACCACAATGCTCCATGCAATACCCAATTAAAACTGTCCCACATTCCCTGTACGCACTGTCAAAAGTCTAGATGGCGCCTCGACCCCACTGGAGGCATTTGCTCTGCTCTGATTGGTATTGATATTCATAAAGTAATTATTCCAAAGTAAAACAAAACAAATCAAATCAATCATGATTCTTAAAAGTAATTGGAGATTTGCAAAAAAGCAACAATAAAAAAAAAGTTAAATATCTTGCATAAGCTTCAGTTTATATTTTTACTATGCAATGACACAGCCGGGCTATTTCTCTTTCTAAACAAAGCTGGTATTCCGGGGAGTATTATTGCTTAGGTACTGCAATGAACGAAAATAGCACAAGAATTAAAATATTAGTAAAAAAATAAAATTATTCCAATTCAGACACTAAAATTCTAGAACAAGGAAAGACGGTTTCATTTTACTGACGGCCCAAAAATTTATTGATTTTACGATTCCAATTATACATAAGAATACATTTATCATTCCGAGACTTAAGTTTTTCAATTTAAAAGTTTTTTATTACCAGCATATTTACGCTCTCTCGGAGTTTTCACTGTTGCTAACTATTTAACCATAATCATTGCATTTCAGTCAATTGGAAACCATAATGAACTTAACACTAAGGAATAAAACTATCTATTGATAAAAACCGAAAAAAAAACTACGAGTAGTTGGTAGTTACGAAGCTCATTATTATTTACATTCATACAGGTAGACCTGAATACGTCAATATTTGCACTAGATAACAACCCCAAAGTAATAGAAACTCATACAAATCTTTAGAAATGCAATCTAAAAAAAATCGCACCCTTTTTAACGAGCACTGCAGACGATTTGGTGAACATTTGCGAACCGAATCAATCGGCGGGTCTCTTTTGTAAGCGTTTCTTAGCGGATACTACTTATAATATGAACATGGAACAGTTGATAAATAATTTTTATGAACTTTTATTACTTAGTATGGTGTGCGGCAAAAACTTCTTAAAAAAATGGTTATGTGAGTAGAATTTCATATTCTGTCTCGATATCTGATAAAACTTAGCTTGAGGAATTAATCCAAACAACTTCTCTGAACACTCACCATAAAAAAGCCAATGGATCAAGCCGCTCGGAAGGTGACTGGTCGTCAACGAATCGAACCGCTGGACTCTTTGTTGAATCTAATCAAGTGGAAAGGTCAGGGACTGGGAGCTCCAGCCCAAAGATGAGAATAGCTTTTCATTTATCTTTTAAATGTTATTCAAACTTACAGTGGCTTCATATTTAAATGCACCGCAGGAAAATCGGTGTGGATGACACTCAAAATGATGCTTTTGACGCCTCTCCTTCGCTGTTCTTGATTTTTGACAATTTCTCATTAAAGTAATTTTAACAGGAGATGTTGATTTCGCCTTAATTTGTAATAAATATGTAAGAATTTTATTCATATAAATACCACTTATAAACGAAATCTTTATTTCTTGTTATACTTATGTTTTTATAACAAAATTTTAAACAGTGCAATAAAATATAATTAAAATTACAAATAGTACTCTAGCGGCGGTGTATATAAATATTAGGGTTGTAGCGCAACTGGGTTACATTATCAGATATTGAAATACCCCAATTTGTAGGTACTCTAGTCAAAGGAAACAAATGAATCGCTCAGTTTTGTTTCGCTGTCAGAGCCACATAAAGGATGAAGGTTTTATTAACACGTCATCGCACGCTAAACCAGAATAGAAATGGCGAAATTATGTTAATCTATAGTGGATTATAGTTTACAGTAACTGTTGCCATGTTTGTTGACATATAACTTATTACGACTATATTTTATTAGTTAGAATGCTCCGGTACGCGAACGTTTGCAGCTTGCCAAGGAGGTTTTAGTGGATATTACTCACCCTGCACCCATCAAGTATCCCCTTTCCCCCATGACGACCCAACCAAGTTCCGAGATTTGCAGCAGACGCCTTTGTGGTAGTAAAACCCCTCCCATCCTTCAGGCCAACAGTGATATTCCTTTAAAAAAAATCTTACTCAACGATCTCCGTGTACAGGTAGGTAGGTAAGGTAGATCTAAGTTTCTTTAATCTTAATATATATAAATCTCGTGTCACAATGTTTGTCCTCAATGGACTCCTAAACTACCGAACCGATATCAATCAAATTTGCACACCATGTGCAGTTCGATCCAACTTGAGAGATAGGATAGTTTAAATCTCAAATTATAGTCTCAATTTTAATTTATTGCAAAATATTTGTTTATTATTTGATACAATTCTAACAGATGGCGCTGTGTTAAAATTATCAACGTTTCACATAAGCTGTCATCTACCTTTCACATAAGTTCTCCTACCTTTTCCCTTGAATAGTTAACTACTATGTAATATAACAAAAATCTTAGCCAGAGCAACGCTTGGCCGAGTCTACTAGTAAATATATAAAAAAACAAACATTTCAATGCGTTCTAAGGCACGGTGAAATATTAGTATTGGTTATTGATAATAATATTAATAACCAATTCTTAAAAGGCCGGCACGCACTCGAGCATTCTGTCTTTGAGAGTGTCCATGGACAGTATCGTTTAACATAAGATGACTCCCTCTCCGTCTGCTCTCTGTTCTATAAAAAAAAGTTGCACTTACATTACTGTGGGAACAACACGCGAACAGGTAACAATTTTACATAAAGAAAATTCAATAATTAATATGTCACAGTAAAAATAATGTCTCATGTGGCAAACTACTTTCGTTAAATGTAACTAACAATTCTTAAATATAAGTATACAGGCATCAATTTTATAAAAACAAAAGAAAATTCAATAATTAATATGTCACAGGAAAAATAATGTCTCATGTGGCAGACTTCTTTCGTTAAATGTAACTAACAATTCTGAAATATAAGTATACAGGCATCAATTTTATAAAAACAAAAGAAAATTCAATAATTAATATGTCACAGTAAAAATAATATCTCATGTGGCAAACTACTTTCGTTAAATGTAACTTACAATTCTAAAATATAAGTATACAGGCATCAATTTTATAAAAACAAAAGAAAAATCAATAATTAATATGTCACAGTAAAAATAATGTCTCATGTGGCAAACTACTTTCGTTAAATGTAACTAACAATTCTGAAATATAAGTATACAGGCATCAATTTTATAAAAACAAAAGAAAATTCAATAATTAATATGTCACAGTAAAAATAATGTCTCATGTGGCAAACTACTTTCGTTAAATGTAACTAACAATTCTAAAATATAAGTATACAGGCATTAATTTTATAAAAACAAAATAAAATTCAATAATTAATATGTCACAGTAAAAATAAAGTCTCATGTGGCAAACTACTTTCGTTAAATGTAACTAACAATTCTGAAATATAAGTATACAGGCATCAATTTTATAAAAACAAAAGAAAATTCAATAATTAATATGTCACAGTAAAAATAATGTCTCATGTGGCAGACTTCTTTCGTTAAATGTAACTAACAATTCTAAAATATAAGTAAGAATATTGTATGCGGAAAATGTTCAATCTTCGTATCTGTGAATGCAGAAAACGAATTCCCTATTTCTCGGGGACAAAGAGTTCGAACTAACCTGACCATTTCAAGAGAAATCCTTAAATAATAGACTTTAAGCTCCTTACCTGGAAATGTTGGATCTTCGAGGACACTCTTGCACGATCACTTTTTAAAATATTTTAAAGTTCTTAGTAATGGAAATTCATTTTTTGCTACGAGTTTTGGAGCTTTTAACCATTTCCGTATATTCTTAAACTAATAGTTTGTATTAATATTTGTTTTAATGACAATTTTTTGTGGATTTTATAAGATATTTCTTATTATGAAACTCTGTATTATTTTTTTTTCTACTATATTCAAAGTCTTGCCAAAGCCGTTAGTATTACTGATAAAAAATCAAAATTCGAGTATACTCCACCCTCAAACACCGGCAACGCACCCACTAAAAATGGGTGTCTATGGGCTGCGATGACTGCCCTTTTTTTGCGTCCCGCAGGCTCGTTTGCCCCCCTATTATAAAAAAAAAAGATAATTATGAACCCCAAGTTGTTGTTAAGTTTTATAGTATATTTAATTTTATTATTTACTCTGTATAAATAGTCTTATTTACTTAGAGGTAAAAATATCGATTTTATATATTTATATTAATCTAGTAGATAGTACCGTGGACACGAGCTGGTGCTTTCCTTGCTCAACGAATAAGTATCGCAATACAGCGAAATGTAGCAGCATTAAAAGTATACTGCGACAGGGACCAAACTTTTTAAATCTGTTTAAATTTTCTATTCATTAATTTCAAATTATAAGTAATTATTCTTGATTATTATTATACTATGTAGGCATATCTATATACATAAAAATGAAACCCGTTTTCCGTTGTCACGAACCGACTTGACCGATTTGTCTGATTCTTTTTTTATAATATTCCTTGAAGTACGAAGATGGTTCTTACGGAGAGAAAAATTAAAAAAAATTGAGTTAAAAGTCTAAAAACAACACTTTTCTATATTCCCATACAAAATATTCGTAATAATACTTAAAAGTAAATTTGAACTTTAATACCATACCATAAAGTTCAAGTGTTAGTGGAGGGGTTCCGGGAAGGTCAATTTTTATTTTTTAATACAGTTGCTCAAAAAGTGGCGTATTGCAGGGACGTATAGAGTTCGGGATGTGGGCTATTACACACTCGTGCTTTTTTTTTTACCTTTTCCGAACTAGTGCGTTTTCTTTCCCAACTGTCAAAATAATGTCTATTAAAAAGAAAAAACCAACCACGAAGTTTTTACTAAAAAAAAATTCATAGAAATTTTTATGATTCATGCAAATATTTCTAAAAAGAAGCTACTGCTTTGTTTCAATATAAGATTTAATGATTTGATTCAATGAGTTAGGTTAGATTTCATTTCATCTCATTAAATTTAATTTTATATCAATAAAAAATTGTACTGAAGACTTGGCTGTATGGGCATAGTTCCCTTTGCCTACCCAGAATGGGTGAAGAAAAAAAAAAGTCTGCTTATATTCTTTTACGGTTGGCGCCATTTTCCATGAATGTTCTTTGCGCGTTTAGTTGTTTGTTATATTATATATTAAATATACATGAAAAATCATACGAAATAAATAATAGTTTGTCTCAAACAGTAAATAAATATGCAACCTAAAACTTCTCCAGTGAGTATAAAAAACTGTACCAATGTATATGTGAACAATAATTTGTATAAGAAATAAATGATTAGTGAGTTGATTTTATTGTTTTTTTATTATTTTATTAAATTGCATAATTTTTTCGCAACTGTATTAAAAATAGTTGTTCAGTACACGTGCGGAACCGTCATTGCAACTTGTTCCGACTGTCAACCCTCACCTTCGGCTGCGCCTCGGCTCGGGTAGACATTTGTCGAAACTCTTTGCAATGACAGGCTTTCCGCGCTTGTAATGAAATATACTATTTTGACATAATGTATTTCCTGTCTTATCAACTTTCTTTTTTTTATCTTACTAGCTATACCGGTGTCCCGAATAGCAGAATAAGTATTTAAAAAAAAATAAAGAATCGACTGTTAGGCGGTACGATATTCGCCAGGCCAGCTAGTACTGTATAATTGTGTGTTAGAAATAAAAATATATATGGAGATTTTTTTTTATAGATTATGATTATTGATTTAGAGATATTTATTTTAGTTTATATTTGGGTATTACTATATAGGTAATAGGTATATATATATATATGTCGGAGATTCGACAAGATTAATAATTACAAAGTTGGTATCACTACCGTCGTCGTACATTATTACTTAATTACTTAATATTTAAACACAGTCAGTGCGCACATCCGGCGCAGGCGCCGATCGGAAAGCAACTCAAGCTCTTCACGACCGATTTTACGCACTACTGACAGCTCCACTTTGACAATTGACACTTTACAACCAAGATGTCTATGATATTGCGTGGTGTTGCCATTACGTGGTGTTGCCATTGTAATCAAACAAATTACACCGTGTTCTATTATAACCTAATCTCTGACATATATATATATATGGAGCCAGTATGGGCCAGCAATTTTTGATAGGTCGTCCTCCCAAAGCATTAATCACCATTATCGTAATATAAATTACTTGTCTAATATACAATTCAGGTATATAATATTAAAACAGGAAAACGGAAATTTGTTTCTTTTTAAAAGCTTTACGATATTTAAAATTCAAATAAGAAAACAGCGATAAAAAACTTTAACACTTTTCGTGCAAATTTTCTAGCATTCCATTTCGTGAACTTTCTAGAAAATATTAAAGTACTTAAATTCACTGAGATGTTGTGGGAAAGTTTACGTGATCTTCTTAGTTATAATTAAGTGAATAATTTGCAGCACACTGCAACCAATAACCATCCTCCCGCGGTGCTTAACAAATTAATTTACATTTTAAACGAAAGTGTATGAACTTAAGTACTACCTAGACTGTATACTGTACTATACTATAAAGTCTGTGGCTGTGTGAGACTATTAAATAGTCTATCTAGATCAATGTAAGAATGTCGTACACGTACTACAACTGAGCGTTTCTTAAGGCAATTTTTGCCGCGCACTACTCCTACTACTACTTTACACTATGGAAAATGCCCACTGACGTATTCCCGAACGAATTCGACTTAGGGTCTTTCAAAAAAACAGCGTACCATTTCTTAAAATGCTGGCAACACACTTGCGAGCCTCCTGGCAAAGTGAGTGTCCAAGGGCGGCGGTATCACTTAACATCAGATGAGCCTTTTGATACAAAAAAAAAACGAACAAGAACATATATAGTATAGATCATGTAGAGTGGTAATTATCATTCAATAAATTCCTTTATAACAATAATAATAATAATTTATTTGCAAGAACATGGTACAAAAATTTTATGGTGGTACAATCGAAAGTTCGCATAATCTGCACACATTATGGTAGAATAGAAGTTACAATTATTACATTATTTATCAAAAATAATTATAATTTTTGTATAAAACAATAATAAATTAATTTATAAACAAGGTACGAATAAGATTATTTTTAAACCCAGAAACGATATTTAATTCCTATTGATGACTGCGTTACGCTTTGCTTTGTAAGTTGGATTAATGTTAAATGAAATAATAATATTTGACGTGTTGCTTTACCCATCATCATATATATTTATCTTCTTCTGCCCTGTGATTCTGTAACTCACTTTTCGAACTCACATGGCGGTTTTCGCATCGGCGGTCGCGCTCAAATCAGTCGTGAAGCAGTCATTTTATGATTTGACATTCTGATAAGATGGGAGCTTGTAGTTTATTGCTTATCAGAATGCCAAATCGTAAAATGACCGCCGCTGTGAAAAACGCTGTGTGAGTTCGAAAAGTGAGTTACAGAATCGCAAGGCTGGTGCCTATCCATTACTGAATGTTGGGCGTCTTGTGAAGAGTATCTTGTCTTGTTCCAGATGCAGCAACTCTTCCGCAATCACAATACCCGTCGACGCCATGATTTTTTTTCTTTACAACGCCATTTAACCTGGATTTTACCCTCACAAAAATCTTAGAAAGTTTCAAACAACATAATTATTAAGTTGCAGAGTGAGTAAAATAATTCGTTTATATTAATTCTCAAATATCCAATATTTCCTGAGCTATTTGACTATGAGCATACATAAATCCCGAGATAAGGGAGCGGTTGTATCATCCGAAGCAATTCCGTTTTAAAATTGATCGGTGCGGTCGATTCACCATTTGTATTGGACCTACACATTTGTGTCTCTGCCCCTAAGGTGCCTTCCACTTGGTTGATGTGGTGTATCTATTTATTGATATTAGATGTATAAACATAGATGCTATATGACTAATTGTAGTTTAATAAAAGTACTTAGTTAATGTTGTATTTCTAACACTTATAGATGTTGTTGGACTTTTGCATTATTATTATTATTAGAGGTTTTTAATGAATCCATACAAAAATTAGTTAGTTAATATTTATTAATATGAGTATTAGTTGTGTTAGTATAAGTTGTAAAAAATTAAGTTAGTTTTTTTTGGGGTTTACTATTGTATGGCCCTTTTTAGGGTAAATTTTTTAATAATTAATAAATTAATTAAATTTTTCCCTTTCTCTTTTTTTTCTCAGATTTTTCTCATTGCATTGTTCAGATCTAATTGTCTTGTTTTGGATGATAGAGATCTCATATTCATAGTGCATAATTTTATCTGTTGTGACATGGAGCGCCTTTTTTATTTTTATCATCGTTCTGTTTTATTATTCGGTGGTTGCTTTGCCCACGGGGAACAGCAGGGAGTATAGGAGTGCCGAGAGGTTTTTACGCCGGCTTTTTCTCTCGGCCTACACCCTCTGTCTTCTTTGCCGATGAGTAGGGATGCCTACAAATTCAAATTTAATGACGTGGAATAAGTGATAGGTACATGTATCTTATGTTCCATAATAAACATATTTTATTTTTTAATTTTTATACAGTAAGACTTTTGCTAAAATGTTATATAATTTTAGCAGAAGGTTGTATTTTAAGAATCTTATATACTGAGAAATAGATAGATATATATATAATATATATAGATATATAATTTATAAAATGGCCTAAAAATAGTTTTGTGTAAACTATAATCTAAATTCTAAGCGCACAATATACATATACCTAATATTTATAAGTGGATATTTTGAATTAAGGTATATGTATATTGTGCGCTTAGAATTTAGATTATAGTTTACACAAAACTATTTTTAGGCCATTTTATAAATTATATATCAACTAAATTAAGTATATAGCATGTGTAAGTTAGTTATAAACTCATAGTAGTTCCGGTCACCCCAGAGCTGGTGCCTTCCTCGCTCAACGAATTAGTATCGAAATACAGCGAGGAAATTCTGCCTGCGTTAATGGTACACTGCCACAGGGTTTTAAATTTGTTCTTTTTTATAAATTTTTAATTATTTTTATTATTACATTAAATTGGAAATACTGTATATTTTATTGTTATGTTTAGGTTCTAAAAGCATTTAAAATCTATAACATAATAACTGTAATTAATTATTTATCTCATCAGAATTTAAAGAAAAAATTAATTAACTAATTCTTTTTTTTTAATAAGCACAAATTTTGAAATTCAAAACATCCGTCAACTGAACATCCGTCATTTATCTATCCTAGTGCCAAGTGGAAGCACTTCGGAAGCACGTCTGGAGGCGACCGCAAGCCGGCGAAATTAATTGTAACCCCAATACCCTCTGCACTAAGATATTGTACGGCGAATGAGTTTTTAACGAGACTGTCGGTTTGAGTTATTCAACGTTTATTTTTACTGTTCCAATACGTTCGGATTAACGTCTGATTAAATTTAGGGACGTTAATAAATTCACGAACACCGCCGAAAGATTGTCTGTGGTTTTATCGTTTATGGTTTAAATTCTATCTAGCATTCGCCTCAAGTGACGTCAAGCGATCAAAGGTATTAAAAATCAGTAGGTATAAAATGTTTAAAATAAACCTATTTTGGATTACAATTCTAGAATTTTTTTTCTATAATCTTTTTTGACTGGCGAAAATCTTTAATCTTAGGATCCGAAAAATAAAACGCATGAAACTTTATGTATGTAAGTATATTGTCATCATATACACATACATCCAGTGGAGGCTTTATGGGATTAGTATTTCTTTATCTGTCATTCATAGACCAAATAAGTAGCTATGCTGGATTTTGAGATCTATGACATGCCAGTATCTTTTTTACTTTCACTATAGAACAGCTATAGAACAAATAAACGTCGGATCGTTAACGTTTCCTTCAGGATTTTTGAAGCTGTTAACAAGGCAACGTGAGGTAGCATTTATAAAAGATGTCGTAGAATTGAACATATAAAATAAATAAATTAGTGGCGCTACAACCTCTTTTAGGTCTGGGCTTCACATTTCTGAATCTGATCCATGATCATTTTTCAATCTAATAGACAAGTAGGTTATCAGCCTCCTGTGCCTGACACACGCCGACTAAGACATGTCGGTTTCCTCACGATGTTTTCCTTCGCCGTTCGAGCGAATGTTAAATGCGCACATAGAAAGTCCATTGGCACAGCCGGGGATTGAACCCACGACCTCAGAGATGAGAGTCACACGCTGAAGCCACTAGGCCAACCTTGCTCTAAGAATTTAACATAATATACACAATTATTTGTTATGCATTTTTTATATTCTAATATTAATTTCCAACACAATACTATACAGTATTCATAATATTCACAATATTATCCTTTATATTTTTGTTTTCTTTGGAGAAGACTTCTGAGTTGTGGGTTCAACTGCACAGGCGCTAATTATTGATATAATATATACAGATAGTACCAGTGACCCCACAGCTGGTGCTTTCCTCGCTCAACGAAAAAGTATCAAACACAACAAGGAAATGCTGCCAGCATTAAAGGTACACTGCTACAGGGTCTAAACTTTTAAATTTTCTATTTAATTGTTATTATTTTCATATATTTAAAGTGAAGTTCAAAGCTCTTCCAAACTTATTTATCTATTCCGTGAAAAGTTGGATGACTTTCCGTGAACAGTTCCACTTCTAAGCGAATCCTTCGTCAGATTAGCGTTTACATAAAACTAAAATCCCAGCGTTTATCCTGTCAACTTACATGGATAAAGTTAGACTGAGACGCGCGAGTTATTCACGTAAATGGGGAGTCCGTATCGTCCTAAACGAAATTAAACTTTAGTTGAAAAATAGTACACTTGATAGTATCATCATCATCATCAATGACATCCCCTTGTGGGCCTTAGCCTCCTCAAGTACACTTCGCCATCGGAATCTATCAGTGCTTCCCGCGTCCAACTTCAATCCCTATTGTTTCGAGGCCCTTGACAACTCCATTTCTCTAAGTCTACCGGGTTTTCTCTTACCGGTTGTGAGTTCATTAAGTAGCGTAGATTTTGGAATAAACGCCGTAACATGATTAAATTTTAAATTGTTCTTTTTACCTTTGTGGAACCTATATATCCTTAGCGACTGGAATAACTTTGTTAGCGCGTTTCAGAGTATTATGTCTCGCAGTGATTTGTAATTATGCTGTTTGTAGATGTCGCTTCAAGCCAATACATGGCGGGTACGGTAAAATTTATATTACTTTACTGCCCTTGAATGGATACTGCTAGACTGAAAATGTATGTAATTAATGTATTTTTTTAATTTAATAGATTGCATGACATGACATAGACATGCTTCATAAAAATATATTAATAACAATATTTCAGTATTTCTTTAAATAGTTTACTATAATACTTTGCGGTCCTTGGAGCGAGTGTTAATATTGCATTTGATAATACTCGTACTATAACTGAAATAGTTAAATTTTTAAACCACTTTAAAATCGGATGAAATGATTACGCAAATAAGCCCGCAGCTTACACAAGTTTTAAGATGCGGTAGGATTGTTATTGCACATGATTATAACTTCGGAACATGTTGTACGATGCAAGCGATCTAAATAAGTGCTCTCTAACTACGTGGTAATAATATCGCTCTTCATTTTTCGATAAGTTTTTCTATCTTCTACCTATAAATATTTTTTTATATGATTCACCAGCACAGGGTAAACCATAATAAGAATATTGGGTCTAATAGGTTTTAGGACTTAGCTTTCTGTTCTGTTTCATGATCATTTGTCTTTTTAATAGGGAAGTAGGTGACCCACGCCATCTTGCCTTTTGACCCTTTTTGAATCTATTTTATTAACAAATGGGTTCACATTCAGAAAATTAAAGAAACATCAGTGGCGCCACCACCTTGGCGTGTTTCGTGATCGTTTATTTTTCTTATTAGACAAGTAGGTGATCAGTCTTCTATGCCTACTACACGTCGATTTTGGCGTCTTAAGCGTGCCAGTTTCCTAATGATGTTTTCCTTCATTGGACGAGAGGTATTAAATTTGCTCGTAGCCGGAATTCAAACCTACGACTACTCACGCTAAAACCACTAGGCCAACACTGCTCACAATAACTATCAAAACTTTTAATTTTAATTTAATTGGGAAATGTATTTTACTGTGAACAGCAACTAACTTAGACAGTAAATAGCCATTAAGTGAAAGTATAAAGTCGTAAATACCTTTCATCTATAAAATAACGAACAAAAATCATTGTTATTACTTGCAAATTACCAACCCACAGCCAATCTTTGAAGCCGTTAAATTAAAGTTGCAACCTTTAGAGCAGGACTAACACTATACTATTGTACTAACTATTATTTATAGAACTTGATACATTTCTTTATAAAAAACGCCTCCAAAATACACTAAAAAGTATTCGTGAGTCCCTTTTTATCAGTTATGAACTTGAACATATTAAAAAACCTATTCATTCGATACCATAATAATTATTTTGATTCGTCCACGAACAGAGGAGCTAGCTAAGTGTACATAAACCTTCTCCTGGTTCTTTAAAGTCCGTTGAAAAGAATTTAACTTATTTGTAACAATATTTCGCTTAGTTAAGTTTTGCTTCAAAAAAGATATCCTTTAAACAGTATCAGCAAAGCCCATTTTAACACAATGACTACAGTTACACACACTCAAATACACACCCAACACGCATTCTTTTTCTCATATTACTGTTAATACTGTATTCCAATTGGCGTTACGGTTTAACGATCTCCGCCATTAAGTTGTGGAATACGCTGCCCGACTCCGTACGATTGGCTACCTCTCTGTCATCTTTTAAAACTCTTCTATATAATCACTAGCCGTTTCGCGCCCGCTTTGCTGGACGAATTAACCCAGCAATGCCTAGCGTGTCCATATGGACACGCAGTAAGTAGAAAATTTAAGCGATGACTGTAGTCAGACTAACTGTTTTCTTATTTTGGCAATGCCATGTAACTACTATCAAAGTATCAAATGACATTTCTTTTTAGCGCGAGTGAGTATTGCGTGTAAAATAAGGTTCTAGTTATAGTTTGATTTTGAACTTTGGAAAAAACATGGATGGCAGTGGAAAGTAAGTAATTTTACTTATAAATTATTTTAAACGCTAACTGCTTTTTGCATAGGATTGTGGTCAATAGTGTTATCTGACGTTTGAAATGATAACCTAAGTGAAAACATTGTTTCGATCGAGTTTTAGAACAAATTTGTTCGCGTGTCCATATGGACACGCTAAGCACTTGAATGAGCTGACATTACTTTGCTTCCGCTTTCTTGTTATCAGGTATATGGATTATGGAATATTCAAAAACCAAAGAACATTGAGTGATATTTTGAATGCCTCTTCACAAGTCTGTAGTTGCTGAATTATCTTCGATAAGGCTATGGCTATGGCGCGACAGGTTCCGTACGTGAAAATCGTTTACGAAAATGCCCGAAGCTCACCACAAACAAGCAAAGAAAAAAGAAAAAAGAGGGTATTATAAGTCAGCGATAAGCAAAGAAGATGGCGTATAGTGTTTATTGCTTCTAGTAATCTGGGGGTACCCATAAGTACTGTGAAGCGTTATTCAGAGAAAGATAAACGAACGTACAGGTCCCACGTCCTCATCTTTTTGGTAAATATAATCGGTTCATGGGAGGCGTCGATCGTATGGACGAGAATATAAATATGTATCGAATACACATTAGAAGCAAAAAATGGTATTGGGCCCTATTCAGCTGGAGGATGGGTACTTGTATTCGATCGCAACAACTACAACGGAAAGCAGGCGCTAAAGTGGCACCGCTTGATTTCAGAAGGGAGATTGTGTAACATTATTTGAGCAAATATAACTCTATTCCCAAAGGGCTAGGGAGATCTAGTACTTCTAGTTCAGTGGTAGCGTACACTTCGCGCTTTGACAAAATGAAACATTTTGTTACTAAAACAGAAAAAGAGGAGATGTGTGGGTCCGTACTGCAAGACTAAATCTTCCGCAGTTCGAACAGCTTGCTGCAAATGTACTGTTGGCCTTTGCGTCGACTACTTTAGGGATTACCACAAAAACAATTAAGTCCTTTCTTCTTTTTTTTTTTTTCTGTTTGTTATTTAAATTAGTGAAGATTTAATTTAATTTGTACACCTTAACGCTTAGCGTGTCCATATGGACACGTTTGATTTTTCGCAAAATAAACAATTTTTTTTTAAAACAACTTGTTTTTCTCTTTATTAATGTTATTTTAAGTGAGATGATTGCAACAAATACAAAAATAATAATTTAAAAAGAAACTGGGCATTGCTGGGTTAAAATAAATTTTATGTTTCATTATTTTATTTTTTTTCATATTTTTATTATTCTTCTTTTTAACTTCCCGCTAAGAAAATTGAAATATTTCGAAAATCGAGTTTTTAACAGATGTTGACGTTTAGAGGTTCTAGGAAGCCTCCCCGAATGTTTCCGCGGTGAAGTCCGTATGGATAAATTTTCATAAAAGTAAAACAGCAATAAAAAAAAATGAAGGAACGTTGGAATTTAATAAATAAATAGCCATAAACCATCTAGGAAAAATTTCGCATCGAATGGTGGTAGTTTCATGTCGATACGATCAGTGGTTTAGGCGTGAAGGAGCCTCAAACGAATACCATTTTCATTATATATACGTAGTTGGTCCCAAAGTTCTGTCACTAGCACATTATTTCTACATTTCGAGCAGGATTTTATAAAAAAATTATTGCATTCTATTTTGGAATGTTTGATTATTGTTTTAAAACAAAAAACAATAACTTTCCGTAATTTTTCACGATGGAGTGGACATTGAAAGTAAACCGAATAGTTGTTATTGCGTTGCACCGCTGTGGACACTCGCCGAGTACCATTTTCAAGTTGCTCAAAAATTTGAATATAACGCTTAGGTTTGTGTACGGTACTATTGATAGGTACCTTGAAGTCTCCAGTGTTGAGGACAAGAAAAGAACTGGCTGGCCACGCTCCGCAAGAACACCAGCAGTAATCAAAGCTATCAAGGCGCGGATAGTAAGAAATCCTGTCCGAAAACAGAAGTTGATGGATTTGCAGATGGGTGTCAGTAGGAAAACAGTAAAAAAGGTTTTAAATGAAGATCTTGGTCTACGAGCATACAAAAAAAGAGTGGGCACTTACTTAATGCTCGTCTAAAAGCAATAAGGCTTAAGAGATCGCGGGTGTTGTTTAAGCGGTACGCGAAAAACCGACACCGTGATATCCTCTTTACGGACGAAAAATTTTTCGATATTGAAGAGAAGTACAATAAACAGAATTATACAGTGTACGCTAGGAGTTCTGAAGAAGCTGAAAATAAAGTTCCAAGGGTGCAACATGGACATCATCCATCATCAGTAATGGTTTGGTTGGGAGTGTCCTATTACGGGCTAACTGAGGTTAATTTTTTTCGAAAAGGGGGTCAAAACCAGTGCTACAGTGTACCAAGAGACGGTTTTGTATCGCCTTGTCAAAGACATGTCCAGCACCCTATTTGCGGGACATCACTTCGTGTTCCAGCAGGACTCTGCGTCTGCATACAAAGCCAAGACCACTAAAGCCTGGTTTGAGCGTCAAAACATCGTCTTAATTAGACATGAGGATTGGCCTTCCTCCAGTCCGGACCTTAATCCTTTGGACCAGAAATTATGACAGGGCTTAGAGAGGAAGGAAGAAATTTTCATGAGGTGTGATAAACCTCATGAAAATTTGGAGAATCTGAAGTCATCTTTAAAAAAACCAGTGACTGAAATCGACACGAATATGGTGCGTGCTGCGATAGACGACTGGCCGCGACGCTTAAGGGCCTGTATTAAAAATGAGGGAGGTTATTTCGAATATTTTTATGCTTTTTTTATTCCTTAATTAATGTACTAAGAATTGATATATCACTCATTACAAACTGATCAGTACTTTTGTTTTTATCATTATTTCCATTTATGACAGAACTTTGGGACCGACTACGTATATATATATATATAGATTTCTTAACCTTATCCTATCCTCATCAATCGTGACTTGTATAATTCTTGTTTCCTTTTACATCACTATTAGCTGTTCATGAATTTGTAAGATTAGCTTTTAAGTTTTTAGTCTGTTATAATTTTTTTTTTTTGTATTACTTTAGATTAAGGTTCTATATATATATATATTTTTTTATATAACATTTGGTTCTGCACTTCTCGCACGCATCATGTTTTTTTTTAGTTTTTCTCTTAAACTAGGGTTGCCTCGAAAAGATCGCTTATTAGCGATAAGGCCGCCCGTTACATACCTTATAATTTTTATGTATTGTGTTTCTTTTATTTGCAACGAAGTGTAAATAAATAAATAAAAACCATTTTGTATTACGTAAACTATCAAATAAGCTGTCAGGATTTTCTAAATAAATAAACTATACAAGATATATGTCAATGAATTTAACCCCTTCGTGACTATAATATTGTTAGTCTGCTCAATCAGTCTCTATTGACAACGAGGCGATGTAAGCACAACTCAATTACCGTACATTATCGCAGCACGTTTCACTAAACCAATGAAGCATTTATATAAGATAGCGTGCTGAGTTTGATGTCACGTGTAAAAATGATATCTGCCAGACATTCATAACAAAAACCTCTTATATGTTGTTCGAAATGTTTTTTTTTTTTAAACAAATACATCTTAATATATATATTTCTTGTGTGCGTGTGTATGTGACTGAACTCCTCCTAAACGACTGGACCGATTTTGATGAAATTTTTTGTGTGTGTTCAAGGGGATCTGGGAATGGTTTAGATTCACAAGTCAGCCCGGCAGATGGCACTGCAGTCGGTACTTTCATACTTTGCTTAATATCCTAATCGCTTTAAATATCATGCAGGACAACGTCTGTGGGGTCCACTAGTACTCTATAGAACTTTGAATTTAGTATCAGCATTGCATCCGTGCGAAGCCGGGGCGGGGCGCTATTATTCTATAAATAAATTCTTAAAATAAATTTTCTAAACATAAATAAGTTCAAAGCCCTCGTTAAACGTAAATTAATCAATAAAGCTTTACTAGACGAATACTTAAATGATCATAATCCTTGGGATTGATTTCCTCCAGTTCAAACAATTTGTATGACTCAAAACTTAGCGATTAAAAAGAGTGGCGGAAAGTTTCTTGCCAGTTCTTCTTGCCCGCTCTACGCCCTTGACTTGCGAACTGGTAGTTAATGTAAATTTACAATTAATTTAACTTTTTTTTGACATTCATAAGTGTACTTGTTTACCTATATGAATAAAGATATTTTGAGTTTGAGTATACAGCTTCAAGTGTAGTGGCAAGGAGAGCTCTGACATCAGAGTTCCTCAGTGGAATTAATAGTGTATCATAAGTTTTTATTAGTGTACTAGCTGCACTCGCCAATTTCGTTTCGCCTTAATATGATTTTTATAGAACATTGTACTATGCATAGGGTTTTCCGTGCAATTTTTCCAATATTTCTCTCTTCAAAAACCTCCCTCAGAGTTCAAGGAATACTCGAATAAAAAAAATACTCGAATTGGTCCAGACGTCTTCGAGATTTGCTATTCATTTTTATTTATAAAGATAAGTTATACTAAGTGTTCCTCAACTAATTTTAGTTAGTTTATTAATTTCTTTGTTAGATTTAGATAGTTGGATTAAAATACTGTTATTGTTACCATTCCATTTGACTATTAAGTACTTAATTATTTGTAAAGATATAATTCTTCTGTGAGTGTGTATGTCACTGAACTTCTCTCAAACGACTGGACCGATTTTGATGAAATTTTTTGTGTGTGTTCAAGGGGATCTGGGAATGGTTTAGATTCACAAATCAGCCCGGCAGATGGCACTGCAGTCGGTACTTTCATACTTTGCTTAATATCCTAATCGCTTTAAATATCATGCAGGACAACGTCTGCGGGGTGTTACGTATCTGTGATTTAATGTTGTCTATGTGTTTCCGTTTCCTGTACAGTATGTCTCGGACCGCCTGTCATGGCTGAATATATATGTGTGTGAATAATTGCAATGTAGTCTTATTTTAATAACCGCTTACCTGGCCACCCACTATAACATGGTGTCAGAAGTTTAAGTAGTGAACCAGAAAAGAACACAGAAGCCGACAGAGATAAACGCTACAAAAATTTTCACGTAAAACGTCGCCGCGTGGTTCAGCCTAAAAATGTCGGATAAAAGTACAAGTTGTCCTCTGCCGCCGAGTAATTTCAGTATTGATATTAACGCCTCGAATATGCCTTTGGCTTGGAGAAACTTTAAAACTAGTCTTGGTATTTATATGATTGCCAACGATTTGGAAAAAGAATCAGACAAAAGAAAGGTAGCCATTTTGTTACAAACTATTGGCTCAGACGCTCTCCAAATATTTTACTCGTTTAATACTGAAATAGATAAGATCACCTACAAGGATCTACCTACTCGCCAAATTTGAAGACTATTTTACGCCGCGTGTGAATATATCTGTCGAAAGGCATAAGCTGTTCAATAGAAAACAAGGTCCAGATGAAGAAATTGAGACATATGCCACTGATCTCAAGAATCTAAGCATCCAATGCAATTTCGAAGGTCTTGCGGACGATATAGTAAAGGACATATTCTCATGGAACTTAAATTCATCTTGCTCATACATCAGAGAACGTATCCTGATCGAGAAACCATCTTCGTTTGATGCAGCCGTCAGTCTCGCTAAAACGCTAAGAAATACAAGGTTAGAGGCTAAAGCCTTATCAAGCCATGAAGTAAGTGTCGTCAGTCGTCAATCACGTCACAGTCGTCTAACAAAACGTGGTCAAGAGAGTCACAGTCAAAGAAGTCATAATCGTCAAAGAAGTCATAATCGTCAAAGAAGTCATAGCCGTCAAGAAAGTCTTAGTCGTCACGATGCTTCATCGTCCAGTCAAGAACATCAGTCTAAACAGTCATCCAAGAACTGCTCCAGATGTGGTCAAGTTCACCGTACAAAATGTCCAGCCATGGGAGTCATCTGTAACAACTGCCACAAGCCGAACCACTTTGCCAAGTGTTGCCGCAGCAGACATGTGAGATTCATAGAAGAAAACAGTATGGGTAATCCCAATGATCCTTATTTTATAAATAGTCTTTTCACTAATGAGATTTCTGTCAGCCAAAGAAACCCTTATCATATAACTTTGTCCATAAATAGTAAGAATGTAGACTTTTTACTTGACACAGGTGCTGACACTAACATTTTATCATTTAACTCTTACAAAAAACTTAATTTATCATTGAGTAGTTTAAAGAAAAGTAATCACAAACTTTCAACCTTTAGCGGTGAAGTATTACCTACAGTAGGTCAATGCATTCTGTCTGTCACACATAACAACAGAGTATACAATGTCAATTTCCACATTATAGATATACCTTGTAGAAATATTATTGGTCGCAACAGTTGTGAGAATTTAAAATTAGTCAAAAGAGTCCATAATGTCCAATTTCATGAGTCTGTCAATGTATCACAGCTTGTTGAATATAAAGATCTCTTCTCAGGAATAGGTTGTCTTAAAGATTACGAATGTCATTTGTCAATGAAGCCTGATGCTGTACCATCTATAGATGCCTGCCGTAGAATTCCATTCAGTCTCTTAGAACAATTAAAAGAAGAATTAGCCATGTTAGAAAAAGATCAAATTATAACCAAAGTCGAGGAACCTACTGAATGGGTTAGCTCAATTGTAATTGCCTCAAAAAAGAATGGTAAACTACGCCTGTGCATTGATCCAAGAAAACTTAATAAAGCCATTATGCGTCCTCATTATCAATTTCCAACTATTGATGAAATTAAATCCAGCCTCTCTGGTACACAATATTTCACAACATTAGATGCAAACAAAGGTTTTTATATGCTTAAATTAGATTAAGCTTCTTCAAAGCTATGTACATTCATCACACCTCAAGGTAGATATAGATTCCTAAGACTACCCTTCGGAATAAATGCAGCCCCAGAACTGTTTCATTCCATCATGACAAATAGATTCAGTGACATTTCAGGAGTCCAAATTATGATGGACGATTTCCTAATTTATGGTCAAACAAAAGAAGAACATGATTTTAGGTTAAAACAAGTCTTAGATAGAGCTAGGGAGTTAGGAATAAAATTTAATAAAGAAAAGTCTAATATATTTAAAAGTGAAGTCAAGTACTTAGGACACATCTTTTCTAAAGATGGTGTGAAAGTTGATGAAAACAAAGTTAAAGCCATTTGCAGTATGCCACCCCCTACAAATGTCACAGAATTACAAAGATTTTTAGGTATGGTTACATACTTAGGCTCATACATAGAGAATCTGTCAGAAAAAACTTCTAATTTAAGAATGCTTTTGTCTAAAGAAAATGAATGGTCTTGGCAAGAGAGACATAACATAGAATTTAATGTCTTAAAAGAGTCTATAACTAAAGCCCCTGTCTTAACATATTATGATCAAAATAAACCTATTACACTGTCAGTTGATTTGTCTAAAGATGCCATGGGTGCAGTGATTTGCCATGATAAACACCCCATTGCATATGCTTCAGCTTCATTAAGCTCATGTCAACAGTCATACTCTCAGATTGAGAAAGAGCTATTAGCAATCCTATTTGGTTGTACAAAGTTTCACCAATATATCTATGGTCGCCACACTTTAGTTGAAACAGACCACAAACCAATAGTATCGCTCTATAAAAAACCAATTTACAACATTCCACCCCGTCTTCAAAGAATAATGCTGAGATTACAACCATATGACCTCAATGTAACTTACAAACCAGGTAAATATCTTTATGTAGCTGATACTCTGTCCAGAGCAGCTTTACCAGAACAGTCATTACATGATCTTGATTCTGACCTAGATTTACATGTCAATTTAGTCATTAGATCACTGTCAATTAGTCCAAATAAACTTAAATCTATTCAAGAACAAACTTCCCAAGACAAGGAATTATCACTCTTAAGTAAATGTTGCATAGAAGGTTGGCCTGAACATAAAAAATTACTTCCAGACATCCTTAGGTCTTATTTTCCTTTAAAAACTGATATACACATTATTAATGGTATTGTCTTCAAAAACAACAGTGTCATTATACCAGTAGCCATGAGGAATGACATATTGAAACAGATCCATGAAGGTCACCAGGGCATTCATAGTTGCCAAAGATTGGCAAGAAATCTAGTATACTGGCCTAATATGTACTCTGATATAGAAAAATATGTAAATAATTGTCATAGCTGTCTCACTAACAGACGCAGCAATTCCAAAGAGCCACTACTGCCTCATGAAGTAAAACCAATCCCTTGGAATAAAGTTGGAGTTGATCTATTTGATCTGAATTTACACAAGTATGTCATAGTCGTTGATTATTTTTCCCAATATGTCGAGCTTGTTAAGCTAGTTGGTGGTTCCACTAGTAAAATTGTCATTAGTCACTTAAAGTCTATTTTTTCCAGACATGGAATACCCAACATTCTAATTTCAGACAATGGTCCCCCATTTAACTCAAAAGAGTTTCATAATTTTGCTTTAGATTGGCAAATTCAACATATTACATCAAGTCCCTATCTTCCACAGTCTAATGGTCTTGTAGAAAGAACCATAGGCACGGTTAAGAATATATTAAAGAAATGTCTTACTGATAATACAGACCCTCATTTAGCATTATTACAGTATAGGAATACACCTAAAGAAAGCATGTATTCACCTGCCCAATTACTAATGTCCAGGTCACTCAGAACTAAACTTCCAGTCTTAGAACAGACTCTAAAACCTAAAATACCTAACTATAGGTCTCTAATAAATAAAACTCAAATAAAAAAGAATAAATCACAAATTTATTATAATAAACATACTAAACCGTTGTCTTCCCTAAACATTGGTGATAAAATATACTTCAAGAAACAGCCAGACAGTATTTGGACACCTGGTACTGTTTCTGACATAGGTCCACAGCCTAGATCATATACTATTGTCTCCCCGGAAGGTACTTTTCGTCGTAATCGCCAACACATCCTACAACCAAAACTTTCACCCTCTGAGTCCTCTCCTAGTAGTAGTTCACTTCCATCTCCGTCAGTCCCACAAGATCAGACAACGTCCCCTTCCAATGTATCGCCGTCACCTCCATCGAATTATCAATCCCCTTGTAGAAATAATCCTGTCCAAGAATCTAAAACAAAAACAAACACATCACATACACCAAATACACGTACTCACCACACAAGTTATTCTTCATTCGGCAGAGCTATCATAAAGCCCCGAAGATTTTGGTAATTAGTCTAGATTAAGTTCATAATTTGTACTTAGTTTGTAAATGTATTGTTAATGTCTTTAACCTAATTTTGTTTTGTGTAGCTGTCAAAACACAGTTATGTCAATTTAGTAGACGTCAATGTGGGAACTATCAAAATTGAAAATGTCAGTCAAGTCAATGTTCCGTACCATTATTTTAGTCTAATAGTATGTAAGAATTTTGTCAATGTAAAAAAAAAAAAAAAAAAATGTATACTTACGTACGTACTATGTTCCACTTCATGCCATGTTTTCTTTTCTTAATAAGGGAGATGTTACGTATCTGTGATTTAATGTTGTCTATGTGTTTCCGTTTCCTGTACAGTATGTCTCGGACCGCCTGTCATGGCTGAATATATATGTGTGTGAATAATTGCAATGTAGTCTTATTTTAATAACCGCTTACCTGGCCACCCACTATAACACGGGGTCCACTAATTATTTGTAAAGATTTGTTTAATGACGTAAAAAGATCTTTATATTTAGTAAGTAAGTTAGAAGCTATAATTCTTTCTAAATAATTTTAGAAAGATTTACATTTCGTCACAACAAAAGGTGTTTTTATGCGTGACAGATGTACCAGTTTCTTCGCTTCATACTTCAGAGTTCAAAGCTTTGTTTAACCATTCTAAAAGTAAGTAACGTGAAAGCTCTGTCCGTCAACAACCCACATTAGTTGTCAATCACCGACCATTTAGTCTTGAACTTTCGTCTATTCCTAGTCTGTAGATACTACAGATCCTACGCAGCATTCAATACCGATTTCGATATTTTAAATTCATGTCTCGCAATTTTAAGATTTTAACATGGATTTAGATGACGTAACTATTACTATACCATATTTCAACAGTTGAGTCAATGCCTATTTGAGCATTATCAAATTTCAAATAGGTTTGACAGCTCTTGAGTATAACAACAATCCATAATCCCCCATCTAAGATAGTAATCTTAATCCAAATGTTGTAACTTCTGTGCCAATAACCAATCGATGGATTGCAATAGATAAAAGCTATCCATGGGAGGTCGTACCGGTGTCTGTGGATAGACCTTTGTATGAAAATGATAGTTGACGAAAGCTCGATTTCAACAGTTAATTATTTTAACAGATTTTAACTTACACCAGTTTTTTAATTAATAAAAAAATCTGTTCGTTATATTCTAAACATATAAATGTATATTTTAATGTTAATTGTACGGTTTTATTTACTTTACATTGATTATCAAATATGAGTGAGAACTCGGTAAAATAGAACGACAAAGAGCATTTCATCCGTCGCGAAAAATGGATTGTCTTCGTAGGGTTTGGTTATTGGGATGCAGATAGGAGATCGATCGACTGTCACGGTCTGATAATTCATCCACAATCTCAGATTAAAAACAATCTGAGATTGTGGATTAATTATTGGGTTTGGGCGTAAGTGTGAGTGATGTTCTAGAATAGAAGACATAAGGTGAGATTCAGAAATGAGACTTAGCACTAAGTCTGACTCCCGTATGTCAAACATGTATTGTATTACATACCGAATCTTTCAGTTTCAAAATGAGTGCATTCCCGTAGCCACAAATACCCAATGTATTTCGGCCGATCAATCTGAACCTTCGTACAAATTTTTATAGGAATTACTTCTAATTAATACCGGCTTCCAAAGCTGCAGTTCACGAGTGTCAACTTAGATTGGTTAACATTAAATTATGTATTCTACCGGTCAATATAGACCCAGAATAATTTAGGGATCTCAATAGAGGGTTCCCCAATATTTAGAAGGGGACAATATTTTGTAACCCGATACCTAAAGGGTTGGATCAAAAGGGAATCCTTGATTTGAATAAGTATTACGACTCTTAATGATTGAGCTTTGAGAATTTAGGGCGAAATTTCCTTAATCGATTTTCTGTAATTTAATGTTAGTTTAATGATATATTCTGTTTAATTGCAAGGATTTTATGGTTAATAAATAATCCAAAGCATTATATTATGGATTTGGATTAGGTTTTATAATGGGTATTACGAGACCATGGGTAATATTAAATTTGCATGCCTATTTTAGATGGCTGATTCTGCGTTTTTTTTTATAATAATTCAATCTGAATGTACTACTTTCTTTGCAAGAACGATTTATAATATTTTTTATTATAATCGTTGTGGCAGTTTATTTGATGGATTACGTTAGTATACGTAATTCGTTGACTAACGTAATACATCGAATAACACAGTTAACGGAGCCTTTTCTGTACGTGAAGTGAACTGACAAAAGTTTTACTACTGTATAGTATATAAAAAAAGTCTTAAAGTAGTCTATAAAAAAAGAGTGCTTTATTGCCAGTTCTTCTCTTCCGTTCTACGCCCTTGATTTGAGAACTGGCAGTAAATGTAAAATTAGAAGAATTTGGTGTGTATTTCTTTTTTTACGTTCATAAGTGTACTTTGTGTTATCTTATATAAAATATATAATATAATATGAATTAATTATTTTTGACTTTGGACTTTGATTTGGACATAATAGTTATTAGTTTCTTAATCATTACGTTTATGTTTAGCTTGTTTTGCTAATCAGTTTTATGTTTGTTTATTTCGGGAGTAAACATTTTAATATAATTTTTAATTTAAATTCTTGTTGGTTACCTTTAAAACCATACAATATATGGAAATTAAAATAAAGTATAGTTAATGTTGATGCCAACCCCCACGACACCTCAGAGACTCAGGCCTGCACAGGATTATACGTTTAGATGTTCGTTTGAGAACACCCGTGCAGTAACCAAAGTACCTCGGTGCGGCTTTGAATACCGGTGGGGTTTGACTTCGTACGTACTACTGTTCTAGCCAATCCCGACGTCGCCTCAGAGACTCGGGCCTGCACGGGATTAGACGTTTAGTTGTTCGTTTGAGAACTCCCGTGCAGTAACCAAAGTAACCTCGGCGCGGCTTTGAATACCGGTAGGGTTTGACTTCGTACGTACTACTATTGTAGCCAATCCCGACGTCGCCTCAGAGACTCGGGCCTGCACGGGATTAGACGTTTAGATGTTCGTTTGAGAACACCCGTGCAGTAACCAAAGTAACCTCGGCGCGGCTTTGAATACCGGTGGGGTTTGACTACGTACGTTTTGTCAAGACGGTTCGACGTATCGCTGGCACCGCCTCGACCCACGCAC
Organism: Pieris macdunnoughi; assembly: GCA_905332375.1. Classification (NCBI taxonomy): domain Eukaryota; kingdom Metazoa; phylum Arthropoda; class Insecta; order Lepidoptera; family Pieridae; genus Pieris; species Pieris macdunnoughi. The sequence goes on along the minus strand of CAJOBZ010000022.1, from coordinate 1,587,770 downwards.
CCCTGCTAGTGCGTAATTGTAGGATGTTGTCTTGAAATGAAACTGCGCCTTGTTCTTGTTTCTTGCTTCGCCGATTATTCTTGGGTCCCAGTTCGTTGCGGAGGAAAAAGAGGATTTTGCGTAAATCTCGCCGAGCTTAAGTACTCCGACAGTATACCGCGACGAGAGCTGCGCTTACAGACATCTGCGCGCGTATACCGCGACGAGAGCTACGCGACCCTTTTATTCGGCGAAGCATTTTATTAATTTATTTAACTATATTTTTCCCTTAAATTATTTACATATTTTTATCTAACTTATTTATACTTAATTTCTACTTATGAGCTACCAACAATATTCTTATTTTACTTATAGCTCATACTTAATTACTACTAACTAGCTGCCAACAATATTCATAATATTTAACCTATAGCTCATACTTAATACTATTTATATTATATTTATATTTATGAGTCGCCAACATTCTCCCCCTCGTGCGTAGCACCGTCATTCCTGCACGGCGACTTCGCAGGCACCAAGATGACGATCCTCGATGATGGTCTTCGTAACACTCCACCTTTGGTTGCGACGTCCACGATCCTGGTTCTTCCGTCGGGCCCGGGGTACGTGGTTTCGATGATTCCCCTCGGCCAAGTGCATCGTGGTAGCGTGCGATCTACGATAAGAACCACGTCGCCTGGCTGTAGCTGCTCGCCTTCCCGTCGTCCTGTCGTTTTCCTGGGCAGTAGCGTGGGCAAGTACTCCCGTAGCCATCTCCTCAAAAAGTGATCAGAGAGTCGTTGGACGGTCCTACAATCTTCTCTGCCCACCAGCTTTGCATCAGGAAAATGCCCAACGCGTGCAGCTCCACTGGATCGCCCAATGAGAAAGTGATTTGGGGTAAGCGCCTCCTCTTCCGAATTGTCAGCTAGGTTCGTTATTGGTCTGGAGTCAACCATATGTTCTGCTTCCAACAGCAACGTATGCAGAACTTCCTCTCGTGGAACGCGCTCCTTTAATGTAGCGTCCAGTGCAACCTTAATGGAGCGCACCAATCGTTCCCAAGCTCCTCCCATATTTGGTGCGCCGGGAGGAATAAATTTCCACTGTGTGCCAACCTTCTCTGCTTCAGTGACGATTTCCTCTCTTTTAAGCTCTTCAATGGCGGTTTGGAGTTCTTTGCTGGCCTTGACAAAGTTTGTTCCATTATCGGAATAAATTATCTTTGGCATTCCTCTTCGAGCAGCGAATCTCCTTAACGCCATTACGGTAGAGTCCGTCGTAAGGCTGGGCACTATCTCGATATGTACTGCCCTTGTGGTCAGGCAGGTAAACAAGGCTCCCCATCTCTTCTCTCTTCGTCTGCCGATCGCCACGAGCATTGGACCGAAGTAGTCCACACCTGTGCACGTGAAAGGGGGCTCACCATGTCTCAGCCTTTCTTGAGGTAAGTTCCCCGCCGGATGCTCCGCTGGTTTACCCTTCTTCAGCTTGCAGTACTGGCAGTTTTGTTGTATACTACGCAGCACTGATCTCAGGCCTAACATCCAGTATTTTTGCCGTATTTCGTTCATTACTGTGGCTTGATTACCATGGTTGTATTTCTCGTGATAATGTTCAATCATCAATCTCCCAATGGCGCTCCTGCCATCCAGTACTATGGGCGTTAAATAGTCGTTGTCCACGCCCGCTACGGTTCTTGCTCTACCTTGAAGTCTTATGAGATTGTCTTTCATAGTGATGTCTAGCCTTTTCAATTGGCTTCGATTCTCCGTCGTGCGCCCTTGTTTGAGATTTTTAATGTCTTGTTCAAAGCTGCTTTGCTGACATTGGGTGATTAGAACTTCCTGCGCTCGTAATAGGTGTGTCTCGCCGATCGGAAGGTAAATTCGCCTCTTTTTTGCACCTTTATTGCAGCGCCCGCGGTTCGACGGCTTCTTTTCTCTACATAGGTCGATGAATTGTAGAACCCTGGCAGTCGATCTCCACAATCTTGTCCACGATGAAAAGTTTTCGGAAACCGGAGTAATTTCACTGCGGCGAAGTGTATTCACCTGCTCCGTCGTTCTGTCTTCGTCGCATTTTTCCTTTTTAAAACTTCGTGGAGCTGGCCATTCTTCTTCGCCTTTTGACAGGAAATCTGGACCCTTGAACCACCGATGTTCCGCGTTAAATTCTTCCGGTGGACTCCTGGTCGCATCATCGGCAGGATTCTGCGCTGTAGGCACCCATCTCCAGTCTTGCGGTTTTGTCAGATCCTCTATCTCCGCAATTCTATGAGCTACGAAGGTCTTAAACGTTCGGGGATCTGCCTTTATCCAGGAAAGTACCACACTCGAATCCGTCCAAAACGTTTTCCTTGTAACTTGAAGGTCGAGTTCTTTTGCCACTGAGTCTGCAAGTCTACTACCTAATAGAGCTGCCTGCAGTTCAAGCCTCGGCATAGATGTTGGTTTCAAAGGCGTCACTCTCGACTTGGCGGCGACGAGGTTTATCAAGTATTTTCCTTTACCTCTGGTTCGCCAGTATACTGCGGCTGCATACGCTGTCTCACTTGCGTCAGTGAAAGTATGCAGCTCCCCCTCAGTGCAGAATGGTGACATGCATCGCGGCAGCCGGATGTCTTTTATTCTACCGATATGCTCTAGGTAGCTCTTCCAAGCTTCGTTGTCGTCTTCAGTGATTTGGTCATCCCATCCGACACCACTGCGCCATATCTTTTGGATGAGCTTCTTTCCTTGGATAAGAATGGGTGATAGCAGTCCGAGTGGGTCGAAGGTGGACATCACAGCTCCCGTGACTTCTCGTTTTGTTGGAGTCTGCATGCCTCGCGCTACCCCGTCCGGGATTTTCCTAAATTGGCTTCTAAATCCAAGACAATCCTCTGACGTCAGCCATCTCAGTCCCAGGGTCTTTTCTTCGTTTTCACCTAGGTGCACTTCCTGTTCGCCGTCGGCTTCTACGATCTCTTTCTTATTCGACGCCCATCCTCGTAGCTCAAAGTGCGCCCTCTGGTGGATTAAGTCGACTTGCTGCATTACTCGTTTGCAATCGTCAACACTGTGGAAGCTTTGCAAATAGTCATCCATATAGTGATTGCGCTCTATTGCTTGCGCCGCTTCTGGATATTTATGTAAGTGGATCTTTGCGTTCTTGTTTTTTATATAAATAGCGGTGCAAGGCGACGACGCAGCTCCAAATATCACTGATGTCATTCTGTATTCCTTCACTGGCGCTTCCTTGTCTTTTCGCCATAGGAATCTGAGACTGTCTCTATCTTCTTCGCGTATTTTCACTTGCAGAAACATTTCTTTTATATCGGCCGCTATTGCTACAGGGCCTTGACGGAATCGCAGTAGCACTCCAAATATTGACTGTAGTAAGTCCGGGCCGGACAGCAGAACGTCGTTGAGGCTGACTCCGTTGTATTTGGCCGCAGCGTCGAAGACAATTCTCAGCTTCTTTTTCAGAGGGTGAACCACTGGGAAGTGAGGCAGGTACCATTTTTTGTTCGATGTGCAGTCGGCTGGTGCTTCTTCAGCGTAGTTGCTTTTCAACAGATTGTCTATCTGCGCGCTATACTCATTTTTTAATTTAGCGTCCTTACGCAGCTTGTGTTCTATGCCTTGAAATCTGTTGAAAGCTGCTGCGTAATTATTTGGAAGACATACATCTTCCTTTTTCCACAACAGTCCGACCTCGTATCTGCCATCTTCCAACTGTCGGCTGGTTCTTTCCAATATGTCTAATGCTCGCTGTTCGATATCCGTTGAAGGCTTCTTCGGCTGAACCCCCAAAGACTCAATAGTGAAGTGTTCCCTCACCAGCTGATCTATTTTGTCTTCGACGACGTTTGCGTGTGCACATGTGTTCACATAATTGATTGGAGACACGCCGCTGCTGTCGGAGCCGTGGAGAACCCATCCTAACTTTGTTCGTGACGCTACCGGCTGCCCTGGCTTTCCACGTCGTATTTGTAACGAGACAATGTACTCCCAATTGTCTTGGCCAATGAGCAGCTTCGGCGCCTCAGCTTCGTAGCACACGTCTTGTAGTAAGCCCCGCAAGTGATGACACTTCTTTAGTCGGCTTTTATCTACGAATTGAGGGGTTAATTTGAGCTCCTTGATAGTTCTTGCCCGCTTAAGTGTGCTCTTCTCGCTTTCCTTGATCCCTTTCAGTTCGATATCTAAAATCATGGAGTCGTGATTTTTCATTTGCCCTCCGCCGATAGTTTCTATATTCAGGGCTTCGCGAGGTCCCTTGATGCCGATGCTCGAAGCCACGTTTTCGTCAAGCAGTGTCACCGTTGAGCCTTCATCTAGCAGCGCCAGTACTTGTTTGCTCCCAGCCGGTCCGTATATCTCCACCTTGAGCATCTTAAGAATAGCTTTCGGTGTGCTTATTGTATTGACCGTTGCTGTCTCGGGCGCTGCCTCTTCGTGACATTGTTCGCTCTCCGACGTCACATGTAGTAGGCTATGGTGCCATCTTCGACACAACTTGCACGGTGGTCTTCGGCATGTTTCTTTCCGGTGCTTCCCAGCGAGGCACTTGAAGCAGACCTTAAGCCTTTTAACTGTTTCCCATCTCTCGTTGACTGCCGCCTTTAGGAATCTTTGGCAGTCTTTCAGTTTATGTGTACCTTCACAGTCTGGGCACTTGATTTCTTCAGGTCTACTCCTTTCAGCGATATTATACGTAGCTTGCTTCACTGGCCTTCTTATCGCTGCGCTCGGTCGTACGCTTTTGCTGTCTTCGAGTACCGCGAATGCGCCGCATTTGTCCGCTTCTAAATTGAGGAAGTTGCTTATCGTTTGAATATCGGAGAACGATTCCTCTTCCCTTGCAGCCGTGAAATCGTACCATCTGAATCTGAGAATTGGAGGCATCTTCTCTATTATAAGTTTCACGATTTCAGGTGAGTAGAGGTATTGCGGTCTCTTCAATCCCTTTATGGCGGCCACGCTGTTATTTATTTGGCTAGCGAAGACGCATATGTCCCTGGGATTTTCCGTCGTTCTGGGAAGCGCCTTTAATTTCTCCAGTTCAGCTAGCACCAGCGCGTCGGGTCTACCAAATCTTCGGCGTAAAGCGTTAATAACTTCTTCTGGCATCGCCTCTGAGTACAAGAGGCTCTTAATGCTTTCTCTCGCTGTGCCTTTAATCGCTTTACGTAGCCGCGCCATATTCTGAATGCCAGAGAACATCGGAGATGTGTCTTCATATACGACTCGGAACGCCGTCCATTCGGAGCTGTCGCCTTCAAATATCGGCAGCTCTTGAATGTACTTCGGTTGCGGCGCTACATGTGTCGTCATGGCTTCCTTTATTGCGTCAGCTATTGCTCGAATGTCGCTCTTTGTTTCTATTTCTTCTGGCGTTTGTGCCGATGAGCGCATCCAGTTTGCCACCTTTTCTTCATGGTTATCGTTGACGTCTTCTATAAAGGAGTCTTCCTCTTCCGTTTCTGCTTCTAATCGTAATCTGGCCAGTCGTGCTGCTGCCTGCGCTTCCCGCAGCTCGCAGCGAGCCAGCTCTTCTCTGGCCTCGGCTTGTCTTCTTGAGCTGGCTCTGGATACGGCTCTCGATGCGGCCCGCCGGGTGGAACCCGCTGGTGCCAGAGTCAATGCTTGATCTGGCTGGCTGGCTGCACTCGTCGACGTGGACTGCTCTATCGTTATCTCTTCGCCTGTGGTCCGGACTTCGGACGTAGTGGCGGAGGTAACAGTCGTCGTCGATTCCCCTCGCTGCATCCCGTTCTGTGACCTTGTGACTGGCATTTTCTTGTCGCAGTATTCACTTCTTGATGACAACCGTTGCAGGATCCGGCTCGAAGGACCACTGTTGATGCCAACCCCCACGACACCTCAGAGACTCAGGCCTGCACAGGATTATACGTTTAGATGTTCGTTTGAGAACACCCGTGCAGTAACCAAAGTACCTCGGTGCGGCTTTGAATACCGGTGGGGTTTGACTTCGTACGTACTACTGTTCTAGCCAATCCCGACGTCGCCTCAGAGACTCGGGCCTGCACGGGATTAGACGTTTAGTTGTTCGTTTGAGAACACCCGTGCAGTAACCAAAGTAACCTCGGCGCGGCTTTGAATACCGGTGGGGTTTGACTTCGTACGTACTACTATTGTAGCCAATCCCGACGTCGCCTCAGAGACTCGGGCCTGCACGGGATTAGACGTTTAGATGTTCGTTTGAGAACACCCGTGCAGTAACCAAAGTAACCTCGGCGCGGCTTTGAATACCGGTGGGGTTTGACTTCGTACGTTTTGTCAAGACGGTTCGACGTATCGCTGGCACCGCCTCGACCCACGCACCCCTGCTAGTGCGTAATTGTAGGATGTTGTCTTGAAATGAAACTGCGCCTTGTTCTTGTTTCTTGCTTCGCCGATTATTCTTGGGTCCCAGTTCGTTGCGGAGGAAAAAGAGGATTTTGCGTAAATCTCGCCGAGCTTAAGTACTCCGACAGTATACCGCGACGAGAGCTGCGCTTACAGACATCTGCGCGCGTATACCGCGACGAGAGCTACGCGACCCTTTTATTCGGCGAAGCATTTTATTAATTTATTTAACTATATTTTTCCCTTAAATTATTTACATATTTTTATCTAACTTATTTATACTTAATTTCTACTTATGAGCTACCAACAATATTCTTATTTTACTTATAGCTCATACTTAATTACTACTAACTAGCTGCCAACAATATTCATAATATTTAACCTATAGCTCATACTTAATACTATTTATATTATATTTATATTTATGAGTCGCCAACAGTTAATAAAATTTAAAAAAGGTTATAATAAAATAAAATTAGTTTTACATACTTATTTACTTCCATACTACTTTATAACAGAATATTATTGTATATATAAATTGTCAACGTTATATGGTCATTGAAAAAACAAGTCTATATATATATACAGGTGATTTGAAGTTTTGGCAAGGTAATTTAGAAAGGGTTGAACCCCTTCTACCCCATGTATGGGGTTCCTCATTAGTCTTAATGAAACAATTGCGTGATCAGAATAACTGTATTTTGGAAAATGCTTTGTATTTGCGCGTTTAGTTTTAATTTATGTGATATTCTGTGACGCCCGGAAGCCGGCTATGCGTCATCTAGCGAGAAGAGTTATTCTAAAATACAGATATATCAGAGGAAGAAATCCTTTGCGAAGCCTACGGAAAGGAGAGCCTACAAGTAAACCTTTTTGAAATGATTTGATTACAGCGCTTAGTTTCATGAATCCTTAAAGAAAATTTGGATCCTAAACTTCTTTTACTTATATTGTATAATATTGATTTCGTGATAATTATTTTTTTATTTTTAAGAAGGCAATTTTGTGGGAGAATATTTATTTGTAAATAAAGTACCCTAGCCAGCTCGTTTGTATGGGGCAGACGAGTTTATATAATAGATAGTAGGAAACAGCAAACAAAGCGACAATTTATGACTATATTAGAGTGAATAGATAGATAGATAGATTTTATAACCATTTTTTATATATGACATTTCAGATAATTTTTGACATTACAAGCTTTGGAGGCTGGAAAAATAGAAAGGAAGAATTATATCGAACTTGAAACAGATAATTGTAAATTGATTTACGTGATACCATAGAGTATATCAAAGGTCTGGTTTGTGTGGCTGTCAAAAGTCTCTATTCGTGGTTCATCTTTGGACATTTAAAATTTTAAATAAAGCAATGATTAAATAGAAATTTCATTCATAAAATGATTTTGTTTTTAAATCTAATTTAACAGCAAGGAAACAAAAGAAAAGCAAAAAGCAAAATATATTATATATATAGTCATATGTTTAATATAGTATATTTAATTTCTATAATATTTCCAAGCCAAGACTTTGTGTATTGAATTAAAAAAAAAATACGCTGACAACGCACTTTCGAGCCGTCTGGCAGTGTGAATGTGTATGCGCGGCGGTATCACTTAACTTTGCCCGTTTGCCCCGTGTTTTTAAAAGAAGACATGACCACTGAGCTACAGAGACTTCAAATTACCTATCATATATACTAAACAGGGTTTCCTTAACGTGATGTCATTTGACAAGTGTACACCTACAAAAGTAATCTCATGTCAGAGGGGTGTAAATTACAAAATGCTCCCCCTATATAATGGGATGATTTTACTTGGGGGCGATCACCGTGACTCGCCAAAAGGGTCTTAGATTCAGAAAATTTGGACAATCTATTACATGTTATTAATGACTGCCGGGAGCATGATGGGTTGCAACTATTAAATATTAAAAAAAACGACGGGTTGCACTCCGGGAGTGCCGGCAGAAGTGAAATCTTGAATATTAACGTTGTGCATTTTTGATATTTTGGAATGGTTAGGGAATAATTTTGCACCAATTGCTTTAATTATCAGTATAAAGTACATTCATTTATGTGGTAGAATACAATATTTATTTATTGCGCTATCGTATACAAACATGACAATTTATATTACATTAAATACTCCGCGCCAGCAAATCGTTAATAATAAAGATTTAGACGTCCACATGCATCAATGTATCTGAGGAAAGAGACAAATGAATTAAAACCGTAACTCAATAGCACGAAGGTTCATAATCCTTTAAAAAACATCCGTTTTACGAATTTGTCCTGACGCGAGTTCAACATTTTTTACCCATTCCAAAAAAGCGTACAATGCCGCTAAAGAAGTTTTCACTTCAAAAAAAAACACAAAAAAATTACCATTTGAGAATTGTTAGCAAATTTAAATTTAGAAGAAGTCTTTTGCAGACTTTCGTGTGTTGCCTGATTAAATTAATAAATGATGTTTAGATTTTGATCTCCATCCTGTTACCAACAAATTATGTCCTCCAATATGTCAATTACACTTTAAATCGAACCTAGAATATTGACGTAAACAAATTACCGATATTATTAATAACCTTGACTGGACCGTTCACCAAACAAATGGACCGATCAAGTGAAAGACTCATCGTCCCTAAAACTGTACACTGTCAAAAGAGGCGCTGGACTGAAACAGATTGCCGCTCCAGATGCTTCTTTGCTGACCACGACGCTTACAGAGCTACCGATTAAAGAGAGACATTAATGACTTTAAACATTCCGAAAATTTAAAATTCGACATTTATTTAGTAATAATTATGTCATATCCAAATTTAGTTGTCAACGTTCCATAAAAGGGGATACTCTCACTTCATAATGTTCAATGATCCAGATTTACTGTCGTCAAAAGATAACATTCGCACCTCGGGAAATTAATATTGAATTCTCACAAAAAGTAATATCGAAATTATGATATTCCGGCTGCGTAATTTGATTCGACTTTCATATTTGTATATATTAAGAACCTTTAAAGTAAACGTGATATAAACCCAGCATTGGATAACTAGTGGCTAATTAAGTTCGGTGGCAGTTGTATGGAGATGTTTAAATAAAACCCTTTGTTTGAAGCTGGGCATCAACTATCAACTGACTTTAATGGTTTAAAATATGAGCTTATAACTAACATAAAAATAGGGGCAGAGGGGTTGCGACGCTAATAAAAACAAACTTTCATAAATCACCTTTATGTTATTATCGGAAAGGAGAATGTTAAAATACAATTTACAAGTGTGGTAAAAACTAAATGGCTCATATTGGCTTCAAATATGATTGTTTACATTTTGTTTAGGCTTTTAATTAGTAACTAAAATATATATGTGTAACTTAACAAACATTATTTTACATAACTGGCGCTACGACATTTTAGTCCTGGGTCTCAGATTTTGTAGGTGTTTTCTTAATAGGCGATCAGCCTTCTGTGCCACACTCATTTGATTTTTGGGTCTAAGGCATGTCAGTTTCCTCTGTATGTTTTCCTATTGGACAGTATTAAATGCGTAGCTAGTATGAAAAATGCATTGTTGCACAGGTGTGATTGGAACGCACTAACTCAGAGTTGAAGGCGCATGCTCAAGGCAACATTGCTCTCATGTTTATTAAGGAAAAAAATATGACATATTTCCACTGTAGTATTTCCGAACCAATTCGACTTAGAGTCTTTCAAGAAAAGAGCGTACAAAGTCTTAAAAGGCCGGCAACGCACTTGCGAGCCGTCTGGCAATGTGTCCATGGGCGGCGGTATCACTTCAACATCAGGTGAGCCTCCTATTACATAAAGAAAGAAAGATATTGTGAGTATCTGTGGCTACGCGTTCAAGTTATACGTAACGAACTTTGGCGGGGATTAAATTACGCGTTATTGTTAATATTATTTTTGACTTTCCAGTACTATACACCACATAATGGTAACTTTTAGGTATAAAGAGTCACTAGGTCACTAATTAAAATAGCCATGATGATCGCCAACCTTCGCAAGGAGATGGCACTATAAGAAGAAGAAGTCACTAGGTGGTCACGAAACATTTTACTATACTTGAATACAGTACTGTACTTGGGTACAGAAAAACGTTACGGCGCGTTACATGGGGGGCAATAATCTCCAAAAATTGCGTGACGTAATACTTGAATGCTCCCTAACAGCAAATAAGCCCATTCCATAAAACAAAATATAAAATCCTTCTTACATAATATGCCTAAAAATGCGTAAAACGCAACTTTATGGGCAAAAGTCAACCCAACACGACACTGGGTATTTACTCTGCGGAGTTTGATCGTTTGAGTGGCTTCCATTAATGAAATTTAAAGCCTTCGAAACTTCAGACAAATGACTTTGCGATCTTTTTACGCATTTCAACCACGCTAATGACTTGTTAAGAGTTGATGGACGCTTAAATGGTTTCTATAAGGCATTTCTTATAGTTAATGTGTCTCAACAACAGAGTCGTTAATTAAATTATTTCTAATTGTACTTTAAACAAGAAAGAATAAAAATAAATCAGTGGCGCTACAATCTTTTTAAGTCAGATCTATCTATATCAGTTTCATGATTATTTGTCAATCTAATAAGCAAGTAGGTGATCAGCCTCCTCTACCTTACCGTCTTTTTGGATCTAAGGCAAACCGGTTTCAAAACCGAATTTTAAGGTTCGAACTTAATCAATTAATAAAAAAACATTAACATGTAAAGGCTCCTACACAGTTAATGACTACCTCGAAAACAAAAACGCGTGGCAATAGGTCTAGTTATATTGTAATAATTTGTTTTGTTATCTTTGAAGTGTTGTGAATATGTGTGTAATGGTGAATGTGGTAAATCACAGAAAAGATTTTTAGTTTTTGTTTACTTATGTCACTTTAATGTCTTTGTGGTTTATGACATTTCCCTTTGAATAATTTTAATGTAGAGGGAGGGTAAAACTTGCTGAACTTTTTGCCTGTTCTGCTCAGAACAAGGCCTCCTGGTAGTTTTGCGACCGGATGGCGTTTTGTAACAAAATCCGTCGATATGCCACACAATTCTTTTATTTAAAAGCCATGCGGACAGTCATGTAATTGTTTTTCGTTTCGGAGTAATTGACTTGCGGTAGATATCTGTTGGACGTATTTTAAATTTAATCACTGCAGTTCTCCGGAAATCCGGTCAGCCGAAAAACATTCGGTTATTTTTTGAATTGGTAATAAAAAATTTCGATTTCACTGTTTATCGTTTAGCACGTTGTGTTCATTATTCGTTTAGATGTACAGTTTAGTTACAATTATATTAATTATACAAGCAATGTATATGAAGCCGCGCTTTCACTCGCGTAGATATTGACTCTTGGTAGTGGAAAATCTACTAAGTCGGACTATAGATAATTTTTGTTATTACTTTTGTCACTGCTATACTGCCTTTTAATAAATTTAAGAAATGTATTAAAGAAAATCTGTGTAAAAAGGCTTACTATAAAGTTAACGATTATCTAGTTGATAAAAGGGCCTGGGACTAGTGCTAGACAGGCTACTTCTTATTAATTTGCGAATTTGTTTTAAAATAAGTGTTGTTTGACGATTTGCTATTTTAAAAGAGTACCGACGTGGAATAAGTGATAGGTACATGTATCTTATGTTCCATAATAAACATATTTTATTTTATATTTTTATTTATTTTACAATTTGTTGTGTTGGAAAAAATTAGATCGTTAACTTACCACAGAGAATATATGCAATTCTTAAGATATAATCACAATTATCACATAATAAAATCTCTTCTAATATACAATTTTTTACGTGAAAATTGCCACCAAAATCTCAACAAGATTGCGACATAATGTACGTGATAATATGATACGCCATAGAAATGTGGTTTTGAATCATTAAATATAAAGCTTTTCCCACGACTTTCGTGTGTAAATATTTTCCTAATGTTCGTGTAGATACGTCAAACCATTTATCAAGCGAATACGTACTTAAATTAGCGTAGATTAAGATAATCATTCAAATTTAATTTAAAAGTCTCTATAAAAACAGTGAGGCTACATACAACCTTAGGTCTTTGCCTCAGATTTCTCTATCTGTTTCGATATGCAGATGGTTTTGATAATGTTCATTAAGAATATTGGATTTGGTGAAAGATTACAATAGTTATAAAAAAAGACAAAAAAGAGGCGCTATAGCCTCTGGCTAGACTTTTGTTCTGTTTCGTTGTGATTTCTTTTCTTAATAGCCAAAAAGGTGATCAGCTCTCTGTGCTACACACGCCGTCGATTTTTATATTTTTACTCACGATGTATTCCTTAGTAAGAGGGAGTGATCATTTAAATTATAAAAATTGTATAATATAATTCTTCGTCTTAGAAATTATTATGTATTTATAAACATGCATTCGTATTCTCAGGATATATAGGTCGCTACGGTAAACTCGTTTCCCAAACATATAAAGATGTCGCCTATATTAGACAGAAATAACAACAGTATTTATGTAATTTATATAATAGTACACTGTATTTCTCAATTATATAGTATTATATATATTTAGTAGACGTAAACAGTCATATAAACAAGTTGACACTGACACAATAAAGACTTATATAAATATATTTAAATATACTTATATATATAAATATAACGGACAGGAAACTCTGATGTAAAGTCATATTGCCCATGGACAATTACACTCCCAGAGGGCTAGCAAGTGCGTTACCGACGTTTTAAGAATTAGTACGCTCTCTTCTGGTCTTGAATGAACTGCATGCTGGTTCCACGAAGTTCCTCGACCGCTGATGAAATTCCAGCTGGTAAATGCAGTAGAAGATGCTGAGACATTCACATCTCTACGCAATGTCAAGCGATTTCTTCTATAGAAGCTTTAATTGTATCAGTGAAGATAGGTGATATTCGTGAAAAGCGAATTGTAAAACTCATTATTGCAAACAAAATATTTCTATTTTACACAGTTTAAACTTTGAAAGTAGACTCCAACACAATCGATAAACAAGTTAAAACACAGGTTTGTATGCAAAAACTGTTCGATACTTGGAACCGCCTCTTCGAGTACATTGTATGCAAACCTAGATGATAATAAAACTTTAACAGATTTAAAGTTACTAGAACTAGTATTGCAATAAATAAAATAATTCCTTTTCACTTAAGCGAACTAGGAGGAATTGAAAATTGTACAATTAATTTTTTCGTTATGTTAAACAAGTACATTTTGTTTTAAGTAGTTGTTATGTAAATAATTGTTGGAGTTTTTTTGTCTGTATTCTTTTCGGCACTCGAGTAAAGGTGTGTTAACTTCTGGAGAAATAATGAATATCTATATAATATTTTTAATCTGTTTTTAGAAAAGTTGTTCGCTCACTTTTTCCGCTGGCACTGCGACCCAAAAGTGTCTTGGCGTCCGAAGCGAGAAACTTCCAGCGCTTCCTATCCTGTGCCACTTTGGGTAAAACCCTGGGGACAATAAAGAGGGAGGACGGGTCATGGTTAGTCCGAAAGAAATGCCGAAATAGAAGACTTGGTAGCTCAGCCCAACATTATAGGCGAGTCAAGGCGCATCGGCCTCGTTGGCTGTGGCACCTCGAGTGCATGGGACAGGATCAGGTAGTGAAGGAAGATTAACTGAGCCGGCCAGTGGATACCAGCACAGTGGCTTAGGTCCCGCTAGATCGACAGAGTGGAGGAACACTTGAGAGAGTGGAGGAAGTTGTTATGGCTCGGTTTTGACATTTGTGCTATTGACTTTGAGACAAAGTACTTCAAAATATAACAATATTTCATTTCTCAATAATAATTAAAATCTTCGTTTAGATAGACTTGAAGTGGGAAATTACTTGTGTCCTACTAATGCTTTACTTCCTTTGTGCTTAAGCTAGTAACTTTACTGAGCGATATAATCTAAATATATTTATATTTAATATATATTTGATTAAATAATATAGTCGCAAGTAAATTTTTCGTTTAATGACACCTTGTACTTGCCGTTTGTCTTTATACGTATTGTAATTGTCAAAACTATTATTTTGAATTTTTGTATACTTTCACTCGCCTCAATGGAATGGCTTGTTCAGTAACCATTCCTTATCAGGTCGCTTTCAAATACAGTTTTTAGTTAAGGTAATTTGGATTTAACTTGTCCAGTAGCTTTAGTTCCGTGTTGGTAATAACGGTTAACCTTAATGATCAGTGTGGTCTTGTAAATAAAGTCATTGTAGATATTGCAGTCGTTAGCATTTACCAACATAATGACTTTATTACAAGAGTGGCCACAATTAAGGGTGTTTATAAACTTAATCGACCTGGACTCTAGACAATTAGTTTTGTGATGGGAACGACTTAATTTATTTATTTACACTTCGTTTTATACATATACACACAGGTTACATATGTTATTAGGCAGCTTATCGCTAACAAGCGATTTCTTCCAGGCAACTCTAGTATGGAAAAAAAATGGTGCCAGCGTTAAAGGTAGACTGCCACAGGGACCAAATTTAAATCTGTTTTAATTTTCTATTTATATATTTATTATTATTATTATTATTACTATGTAGGTTTAGAAAATTGTAAATACTGTATAATATGTAATATATTTTTTTTATTGCGCCTGATGTAAAATACTATTATCTAGAAATTATTACGTATTCATGTTCGTATAGTAATCAGGAAGATCCTTTTAAGATATATTCCTATTAATAATAGAAATGACTCATGCATTTTGAAATATCTTTAAAATCGGCTTTCTTTCTATGTGCGCATTAACATTCGCTCGAACGGTGAAGGAAAACGAGTCTGCATGTGTGAGGCACAGGAGGCTGATCACCTACTTGCCTAGTAGATTGACAAATGATGATGAAACAGATTCAGAAACCTTAGGCCCAGACCTAAAAAGATTGTAGTGCCACTGTTTTTTTTTAATGAATAAGTTGTCGATCGGGTATTTTTCGTCTTTGTTCATAATATAACACAGTTGCATGTATTCCAAATGTGGCCATTAATTATCTACATTAATTATTTAGTTATATAATGTCTTCTTTGCCGATGAGTAGGGGTGTCTACCGATTCAAATTTAATGACGTGGAATAAGTGATACCTGTATCTTATATTCCATAATGAACATATTTTAGTTTTTTAAGTTTTCTTAGTAAGTTTTTGATGCGCTATAAAACTGTGTTAGTTCATGATTGGTCATGTGTGGATAATCTTCATACAAATCCTATTAGTAATAGATGGCCAGGTTCGTCGTTAAATTTATTGTTTATGGCCACATTTCTGGTGGTTCAATGCCCTTAATCAGAGCAATATGTTTTACTCGTGATCATTTTAAGATAATTGCACCATTTTCACTGATTTATGACGAACAAACTTTCTTAGGTAACTTTCCGTTCCAATTTCAGTACCATGATAATGGGGTATGTGTTGTAATTAGACTTAATATAGTGTATAAACAACCTTATATTTCGACAAAGTTGCACGACTCAAAATACGATGTTATAAAATATCGTAGTGTTTTAAATTGCACCTCTTGATACTGCTTATTGATTATTTTTAAACGACCACGGAAGAAGAAACGAATTAACATTTTTTAATAAAACAAACTTTTATATGATGCGGTCCAATATTTTTT
This sequence comes from Pieris macdunnoughi, assembly GCA_905332375.1. NCBI lineage: Eukaryota > Metazoa > Arthropoda > Insecta > Lepidoptera > Pieridae > Pieris > Pieris macdunnoughi. Next base: position 1,571,792 of record CAJOBZ010000022.1, on the reverse strand, counting down.
ACTTGGACTGGCTCAAAAGAAAGGGAATAGGTTGAGCCTGGAATTATGAAATAAACAATTAGATTAGATATACAGGGTGTCCCAAAAGTCGACGTCAAGTCGAAATTTTCTCATAGGTAATGCCACACCAGTTATCAGAAAAATTAAAAAAAAAAATTAAGTCATGTATTTTTGAAGTTATGGAAATTTTCCTTTTATTCCAGAAAATGTACATCATGTGACAGTTTTTTCATTCCTGTTGTTACAAATGTTTACTTTTTGCCAATTTTTTTTCACTTACGTCATCCCGAATAGTGCTTTATGTAACCTATGATCCTAAACCCTGTGCCAATCACTCCAACTTGTAGGAAAATGTCATTTTATACCGTACCAAGTTTTCAAAATTAATTTTTCGCACTAGTTCAACTGATCGTCCTGAAAAAAAAATGTACTACTCCAGTTTAGCAAGCAGCTTTAAAAGTTCGCGCATTTAATAAGGATTCTAACGTGGTGTAACACTTACTTCATTATTTCTTAGATAACATAGATCCATTTCAGTTAGTAAGTACAACCTAAAGACAAATTTTACTACCAACATATACCAACACCAAAAAAATAAATAAATAAACAGGTATGTATAATTGTATAATTAATAATACGCGTACACTAAGCGGACAAGCGTACGCACAAACTGCCTAACTATTTGCGACTGTTATATGGTATAGCAGAGAAGGTTCCTTCCAGATATCCTTCACATGTGGGAAGGGTTTGGAAGTATTCCCTTCGGAGGTTCTAACCAGTCCACCTTGACGTCTGGCGTTCAACAACTATTTAGGATACTTTTTGCCGACTAAGGCGCCTTGAAGAGACTAGCTTAGCAACCTCAAAATCTGGCAAGTCAGGTGGTATGTAGCACATGTTGAAATTTATAATTTTTGAAGTTATACATCTTTCGGCGCGTTAGGGAAAAATATGAGAATATTTTTTTACGATGCGGGCGCACACCGTCACAAAAAACCGACACCCTGAAGTTAGCTATAGTCGACGTTTTAGTTTTTTTCTGTTTTGTTAGTGACATTTATTCTACAAACGTAGAATAAAATTGTTGGAAAGATTTTTATCTTGTTACGCCAAAGAAGTATCACTTCTAACGCGTGTACATAAGTACACACATGTTTTTTTTATTTGTCCTCACGAAAAGATGACGCATGCTGCGATTAGACGGATGCTTCAATGCAAAGAACAGTTAAACGAATCCTTCTCTCGCAGGCACTGATCAGTTCTGTGTTCACTGGAAACAATCAACTAAGTGCCATCTTTGTACCACATCGCTTAACATGTTATAATCGCTTAATACATGGGGCTTGCTTACTTGCATTATCTATGAGTCTAAACAGCCTGATTCACGAGCAAATATACAAACAACACTGCAATTATGTATACATATGTGGCGTTAATAATATTTCGCATTTTTTTCTATTATTCTCATAAAGCAATTTGCGCAGATAAACTATAGACTTTAAAAACAACTATCGCCCGAACCCAATAATTAATCCACAATATCAGATTAAAAACAATCTGAGATCAGACCGTGACAGTCGATCGATCCTATCTGCATCCCAATAACCAAACCCTACGAAGACAATCCATATTTGGCGACGGATACAATGCTCATTGTCATACAACAATCAATGTAAAGTAAATAAAACCGTACAAATAACATTAAAATATACATGTGTATGTTTAAAACATAACAAACAGTTTTTTTAATTATTAAAAAAACTGGTGTAAGTTCAAATCTGTTAAAATAATTAACTGTTGAAATCGAGCTTTCGTCAACTGTCATTTTCATACAAAGGTCTATCCACGGACACCGATACGACCTCCCATGGATAGCTTGTATCGACATATGGCTATTACAATCCGTCGATTGTTTATTGGCACACTTGTTACAACCTACAAAAGGATGAGCTGCGAATGGAAAAGATTTGGAAATAAACGGGCTTTATTAATATTTGTTTTGTTTACTATGTGCTGTATTTCTTTATTGTAATGTAAATGTAAGCTTTTTTTGTATATAATGTTCTTTCAAGTATAATTTAGAATTTAATTTATTATATATAATTTAGGTTATCTCTAGGGCAGAAGCAATCAATAAATAATAACCAAAAATCCAGAGCAACATTGTTAACTTACACGTTCAACTGTAATATAGCAACGACTTTGTTTGTTCAATACTGTAACATTACTTTTTACGTTTCGTACACTGTCTCACAGTTAGTGTACATTGTGATTTCAAATAAACATGAAAAAATAGTAAGTTTACTATTAAGATTTGATACCAAATTTAGTGTTGTATAAGTGATCTGGTTGGTATTTTAAAATATTTCGAAAATACTTTTATTTATTTATATTTAGAGTAGTTAGTAGTTTTTGGTAAGGATTGGGCACTTTCAGTCCGTCAGATCGTGGATTTGATTAACTGGAAATTAATGTATGATAATACTCTTGTGATTAAGGAAAAAAAGAGATGGAGCCGGTGCCTTGATGTATGATGTAAGCATCTACTTGTCATTGCGTCAGGCACTTCAAAAGATTGGCGAAATTCTGTACAAATATGTATAAAATAATAACAGTCCAATTCCATATTTTAACATTTAATCAATCAATGCAAAGCCGCTTGATAAAGAGAATATAAAATAATATCTAAAGTTTTTTTACTTTCTAAGGTTCTCAATCTTAAGATTTACAATATACCTACAGTACAAATTCCGACGGTGCTTTGTACGGTGGTATTGACCTACGACATCAACATATATCAATTGGTACATTAAATATTCAGTAATTGAAAGCATAATATGTCTTCTAAAACATACAACGCACTTATTTGTGAGACGTCTGAGCTAATCGGCGAAGCAACTCAAGCAGACGAAGCGGTGTTTGAAGCGGGTGCCGCTGAAAAGTCGTCATTCTATCCGCTGCTATCAGAACTACGAGTGAGATATACGGTTTTAATACGACGATTAGACCAAGTGTACGATCAGATTGTTCAGCCCCAAAAGCGCTTGATGGTCAAGAGGCTGCTGGAAGCGTGTTTGGGGAGACTTTTAGAGATTAAACACGACTTGGTTGAGCTTAACCTTTCTGATTACACGTATGATGATGATGAGGTATGTTTCTTGTTTTATAATAATAATAATAATATAGCCTTTAAATTCCGAAACTCTGACATTTTATATATCTGAACTTTAATATATTTTCACTCCAGTATATCTCGGAGTTCGGTTTGCCTCTTGGCAAAGGCCTCCTCTAACCCTTTCCACTGTTCTCTATCTTTTGCGACTCTTCTCCAGTTGTAGCCTGCTGTTAGTTTCAGTTCGTCCTCCCATCTCTTGCGTGATCGACCTCTTCTTCGTTTTCCGTCTCTAGGGTACCATTCCGTCACAATTTTGCTCCATTTTTCATGAGGGCTAAGCATATGACCCGTCCATCTCCATTTCATTTGGTCGATCTTAGTGAGAATGTCTGTCACACCTGTTCTAGCTCTTATGTCTGAGTTTATTTGTTTATCTAATTTTCTTATGCTCAGCATGCTTCTTTCCATGGCTCTTTGGCAGTGTGCTAACATATCCCTGTGCTGGTTAGATAGTGCCCAAGTTTCGCAGCCATAGGTAAGGCAGGGTAGGATACATGTGTTAAAGACTTTTCTCTTTATTTTTTTGCTGAAATCTGTTGTTTTCATGATCTCCCTCAGTGACCAATATCTTTTCCATCCATTTGCTATTCTTCTTTTGATCTCTTTGGTGGTTATATCAGTTAGAGAGATAATTTGCCCCAGATAAATGTACTATTCAACGTATTCTAGAGGTTGATTATTAAGTTTTATTTCGTATGGGACTGAATTTGATAGTAGCTTTGTTTTGCTTGTGTTCATTTTCAGGCCTACTTTCTCACTTTCTTTGTTTAAGTCTTGTATCATTTCTCCAAGTTTATGAGGGTTCTCTTCGAACAATACAATGTCGTCTGCAAATCGAAGATGATGTAGTTTTCTCCCATCTATATTTAGTCCAAATTCATTCTATTCTAGTTTTCGGAATATGTTTTCAAGCACAGCAGAAAATAGCTTGGGAGATAATGGGTCCCCTTGTCTGACACCTCTTTCGATTTTAAATGTCTTTCCGAGTGTTTCCATTTGTATTCTTGCATTGCAGTTAGCATATATTTGTTTTATGATGTTTATATAGGCCCCGGATACTCCTTGGTTTTCTAAGCTTTCCCAAATCACTTCATGTTTGATGCTGTCAAAAGCTTTGGTGTAATCTATAAAAGCCATATACACTGTTTTGTTATATTCACTGTATTTTTCTATGATTTGTTTGACTGTGTGTATATGATCTATCGTTGCGAAGTTTTTCCTAAATCCGGCCTGTTCCATTGGTTGGCTCTCGTCTAATGTGGTGCTTAATCGATCTAGTAATATCTTGGAGAAAACCTTATATATGTTTGACATCAGGCTTATTGGTCTATAGTTGGATAGGTCTTCCTTTGAGCCTTTTTTGTATATAAGAATTATGTGCGAGGTTTGCCATTGTTCAGGAATCTGTTCTGATGTTAGGATGTCGTTAAAGATTTTCGTCAGAATGGGCACCAGTTCTTTTAGCGTTCCTTGTTTTATTTTGTATTAAACATTTTAATATAAATCCAGTTAAACTGTTATAAAGCTTTGTAAAAATTTGGTTTTGTTTTAAACGAATTTAATCCATATATATAATTTGTTATTTTCCCTCTTATGAATTTGTAAAAATGTTTATGTATTTATTAATAAGCAATCTAACAGCTACACGTATCCATATTATAAAATAAAACACTTAGACAATATACAAAGCTAAAACAGATTACATAGGCAACAAAATATATGAAACAGAAAACATAAGTACACTGAAAGATAAAAAAACTAAACTGAAATAAACATTAAACAAAACGACAACTTAATATTTTAAAGATTACTTAAACTAAACTACATCCCAAATTTCATTGTTGTTTTTTTAATGTGCTTACTTTTGCTTTTATAACTAAATATTAAAAATAGCTTATCACACTGTGTTTAAATTGCATGCCAAATTAATTAAAATAATATTATATGAAAAATAAATAATACAATAATTATAACTTTTTTGATTCCGATTAAATATCCGTGACGTTGTTTGTTAATATATTTATTTTACAAATGTCCATCCATCAAAAATCTTTGATACTTTTATTAAAAATATGGGTCAATTCTATAAAAATTAATTCTAAAAAATTCACAGGCTTTGAAACGCCTTGCTGTAACTCCCATAGAAGCAGAACCATGTGTGCCGCAGTATTTCGTAAGAGAAAGAGAAAAAGAAGTGTCGGAACGTCGTCAATTTGTCACAGATGTACTCCGCAAACTCGGTCATGAACCCGTGAAGCCACAACCACTTGTTCTAACCGAACAACAGGCGGTTGTAATAATACAGAGCCATGAGAGAGCCCGACAGGGAAGATTGAGGTGAATCACTTTCTTTTTTTTATGGGACAGGAGGCAGGCCCAATTTGCGAATAGGTGTTTTGCCAAGGGAATGGTATGCTCTTTTATTAAAGGCCCCTAAGTCGTAACAGTCTGGAAGAACCCCTAATGCTTGCTATAGCAAGCACCTCTCTAAGCTAGAGCTTAATCCACAAGTATGAGAAAGAGAGGTGTTGCGCGGCAAAAAGTGCCTTAAAAAGTGCTTTTTCGGTCCCCATTAAGTAGTTAGTGAAGAGAGAAATAGTATAGTGAAGCGATATGAAAGTATAAGGAAATTTATATAGGAGATTGTAATTTAATAAAACGTAATCATCGTAACCTTGAACGCACTTTTTCACATTATGTTTTAAACCAAAACTTGCGTTTTGTTACTACCAACAGTTTTATTTGTAATCAAATTCAGGACTGGATTTAACTATTCTAGAAGTTATATGTATATTATTACAGAGGTCAATTTATGAAGGAAATTCGTTTACTAAAAGAAAAGGGAAGAGATCAGAAAGGAGAGATGTCTGCTTCAGCAGCTACCGCCATACAGAGAGTGTGGAGGGGTTTCATTGCAAGACGAACAACAAAGAAGAGAAAACAACAAGAACAACTACTTATTGGCATGGAAATGCCTCCATATATAGAGTCTAAGGAGATTCAAAGAGCAGAAGAGGTAACTACGATTTTCCTAAAATATTTCTATAGATTTCCTGGACGATTGAGTTTTTATATATAAATAACTTAACTCTAAAATTAGAATGAATATCATAAGCTCCAACAACCAACGTAAAAATAATTCTTGATGACCAACATAAAGCCACCGAGCGCGACATATTTTACATTGAATAGTTTGTCAAACTCATAACAAAAGTATATGTGTTATTACAAGATGATGCATTAAGATTTTGAAAGAAGAATTCGGTAACAAGTTAACTACGTGCGAGTCCTTTATGAGTTTTGCCATTACATTTTGATGCTCTTTTCTCACAATAACATCCGAGCGTTATTAAGTAACTGTAAGAGATTTAATATCCAGCAAACATATCATTAAAAAACTTATATTAAATTTAGGTCAAACAAAGTCGTCGTCAATTACAAAAAGAGCGAGAGAACCAATACCAGGAAGCACTTGTCAAAATTGAAGATCAGCTGCGAGCAAAATATGGTTCTAAAATAAATGAACGTATTGGAGATGAGTTGAGACGTTGGATCTCCGAGTATTATGAGCGTACTGGACGACTGCCAGATTTTCCATCTGAAGATGCTGGTGGCAGTCGAACAATGTTTAGTAGACAAGGTATTTTTCATGAAATTCTAAAGTTCTATAATGATGCATAGTTTATTATCACTTTAATTAATATTTGAGGTTACAAACTTTCAGATGAATTAATATCTCAAAACAAAGATTATTATTTATAGAATACTCTTATTACATAGGTACAGGTGTTGATAGCCAGTTAAGTAAGTCGTCGCCAATCTCATCGAAAGACTCAAAAAGAAGTAAAGACAGCAAGGAGAAAAAGAGTAACAAAAGCGAAGAAAATAAAAATAAGGACAAAGAGGATGCTGAGGATCTATACACATTTAAGTGTACTACTTCTGTGTTTTTGAAGGAGATAATAAATACCAATGAAGAGTAAGCTACATTTTATCTCGCAAACTTCACTTCGGTCAATAATGTTATTCCCATAAGTTTCTACTTATCAATTAAAGCACAAACGTGGTTAAATATCACGTATGATTACTTTAACTTTTTTAATTAATTGTAGGTATGAAGATATTTGGAAGTATAGAGACGATGAAGACGATCATCATGAAGACCATGACAGTGAGATGATTGAACGTGAAAAAATTGCCAAAATTGAACAGGAAATAAGAAATAGTGTTGATGAAATGATGAGAACTGAATTGGAATTATTACAAGCTGCCTTTGATAAAGACAGGGCTCATAAAGGCAAGAAGTCCAAGAAACCACAAAAAAAGGTTAAACACTCTACACTTCATACAATAAACACTATACCAAGACTTTGATTTCTTGTTCCATATTATTCATATATTTGTCAGCAGCTCCGTGGGCTTGATATTAGTATAAATTTAATAATCTCATATTATAGGTACGACGTGGAGGCAAAAAAAACAAGAAAAAGAAAGAAAAAGATTTGACTCCAGACAGAACAACAGAATCGCTTTTCGAAGAATTGGTTTCTAATGGTATCATTCGTCCATACCCAATCGTGAGTATGGACGAATTTATTGGTGAGAAGAATTTCGTTGGCTGTGAATGGAGAAAGGAGGGACGAGAACCTAGTCCAACACTGGGTGATATACGACAGTTGGTGAAAGAGTATTGCATACTACCCTTAGGGTCTGAGTATGTAAGGACTAATGCCCCAGTAGTTAGATCTGTACTGATTGCAGGTAATTTAAATAAAGTATATGTAGGTGTGTCAATAAGTAAAAATAAAAGCAAACTTAGTAATAAAGGGTAGGGTTAATACTTGCCTAATAAATGACTATTGTAGCCATATGTACCTACGGGAATTCCTGGGAACGATTCTGCAGCAATCTGTTTTTGTATGAAATTAATTTTAAATGAATGTTGGTGATATTTTATTATGAATTATGTATAATGTAATCTCTAAGAAATTATGTGAAGTAGTGACAAAAAAGTAAAAAGTCTTAGTCAGTGGCAATGATTAGGTTGCCAGGTGTAAACATTCATATGTTTGTTTTTTTAAATTAAAGTTTATTTCCTGTTTACAATTTTCCATGGTTGGCGAAGATAATAGCCGCAAGCAGAGGTTGCCCTGCTTTCAATGAAAATTTTTACGCGTGAGAAAAGAACAATTTTTTTATTGAAAAATACGTCTATGGAATTATTCTAGCAGACCGATATTGCTGTATTTAAACATTAATTTATAATCAATTTCATTAAATAAACTACTAGCTACAGAATCGAGCAGTGAGATTTTAGATCATAAACTAAGTAAGACGCATGGTAACATCACGGCAAATAGCTGATGATAATATGTACTAAGCTTAAAAACTTAGGTATTTAACGCATCAATTGTCTCATTATAGTTAACTAAATAACTTTATTGTCAAATATTCTAGGACCTCCTGGAAGCGGGAAGAGAATGCTTATCAACGCAATATGCAGTGAAACTGGTGCTATGCTGTTCGATTTGACTCCAGCTAACATAGTCGGAAAATACCCAGGAAAAACTGGACTAATAATGTTGATACATTTAGTCATGAAAGTATCAAGATTACTACAACCAGCTGTTATATGGATGGATGATGCCGAGAAGCCATTTGTTAAGAAAATACCGAAGACTGATAAAACTGACCCTAAAAGGTTAAAAAAGGATTTAGTCAAAATTATAAAAGGTATATTCGAATTAAAATATTAAATATTTGGTATATTTTGTAATGTGCTCATATCTGGCAACAATAAATTAATTTAAGTTATTGATAAGTACAGTGATTTTAGAGGTGAGCCAACACACAACTGTTAACTGTAAAGTAGCAGTTAATACTTTAGCGAAGGTGAGGTCCCATCGCAAGCTAAAATTAATTTCGCTTGAAATATAACACCGGACTTAAACGCATTGAAACAATTTTCGCCTCACCAGAAAAACTTAGCAAAAGTACATTTGAAATATTAATTTTAAAATATCTCAATTACGAAATCTTTATTAAGAATTATCTTACCATTAGGAATCATAGATTGTACAGCTTGCCAGCTGTGTGTGTGTGTTTAAATTTATATGTATTAAATGTCAGAAGTATCTGTATATGTAGTGTATAAGCAAGCTGCACTAGATAACTAAATATATGAGAGGGTGACAAGTAAGAACCTAACAACCCAACGGATCCCTAAGCCCTACAGACGCTAACACATAATAATAGTGGATATTACGTGACGTGAGATTAGACTTTATACACTGACTTGTTAATTTATTTTCAACTATGAATTTGATTGAAAATTTCAGGTATCTACCCAGAAGACCGGGTGTTATTTGTGGGAACATCTCGAACACCATGGGACGCTGAGCAAAAGTTATTATTTCAATGTTACTCAAAGGTTGTGCAAATACCTCGTGCGGACTATGGAAGTATATCCCTTATGTGGCGATCGAAATTGCACCGAGCAGGTGCCTTATCACCGAGACTTGATGTGTCTTGTTTAGCAAGAGTCTCCGATTCATATACAATAGGTATAATTGAACTTATATATCATTGATATATATGACTGGTCGGACTTGAATTCGCGTATGCGGTGATGTTAGTTATTTTGACTATGTATTTGCGTGTTGTTCCCACTAGAATTTAAGTGTGTGCTCCTATATCACCATGCCTCCTGCTGATAGAGGACAAATGTTTATTTTTAATTTATTTTTTATTATTAATTAACTATTAATAATTACTTATGATGTCACGTGGAACATGGTGGAACGTGGAACAATAGTTGCAGCTCCTAACAAACATTGTGTAAAACAAAAAACTTGGCGATTGAAAAGAGTGGCGGAGAGTTTATTGCCAGTTCTTCTCTTCCGTTCTACGTCCTTGATTTGAGAACTGGCAGTAAATGTAAAATTAGAAGCATTTAATGTATATTTATTTTTTGACGTTCATAAGTGTACATTGTGTGACTTATATGAATAAATGGTTTTTGATTTGATTTGATTTACTATAATAAAATAAAATTGTTTAAATATTAAATATTACTAACGTAAGACAATATCGTTTTAAGGTACATTGCTGTCAGCCCTCGATGGAGTACTAACGACGAAACGGAGGCTTCAGTTACGAGTAAGAGCGTTGACGGCTCAAGAAGTGGCCGTCCAGCTTAGTACAAAAGAACCTGTTTATGCTGAGAATGTAAGTATTTTAAGGAAAATAAAAAGCTATTTATGTTTTGTAGTATCAAGGGAAGTCGACTTTTTAACTATATTTATTAAAGTACATTATGTATTTTATACAGTATTAGTTAGAATCTAACTATTCTAATTCTAATCTAAAATTCTACATGAAAATTACGATGAACATAAAATATAATAAAAAATGTACAACCAACTACATCTTCTAGCTACAAATGCCTGCAGCTGAGTTTCATCATCGGACGTCAAGGCAGAATACAAAATACCATCCGTATCACCTCGACATCCGTCGTACCACAACTGAGCGTTTTGACGCGCACTACCACTATGTGGAATCGGCCGGCCACTGAAGTATTTCCGAATCAATTCGACTAGGGTCCTACAAAAAGAACGTGCCATTTCTTAAAAGGCCGGCAACGCACTTGCCAGCCTCCTGGCAAACTTGGCGGCCCGTTTGCCTCCTATTATGTAAAAAAAACCTGATAGGCGCTTAACAACGTTTTTATAAAAACTGATCAGCCCACTACCGAATATATCAAGCTCTGAATACGTAGCCATTATTCTGTTATATTCGCGAAGAATTATCTCCTCCGAAGAAGAACTCCTAGATTATTTAAGACGGGTTTTGGAAGATTCTACTTTAGGGCAAATAGTAAATTATTTTAATTATCAAATAAACTGGACTAATATAGATTTTAAACGCGTTTCAATCCGTAACACTGTATTACACATTATACGCAGGAGAGTGCAGCAGAAGCGTGGTGGTTAAAAACTCCGATGGAGAGGAGAAGATTAAAAATGCTGCAAAAACTGCAAGAGCTGGAACAAGAGAACGAAGAGAAGGCTGCAGCTATGAAATAAGTTAATATTATGAATAGTTAGTTAGTTCAAAGTAAAGTTATGAATAAAAAAATCAGTGGCGCTACAACCTCTTTAGGTCTTGGCCCCAGAGTTCTGAATCTGTTGTTGTTGTGGTGATCAGCCTTCAGTGCCTGACACAGGCCGTCGACTTTTTGGGTCTAAGACATATCGGTTTCCTCACGATTTTTTCCTGTTAAATGCGCACATAGAAAGAAAGTCCATTGGTGCACAGCCGGGGATCGAACTTACGACCTCAGGTATGACAGTCGCATGCTGAAGCCACTACGCCATCACTGCTCTGCAAGAATAAAAAGGGCACATAAAAAGGTCATGAATTACGATAATTTTAGTTATATTCAACTAAATGGGCACGTTTCAACTGTTTTTCGACTCGTATAGCTCATAAGATTTTCAAGTACATTATCACCCTATCAGGTAGCACAAGGTGTCTCATGAAACTTGCATTACTATCGGGAAAAAGGTTCTTGTGAAAGCTAGGTTCACACCTGCTACTTTTCACACGGAAATAAGGATTTTGGTTACGTGAATTTTTGTAATAAGATTTGGCTACCTTTTTCTAGATTTGCATTTAATTTTGGATGCTTTTAATGGACTGCATACACACTTCGTTTTAAAATAATTATGGTAATACTGAATCTAATTTCACTTATAAAAACAACTTGTGTTGTAATCCGACACGGTCTATTATTTGTTATTGAATATTTTTTAGACAATCTTCGCTAATGCATGGACAAGTTATAATTTTAGTACGGGAGGTAGCAACGTTTGAAAAGAAAGAATGCTTCATCATACTGCAATACTTTTCATGACTTTTTCATTTTAATTCAAGGCTTAACAATCGAATTATTGTCTGGCAAATTCATTTTTAGTTTTTCTTATATTTAAATAACATAATATTAAAATTACAGACATTCTAAAATACATTGAAATTTTTATAAAAGAAAAACTTAAAATCGCGTCTGGCACATAGTAAGCAATGTGAAAAATGTCTGGCAATAAAAAAAGTATGTCAGGTAGACTTATTTAAAAACTAAAAATTTAAAATTACAATCTTAAAATTCTTTTAAAATCCAGGATTATTACCTGGACAGATAGGATGCGCACTAATGAACGCAACCGCTACCGCCAGATTGCCTAGACTCTAACCGAAAGTGCAAGAAGGAAGACATATCACAAAATCAGCTGACCTGAAATTCTTTCTCGAAAACGTTGCTACCTCCCGTACTATTTGTACGCATATAATAAAACGTAAGCTCTCTGTAGTGTTGTTTAATTTATTAAATTTTACATACATAATGGAGTATGATTTGTTCTTCAGACTATATACAGATAACATACATAATCTTATCATTAGATCTGTAATTTGTCGGATTACAAGATACTTTTGTAAAAAAATCCGGACTGTTAGGCGTTACTCTATAATCCGACAAATTCGGTAGTCTGACACTGCCCAACAAAATGTTTGTCGGCTTACCGGGGGTCCATATACTATTATTGGTTTGGGTACATCTGTAAGGCTTCATCCAAATATTAAGTTATCTAGTGCAGCTTGCTACTACATACACTATAATTATAACGACAATAAATTCATATCTCAAATTCAAGTTTCTCATCCACAAGATTTAAAAATCTTTGTGGAAGTTCACATTTACGGTCTAACCAATTGCAACAATTTCTTTTAGATTCTACCCTCATTTAGTTTTATAAACAATAAAAATATTAGGTATATACATATGAAATTGGCGTTTTGTATGGGAGAACATATAACACATAACATATAAATTTAAATACACATTTCACAGTGCACTGGCTGGCAAGCCGTACAATATCAAAAATCAGTCCGTAGCTTTTAACCACCATTTCCCAAAAATCAAATATTTTTTTTATAAACATTTTCTGAATATAGTTTTGTGATATCAAACTTGATCGTTTTATATAAAACCTCTTTGTGCATCTTAAATCTTTCAAGGATTTTACCCTATAAAAACATCGAGTAACTTCTGATGAAAAACGCCGTTTTTTCGCTCGAACTCTGCACAAAGGCCTCAAAGGAAACGTTAACAACCTGTAACAAGGAAAGAATCTCAGTTTGTTAGTTGTTAGCACTCTTTGTGAATTCCGCGTAGGTCTTACTTACGTACTTATAAGGTCTTAAAACGTCTGTAGATTCTTATTTTCTAAGAATTTTCAGTTACGTTCTTCAACTGTTCAATTAGCCAATATTATGAATGTTAGTAAGTACCTACTAAAGGACTGTGTCGAGATATATTTCTTAAAATTCTATATTGATTTGGATTTTTATTTGTTGTAAGTAACACTCATTGCATTGTCCCTAAAGGTTGAGGGATTTTTACCGGAGGTTACTCCCGATGAAACAATAATTGATTCAAATATTAATCTATCTACTAGTGTGGTTGTAATTGAATAATCATTTAATTGTTGAATAAAGAAAATACTTTTTGACCGGATTGAAGTTATGTATTAATGTAAACTTATAATTATTTTACTTAACTAATTTTTTTCCGACGTTTCGCGTGCTTTACAGCGTGCATGGTCACCGTGACTAGACAAAAGGTGTTGAATGTCAAAATGTATCACAGCTATAGAAAAAGTTGTATTATCTGTATTTATTTCCCCGACTAAAAGATGGAGGGTTTTGGCAGAAATGACTCACGGTGTCCTCTATTTTCGCGGATTGTTTATATTTATATTATTACATAACTTCAATTTACATTACATTCGGTAAAAAGTGTTTTCTTTAAATGTGTAAAAGTTATGTTAGTAAAAGACAATTGTTGAATAAGTTTTATTGTTAATATAGCAGAGATTACAAATTACAATTGGTACAGCCAGTTTATCAAAATTATAAATAAATAAAAAGTAACTGAGTATAGAGTATAAACTAATAGTAGTGTAGTTCGCAAAAGAACCACAGACTACACAATATAGACAAAGTAGAACGCGCCAATTTTTTTTTTTTACAAAAATTAAACTTTTCAATTAGCCAATGTTAAAACGGAGTGTTAATGCTACTAAAGGACTCAGTCAAGAATTCTATATTTCTTAAAAAAATATTGATATAAATTTATTTGAATTTTTATTTGTTCAAACTTAATTATCACTCATGGCGAATTCCCAAAGGTCCTGGGTTCGACTTGTCAAGCAATAATCGATTCAAATATCAACGCGTTGGTTTTACATAGATTAATGTAAATACATCATATTTAGATAAATCTAATAGATGTTAATAGAAAGCTTTGGTGTTAACGAAGCTTGAGCTTTTCCCACATAGTAAAGTAGAACATTAATTCGTGTATAGCAATTTGCATTTTGAGCCAATTATTAATTATTCAGATTTGGTTAGAAATGTAAGCAAATCAAACAGTGGCCGGGGGTCTCGCATCTAAAATTCATGTGTAGCTGAACGGGAAACGCTAGCCAATTCGCCAAATTCGAATATAACCTTGGCATACTCTGACTATGGTTGTTGTATTGGAATCAATTTATGTTGCTTACTTTACCTCTTGTTCTAGGCATTCGCCAAGTGAGTAATACTTATTATTAGGCTACGTAAAAATAACATTCTTTGAAACTAAACCGAAAACCTTAAAGATATAATAACTAAGATATATTATTAAAAGGAGTCCCTTTAGGCAAGGTTTCGAAGATCCTGGCAGCGTTCCCTGTGAATAGCTAGGCTAAATCTTTGTCCGAGGTAGCTGCTAGCTCTTCGGTCTCCTATGATGTCGACTAACCTTTTAGCTATATCCTTAAAAAATATAAGGGATGCAACGGGCAGTTTTATCGTTTACGAGAGATCTCTTCCAGGCAACCCTAGTAAGGGAGAACATTTATAAAAGGGAGGTAAAGTACCTACTTGAAGTCCATAACCAATTCTTATAAAAAGCTAAAAAGCTAATCTCAAGAATTATCAGGAACAAAAAAAAAGAGCTACAAGAATTACAACGATAACGATTGAGCAGGATAGAATATGGGTAAGAAATGTTTATGCAGAAGTGTTACCTACATTAAGAAATGATATTTTGATTTAGTTTTCGTCGACGACCAGTCACTTTTCGAGCGGCTTGATCCCTTGGCGTTGCGTAGGTCTCTCGGTATCTTCTACCGCATTTACCACGGAGAGTGTTCAGAGGAGCAGTACGGATGATTACCTGCAGCTGAGTTTCATCATCGGACGTCGAGGCAAATGTGTTTAATAAAATATATACAAAAACACATTGTTCGTACTGCCATATTGTATTTCAATAATAATATAGTATAGGTATATCTTAGAAGTTTTAAAATACCTACGCAACAAACAATGTTATGTGTCTTATTATTACTAGGCAACAGAATAACGATCAAGCAAGACCTACAGTCTTAAATTAACGCGGGTAAACAGGGAACAACTAAATAATAAAATTTCGGTCGCTTCGCACTAAATACAAAATCGTCAACGTAAGTGCGACTTGAAAACGTTTAGGCCATGTCTACCGCTCATATAAACAAGGCAGGTTAAACTGTGGCCGCATGGAATATTCATTTGGCAAACAGAAGCGTCAGTGATTTTGCTATGAGGGCCTCAGGGCAACATAACTAGGACAAGCGAGCAATTGGTTAAGTGATTGGGGAATTATTGGAAAGTTTTTCGTTCGAGATTGCAACGGACACTCGATAATGGAGTTTAACTGTAAGGCTGTGTGGGTGATTGAACTTTTATATTAGAGGTCGGTAATTAAGAAAAATCCGTAAAAAACAAAACTTACAGATTCACTTGTACACGCTCTAAGACTTAAATGGAAATGGGCAGGTTATTAGCGTGGGATAAAAGATGGACACTAGAAATAACAAAATGCACTTGACTAACCTACTGGAAAGAGATGTGTAGGACGACAAAAGAAAAGATGGACAGATGACTATAGAACTAGCGGGGAAAAACTGGATGAATGTTGCTCAGGACAAAGAGAAATGGAAAAATATGGAGGAGGCTTTTACTAACATAAAAGGGACCATACAAAAACTAGACCACTAAAAAAAATGTAACGTAAAATTTTTAAAACTCATATTAACACAACTCACTAAAGAATTTAAACTAACCAATTGTTTTATTGAATAATAATAATTAAGAAACATTAAACAACGGAAAGTTGTGTGTTGTGTGTGCCATGACCGCTACAACCTCCTTCAATTAATTATAATGGGAAAAAAATATGGCGTCGTAACGAAAACAGTTGCTGCATCTGTCACAGGACAAGACACGCTTCACGAGACTGATGGTCAACCTCCATTAATAGAGAGGCACCAAAAGAGGGTGAATAGTCTTTGTAATATATTTAATCAATCATAAGGACTGATAAGTATTAAACCGCCATTGCGATTTTTCCGAGATTATTTTAATGATGCAACATGTGATGACAGACTTTTATTGGATAAACTCGTAAAGTTGGTTCGGTTGATTTGGTTTTGCATCCCATCTGGCAAATGCACACACACAACCAGTGGCACTACAACCTATTTAGCCTCAGATTTCTGTATCTGTTTCATGATCATTTGTCAATCTAATAGGCAAGTAGGCGATCAACCTTCTGTGCCTGACACACACCGTCGACTTTTTGAGTCTAAGGCAAGCCGGTTTCCTCATAATGTTTTCCTTCACCGTTCGAGCGAATGTTAAATGCGAAGAAAGAAAGTCCATTGGTGCACAGCCGGGGATCGAACCTACGACATCAAGGTTGAGAGTCAGACGCTGAAGCCACTCACTATCACTCTTTTGATAGTAAGCGATTAATAAAAAAATGCTAGACCCACTGTGCAAGTAAAATGCGTATAAAATGTTATTTTAGTCATAAAACAGAAGTTTTCCAAAACAAGCTACATAATCTTCGTTACGGTCACTCGTATATTCCTTGATCCCCTCTCATAAGCCAGCTGGTCTTCCCATTTTATGATATCCTACTTGTTTTTATGTTCTCTGTTATATCGCAACTATGGTACAAAAAATTATAAACTAAACTTCGTATATAGAAAATATTGAGTTATGGTAGGGGAGCCCACGATGCTAAATGGGGATTTACTCGAGCGTCGTAGAGACCTATTGGGATGCAAAGCTTAGATAATAAGAAGAAAAAAATGTTATATGATAAATTCCTTTTCATCGGTGGGGGAAGCGGCTATAGATAGTTAAATATGTAAAAAAAAACTGTTGCATGGACATCCTCGAGCGCGTCAGATATTGATAGCATCTATGCCCTACGTATTTTTAATAATGTACGTATGTTAATCTGATCGTTTGCATGATGCGGGTGGTTGTATTTAAGGGTTGAAAATGAAAAAAAAATAATTTTATCGAGCGCGTCAGATTTTCTAAGGGAGTGTTAAGTGCACCAAAAAAAAGCTCTCATTCACTAATCTGACGATTTCGATGGGACGCAAACCCACAGCCATTTTCATAATTTGCAAAAAAAAATCGCAATTTTGAAATACTCAAGCGCGTCAGATTAAGATATATGTGGTTCATCTTTATGTTCTAAACGTACTGTCTCATAATCTGACGATTATCTAGAGGGATTCGCCTGATCTGACAAAAAAAAATTTAGAAAAACGGTTCACCTAAAGGGCCATCCCTGCAACTTCCCGCTAATTCCATTCCTGGGCGCTTAAAATTGATATTTTGAGCTCGCTGAGTTCAAAGAAATAAATTTCTATGCATTTGAGCTCTCCCAGCTCGAAAGTCTGATAGAAGTTTCATAGAACACTATTTTTGGAATTTTCAAACCGCAATAACATTTGAATGGATCAAGCAATTTTCACGCGGTTGGCGGCATGCGACGCAGTTTTATCATCCTCATAAGTAATTTTGCAATTTTAATTGATCGAACCACAAATTTCGGAGTAATCCCGAATAAACACTTTTTCGGGTTTCTTTCGTTCACGATATCTCTCGAACGAATCAACCGCTTTTGACCAGCTTAGTGGCGATCAACGTGGTTTTTCAAGCTCAAAGGCGGATTAGTTTTTGAAGTTGATCGATAAAGAAACCACTTTAAAAAAAATATTTCTTAATTTTTTAAGATTTTTCAAAATTTCTCAAAATCTATCGTTTCGAATCGGTTCAAATTCACAGGAAATGTAATTTTGAGGGAAATATTTAGAACGCCGTTTAGTAGATTCCGATCGGTTTAAGGAAATGTAGGCATCACGCAGCTGCACGCATTTAACTTTATCGACGAATTTTTGTTATTTCGGCTTGCGGAAATCGTCAGATTATATATTTTTCATTATTCTTGAATTATTTCCTTCAAAATAAAAAAAAAATTAGCTACGCTCGCGAATGTCGAGATGACGTTTTTTTTACAACTTTGTTGCCCTCCCCTTTTTTTCCGTCACTCTCAAATTGTCAGATTAGTGGAATATACACTTTTTAGGATGTAATTAACTCACCCTACCTTAATCTGATGCGCTCGGGAATTTCTGATGGTCAATTTTTTTTTACTAATCTGATCCTGTCTCCTTCACAGGCGGCCTTATATATGGACCTCATGTTTTGTGGAGGTACTTAACCGAGTACAAGCTATCCCCCTGTATATTAATCTGCCGCGCTTTAGTAAATCCCGAAATCCCCTCTTGGGCTCCCCTACCATTAGTTTTCAGCTTGTTATTTATTGAGATCAGATTTAAAGGTGGGTCAGAGAGACGGCTTTTGATTTCTTTTTTAAGGAGGTGAAAATGTGTTTACGCAGAATGTTGAGCTTGACATGGGGTAGAGAGACCATACCCACTAAAAACACCTCAACCCTCCACACGACCTTAAGGGGGCATCGAGGTTCACTAAGGCAATCAATCCAAGAAGCTTTTGGTTACAGGACGAACCACGACTGACGAATCATTTATATCTCCTATGATATAAAAATTTCTCGTGTCACAATGTTCGTTCCCATACTCCTCCGAAACGGCTAGACCGATTTTTATACATTTTTTTATGCATATTTAATAAATCTGTGAATCGGCTACTATCTATCTTTCAAAATTCAAACCCCTAGGTGATAAAGGTGGCCAAAAAAATGATTTTATTTTTTTATGATACGAAATAAAAAAATACATACAACTCCTAATTTTCACCCCTCTACGATCAACCCCTATTTTTTATTATTGTAGATCATTTTTGAACTAAACTTTATTGAACTAAAAAAAAAATACATGGCAAAACAAACGTTTGCCGGGTCAACTAGTTTTATTATAATTGTCAAATAGAAAGATAAATCCTAAAATGATTGTTTTTTTCCAATATCATCCAAGACATTTATTAGACTTGATCTCGGTTTGTTCACATGACTCGCGAAGCGTTAGTGAAATTACGGAATTGTTTATTTTCTAAAGTCCCAGGTAATAGGCCTGAAACCCTTAAGCCCCTAAACTCTAAGAATTTGAAAGCATTTTCCTCTTTTATAATTCGATTTTTAGTTTCTGTTCGCTGTCATTTTAGGTGCAAGACATGCCGGTTTCCTCTCGGTGTTTTCCTTTACGAAGTTTCGAAACAAATTAAGAATCTATTTAATAATTTAACCTAGCTTATAAATACAAAAAAAGAATAATTAAAACAACAACTAACCTTAAAATTTAATACGAAGGCAAGGTTTCGAAGATACTGGCAGCGTTCCCCCTTTGAATAGCTAGACTTATTAAAAAATAATTAAGAATTACTTGCCTACATATTTATTGAATTGAGTATCAATAGTTTGGTTGAATATCAAGGATAAAGTATGTTTGTCATATGGACATATATTGTGACCACCAAACAATATGGGAGGACAGGTGCTTGCTAGGGTGTCTCGACGTTTCGACTTATCTGGGATTAGTGCGGGTTAGATCTTCCACCAATCAAGTTGCGTCGAGCGTCTTGTGGTATGGTACAAGTTTTATGCTTGTATCCTTTTAGTTTTTGATATCTAAACTGTAATTGTGTGTTGTTTAGTGTAAACAAGAGCGTATCAATTCTTAAAAAGCCGGCAACGCACTCGCGAGCCCTCTGGCATTAAGAATGTCCATGGGTATCACTTAACATCAGGTGAGCCTTCTGCCCGTTTGCCCCCTATTCTAAAGAACCCACTTACAACAGTCACGTTTTTGTTTTTTCTCTATCTTTTGGTAAGTTAGATAAGTTTTCATTAATTCTTTTTTAGATATTTTAAAATGAATTTCATAGTTCTTTTTTTATCGTTTACTAATAGGGCTGTCCGTTACACAATTTTGTGTTTTGTATTTATATCCTGTATGTATATGGATTAAATAAATAGATTTATAATATAGCTTTGTGTTAAATACCTTTCTATTAATTCAGTATCAAATTTATTAAGAATTCTTAAACTTATTTTACATAAAATTAAACGCCTGATGTATAATAAAAGCAATAACTTAGAAGAGCTGTTATTAGAAATTTAAGCATTTAGTATTGTCTTTGATTAACATAACTTTTATTCATTTAATAAAACACTATTTTGACCGGATTGAAGTTATGTATTATTATAAATTTACAACTATTTAACATAATTTTAAATTTATCCGACGTTTCGCGTGCTTTACAGCGTGCGTGGACCACGCACGCTGTAAAGCACTGCTGGTAAATTTATAATAATACATAACTTCAATCCGGTCAAAATAGTGTTTTATTAAATTTAAGCATTGACAAAAAGGAAACTGCAATTATATATTAATAACTAATGATATATATATATTATGCATTGGTATATAAAAAGCATGTAAATAATGATAGTCACTCAGCTACGAATACATATACTTATAGATACAAATTCATCATCATTAATGGCTGTAGATCCTCTTGTGGGCCTTAGCCTCCTGAAGTATATATATTTCGCCATCGCAATCTATTTAGTGCTTCTTGCATCCAATTTCGAACCCCTATTGTTTCGAGGTCCTTGACAACTCCATCCCAACAACGCATCGGTCTACTGGGTTTTCTCTTACCACCAGGTTGTAAGTTCAGTAAACACCTTGGGGTTCTGTTGTCCGCCATTCGGTGCATATGTCCCAACCAGTCTGTTGCATTTCATGAATTGGACGATGTTGGCGTCGTGGAGATTCTTTGCTCGGAAATAAGGAGAGCAAGCTTGTCTTTCTTGCTAAGGACCCAGGTTTTTGGCATCATAAGTGAGCACTGATCGCATCAGAGAATACCCATTAATCCTATATTTATTTAGAGTTTTATTATATTTGAATAAAATAATAAAAATAAAAATCACTTTATTTGACTCAAAAACAATTACATTTTGTACTTACATTCTAAAGGTTGTACTCGTATACATACAATAGGTAACGAATCGTTGAAATACACTATTTTATATGAAATAAGCCTATAAATTGCACCATAATGCACACGAATGTATTAGGTTGATAGGTTTATATCGGATATAGCCAGGACGAGTTAACGGCAAGTGTCTAGCGCAACTTCCATAAGCTATCGATTTGGACTGCAACATGGAATAAGTAACACCTATGCCACAGTAATATTATTAGGAAAATGTATTGTTTATGGTATAGTGACATACAATCTACCACTATGTGGAACCAGCTGCCCACTGCAGCTGAGTTTCATCATCTGACATCAAGGCAGAATACAAAATACCATCCGTATCACCTCGACGTCCGTCGTTCCAAAACTGAGCGTTTCTTAAGGTAATTTTTGTCGCGCACAACCACTTTGTGGAACCAGCTGTCCACTACAGCTGTGTTTCATTATGTGCCGTCAAAGCAGACTACAAAATTCCATCTGTATCACCTCGACGTCCGTCGTTCCACTTCTAAAGGCATCTTTTGCCGCGCACTTCCACTATGTGGAACCAGCTGCCCACTGAAGTATTTCCGAACCAATTCGACTTAGGCTCCTTCGAGATAAGATCGTACCAATTCCTAAAAGGCCGGCAACGTACTTGCGAGCCTTGCGGCAGTGTGAGTGTCCAAATCGTGTGTGCGTTTCTTAAGTCGTGCGTTTAAACCACTGCGCACCGTCTCTATTCATTTGATGCACGCTCGTCGAGATACTTAAAATTAAATAGACCTGAAAATAATTCCAAAAGCGGTACAATTTATTGCCGCGTCCAAAGGATTTAATCACTTAAACGAACTCCTTAGATCAAAATAAACTGCGATTAGCAAAATTAAATTCTGTTTCCATTTTGCTTTGTCGACGAATTAATGTTTTTGCTTCATCTGCCTTTAGGGGATTGATATAAATTGGTTTCAATTAGTGGTTATTTTGATCTAATTAAAGTTATACCAATTATAAAATTAGTCACGAGAAAAACCTTGTCACATTTCAAAACATTTGTTAAGGTTTGATATTTCAGTCAACGTGAGGCTCCAATACCATATCGAAATCTGGTATAATTTTGATTATTTTTCCGACCCAAATATCGACCAATAGAATTGCACCATTCGACGTCACGTGGTACAACCTACATGGTATTATACTGATAATTTTTTGAAAATTTTCTCTGGTAGTTGCTTCAAGAAAAGTATTAAGTAGTTGTTTTATTCATTATGAAATTCTTATTTGTTAACTGTACATTTCGTCTCATGGTGCAATTCTATTGGCCGACATTTGGGTCGGAAAAATAATCCCCCGAATACCACACGAGCTTCAAAATTATCTGGCATTTCCCTCAAGGTTCCCAGCAAACAAATAAAGTCGTCAAGTTTTTCTTCAAGAAAAACTTGACTCCTTCATTTGTTTGCAACGAACCTATCGGGAAATACCCGATAATTTTGAAGCTCTTGTGGTATAATTTTGATAAAATTTATATGTTGTATGTAGTATTATAGTGGGAGGTTCCTCCGACAGGAACGATTCTCGAGAAGTCTAACCACTAATTGGCCTGAAAGTCCCAGTGGCTCAGGAAGGTATATATACAACTTCTCGTATACATACTTATATACAACTTATTTAGGGTATAACGCCATCACGCTGAATGTAAGCGTAGATGATTGAAAAAATTTTATATAGATTAATTTAAGTTATAAATCTGACAAAATCATGAAAACTTAATTTTCTATATAAACATTGACAGCCTGAAACCACCAGTAATAGTTTGCACGTAGTAAATAGACACAGAAAATTGTCTTCCTGCAATTACTAAGTAAAAAAAACGGAATTTAATAATATATTTAAAGGCGATCCCTATTACGATTGCGCAAGCTTTCTGACAGTATTCCCGTAAAAAATGGTTGAAGAAAATAGAAAAATCAGTACTAATCTTTAGAGATATTAACACATAAGTTTTGATAAGCAACATGCCAATTGACAATTTATGTTATTAAAGCAATCTGTTGAAGCCAGTTAAGTCTAAGATATAACCCTCTCTCGTCGTAAACAAGCCATTAATAATTGGTTTTAACCCTTGCTATGTATTATTCATATCTTTAGTAATCCCAACTAGCCTAATGAAAGAGGACAATGCTGCATAAACAAATTTGGACGCACTTACACCGAACTGCAATATCAGTAATATTATAGTACAATAAAACTAATATAATGGGCATAAGTATTGTTATAATAAAGGCCGGCAACGCACTTGCGAGCCTTCTGGCATAGTGAGTGTCCATGGGCGGCGGTATCACTTAACATCAGGTGAGCCTCCTGCCCGTTTGCCTCCTATTACATTAAAAAAAACATAATTATGAAACACATTCTAGATTTATCGTGTACTAAAGACGGTCCCACCGTTCCGGTTTACTGGTCAATCAAAAAGAAACTACGTCCTTTGTGACTAAACCTATCATTCCTATCAGACATCTTTTTATTCCAATATTACTCTAGCGTGGTACGAATTACGGCTTTTCTCCTTCTCATCAGGCGTTTTTTTTCCGGTTTCCTTCCCTCCCAGAGGTTCACCTTTGTGCTTCTGTCAAAACCAAAATATTATTTATCAAGGTCAGTAAAAATAATGCTTCTAAAGTTACATGTGCTGCCAGTTCTCAAAGGCGTAAAACGGACCAAAAAACTGACAAAAAACTCTTCGTCTCTCGTAAATCGCCAAGGTTATTTTACAAAACGTTTATAAGCATCTGCAACTATCGCATCATGCGGCTCATCATTTGTTTATTAGTGTAATTAAATAAAGAAGAAAACTATAGATTTTACTTCTATCAGCAAGGCACAGTTAAATAGGAGCATGCATTTACATTACTGCGGGAACCACACGCCAACATGTAGTGTCAAAGCGAATCAATCCACCTCAAGTTGGAGGCAACTCCACCGCAGCCTGTGCATGCCCACTTCGCAATCGATACACTCCAATAGCACAGTCCACAACCTTTTTTATTCTTATTATTTGATTTATATCACAAAGCATTATTCCTAACATAGCTATTTGCTTAACTCTTGCACTTTGCAAG
The DNA here is from genome assembly GCA_905332375.1 of Pieris macdunnoughi. Taxonomy (NCBI): domain Eukaryota; kingdom Metazoa; phylum Arthropoda; class Insecta; order Lepidoptera; family Pieridae; genus Pieris; species Pieris macdunnoughi. Next base: position 1,547,102 of record CAJOBZ010000022.1, on the reverse strand, counting down.
CTTTTTGCAATAAGGAGACAAATAATATAATTATGTATTGTTTAATTTCATTAAAAACACAAACACAAATACGTCTTATTATTACTTACTGTTAATATGACAGAAAATAGGAAAATATAATAGAAACAATACATTTTGTACGAGGTAATTGGAAGCACGATTATTTGAAAAACATTCGTATGCTATACATTTTATGAGGAAAATTGAACGTTGAAGGTAGTGCGAAAATGACAGTATAGTATTGTCAACAAGATTAACCAATAAAACTATCATAAAGTTCACGCAAACACATGTTTAACATCTTTTTAAACAAAACACATCGCTAATACGGGGTTTTTGCTATAACTAAAATAAGCTGTATTAATAGATTCAATTTTAAGAACACAAATATCTCTGGAGAGTATTTAAGAATTATACAATTCATTGGTCAATAATACACTGTATATAATGAAGTTGTTAGAGAAATATATTTTTACACATAACCTTTGTTTCACAGTTTTTGTTGTTATTGTATACAATAATTTAAAGAGGAAAGATTTGCCTTTAGTAGGTACACGGTGTGATAGAGGAAACTGACCAGGCATATTAAGGAGACCGTAACATTTGATGTCTTGTTCACAATAAAGTTTAAACTTGGGATATTGTTCTCAGTTTGCTCGCCCTAACATCTTCGTTGTAAGTCTTTGAGGTTTATTGAATGATATTAATGAAGTTTACAATATGGTTTATGAACTTTAGTTGTTTCTAAAATAGATTATGTGATAAAGAGTAGATTTGACGCTCCCGTGCTGCGTTGCTTCTCGATCTGCCTGATCGCGTGCCTGTTAAAAAAAAAGAAAAAAAAATAGTTATCTATACTAAAATCGTGGGAAATTACAATTTGCACTTTTTGCATTATCTGTGTAGTGTTTAGAGCATATCAAGACTTCATAAAGTGATAATAAATTAGTGTGCGATTTTATATATAAAAAAAAATATTAATAAATCCTTTGATGATATAGTAAAGCTATCGTGTCTGTGATAAGCATGTATAGGCCAATTATGCGCCTATTTCCCGCGATTTTAGGTTAAGATTCAGAGAAGACTGTATGTATGACTGCCATGTGTCTAAAACATATTAAATTTAACATAAGAACGTTCGGGCTCTGAATGTTGCCTTTGGCGGTCCATACATCTACAATAATATTGAATACCCTCTTTGAATCCAAACGTTCAATATTATTAAGCAATAAGATTGACATTCACGTCAATATTTTCATGAGAGAAACATGTCTGATGTCGAAGTTATGGCTGCAGCCATGCTAGTGGTTTGTTGAGAAAAGGAAAAAAAAGAAAACGAATATGGGCCAATAATGGTTTAAAAAAAACTGCCCTCACTCAGGAAATACTTTTAAAGGACTTAACATTAACTCAAGAAAACGATTTCAAAAACTATACGAGAACGGATATTTCACATACATACTAACCCTACACAGTACAAAAAATACATATTGTGCAATAAAATTTAAGCTCGCTCAAACTTCTGTTCAATCATTGCGCAATTTTTCAATTTTATCCCTACATTGCTAATAATATTGTACAATCAACTATATTGTGTAATATTATTGTAGATGTATGGGCATCCTTATGAAAATAGAGAGTGCACTTATATCAGCACACACACTTGCAAAGTAATTATCGAAATCAATAGAGATAAGCTGCCGTGGCCGATTTGGATATGTGTACTTATCTAAATGTAATTTTCCAAAAATATAAATCGTCAATAAAATAATTACACGTACAACATTTTTATCTAGTAATTTTTGATTAATCCACGTAATCAAATTTGTTTACTATCAATACTTATCATTGTCCTTATCATTCTGTTCATTTCAGTTTCAATTATGCTAGTATGTGGTCGTTAATTTTCTTATTTATTTTTTCTGTGTCAGCGGAGGATTCAAAGACTGTAAAGTTGGATTCAGGATGGGTGGTGGGAAATAAGTACTGGAATGGTGATTATTATGAATTCTATGGAATCCCATACGCAACTGCCCCAACTGGTAGAGATCGGTTTAAGGTGAATATCTATGAATAAAACTATTATATTTAAGATTAATGTTAATTAAAAGTTACTAAGGCTCATGTCTTATAATTACACACTATTAGCCTAACATATTTTTTGTCGCATTCGATTGAAAAAAATTAAATATAAATGACATCTAATCTCAATTATCATATTAAAAGATAATTTTAATGTACAAATCTTTTACTGTAAAGATGTTTTGATTCCCGGTAATCAAAAACCTGCCTGTTTAGAAGTTTTAGCAATCACGCATTGACAACCACGTTGTTGCTTGTAAGAAAGAGACGACATATACGATGACAGTTGCGACTTTAATTTTTTTGAAATAGTACACAAACAAATAACATATTGAATCAGTGGCGCTACAACCTCTTTTAGGTCTTGGCCTCAGATTTCTGAATCTGTTTCATGATCATTTTTAAATCTAGTAGGCAAGTAGGTGATCAGCCTCCAGTGCCTGACACACGCCATCTACTTTTTGGGTCTAAGACATGTCGGTTTCCTCACGATGTTGTCCTTCAACGTTCGAGCAAATGTTAAATGCGCACATAAAGAAAGTCCATTGGTGCACAGCCGGGAATCGAACCTACGACCTTAGGTATGAGAGTCGCACGCTGAAGCCACTAGGCCAACACTGCTCACACATATAACATATTAATGAATAATAATCAATTTCAGGCTCCCTTGCCTGTAACACCTTGGGAAGATGTACTTGCTGCCAGTGACACTAATAAGCGTTGTAAGCAGTGCTATTACACTGATGCTTCTGACGAAGACGTTGTACTTGATGGAGACGAGGACTGCCTCGTTATAAACGTCATCACTCCAACAATAGCTAGTGAAACGAATCCGGTACCTGTTCTAGTTTACATTCACAGTGGGGCATTCGCAGGTGGTACTGGAAATATGGCCAAGTTCACTTATTTAGCAAGGCACGATATCATTGTTGTAAGCTTCAATTACAGAGTGGGAGCTTTAGGTTTTGCCTGTTTAGGTAATGAGGATATACCTGGAAATGCTGCATTAAAAGATCAAGTGGCAGCTTTGCGTTGGATAAAAGCGAACATACATAAGTTTGGAGGAGATCCAGATAAGATAACTTTAGCAGGATTCAGTGTGGGTGCATCTATGGCTGAACTTCTTGCGCTGTCAAAGGCTGCGGATGGATTAATAAATCGATTAATATTAGAAAGTGGTAGTGCGCTTGCCCCTTTTACAATAAACCGAGATCCAGTCAGTACTGCATGGAATATAGCACAGGCAATGGGTTACAATGGCGCTGCGAATATAGACGAGTTAACTGAATTTTATCTTACTGCTAATATAAAAGATTTAGCACTTAAAAGTTTAAACTATTTCCTACCAAACAGCACATTTGGTTTTGCGCCGTGCATTGAAAGAGACCAAGGGCTTGAACGGATTGTAACTGAATCACCTTTAGATACTTTAAAAAAAGGAGACTTCAAGAAAATACCAGTTTTAACTGGTTTCTCTAATATGGAAGGTTTGAGTCGATCAATTAAGTTTGGAACATGGAGAGAAGAAATGAATGAAAACTTTTCTGATTTCTTACCAGCTGATTTAAAATTTAAGACTGAGGATGACAAAAATGAAGTCATAAAAGAAGTTAAAAAGTATTACTTTCATGACAAGGTAATTAATCGCGAAAGTCTTCAGAACTATATAGATTACTTTTCAGATATTATGTTCAAGTATTCTATAATGAAGTCAGCTCAACTACACTCTTCTATATCTAATAACCCTGTATATTTATATGAATTTTCATATGTTGGAAAACTAAATATTCAACATAATTATATGGATCGAATAAAAGGTGCGAGTCATAGAGATCAAACTGCGTATATCTTAGATTTTTACGGTTTTACAAATAATTACAAAGACTTAACAACAAGAGATAGAATGACAACAATGTGGACCGACTTCGCTCAATATGGGTAAGGGCTTTTTTTAATATTCTATAAAAATACTGAAATGTGACTTTACGAATAATAATAATATTAATTAGTAATCGCTTGCCTAAACTCACGCTGGCTCCAGGTTGCTTGTGTAAAATGGTATTACTTGAGGGAGGCCTATACCTGTGTTATGTTTGTAACCTTTTACCTTTATGAATAGTATATTTTCAGTAAATATAAAATTTATTTCCAGGAATCCTACTGAATATGAAAGCGCACTACTTACTGTGAAGTGGCCATGTTACACGAAAAAATCACCAATGTATTTAGAGATCAACAAAAATTTGCAAGTGAAAAAAGGACTTTTTACTAATGGATTTAAGTTTTGGGACCAAATTTATAGTAAATATCATTGGGATCCTCAACCAGTAAATCCAGAAATAATAAAGAAAGAGAGTAACAATGATTATAAAACAGCGGATAAGAAAGAAAAACAAGTGATTTCTGATAACATTGAAAACACAACAGATAATTCAAGCAAGGGACAATCTAAGAATAAAGAAGAGAATGAAAACAAAATCGAAAAACAGCCAACACTGAAACGCACTACAACTAAAATCAAAAGAGGAAAAGACGGTAAACTTGTTAAAGAAGTTATAACTGAGACTAATAAAAATACTGACAAAGTTGAAACTGAAACTAAAGATACGAAAGAAAACCCACAAAATGAGAAATTGAATTCGGATGAAAATACTTCACGTGAAAACAAAATTGAAAATCAGTCAACACTGAAAAAAACTACAACTAAAACTAAAAGAGGAAAAGACGGAAAACTTGTTAAAGAAGTTATTACTGAGACTACTCAAAACACTGAAAAAGTTGAAGCTGAAACTAAAGATATTAAAGAAAATCCACAAAATGATAAATTGAATTCGGATGAAAGTACTTCACGTGAAAACAAAATCGAAAAACAGCCAACACTGAAACGCACTACAACTAAAACCAAAAGAGGAAAAGACGGTAAACTTGTGCAAGAAGTTATAACTGAGACTAATGAAAACACAGAAAAAGTTGTAACTGAAACTAAAGATACGAAAGAAAACCCACAACATGAGAAATTTAATTCGGACGAAAATACTTTACGTGAAAACAAAATTGAAAATCAGTCAACACTGAAAAAAACTACAACTAAAACTAAAAGAGGAAAAGACGGCAAACTTGTTAAAAAAGTTATAACTGAGACTTATGAAAATGGTAAAAAAGTTCAAACTGAAACTAAGGATTCGAAAGATATTAAACAAAGTCCACAAAATGAGAAATAAAAAATTGAGGAAAATGTAAAAGAAAATCAAGAAGATAAAAACTAAAACAAAGGGAAAAGTGAACGGCAAACAAAAAACAATGCATGATGTAAAACATCAAGATAGGTTTAAATATTGTGTACTAAACTTCGTATTAAGTTTATGTTTACGACCAAAATAATAAACATAATATGTAGTTATATTACTATTTCGATCGATTGACTTCGAAACTTCTGGTTAAAATGTTTTATTATACTTTAGATAGCTAAATAAAAGCATTTTATATGTTGTATAATCATTGCAAATAATCATTGCTGACAATTTCGACGGTTTTACTTTTCTTGGCCAGTAAGAGCGTCGCTGTCATGCTATGCTGTCATATTAGTATTGCCAGTAAATAAAAATTAACCATTATAAGGGGAATAATTTGCATTGATGCAGGCTATCTTAATATTTCTATAAATGTCTTAATAAAACAATGTATAATAGTATCTAGAAAATACAGCTGTTCTAGGCCTCAATAAATATCACTTAGGAACAACTGATATAATAGGTTTCGTTACCTGTACTATTGAATACATAATATCAGAATACCTACCAATCAGCATTCAGCACCGTTCGATAATAAAAACTTTGAAATTGTAATTAATAATGCAAGGAATAAAAATAAATACACTTTAGTCGGATATTTATTATGTTGGTAGATAAAAAAAAATTATTATACGCATCATGAAATTGCAGAAAATAAACATATGTGGCACTGTACATATAAATAATGTCTATAATATTAATGTACAATACAAATACAGTACAAATGTGTGTAAAATACATTTTTTTTTATTGTTAAAATATTTAAAAAGATACATTTATAGAATATTCAAAAACTTTTTTGTCTATAACAATTGAAAACCATGACTTAAACGATAAATAATAATATATAATAATACGTTATATTTAATTTTAAACAGTATTTAAAATACATAAACATCTGAAATTTGATTTAAGTTTTGTGATGAAATACTCAGTATCGGGATATGACAGAATTAATATGAATAATAAGAATGGTATTGATTATTCGCTTTATCATTCACTACTTCACTTCATTTACTTTCCTAGCGGCTTGATCCCTTGGCGTTGCGTAGAGATGTGGATCACTCTGCATCTTCTACCGTATTCACCATGGAGAGTGTTCAGAGGAGTTGTTCGGATCAATACCTGCAACTGAGTTTCATCGTCGGACGTCAAGGCAGAATACGAAATTTTACCCGTATCACCTCGACGTCCGTCGTTGCAAAACTGAGCGTTCTTTAAGGCAGTTTTTGCCGTCCACCACCACTATGTGGAACCAGCTGCCCACTGAAGTAATTCCGATTTAATTCGACTTAGGATCCTTCAAGTAAAGAGCGAACTAATTCTTAAAAGGCCGTCAACGACTCGCGAGGCCGTGTTAAAAAAAATACTTGCCATTCGGTTAATCATGTCATAAAAGATGCTGCCTTCTACTTGAAGGTCCAGTTAATTTACCGCAAAAACCCTAATTCTGCAATGAAACCGCAAAATTAGGCAGACCCAATTATACATTATTAGATTAGATAACGGGTCATCAAACTTCTTAAAATAAAATGAAATTCACATTGTGGATCATCATATTTCAGATTAATAAAGCCGCTAATTCTCGAGCCAATTTTCCTGCATACTCGAAATTGATACCTTAAATAGCTTAATGAAAGTTGGTAATCCGCCACCAAATTACCTCTCTGCCTCTCCCAGGCCACAGCGGGCTATGTGAGGCACGCTGCTCGTGTCATCGGAACATTTCCTGGCATCCAATATTGACATGGCTCTTATACAGGTTGTTTCGTTAAAGAATAGTTATGAATCGTTTTCGCGTAGTTTTATTTAGACGGACTGATAAGAATAAGATATTAGGGAAAACCAAAGACAATTGACGGGAAGACAGACAAAGTGGATGTGGATTGTGTATGTTTTGAATTTGAATTTGACGTTGAGATCTGTGACATAATGACAATGGTAGCTGACAGTGACGCCATTGCTTCGACATTTTAAATTACTTTTAATAATAATAACGACTCAGACAGGAATCACTATTACCATTCAGTGTCAAATAGTCATATCACTTTGATGTTGTTAATTTATGAGCTCTGTGACATATTGACAATTGTAGTTGACAGTAATGTAATTTCTACATCTTTAGTATAAGAATTCTATTAAATAAAAACAAATAGTTTATTTAATAAAATATTATAATTAAACTAAACCACACAAAATTCAAAAAACACAGTACATCTATAGCCGTGGTCCTACGCTGCCACATTTGTTTCGCCATCTCTGCGGCTGACCGACGTCATCTCCTAGGTCTGAGTATGTCAAAAAAGTATCGAATTTAATATATGGGAGTCATCGTGCGTGTAAGACATGCTGGCTTCTTTAAAATATTTGGTGTATTTTATTACTTTCACTGAACGTAAGTGCAAAGTGCTCACATACTCGTAGAAAGAAACATGAAAAACTAATACTGACTAATAACGTCAAACTTAAGGTGCGCTTACACGGGCAACTAAAATTGCTCAATTCCAGTCAATACTCGTCAACTATGACGTCACGACTACATCAAGCAATTTACGGCAACGGCAACAAGCATCAATACTGCGCAATACAATCTTGAGCGATATGGCGGAACTTCATCAACTAGGAAATACTGTCCTACACGAGCAATTCAGTATTCGCTCGCAATAGACGACATTGTTCTTGCTGCGGCGGCTTGTAGCGCTTTCTTTATTATTAATCAAAAACAAAAAGAAAGAAAAGGAATAGGCGTATCTGGGTGCGATCGTTTTTGGCCGCAATTTTCATTGTGTAAAGAATTAGATGATATATTATTCAAAAACTTTACAAGAATGTCACGAACAGACTTTTAATTACTTTTGAATAAAGTTACGAAACAGACGACCAACATGAGAGAACCAATTTCTGCATCAACAAAACTTGCTTAAACCCTTCTCCGCGGAAGCAAGACGGCAAGCCGCAAAACAAACAAGTGCGAATGAGATATATACAAAAATTGCTAGGAATTTCCAAGTCCATTGGATATTCGTCAATTCGTATCTGCGACATTGAGCGATATGAAATATCTGGAGCAATTAGAAGCAATATCGCCGAAATAATTTATTGAAATTGCTCCATTAATTGCTCCAGATCGGTCCATTCGTGTCGCCGAGCAATTATTGCCCTCGTGTAAGCGTACCTTTAGGGTTCTTAAAATACCGTACCAATTCTATAAAGGCCAGCTCACTGGCATTGAGAGTGTCCTACCCGTTTGCCCCCTATTAAATACATATATATATATTTCTTACGTCAATGACCATAGCAGGAAATTGAGCACGCAACACTTAGACGTTAGAAATTAGGAGTCACTTGCAATCACTGACCTAACATAGCTCCTAAAAAAATATTAAGTGAACAACCCGTATAACAGTCGGAGCATTCCGGAAACACCGACGTTAAGCAAACCGAACCGAGATTCTCGCGCCAGGAATAACGTCACTAGATATACTCTGCGGAAGTCTATTTCTCCTATGCCTATTATTATATTTTATATATAAGATAAAATTCAGATGCAGTTCCAAAGTGAATGTAATATGAAGCGTATATTAAATGTTTTCTATTAAGGCAAACGCTGCGATCCAATATTAAAAATATTTTAAATTTTATTGTAAAAGCTACGCTAAGCTTTAATAACATTTAATAGTACAACTTAATATTAGAATTGGAATCGTTGTTGGAAGTTGCATGGTAGCCTTGCAGATCTATTACAGAAGGTACCACTTAAAATGTATACCTCGTACATATCCCGCATCTACCCCAAATCTAATCCAAAACCCAAAATGAATTCGTACAAAAATGACAGGACAAATTTAAATTCTGCCTACGTTTTTCTAAATTGACAATACAGAACGATTGGTCGTAAATTAAATAAACTCACAATGGGGCGTTAAATAGTACTCGAAAACCTTTCAATTTCCCACTTGTCATTTACAATGGGACTGTGTGATTGCTTCTTTATACGTAGGGGCTCGTAATAATTTGTATCGACAATATGTATGTTTTTTTTTGAAATTATACTTCTTTTGGCGCGTTAGGTAAAAATGATGAGAGTAAATTTGTACGATTCGCGCGCACACCGTCACAAAAAACCGACACCCGCACACCATCACAAAACGCCGACACCCTGAAGTTAGCTATATAGTCAAAATTTTAGTTTTTTTGAAATTATACGTCTTTTGGCGCGTTAGGGATGATGCGTGCGACTCTCATCCCTGAGGTCGTAGGTTTGATCCCCGACAGTGCACCAATGGACTTTCTATGTGCGCATTTAACATTCGACCGAATGGAGAAGGAAAACATCGTGAGGAAACCGGCTTGCCTTAGACTCAAAATAGTCAAGTCCAGCACAGGAGACTGCCTACTTGCCTATTAGATTGATGAAACAGATACAGAAATCTGAGGCCTAGACCTAAAAATAACAACAACGGCCAATGTTTATTTTTGTGTATTTATAATTCTGAATAAGTTTTGAATAAAACATAATGGTTAATAAAATTTGATGATAAAAATATATTTTTTTGCTACACGATTAAACTAGTAGCTGTATTAATTTAATTTAATAAAGAGACTTACTAATTAATATTACTATTAAAAAGTAAAAAACTCAAGAATTAATTTTCTTAATTATAGCTATAGGCTGTACTTACTCCGCAAACCACAACCTAGCACTCAGGAATATTAAAATAACCGCATATTTCAAAAGCTCGGCTTTAATCATAGAATTTTATTTCACAACTTGAATTACACCTTGGCTCTGAATATTAGCGGAGTTAACTGTAGCAATTAGAATTAGAAATATAGTATTACAAAAGATTTAATATTAATTAATTTGTTATTTAAAAGTATAAAACAATTTTAATTGTATAATATTATTACTATTAAACACAATCACGTAGTCGATCAAAGTTGAAACATGTAGGTACTATGCTTTATTGCGTGTTTAATTTTTACACCTACAATTTTTAAACCACAGTAATCCTAGTTATATAATAATTTTTTGGTAAACAACAGTAGAACCAATATATTGTCCACGTCAAATATCCATAAAGTAATTAAATAGGAAATTAGTTTTCTAAGCGATATCAAAAGCAATCGTCTAGACTGCGGTGACGCTCAGGAAACCTATAAGTACAAGCATAAAACAAGGTTTTATTCAGCAGGGCTAGTCGAAATCTGTAGGCCTTAGACTTATTAAAAAAGGGTGATTTGTTTTTTATATAAATAGATGGCATAAATACACATATTTATGTAAACGACTTTTTCGACAAAGATGCGAATTGCTAATGACCGTTCATGTGTTTAAAAATTGGTGAGATATAGAATTTATATGAAAAGCGATAGTTGCTTGATAATAGGGGGAATATAGAAACTGTATTCCTTTAAAGATTGTGTTGTTTTTACACGCTTTATATTAGCTTCACCTGTATGTATGTATGTAACCGACTCCTTCGGACTCGATTTTGACCCACTTTTATCGGACAGATTTAATTCAAACTTTGCGCACCTGTCAAAGATCGATGACAATGCAATAATCCGAAAAAAAAATAAAAAAAATTTAACTAAAAAATTAAAAATAAATAATAGTTTAAAAAAACTAGAACACACGCTTTATATAGAAAACTAAACTAAAAAACAGAAAATAAATATTAATTAAGAATAATGTAAATTTTTTTAATAAATATATAAGTTATTAATAGTTTGAATAAGAAAAAAAATGTTTTATTGTAAAAAAAGCGTGGGGTGCATGGTGTCAATAGTTATGAATATTTAATTGACAGATATGAGAAAGATTATCATTTCGACAATATCATTTTACATTATTCTTAATTAATATTTATTTTCTGTTTTTAAGTTTAGTTTTCTATATAAAGCGTGTGTTCTAGTTTTTTTAAACTATTATTTATTGACTACTTTTCTAGATATCTTCAAGTTAATAGACACTATGTGTGTCTATCAAGATTTTTATTGTAAAGAATATTTCTGCCCTCAGAAGGCTTACAAAATAATTATTGTGAACTAAATCATAGTCTCCTATCAACCGCTTCTTATGATGAAACAGACACTAATATTCTATGCGTTATTTGTGACACAACACTTTTTACCTCCTTATTTCGAGTGACGCCACAATACATTGAACTCCGTAACATTTTGTGGGACGGAATCAGCCATGTTCCATTGTTCATATAATTTTTTTTCAAAGGTGATAAGTAGTTTTTGACAAGAATTACACGCTTACTTAAAATCTGTGTAACATTTTTGTTACCTTGTATGCCTTATACATTACCACCAGGCATAGCACAAAACTTTTCAGCCATTCTGATTTCAATATAATCTTTTCGTACCGCATACTAATAATATAATATGTTTGTTCTATTGTGCTTCTGATATTATAAGAACAACACGGAAGTTGTAAATTTGAAAATAAGGATAATATGGTTCTTGATTGAATTATTCAAATCGCTATATAATAACGCGCTATCCTTTCTGTCAAACAATAAATGTTATTTAACCAAAAAAAGTGCTCAAACAACTCAACAACGAACCCCATACCACAACAATACAATGTATGATCTTTAGTAAAAACCAATTCCCTGCATTTCATTTGTTTTTCCGATTTTGAATCATCTGCGATTGTCGTTTCAATCGGATTGTGGTGTAGATTAAAACAAAAGAATCGTGGCTCCTGTTTCATTTCATTTTCAATTATTTGGGGTGGCGTTTGATCTGATGGGATGTGTCGTAATAGTTTAATTACGAAAGTTAAAACGTTCTTTAATTAATGACGTACGTTGTTTTTTCATAGAAAACACCATTTTATAGAAAACAGAAAGCAGCATTATTCAGCAGCCGCTACCGCCTTTAAACATTAATACAGCCTTGAAAACTATATAATATGTATTCGGTAGGCCGAAGGACAGACTATCAAAACTAAAAAAAAAAATCATGAAACAATCATTTGCCCTGTGCACGAATTGAAAAAAACTATATTTAGTTGTAACGCGAGCAGTGTTTGTGTATTAGGTACAAATTAAAATAAACTAACTAAAACTTTTTAAAATGGATATAAATGAGATTGAGATTTAACGTTTAACGTATAATTAGTTTTGAGTGCTTTTTAGCAGTTCTGATTAGTGACATAGGCAACAACTTCCGAATCCATCATATATCAGTTTCAAATTATGAATGTTTTTTTTTATTAATTCAGTAAATCAAAGATTATCTAAGTCTATGGAAATGTTGCCATGTTGATAATATTTGAATTTATATTTTTTAAATATATAACGCCTAGAATCCTTTTTTATGTATCCTTAAACTGATTTATTACGAACTATGTATAAAAGTGGTTAAGGCTATGTTCAGATGGCAATAATTTGACGCGCGTTTTCAAATCGCGCGACTAGACATTGTGGTATTTTCATACAACTGTTCACATGAGCGCGCGTTAACGCGCGTTAGCGAGCGTTAACGCGGCGCTCAGAGAAAAAGTCTCTAGACGCAGGTGATCGCGCGTTAACGCGCGCTTTGATATTAATGTACCTAATGTCCGTTTGCTGTTCAGTTGAGCGCGCGCTTTCATCGCGATCGCATGTAATTTTGTTAATTTTCGTAATTATATTTATAACAAACTGGGTCTATTTTTCAAAATTGAATGAACCCAATGTGTACGTTTTCTTTTTCTATATTTTTCTTTATAATATAACCACAAAATAATAGCCTCTTCCACGTCCATTTTCTACGTTCTACCGAACTAGACTGACGAGTACTCTCGCAACGCGCATTATTGCTCATCATCTGAACTCTCTTCAAATTTGATCGCGCGTTGACGCGCGTTAACGCGCGTTACATGTGAACATAGCCTAAGTGTCATAAAACTGCGCAGATTATGCCTTATAGTTTTCCACAGACTAAAACATTAAACAACAATAGACTCACACTAATTTAACATGACACGAAAACTATATTCTACGGCTATTTTAACTCAACTGAAACAGTCGGAACCTCCAGAGAATAGAACTATTGTCAGAGTTGTTCCAAGATATTTGCATTTGTATTTTAATATATTTTGACCCAGCGTAGAATAAATCATTTTGTAATATTATTGTTAGTTTTGTATTATTACGACTTTTCATTTACTCTATTTATAAATGGTAATCGCTGCGTTTATCTACTTTAATTTATAGTAGTTACTTACTGTTAGTAGCAGCTGTAATATGCATATAATTAATGTAACATGTAACCTGATTTTACTGTACTTCTATTCTGCCCATCGAGAATAAATTAATGCCAAATCAATGAAATAGACACATAGATGTCTATATGGCTAAATGCCTATACTTACACGCGTACTGAATTCAATCAAAAACAAGATCTACAAAAACCATCCCTCATCCCTTAAACCCTTTTAATCATGATAAAACGTCTTCATTCATTTCATTTACAATTGTAAAGTTTATGCTTTCGGAACCGTCGTAAAACAGTAAACACGTCACTGAAAGGGTTCCCGAATTCCGTCCCGTTTAGCGGTTACTACACTCGTTTGAATTTTACGTTACCTTTTAATATCCTACTTTGGGTAGATCTAACCTCTGTAGGTACTGTATAGATTAGGTATTGTGAGATTCTGTTTGTATCTATGCGATTTTTAAGGGTATATAAAAAAAATAATGGCACTACAACCTTTTTAGGTCTGGGCCTCAGATTCCTGTATCTATCATGAACATTTGTTAAACTAATAGGCAAGTATGTGATCAGCCTTCTGTGCCTGACGCACGTCGTCGACTTTTTGCCGGTTTCCTCACAATGTTTTCCTTCACCGTTCGAGCGAATGTTAGATGCGCACATAGAAAGAAAGTCCATTGGTGCACAGCCGGGGATCGAACCTACGACCTCAGGAATGAGAGTCGCACGTTGAAGCCACTAGGCCAACACTGCTCTTGTAGGGTATATACATATTTATATCTCTTCCCTGTATGTATATTTTAGAAATGTCCTTATTCGTTTACAAAAACATTTATAGTTTTAAGTCAACGGGAATAGACATCTGTGGAAGTAGGTATGGAGAGAAATTGTTGTGCCAAAAATTTATCTGGAATTGAATAGGAATAAACATTTGTATGGCAATCAAGGTTTATAATAATTTACCGAAAGCATTAAAAGATCTATCCTAGATTACTAGACTTAAAAATCTACTTAATGTACTACTTTGGGAAAAAATATATTATTCTAATAATGATTATTTGCGTGAAAAATTATAATTAGTATAAATTTGATAACGTTATAATATATTTTAATAACGTGATATTTTATCACTACAAATAATATAAGAATTGACTATATATACGACTCTTTATGTATTTAGCTTCTATTTAAAATTCCTTTTAAGACAAATTTGCACGCCATTATGTAAAGCAGGTTAGGCAGAATACCTATGCGAACTTTAGATTGTACCACCATAATATTTTTTTCTGTAGCGGCGACATTATGTACTGTTATGCTTTGTTAGGATATAATTATGTTATTACTAATATTTGCTTTTTTATTTTTGCTCTCAAACATCACACATTTTACAAGGAGATATCTGATTGTCAGATACTTATGAAAATTTTGTTCTGATTACTTATATGTAGACGGAGAGTTCATTGTCATATATATGGTATATTTAGATTTTGATATTCATAAAAACGAAATCATTCTAATTACATAATTTTTACCAAAGTACTTTTTTCGTTACTGTCAAATCGTGTTTACGCTGTGATTTAGACGGATGGGTACTTTAGTTAAAGCTGTTCAATTAGATGTATTTTTAAGAATAAGGGTAGCTGCGCATCTGTACCTAAGGCCTTAAAGATACGTAGATATGATAAAACTAACTATTTTGCAACTACCCTCAAATCCGCCACGTAGCAGCCCTGAGCATCGTGGATAAGTAAACCGAACTGACAACTTCGACCCTTTTAGATTTGAAAGGGTTGACGCAAAAACTTCATTAGTATTCTGAGCTCAGGTGTTTTAGGGTTGGTGAAATTTATAAGATTTTCCATCTTTTGCAAAAGATAAATAAATAAAATAATTAGAAGATAATTTGATAACCCCTTAAGCTTTGGAGAAGACGAAAATGTCATGAATCATGAGTAATTGAAGCATTAAATTTATTTTTATTACTAGATATGTTTTCCATATTTTTGATGAGATACTTAATGCGGTACCAATTACAATAATACGCTCAATCGAATATTTAGTAATAATATTTTATTTATTCACAAAAATACATACACTTTCCTAAACTAATACGACAAGGTCGAAAAAAAATGCAACATTATAAAATATATAATATTAAATACATAACAATATCGCTACTGTGACAGACATACAAAAAGCTGCTAAAGCTTTTAGTACGGTCTAAATAAAATATTCTGCAGTGGAAGTTCAGGCGCACCGAAGACAAAAACAAGAGTAATTATTTGCGTTTATTTTTAATTATACGCTTAAATCTTTACTCTACACCACACCACACACTGCAAAAATGTTAAGCCTCCAACAAGTATTTTCAGTGTCCAAGCGAATTGACACATTTTGACAGGCGTCCTTCCCGCCTAAAATTGAACTGACAACCAGTGACAGGTTAATTCGTTTTATACAGCTGAATAAACCAAAATCTTAATAGGATAAAATTATTACAGACTTTTTAAGTGTTACGGCATCGATAACTGATTTTAATATTTTACTCAATTGTGAAAATAGAAAACAACACTAAACTATTTAATTAATAACAATATCCTCTTACTTATGTGCCTTTGAACAACTATTAAAAAATTTCAAACATCAATGATTATTCTTATTTCTTAGTACAATGAGTTACAAAGTGGTTTAGATAAGAATAGGAACGTCAATAACCTCTATTGGTCAAATACATCTTGAAAGTACATTTTGCAAACAAATTTAATTTGCTCAAGGATTTTACATAACGGTATATTTAACTTGGATTAAATGCGTCTTATTTATTTTATTAGTATGTTTGACATTGTTGTCTATTAACACAATTGTCGAATATCGACGGAAAAATCATTATATGCTCTGTGGCATGTGTCAAGCCCATGACGATTGACAGTCAAATAATATAATGTAAACTGTCACGCGAACCATTGGTGATTGGAGACAGTTTAACATTTTTTCTAATTTGAATCTTATTTGTGGACTAAATAAATACCATTATTCATTTGTATTATGTATTTCTATTTTATTGTCGGTTTATATGTGCCAACAATTTCTGAAAAGTTTAGTTTTTTTCTAATTAGGAATCTTGTTAAGGATTCCTTATTGTATAATTATACTCATACGGTGAAACTTGGCTAAAAATGAGTGAAGAAAGCTGTGAAGAGAGACAAAATAACGAAATGGTCGCATTACAGGTTATAAGATTTTCAATTTCAAAACAAACAATATTATTTATATAAGAATTTAGTGAATAAATTTAACTTATATGCTTCAAAAAACCACGAATCTCTTTTTAGATATTATTTAATTTTAATTCTGATTTTGTGCCTTAGAATTTTATCATTACTTTTATTTTAGATCCTTCTAATTAAATACACGTAAATATTATAAAAAAAGTTCAACAACATTTAACATTATAAAGCACTTAGTGACATTTTGAATATCTCACATTCTTAATACAGAGTTATATTTTCTATATTTTTTAGTTAGTAGTTTTTTTATCTGTTTATCATATTATGGTTATAATTTTAGTTTTACTATTAATTATTGTTGATGCCATGTAAAGTATCTTTAAAGAAATCTCCAATGATATTTCTTTCTGAAAATAATCTTAAATATTACAGGCAATATATGGAGATGCAGTGGTTGACATTCGTAAAAAAGCTGTTTGGAGTGAGTGGCGTCCTTTGGACATACTATTAACATTATTGCCCCTGCAAAACTCAGAAGGAGTTCACTGTTCAGTCACTCTTCAGTTGAAATGTTGTCATAATTATCCAGATAGGTAAGCAATTTCTTTTTTTGAAAACACTAAGCCAAAAAAAACTGTTTTCTGATTGGAATCAGATGCCCAAAAATCATATATTAAATACTGAAGTTATTGTATAATTTTTTAGACCACCCACAATTGCAATTAATAAAATGTTTGGTCTATCTGATGAAAATGCAGCAAAACTTATCTCAGATCTAAAGAAAATAGCTGTTGATTTATGCGGGGAAGTCATGATTTTTCAACTAGCACAACATACACAGGTAATTATAACTCAATTTTTAAAAATCATTAATATTATTTTACCATTCATTTAACATGTTATACTAATTGCTAAGGTTCGTAATATGGGTAACAGTACAATCATAAGCATGAGACTGAAACATTGTATCTGATTAAATTATAATCATAAATGGGAATGTCAACAGGTTATAGGATATCAGTTCTGACGTTTTTACTTAAGCCTAAAAACAAATGAGCTTGATCAACTTACAAGTTGTAAAGAAATAACTTTATACAATTAATTAATAATAATACTGTGTTTGATAACATACAGAAGACATTGGTATACTTGAGTACCCATTTATGAATCATTTTGGTTTGACCAAGTTACCTACAGATACAGTTTTAGTAGCTGCTTATTAATCCTTAATTTTACTTTTATAGCAATTTTTGCATGATCACAACAAACCTACACTTTCATTTTATGATGAAATGTTGAAACAGAAGACTGAGATGGAGAAATTGAAACAACAAGACATAGAATTAAAGGAGAATGAAGAGGTATTTTTTTAATTTTTAATATAGATACAATGATCCACTTTGCTTATTTCTTTCAAAAATACACTTTTGGTGATCAAAAAATTTCTAATTTTAGCGGAAAAAAATGAAGGATGAAATACAAAGACGACAGGAAACATTAAAGAATTCTGCTAGAAGAGTACACAGGTCTAGTCTCAGCCAAGAACAGCCAGTTACAGAAGGGCAGGGTGATGCTCCTAAACTCTTATAGTAAGTTTTAGCACATTTTACCCCCTATAAAACCATCTGATTCTTTTTATCACAGTGTAAACACAATTTGACAGATAGAGACAAAACAGTACTTTAGATAAGACATAAAAGCTTTTCTTGTGATTATATGACGAAACTTTTGGAACTACATATTAAATTTATTAGACATTTATTACCAACATAAAAAGTAAATTGAAAAACTATAATTTTTTATATGTTTTTGTTGGTTAAACAAGATTGCAATGGTTACATTATAAACACCACAGTTATAATGTAACACAATTTAAAAAAAAATCTAATCTCACAATTACACTTGTGTGTTACCACATTAAGAAGCTTTGGGCCTCAGATTATCTGTTTTTATAATTTTCTTAACACGTTCTCCATGAACCGAAACCGAACCAAAACCGATTTTTAATACATCAATATTGAATCAATTTTTTTCTATTACAGTTACGCAGACGAAAAAATGTCGCCCGCTAAGAAAGTGATACGCGGTACGAACGTACCATGTACGTGCAACTCTCGTGGTGCGTACGTCCTGAGGTATACGCAACGCAATAACAAGAAGGTTTATATTGGCAATTGTTTGGGTTAGTATCTATATTGTCTTTGAATTACATTCACTTTTCAATATAATTTATTTGTACTGAGAAAATGCTAGCTTTGCTCTGAAGTTTTACTTGGTTGTAGCTTGATAATAGCCCTGATATATGACTATACAAATATATGTTTTTAATTTGAACCTGTAATACCATAAATTAGAGCATTCAATCTAACGCTTAATGATAATAATGTTAAGATAGATGTACAAATTCAAATTTAAGTTCATAATCTTTATTCATAAGCTTAAACAATGTACACTTATGAACGTCAATAAAGAAATACATATTAAATGCTTCTAATTTTACATTTACTGCCAGTTCTTAAATCAAGGGCGTGGAACGGACGATAAGAACTGGCAAGAAACTCTCCGCCACTCTTTTTAATCGCTAAGTTTTTGTTTTACAAATTGTTTGTAAGGAGCTGCCACCATTACACCATGTTCCACATGACATCTTTAAGTAATTAAGCTTTAATTATCACCTTAGTAATTTAATTTTAGTTATAAGCATGGTAGGCACAAAATATTTATTTAAAAAAGCTTCGTGTAGCGAGTTTCTCAACAGAATGTTTCTAAACGTAACGCTATCATGTATCATGTATCTAGAATCATTTTCAATTTACATTAAATTTTGATAACATAAAGGTTTGTCCTCTATCATCAGGAGGCATGGTGAAATAGGAGCACGCACTTACATTCTCGTGAGAACAACACGCAAATACATAGTCGATTAGATTTATACTAAAAACATATTATAAAAATAGAATGCAACTACATTATTAGCTTAGCCCTATCAGGTAAAAGGTTGCCAGCATCCTTATGCTAAGATTTATCATAAAATCAGATGAAAACAATATAATAATTGATTTAAGTATCTCAAGTTATTTTCCCGTATAAAATTCCATAACTTAACTCAAAACTAGTATTTATTTAGAACAATATACCTTAATAAACTCTTAGAATTTTAACGAAAACTTATTTTTTTATTTATTATTTATTTACACTTCGTTGCATTGCAATATAAAAAATGTAACATAATTAAATGTAAAGGAAGGCAACTGGCGGCCTTATCGCTTTCGAGCGATCTCTTCCAGGCAACCACTGTGAGAAAAGAATACAAAAATGTATTAAATTAGTTAAGGTAGGCGAGAAGTGCAAAAATACATATTACATAATATGGTTATTAAGAAAAAAAAATAAAATTTTATTCAAGAACATGCTTTACAAAGATTATAACACATTCAGGTCACTCGTCAAACGGCTCCACAACGTACCTCGCAATCGACGACGACGGACAGCAAGTGATCGCCAAAAAATGGTGTCTTTCCCCTGCCTCGGATTTCCAGACTCGGAACAGACAACTAAACTCAGTCCAGCAAGATCTAAAAGCCATGTGCAGATTGAAACACCGCTCCCTCATCCCGTACGTTGCTATGGAAACGGAATCTAAAAAGTCTGCTCGTCAATTCGTCTACATCTTCCGAGATTTCGTTTTGGGCAGCTCGCTCAAATACCTCAAGAATAAAAGTTCCTTCGGTGATATGTTTGAAGTGTTGAAACTAGTGAGACATGTTGCGTTGGGGGTGTTCAGTGCGTTAAATGAGTTGCATAGTGTTAATGTGTTGCATAGAGATGTGAGGTGCGAAAATGTCTTCTTGGAAGACAGTGGGACGGTCAAGTTGGTTGGGGCAAGTTTGGATATTCGATTGATGGAGGTGTATGAGGGGGAGAGTTATTGTGACCGGTGAGTTATTTATTAAATAGTCTAAACTGCTCTCTATAAACGCGAACTGGTGACATTTAGAACGATTTAAATTGATGTATGACATACGGTTAACAAATTGTATGTCTACTTAATAATAAAATTAAGTAGGTACAATTTGTGGGAGTGTTGGCCAAGTAGCTTCAGCGTGCAACTCTTATCCCTGTGGTCGTAGGTTCGATCCCCGGCTGTTCACCAAAGCAATTTTTTTTTATATTTAACATTCGCTCGAACGGTGAAAGAAAACATCGTGAGTAAACCGACATGTCTTGGACCCAAAAAGTCGACGGCGTGTGTCAGGCACAGGAGGCTGATCACCTATTTGGCTATTAGATTGAAAAATTATCATGAAACAGAAATTTGAGGCCCAGACCTAAAGAGGTTGTAGCGCCACTGATAATAATAATAATATTAAGTAATTATTAAGATATATTAATATTCATTTGGCTTTTGGATTTGGCTAAAATTGTTTCCGAAGACAACAAAGGAAATTAAAACTATGTACTTATTTCTACTAAAAACTAAAAGGAGATTAAACGCACACGTCTAAAAACTACGTTCATAAATTTCTTATAAGTGGGGGTCTTAAATGTACGGTATCCATGTCTTTGTATTGTTTAGTTAAAAACTATATAAATTTCTCATTTAGTTTTTTATTTTATTTAATACTATCTGCCCCCGTGAACTTCGTTTCGTCTTAATTTGAGTTTCTTTATGAAACTGGTTTATAGGTATTCCCGTTCAATTTTTCCATTCAATTTAAATTTTCTCTTCACACGTTCAGAGTTTAAAATATAAAGAAGTGCGTGCGTACAAAGTACACATGTCAGAAGTGAAACTTCTTTGGCAAACTAATTTTTAAGTCTTGTTCATATAATATTTTATACAAATCTTTAACTTTAAATTTCCGAGACTTAGAGGGAGAGGGAAGGAAGATAAGTTCGGAATTAAATGAATTTAATTGTCATTAAAATGTTAGAAGTGTCGCAAAATTAATACAAATTAAAGAAAAAATATTTTAATTTATTTCTTCGATTCTCGTAATTTGAGATTTCAATAAATTATTTTCCATAGAATATAAAATACTAAAATGTCATAAATTCTCTTTACGAAATTTTAATTTTAAAAATAGAGTTTCTATAAGGTAATTCGCTCTTCTCACTCTCTCTCAATCCGTCTCAATCGCTCTCTCCCTTTTCTTCGACAACGCGGCACATCTTCGTGACCCTAATATTATTATTGCTTTTCATCCGTAAAAATGTTACCCTCGCCTAAAGAAGTTTCACTTCAAAATTACAAAAATATATATTTCTTATGATTTACAGACAAACAAAAGCTCAGGACATCTACGCCGCAGCGCAATTATTGCTGTCAATAGTATGTCCCGAGGCAATTCATGAAATACCGTCCGATTTCCCTGGTTCAGCCAAAGACTTCTTCTCGAGGTAAAATTAATTCCTAAATTTACAATTTCAAAAATATGATATTTTTCTTTTGATATCTTGTATCGATAAATTCTAATTATGATTTTTAAACATTATTTAACAGTTATACATATAAATACATTTTTGTGAGTGTGATAATAAATAATAAGAGCAGTGTTGGCCTAGTGGCTTTAGCGTGCGACTCTCATACCTGAAGTCGTAGGTTCGATCCACGGCTGTGCACCAATGGACTTTCTTTCTATGTGCGCATTTAATATTTTGCTCGAACGGAGAAGGAAAACATCGTGAGGAAACCGACATTTCTTAGACCCAAAAAGTCGACGGCGTGTGTCAGGCACTGGAGGCTGATCACCTACTTGCCTAATAGATTTAAAAATGATCATGAAACAGATTCAGAAATCTGAGGCCAAGACCTAAAGAGTTTGTAGCGCCACTGATTTATTTAAATTAATAATAAAATGTACGTTTAAAGTCCCCTTACCCCTCACCCCATTGAAGTAATTGTAGATGTTTGACAGAGGACGAGCATTCACAATGGCCGGCTGAGAAATTGGTACAGCATGGGTTTTTGGTTGACGCACCAGTGAAGTTACCTAATAGTAAGGATAATAACCGAGAAAATGAGTCTGAGGTTGGTAAAATGTATTCTATTATTGAAGTTATACTTCTTTTGGCGCATTAGAGAAAAATTTTACGATGCGCGTGCTCCGTCACAGAAAACCGACACCCTGAAGTTAGCTATAGTCAACATTTTAGTTTTTCCTATTGTTAGTGTCGTTTTTTCTAAAAACGTAGAATAAAATTTGTGAAAAGATTTTTATCTTGTTACGTCAAAGAAGTATAGCTTATAACGCGTGTACATAAGTACACGCTTTTTATTTTTGAATTTTGCCAATTTGATCGTATACTTAGTAACTAAGCTAAAACTTAATCTTTTTCGCTGCTTGACGTGATATTCCATTTGTCATTATTATAATACATAATGAGATAGAATAACGTCAGGAAATACTCATTAAATAGCTATGTATAAAATATATAATAATAACACAATATTAAAATCACAATAGGAGAAGAAATAAAATAGACAATGGATGTAAAATAATTACCTCAGGTACCTTTATAAATTAGGAAAGTGTTGCAAGGTGATTTTAAGTGATATTTTTTTAAGGACGAAGGTGGCAATACAAAAATAAACAGTATTAACACACAAGTGAACGGACATTCGCGATTGAACGCCGAGTTTGAAGTTCTCACGTGGCTCGGTAAGGGTGCTTTTGGGGATGTATTGAAGGTGATTTATTACTCATATTATTTTACTAAAGGTAAATGCTTCCGTACTTTAGTAGGTATTGGATTCTTAGAAGAACGATTGATTTGGCATACAAAACTGCCATCAATAATTTACAAAACCTTGCCATTTGAGGAAAAATATTAAAGCAAATTTCTTCAAATGGCAACAATATTAAAGATGTCACTATAAATTGTCATTGTTGTCATCTGTCAAGTGGATTGTGCGTGATCGAATTAAAATAAATAATAAAAAGTTATTTTCATTATAACACAGTAAGGAAAAGAAGGAAGAAGTTGTCTCTTTCTTTCTTTGAAAATTTGTTTCTTCTCGTCCTTTCTACTCACTTGTTTTAAGAACAGGCAGTAGAATTATCTGATGTTTTAGTTAAAACTAATATATGCTCAAATACAGTTCTCTTTTCTACGTACAAACATTATAATTTTTTTAATAAAGTAAATCGAATTTCAGGTCAAAAACAAACTAGACGGCGGCTTCTACGCAATAAAACACGTCAAACTGAATCCCAAAAGTGTTGAATTGAATAAAAAAATAACCCGCGAAGTGAAGTTATTGTCGCGGCTAAATCATGAAAATGTCGTCAGATATTATAATGCCTGGATTGAGACTATTATTGACACGGAGATAGAAGACACGAGCGTTGAAACTACTCCGGTTAAAAGAAAAGGGGATAGTTTGCTTGATGTTGTAGCTAAACTTGGACAGGTCAAAGTAAGTATTAATAACTTATTTTTAATAATTAAGGAAAATTATAATTCTAGATTTTTTTATGAATACATTACTATTAAATATTAGTGTTTTTAGTATTTTTGGTTACTAAAGACGGATTTTAAATTGTCGTCAAGCAATAAATGTCACTGACAGTAGGAATGTGCACGCAATGCAACCCGTTATCGATATTTAGCTACCTGCTATTTCCAGATAGTGAAAAATTATTACTATTAATAATTAACATAATTCAGTATCTATCGTACCTATCCCGTTATAGATATGCACCTCTACAATTCTTACGCACATCACTACACCTCTCCATAAGATCTGTAAGTGCGAGCGAGACAGACGATGAATATGGTGTATGACCCGAACCTCAGTTCATAATGCGTCGACTATAATAAATTTAAATTGTGTTAGAGGGAGGGAAATGAAATCGTGAAATGGTCAAATCACGTATCTTAAAAACACTATAATCGAAACTAATTCGTATCTCAAGTTGCAATCTCGCCTTGAGCGATGTCAAATACGTCAAACTTCATACAGAAAAATGTTTTTTTTTTGGCGATTACGATTTGTGCATTAGCCAGCGTCAAGTATAGGATTTTTTATAATTCGTGCTTGTCTTTAGAAATTCGACCGTGTCCTCCATGTACGGTTTAGGCACTCGCCCGGTACCGCACAACCCTCCCAAAGGCCGAGAACAAATTTAAATTAAAACTTGCCCTCGAACCGGGAATCGAACCCGGTACCCCTCACCTAGCTGCCACTTAATAAGACCGCTAGGCTATGAGGCCTCCAGAAAAATGGTTCGACAAGTCTTGATACTAAATTTAAATTGGATTGTCGTTCTAGAATACGTATACGTACGTAGGTGAGAAAAAAATATTCGTTAACAAGATTTTTTGCCTTATTTCAAAAAATTTTAGTAATTTATCTTCTATTCTTAATATAGGTAAATTGGTCGATGTCAGATGGTCCAGTGCAGACTCGAGACAGCGAATCATCGAGTGAAGAAGATTCTGATGATGACGATGATGAACCGGATCTCTGGTTTAATATCATGAAGTGAGTGTTATTTCTCGAATTTAAAAATGTATACTGAATTTTAATTCCGTAGAATTCTGACAGCATTTTTGACATGTCAGAGATGGCAAACCTTTTTTTTTTGACCGGGCACATTTTTAACGGCGAGTGATAATTACGTCCTTGTCATCACACAAATAGTCTAGTCAACAAGTTCAAAAACGTGAAAAATAGAGATAAAGGTCCTAAAAATATGAGCGATGGCTCATTCGATTCGTAATCACCTCTAGAAAAATGTTTTTGAAGGATTTTGGTGCAGGTTAAAAATTGCAATTGTTATTAACAAAATAAGATGAAAAAAAAATGATGTTTCGTTTTTGTTAATAACTCGAAAAATATTAACATTAAGTAAAGATAATATTTTAATTATTTAAAAAATGTGATGCCAGCTAAATAATAAAATAAAGTAACTGAAGTTAATTCGATATATTTTGTGATATTGAAATATTTGATTTTTGTATTAGTTCACTTGAGTATGTAAATATTTTGATTTACCTTTTTACATTAAAAATACATAGATTTTTTTTATTGCCCTTAAAAAGTCAAATTTGTCCCTTTTTCGGTGGAGAAGTTTTTTAGTTGCAACACTTATGAAATGTCAGTATTCTACGGAATGAAAAATCAGAGTATAGTGTTACATTTCACACAGACTTTAGTAAACTACAGAAAGAGACAAAAGAGTTCATTGGTTAAGAGTGCTATTTAACTGATGTTTACTCTTTTGTCTCTTTCTCTCTTTGAAAATTTGTTGAGTATATATTCGTGGTAAAGGAAAATCTGTATATTGATTAGATTATGACTGTCTCTTACATTGTATCTAATAATATGAAAGGAAGTAATTAAGAACTAAGCAAATTGAACCTTTTATGATAACAAAAATATATCTATAGTCCGACATAGTAGACTTTCTACTACCACGAGATCGGTATCTACGCGAGTGAAACCTTGGTATTGATAGTTATTAATATTTTAAAGAATTTCAATAAATATTTTGTATTAGCCACGACGAAGACTCGAGCAGTGTCATAGAGTTTGAAGTGGATTCTCAAAACAAGTCGTTAACAGCGCCCTCTGAAGACACGACGATATCAGTTGAGCCACGCCTTCAACAGGTGCTGTACATACAAATGGAGTTCTGCGAGAAAAACACTCTACGACAGGCTATAGACAATTCGTTACATAGAGAACATTTTCGCGCTTGGAGGCTGTTTCGAGAAATTTTAGAAGGTATTTTGATAAAAATTATTCATATTTAAGAAATTTTAATTTGATTATTTCTGTACCAAAATATGACATAATATTAGTATGTCTAAATGTCTAACATACTCCAGCAATATCTTAAATCAGTAAAAATACCATAATACAATTGATTTATATCAGCGCCATCTGTCATAGTGTACAACGAGTAATATATTTTGAGATAAACGTCATGTATACTTATTATTTATTTTATTATACATTAAGGAGTATTAGCCAAGAAGTTAAACATGTAACTCTCATCTAGGGTCTTACGTTCGAACCCTAGGTTCAAAAATTAATATAATAAAATTCTAACACCTTTATTATTTTTTTTTTAAATCAATTGTTCACGAAACTTAAATGGTAGGTTGAAGGAAGAAATTACTAGGAAATTGATACCTAAAAACAGTAAGTAAATTATCAAAACAACTGAAATTCAAATTCCAAATAATTTTAATAAATTTTCGATCAAATCAAATAATTTAACCAAACAAAAAATTAATCGAAATAATAATAAGAAATACAACCTTTTAAACAATTTGTCCCCCTGTAGGCCTTGTAAGATTCAGCGACCTTTCGTCAAAGAATATATGTTATTGACATACGGAGGTCATACATAGCGCTAGACCGAATCTTTGCCTTAGCCCCAAAAAGGACATACTCTTATAGCCCGGCAGTGCACACACTCACATGTGTTAACTTTTATTATTTATTTAATTAAATTCTGAGCATTTTTATGAAACATATTCTTAAGAATTTTGCTACAATAGTTACTCATTTGACTCGTTCGGTTGTTTACGAATTGACTCGAACATCTCCCCGAAGTGGGATGGTCGTGTCAGAGTAGGGAATAGATTATAAAAGAGGTTGTGACATATGCGCACGGGCAATTCCTGTGTTCAAGTTTGAAGTTATACAGTTTACGTAAAATCAGTGAAGTTCTTACCCTAAGAACTAGATCAACTAGCCCTTATACATGGATGTCCTTGGGCTGCAGTAGCTGCCTTTTATGATTTCTCCGTTCTATTTCCCCTCTAGCACATAATACAACCACGATAGTCAGGCACAAAAGGCTGATACCAATGAAACGTATACAGAATAGTGTCTGTCTCACTTCAAAATTTATGTCAGATAACTATGAATCTTCAATTTATAGGTTTGGCTCACGTTCACCAAAAAGGCATGATACACAGGGACTTGAAGCCGGTCAACATATTCTTGGACTCCAACGATCACGTCAAAATTGGAGACTTCGGTCTCGCTACTAAGGTCTTCACTGGATTACCTGTTAATGGTAAGATTATTTATAATGTATATACTTATTTATTTATTTATTAACACTTCGTTGCATTAACATAATAAAAATTGAACATAATTTAATGAAAATGGAAGTTATCGCTTTCGAACGATCTCTTCCAGGCAACCACTGTGAAAATAATGTATTCAATTAAATAAGGTAAGCAAGAAGTGCAAAAAATCATAGTACATATACCTACTTAACAGGAAAAAAGGATACATGAATCACGATAATTTTAGATCAGTCTCTCGTCAGTTAGTAGTTAGTACGAAAGTTAGTATGTCTATGATGTGGACAGGTAATGTTAGTACCGTAGAAATTTAAAGGAAGATAGAGAAGGAGCTAAGCGATTAGGAAGTGAGTTCCATAGCTTAACTGCAGAGACCTTAAAGGATTCCCCAAGGATATAGTTTTCGGAAGAGCTATAGTTATGGCTCCCAAAAACTCAAAAACACTTATAAATAGTGGACTAAATAGGTGCCTACGCTGTTTGACTCAAACTCAAAATAACTTTATTAATATAGGTAAACAAGTACACTTATGAACGTCAACAGAAAAGATGTTAAATTGATTCTAAATTTACATTTACTACCAGTTCGCAAGTCAAGGGCGTAGAGCGGACAAGAAGAACTGGCAAGAAACTCTCAGCCACTCTTTTTAATCGCCAAGGTTTGTGTTATACGATTTGTTTGAACTGGAGCAAATCAACCCCAAGAATTAGGATCATTTAAGTAATCGTCAATCGTTTGTTACTATGGTAACGATAAAAAAAATCCTTCAAATCTGTGATTTTAAATAGTAATTTTTTATTTTGTAAGATTATGGAGTTGTAGTTTGTTAAGATTATTTTTTAGTTAGCTCGTATATTGTGACTAAATAAGCGCACTATGTGTATATGGAATCGCCAAGTATTTTGTTTTCGAAATATATTTTTTTCCACTTTCTTTCTTGTTTGCTTGGGTTGCTAGACGAACTTGAATTTGATTAAATTTTTGCCAATGTTATAAGTTACGCCCTCAATTATATAATGGTTTAGTAAGTGTGATTGTGATCTATTTAAAAGCAAAGTAGTAGATTTTATATTATCAATCTCACCTCTCTCATTGATTCCATACTAATTTATTTTTATCCTTACGTCTGACAATTGAGTGCCTTTCTTCATGTTAAGGATATATCGAGGCGATGTACTCATAGAGCAAGATCCCAGGGCCGCCAGACGTCACGTATTTTCTGACGGATGAAATGTGGACGATTGAGTAGTGTTAGTATGTACTATGATCGTATGCCTACCTGCTAGCTTGGTCAAACGGCCAATTTCCAGGTATCAGGTAATCAAGGTACACAAAAACATTACTTACTTCACGTAAATTCTCATGGCTGATTTTTATATATGTTTTCGAGTGTATAGTTAAAAATAAATTGTCAATACTCCCAGACACTTTCCGTCGGCCATATTGCTTGACAGACGCTTTAAGGGTCTCAAAATAATTAGTCAACTTCACGTAAATTCTGACGCTCCATTTTTATATATGTTCATCCGACAACTATTTTAAAAGCTTTGACAAGAAGACAGACCGATCCAAGGGGCCAATCATCCCCTAAACTAAATTTTAATATCTCTGTCAGTGGGAGCGCGAGAGCATTATCTACGCGCATGAGACTGAGTGAGACCGACTGCGCTGTTAAAGCCATGAAAATTACTTGAACAGATATTTTATAATTTTTAGAACTTTTGTTGACAAGTAAATTATAGCAACAAAAATAAGAAAAAAAATTGACATATAATAAATAACACAAAGTTAGCCGACATTTTTAATTTTTTTTTTGGCCAACAGCTAAAGTCACTCACAAAAAAAGTATTCAGTGTTCTGCCGTGTCTGTTGAGTGCAGCTGTGACTATAGTAGCAACGTGTGTAAAAAAAATAAAAATATTTGCAGTGTTTTGAAAGATATAAAGGCTTCTCTAGTAAATTTGTAAAGATTCTGATGTTAATTTAATATTGTTCACGCAAGAGACATTAAAAAGGTGTCAAGTAATTTTAAAACATAGAAAAGAACATAACCTTAAGTTTAAAGACGTTGTTTTGCCAGGTGATTTATTGGAAAGTGGTTATCACAGACAATGTTATAAATCATTTACAGGGTTAAATAAAAAAATACTTTTTACCAAAAAGTAAATCAATCAACAAATCTAATTCCGAAGAAAAATCATCAAATATTACAGAAAATTCATGTGTCGAATCCTCAACGACAGTTGAATTAGACATAGCAAGTATTGAGCCAGAAGCATCTACTTCTCAGCATTCTAATTCAACAACCGATTTTTTACCTGATCCTATAACAGTACCCAGCCCATCTATTTTACCTGAGTCAGTCGAAACGGTTTCTCCAAATGTACAAGATCATATTGAGCACCTGGAAAATATTGATTTACTTTCTGATAGTAATACTGAGGTTGATACTGGTGTAAGTAATACTCAAAAGAGTCTTACTTGTATATACTGTAACCAACAAACGAAAAAGCACAAGTCCAAAAGATTGCCGCTAATTTCCTCTGAGCATCAAGTTTTTTTATCCAAAGTAAAAAAAGAATATGAAAATAATACAGAGTTTATTGATAAAATTGTGAATTATTCCCATCCTCATGTATATTATCATAACATCTGTCAATTGAATTTTTCATATGAAGCCTCATCAAACAAAAAAACTACTAAAACTGATTGGCATGATCTTCGTGAACAACATCAAGCTGCTTTTGCTGAAATATGTTCCTTTATCGAAGACAACATTGCTGCTATTTAAATATAAGTGGTATTTTTAAAAAATATTTTTTAGTTCTAATTAATAAATTGAAAAAAAAATTAAAAATGTCGGCTAACTTTAGTATTATTTATTATATGTCAATTTTTTTTCTTATTTTTGTTGCTATAATTTACTTGTCAACAAAAAGTTCTAAAAATTATAAAATATCTGTTCAAGTAATTTTCATGGCTTTAACAGCGCAGTCGGTCTCACTCAGTCTCATGCGCGTAGATAATGCTCTCGCGCTCCCACTGACAGAGATATTAAAATTTAGTTTAGGGGATGATTGGCCCCTTGGATCGGTCTGTCTTCTTGTCAAAGCTTTTAAAATAGTTGTCGGATGAACATATATAAAAATGGAGCGTCAGAATTTACGTGAAGTTGACTAATTATTTTGAGACCCTTAAAGCGTCTGTCAAGCAATATGGCCGACGGAAAGTGTCTGGGAGTATTGACAATTTATTTTTAACTATACACTCGAAAACATATATAAAAATCAGCCATGAGAATTTACGTGAAGTAAGTAATGTTTTTGTGTACCTTGATTACCTGATACCTGGAAATTGGCCGTTTGACCAAGCTAGCAGGTAGGCATACGATCATAGTACATACTAACACTACTCAATCGTCCACATTTCATCCGTCAGAAAATACGTGACGTCTGGCGGCCCTGGGATCTTGGACTATCAGGGCTTATTATTTTAAGATGAAATTGTGCAACAACTTCGTTCTTTGTTGTACATTATTAAATGAAAAAAGAATCGTAAAACGGATGCAGGAATGTGTCTAACTCGCTGACATAACCAGAGACTGAAGAATAGTTAAGATAGATAAATTACGTTACAGATAAAACGCAAGATAGCAAAGACACTGATGGACTTCTCACGGGAAAGGTAAATTTCGCTTTCACTATAATTTTATAATTAAACAGAAATTATAGGTGGATTTTACTCTTCGTAAATGGCTAATTGGCGTGTAATTCTGTAGGTTCGTTATATCTATCTGGAACCATACCTATACCTGCAGCTGAGTTTCATCATCGGACGTCGAGGCAGAATACGAAATTCCACCCGTATCACCTCGATGTCCACCGGTCCACAACTGAGCGTTTTTCAAGGCAGTGTAGCATACACGTGTATCATAAAATAAAAAATAAAATGTCGATAAAAATATGATACATGTGTATGCTACAGCAGTTTTTGTCGCGCACTACCACTTGTGGACCCAGCTGCCCACTGAAGTATTTCCGAACCAATTCGACTTAGGGTCCTTCAATAAAAGAGCGTACCAATTCTTAAAAGGCCGGCGACGCACTCGCGAGCCCTCTGGCATTGAGAGTGTCCATGGGCGGCGGTGTCACTTTTCTATTAAATAACATAATAATTATTTGTCGTGGCTCTGCACGAATCCTGCTCTTTTAGTGAATTATATTTTAGGGTAAGATTAGAAACGAGAATTAGATTCCCGTATTTCTAAAATGTTCTTAGAATTCTGCATTTCACCCTTGGCGTCGAGATTTAGACGTATATCTTACCCTTAGATCGAACAACTCCAATCCAATGTATTTTTGTGTGAAGTCTGCTTTACCCACCGCATCATAAATTAGATAGAGTCACCTGATGGTTTATTTTTTTAGGTAGGAACAACACTGTACGTGGCACCCGAGCTACAACAGTCCGCAACCAAAGTTATATACAATCAGAAAGTAGATATTTACTCCCTCGGAATTATTCTATTCGAAATGTTCCACGCACCATTTGAAACTGGCACCGAAAGGTTCACAGTATTAACCAATTTGAGGAAAACTGATGTTATGCTGCCCCCGGACTTTGTTAAAGAGGAGAATGCTAAGCAGATTCATGTTATAAGGTACGTCTAATTAAATATCTCTTACGTGTTTGGGTTTTAGCTGTAAAAAAAACTAGCTGAATCTGTTTCATGGTAATTTTTTTATCTATTAGGTGATCAGCCTCCAGTGCCTGACACACGCCGTCGACTTTATGGGTCTAAGATGCGTCGGTTTCCTCACGATGTTTTTCTTCACCGTTCGAGCAAATGTTAAATGCGCACATAGAAAGAAAGGCTATTGGTACACAGCCGGGGATCGAACCTAGCTCTGTTTTTATATTTATATTAAAGATTTTTTTATATGCATTTTAAAAGGATTACGAACTATAAATAAAAGATCGAGTCTGTGGAAAGAAGGCAGTTATGGGAACTAATAGAATTCTTGGAAAAGGAAAGTCTTATACCCAAAAAGTCGACGGCGTGTGTCAGGCACTGGAGGCTGATCACCTGATTACCTATTAGATTAAAAATTATCATGAAACAGATTCAGAAATCTGAGGCCAAGACCTAAAGAGGTTGTAGCGCCACTGATTTATTTTTTATAAAAAAAACCTACTAAAATTCTCCATGTTCTTGTCGACTGGAAATAGTGTTGTTAAATTTCAGACACAGTGCACGAAAAATTCCATTTCATCTATATTTCAGATGGCTGTTAGACCACGATGCGGGTTTAAGACCGACTAGCGCAGAGTTATTGGCCAGCGAACACGTTCCTAGAGCAGTTCCCGAAGGAGCTCTGTCCGGACTTTTGTCCCATACCCTGTCAGATAGGGGTTCGAGGGGATACCAAAGACTTGTCACAGCCTGTTTGGAGCAAAAGCCGTCGCCGGCTGAAGACTTTACATACCACAGTGCGATGAAAACGAAACCTATGGAAGTTATCGGTGCTATTAAAGATGTTATTACTAAGGTATTGCTTCTCTAAGTTACAGTTTTTTTACTTAAAAGGCCGGCAACGCACTTGCGAGCCTCCTGCCCATTTACCTCCTGTTACATTAAAAAAAATATAGGTTTCCCGAATATCCTAGCATTAGGTTCTAAACTGGAATGCCTTAGAACCTAAAAGTTGAGGCCACGTGTCAGGCACAGAAGGCTGACACGTGGCCTATTTGCATTATAAAAAAAAGGATCTCGAAACAGATACAGTAATCTTAAGTCAAAACCATGAGTTCTTCACTGTTTTTTTATACCTTCTGCATACCAGGGGCATGACAAGAATTCGCACTCCAGACGGTAACAGATCGCGATTAAGTTTACTGCCTTTTAATATTGAATACTTCTTTTTTGTTGTCTCGTTTCACAAATCGGTTGTTGAAGAACTGTTTGGCGATAGACACGTTGTACTACATAATTTTTTAAATATAACTTGCCATCTTTAGAGACAAATATCTTGGCACGAAAGTTGGTAAGATTCTATGTGATAGGACAAAGTCGTGCATGTAGGAAAATAGCTGCGCATGAGTTGACTCTGGCCAATCTTTTTTGCCTTCACTTGTCTGGTAATCAAATACTACGTGTAATTTGCAGGTGTTCAGAAGTCACGGAGCGATAGAATTTTCACCCCCGCTCCTGATCCCGCGAGCTAAAAGATGGGACCAATGTCCCAATTCGGTGAAAGTTATGACTCTGTCTGGTTCTGTTTGTCATCTGCCGCACGATTTGAGACTGCCTTTTGCCAGGTAAAAGAAATCACATGCCAGGGAATGTTAAGTAAGCGTTACTAGAAATATAATTGGGAGGAAAACACAAACAATATTTTCTTTACAAAAATTAACACAAAAATATAAAATATTTTGTTTAATTAGATGTCTAAGACTACTTTTTCTTGAAAAAATGTTTTATGCACCATGTACCACGGAATTGTAATCTAGTTACTCACAACACAGGGGCTACTAGTGGGAACAAGCGTTAGATAAATTTTGTCACAACCATATTTATGTCGTGAATACTTTATATATTCTTGAAGCCTTGTTGTACTTTCACCAGTATAATACTCGAAACAGAACTTATCTGAGCGTACCAGGTCAGGCCAGTCACCAAACCAGGCTCCAGAAGATAA
Source organism: Pieris macdunnoughi (assembly GCA_905332375.1). Taxonomy (NCBI): domain Eukaryota; kingdom Metazoa; phylum Arthropoda; class Insecta; order Lepidoptera; family Pieridae; genus Pieris; species Pieris macdunnoughi. The sequence continues at coordinate 1,512,538 of CAJOBZ010000022.1, read as the reverse complement.
ACCACTCCTTATATGGAAATTGTATTCGTTTTTACAACAAACTCCCAAGCGAAATTAAAGAATTATCACTAAATAATTCAGAATTCTTAAATGTAAATTAATTAATAAAGCTTTTGATTTGCTCTAGTTCAAACAATTTATATGACTCAAAACTTAGCGATTAAAAAGAGTGGTGGAAAGTTTCTTGCCAGTTCTTCTTGCCCGCTCTACGCCCTTGACTTGCGAACTGGCAGTAAATTTACAATAAATTTAACTTATTTCTGACAATTCATAAGTGTACTTGTTTACCTATATGAATAAAGTTATTTTGAGTTTTATTATTTGCATTATCTATATGCAATATCGTAATACTTACGAACGCTTAATTTTTAAATCGGGATATTGCAACAGGAACTTCAAATTTATTATTATTCCAGGTATATAGCATATTCGGGATCGAAGTACATGCGCCGGTATGTAGTGGACCGCGTTTATAGAGAAACTGAGAGGACTGTGAAGGGATTCCATCCGAGAGAAATTATAGAATGCGCGTTTGATATGGTCACACCGAGTAATGGTATGTTGCCTGAGGGTAAAACTTGCTGAGTTTCTTGCCCGTTCTTCTCAGAACAAGGCCTCCTGGTAGTTTTGCGAACGGATGGCGTAGTCTTGCTCTTTCGCGAATTTTCTAAACGTTTTTGACATTCATATGCATGCCCTAAGACGCATCTAAATTGAATAAACGTATTTTGATTTTGATTGATTTTTTTATTTAGATTTTATAAAATGTTAATTAGCTCATTTATTTTTATTATTTTGATAATTAATTTTCAGACACGCTGTGGCCTGACGCAGAACTTTTAGTTGTGGCGTGTCGAGCGGCTACCGGTTCCTCCCTTAAGGTCACCCTACAATTGAACCATACAGAGTTGTTAAAAACATTATTGTTATCCTGTGGTGTGCCGTTGGACAAGCACGCTTTGCTTTATCCTGTGCTCGTTGATGTCAGTTTGGGTATGTCATTTTATATTTTGGACTTCACAAGTATTGTTTAATGATATAATTTTGTCCTACTTAGATTCAAGAGAAGCTTAAAAGATTTGCGTTTGATAATCATTTTGGTCAGAAATTTCTTTATTAAATTTAAAAATAATCATGAAACAGATTCAGAAATCTGAGGCCCAGACCTAAAGACGTTGTAACGCCACTGATATATTAATTTATTTAATTTAAACTATATAATGACGTTGTTAAAATTTGTGTCAGTCGATCTGGTATACGCTTTTGACAAATCAATTTATATGGCAAGTAACAAAATTTAATGACGTCATGCCCAATGAACTTAACTTTGTGTGCAACTGACGCCATTTATGTTTAGGTTAGTTAGCTTATTAGCTAACTTGTCACATCGGCGTCGTGTGTTACCAATTATTGATTTCATTTTTATACAGGATGGGCACTGATTGACCGTTTCATTATTTTATTGAATTAATTATATTTTTGAAGTTATACTTCTTTTGGCGCGTTAGGGAAATATGTTGAGAGTAAATTTTTACGATGCGCGCGCACACCGTCACAAAAAACCGACACCCTGAATATCTGTTCAAACGTCGGTAAAACAGTCTGGGCCGCTAGTTGGCGCTTGTTCTGTTTTATCGACAAGTTGAATTGTCTGTCATGGCGTAGTGTTTTTCAGTCGTGTTTATTTAAACAAAAATAATTATTTCTATACCAGAAAACCCAATGTGATAAAAAACATAGTGTTTATTGTATATCATGATTAGTACATATTATATCATTTCGATTGGAAGTCACCATTAAAATAAACAAGAAAAATGCAATTCCAAGAAGGAAACGTCCCTCTAAAGTGCTCGAAGAAAATTATTACGCCAAAGAAGTATAACTTCTAACGCGTGTTCATAAGTACATGTTTTTTATATTTAATATTTATATTTAACATATAACTTCATGAATATCTTTCGATCAAGGTCGCATAACAAACCTCCAACTCCAGACCCATTTAGCCACGCTCTGTGTGACAAATCGGGACATCACCAACCTCTTACGTCTCATGGAGGCTGATGTAGATGTCAAGCAAGTGAGTGAGCTGGTGGCCCAAGTGAGGAGAGATCGGAGTGAGACTTTGGAGAGGGCTGTGAGAGAGTTGGAGACTGTTTGCAGTTATGCTGCTGTTTTGGGGTGTGAGGTACGAATATAATTTACTGAAACTTTATAAATTAATGAAAATATCCATTAATAATATAGGATACTAAATGACGAAATGCTTCTAAATTTACGTTAACTGACAGCTCTCAAATCAAGCGCAGAACGGACGCCAGAACTAGTAATAAACTTTTCGTCACTCTAGCGATATCAATATAAATACAAATAATGTTAAATGTGTGTTGTAAAAACACTTTTGCAGTGATAACTTCTTGTGGGAGGGTATCGCTTCGTTACGTAACGCGTTACGGCGCCAGTCTGTCTAGCTTTTTTTTCTCTTATGCATACGGCAGCGGTAGGCCGGCTTCTTTTTTCTAACTCGTAACTCGCAGCGCTAGCCGTATTTCGGACAGACGCTTCCCATCTCTCTAAAGGAGCAACTAGAGTCGTATTTTTTAAATATTTTTAACTTGTAATTTTGACTTTCAAAAGTGCCTTTTTAATAGGCCTTATTAAAATAAATGATTTGACTTTGACTTCCTACTCAGTGTTTAGTGTGCGTTAGACATTTACTGTTGACGGTGAGCATATAACCTCAAACTATCACCTTTTTGAAAGTGATTATTAAAAATATGATGAATAAAGCAGAAGATGATACTCGGAACATTACAGAATTAGAGAGTTCAACTGAAAATAGTTTAACTTATCACTTCTGTCGGGCACACGAGACGCACACATTTTTTGATGTGAAACATCTATAGCCGCACGTAAAACCGATTTTTGGCGTGGCGACGCGTTGCTATATGAATGTATATATATACAGTCTATATGCAGGTGTGTGTATTTCGAAGTCACTGATTAAACGAATTAAGTAGTCACGATTTGAAATAAATTCGTAAATTATTGTATTTAATGAAAATAAATGTTTATTCAATAAATAGTCATGGTAATCTGAAAAAAAATCGTAATATTTTAACTTTTCTGCTTTTCATATTACTTTTACAAAGTAATGTCGATGTTTCACATCTGCCAGGCGTCCCGTGACGGCTCACATTTTTTTTAAATTTAATTTATAATTGAATGTTATCAGTTAGTTCCTTAAAACGCATTTGTTTTTAATTTTTTATTGTTTCTCTTAATGTTTGAAGCTCGATACATACTAAATATTTAATTTGTGGTTTTATTTATTTATTAACAAGAGCTTGCCAACGCTCGGCACACTGAAACTTTGGTAAATATGGAAAATAAAATACAAGATTTAATGTGACAAGCACTTACAGGAAAAAAAATGCATCGGTTCATAAATTATAAAAACTTAGGGAAAAATGATTTCCAGCTATGGTATCATTTTTCCCTAAGTTTTTATAATCCCCTTACCCTAAGTTTTGATATCCACACCCAGCTCGTTTATCAGAATGCTCAATCTGGATATCGGTAATTCCAACGTAGTAATGGTTAGCATATTCAACTTTATTACCTAAGTCTCGCGCTTATAAACACAGAAATATAAAACTCGATTCGAAATATAAATAGGAATTTCTAAGAATTGTTTTTAATTTATTTTTATAAATAATTTCCGATGTTTCAATATTAAATTTAATCTGTACAGTGCGTGTCACACATCTTATCGGGCTATGAATAGAGAGTAAGAATAGTTGCGTATGCGCACACTACTAAGCTAGTCTCTTGCGTTATTAACCAATCTCAATAAAAAATTACCGTAATTATCGACTCGAGTTTTTTTCATCGCTGATTCGCCGTTGCTTCATTGAACTGGATTTTTTACGATTTATCAAAACAATTTTTAATAAAATTTCAGTGTCCAATAACAGTAGCTCCTTTCCTCGCGTACAATGCGACGCAGCACCGCGGCGTCTTTTGGCAGATGTCAGTATTGAGACAACCAAAGGTGGCCAAACATCGCTCTAAAGATCTTATAGCTGCCGGCGGACGGTAAGCATTGATTACCATACAATTGGGAGATTAGTTGAATTTCTTATAAGTTTTATTCAAAAAAATCAAAATAAAAAATTTCTTTATTCAATAACACTTCTGCGTCACCCACAACTATTTATGATATCCACAAGCAACAACAATGTATCCCAGAATGGTCCGCTCGCTAGAATGTGCAAGAATTATGATTCTATGTGTTCTCATGTTGATATTTTTCACAATAGTATTTATGAATTTAAAAAGATTATTCGCGGTGTAGACTTGCAACCTCAATAACTTAATTTTTTGTCATTAAATTTAATATATATACTGTATGCTGTATGTAATTATCAATATTTAGCAAACCAGCACTGAAGATTCCACTAAAATGCTGTTTAGTGTGTAATAACTGTATGTATTTAACCAATCTGTTTTCTGTTTTTGTACCTAAAATGTAAAAATAAAATAAAATAAACAAGTTACATTGTTTTAGCAGGTATTGGAGCACCTTAACTAAGTCTAGGGAGACCTGTACATCAGGGTACTCCAACTGTGTAATGAAATTGTCACTAAACAATATTTAACAAAATACTGAGAGAGAGAAAGCTAAGATTACTATTATACAACTATTACTAAAATAAATATACAGGTTGACATGGTTAAGACAGTTGTATACACCAGAAGTGAATGACTGTGATAATGTTAAGGAAGGGATGGATAGAATGTGAGGTGGAGATTGTTAGTGGAAATGAAAAAATGGTTACATTTTTGCCCTTGACTTTCAAAATGATGTCTATCTCATTTATATTTCTTTTAGCAAATAGGTTAGGGTTGCTTTTCATAAAAATCGTGTTAAAACTCATCCATCTAGTGTCAAATTCAAACAATCAAGGGAGACATTACTAGTAATTTATAACGAGAAGGTAATGTTTTCGTAATAATTTAAAAGTTATGAAGAAATAGGCATTGGGAGTTCCTAATAATCTAAAGCTATGATTAACAATTCTTGAGTGATTAAAAGTTTTGCACTGCAAATGCTGCTTTATACATAATCCAGTGTCCTTATTTCAGCTTTGGCTTCAGACTGCATCTGTCAATGATTCTCTTTATATAGACAATAGACCAGCCCTTGCGTATAAATATAGATTTTTGCCTGACTTTGACAAATGAATACACGCAGTTCATTAGAAAGAAATATTCCTTTTGAATAAATAACATAACTTTTTTTTTTAGAATACATTTTTATATTACAAGTAACATAATTAACAGTAGGTACATAAAAATATACGTAATATGAACGTACGAACGAACAAAGCCGTATACGTTTCTAGATTACATTTTTGATTAAAAATTTCAGATATGACAACTTGGTAGAGGAGTTTCGGAAGATCGCCCGAGCAGAAAAGGACCACGATGGTGCCCAACTGAATTGCAGTTCAGTCGGATTTTCGATGGCGTTAGAAAGGATGGCGGCCATTTTGAAATGTTTAGAGGTAGAAGTGCCTCCCGTTGTGAAAACGCCAGAGGTACATAATGTGTTGTAAGAATATGTTATAGTAATATATAATCCTTAACGCAGCTATTCTAGTATATTCTAAACTATTGTTTATTATTGGGATTCTGATAAAAACCTTATCATTTCAGTAATTCAACACTGATAATTGTACTCACATTGAGTTTATGTTAAATTCAACATTTTCAGCACGAACTAATATGCGTATGCGTAACGGGCGCGTACGAGAACGTAACAACAAGTCGGGGTCAGCTCGCACGTGAGTTGTGGGCGCAAGGCTACAGGGCGGTCGTATGGCCCTGCAGTGCGAGGGAGTCGCACGATCTCACGAAAGCCTCTATAGTACTGGTGCAGGACGGGAATTATGTCTTTGTGTCGTATTGGGAAGGGACTAGGTATGTATGGGATATTTATCGTCTTTATGTAGCTACAATGCCTTTAAACTGGTCAAGAAAATAGAAGCCACTTACTATTATTTTTGTTTCTACTACAGAGCCGCCGCTTAAAAAAAAGAGAATTTGGGCATATATAACTTATATACCTTAGCGTATAACATACATTCCAAATGTATCACCTCGACGTCCGTCGTTCCACAACTGAGCGTTTTCTAAGGCAGTTTTTGTCGCGCGCCACCTAACATTAAATACATTTTTTTGTATAAGAAATATCATTTATTCTTTTCAGAGTACGTGAATATAAAGTGCAATTTACGGATGTCATAGATTTCGTGAAACAAAAACTTAGCCCCGAAACAGCCATACGGAATCCTGAGTATGGTGAGTTTTTAATTATTATTCATACAAATTCGTGAGATTGTTAAAATTCAAACATTTTCAATGGAAATTTAACACTATAAATTGGTCCGTACGAGCGGAACACGATAAGCAGTAGAATATTTGAAGTGGTTTTTGATGTCCAGGTTGCAAAGGCTGAATGTACTTTAAAGATATCTTATATATTTAAGATATCTTGGTTCAAATAGTTTAATTCTTTTATAGTTTTTAGTTTTATGGTTGTTTGTATTAACACTGTTGCACGCCTCGCAGTGCTCTACTCTCGACATGTCAAAAAACTCAGTCTTTCGAAACTTGAATGACTTTTTTCTCACTAATATAACACTTACAGGATAATATGAGTGCACTAAAATCGAGTTAAATAATCTATCAAGCACATATGGTATTTTTTATGAACAATTATTTTGTTTAACATAGTAAATAATAACATTAAAATCAATCATTCTTGGACGTCCGTCAGTCTGTGTTTATGGATCCATGTATGTGGCAGAGAAATTGGTCGAAAAATTTATCGTACCAGAATACTTTTTTCTTATTATATAAAATTATACCCTGGGCTGATTCCTAGTTAATATTAGCGTTCTAAGTACTGTCGTTTAATTATAATTTGTAAAAAACTAAAATACGACTGTGTATTGCACGCCTCGGCAGTTTATTATATTAATTATTTTTGTATGTATGTCAATTTATACAATGTGTTTGTCCTAATTTTGTAGTCCAAATAAAATAAAAAAAAGTTAAAAAGTTTTATGCTTTTATGTGGACGCAAGGGAGTGCGACCCCAAAGTCAAACAAAAAAGCCATACGGCCGTACAAATGATCGTGAAACAGATCTGTATTTGATTGTGTAAATCTGAGGCGCAGACCTAAAAAAGGTTGTAGCGCGACTGATTTATTTTGTTTATTTCAGCGCCATCTCTGTCATGCAGTCCAAACAATAATGCTTTCTTTTTGCACTTTTCTACAAAAATTTTTAGTTACAAAGTTTTCTTTAAATAATTTAAAAGCAGTTTCAAAATTCAATTATATATGTTAATTGTTCTACGATGAAAATATGGTTTGGCGACATTTGAGTTTGTTTCGCATTTGATTTTTTTTAAATAAAATGGACTCCTGATGGTAAGTGATACCGCCGCCCATGGACACTCAATGATAGAGGGCTCGAAAGTGCGATACCTTTTAAGAATTAGTCCGCTCTTTTCTTGAAGGACCCTAAGTCGAATTGGTTCGGAAATACTTTAATGGGCAGCTCATAGACATGACAGACCTACAATTCCTAATTTCTTAAAATTTTATTTTCTTACCTATATTATGGGTGTATAGGTAGTCGGTCGGTAAGTTGGAGTGAGAGTGACAGAACGAGCGGTCCCTGTATTTCTGTCACATTCGTGAAAGCCTCCGAGAAAATCACCAAAAATTGTAAACGACATTGTGAAGTGCAGGTATTCATTTTACTTAAAATATTATTTCATTTGTTATTATATTAATTTAATATTTCCATTGATTCATTTATCAATATATTTATAATAATTATAAATAGTTTATTTGCAAAGAAAGTTAGCCATATAAAAATAGGCATGCAAATGTCATATTAATAATCATAATGTCAATAATAAGAACAGTTAAGTGATTTATAACTGTTGTGAAAACTTATGGTCTAAATACTCTCCCTTTAAAGACACCTCACCTCTTTGAAAGCATTACACGGCAGTGATCTACAGCTTCTGGGAAGGTGATTAAATAGTTTGATAGCCATGGCGTAACCATTTTTAAATATATGTGGATGTTGGTAGACATTATTTATACTGCTCTCGTAAAGTCGACTCGTTATGTTGTCAAACAGTCGTTTCTTTGGTCGTTAAAATTCATTTGGAGTTACCTGAGTTAAGTTCTGTGCCGGTTGTTGTAGATGTGTTAAATGAAAGACTTTCGTTGAAGCTACGAAAAACGCTTCAATTGTTTAAAACAAGCATATAACTAAAATAACATTAGGGGTAGTGGGTTGCGTTGGGTTAACAAATAACTAATTTGACTTATTGAAGAGTTCGTAAATCTAAATGACACTTATGGACATTATCGGAAACGAGAATTTTAAATTACAAATTATGAGTGTGGGAAAAACTAAAGGACTCCTTTTGGATTCAAGTTTGCGATGATTGTTTACATTTCGCTTCTAAATATATATACCTTAACTAATGTAAGGACACATCATTCCCGCAACAACATTTATTGACCAGATCATTTAACTACAGATAAACAACCAAGTAACCACCATCCTCCAGCACCTGGGGGTACAGAGCGCGGGTCGCGTGCGCGTGAGTGTTCTAGCGCTCAGTTGTGAGTCCGCGTGCGTTCGCTTGCTTTGCGCGCACCTGTCCGCGCCCTTGCACGTGCATTACTTGCCGCATGCGTTTCGACCTGTCACTGATAGGTATGTACTTATTAATCGACTTCAAGAGGAGACATTGATATTGCTGTGCCTAACCAAGGTCTTATTGTAAAACATGAACATAAGGAATGCAATGAAGATTTGAGTTTGAGTTTTAAATATAACAAATTGATTAATATCACTCAAAAGATGTCGCTTTACATAATAAGACAAGGTAACAGATTAAATTAAACTTCCAATATATCTTAACCCTTAATTGGTCGCGTGGGGTGTCATACACCCCAGAGCGCGTTCCCAGGCGCACAACTTTTTAAAATTTGAATTTAGCGCGCTGCTCTTCTAAGTACCTTCGTAAACACTTAAAACGTACATGATTCAGTTGCGAGCGGTTGTGGACGGTTGGGCTCGGAGAGTGTGTTTGGGGTGCACGACACCCCAGGTGACTGTTTGTGTGGTCTAAATTCCGAGTAAGTAAATAGTTGTTAATTTTATGTGCAACCTGATGGACAACATTCAAACTACCCTCTGATACCAAAAGTCTAGTAAAACGATTGATAGAACCTATTTCCGGGACTGGAAGAAATGTTACCATGGACAACTGGTTCACTAGTGTCCCACTGGCCAAATCGCTTTTAGATGAACATACGCTTACCATGGTGGGCACACTGAGAAAAAACAAGCCCGAAATACCAAAGTGTGTTCTTACCGGAAAAAAAACGAGAGACGACTTCTAGCATATTTGGTTTCCAAAAAGATATGACTTTGTGCTCATATGTGCCGAAACCAAGAAAAGCAGTTCTGCTTTTATCGACAATGCATCACGATGATGACGGGTGAGAAAAGAAAGCCCGAAATTATTCATTTTTATAATAAAACGAAAGGGGGAGTTGATACGAACGACCAAATGTGCGCCACTTATAATGTAGGAAGACGTACCAAAAGATGGCCGATGGTGATATTTTTTCATATTTTCAATATCACAGGTATCAATTCCTATGTAATATACAAATCTAAAATTGACTCCAATATATCCCGAAGACTATTTATAAAGCTACTGGCTGTTGATTTAGTCAAACCTCACCAAATATCAAGAGCCAGCATACCCACACTACCACGACCGCTGCAAAAACGACTAAAAAGACAACATGAAATTCAGGACCAAGAATCTATTTCTGAAGCAGGCCGATCGCAATCATACAAAAGGTGCCATGTATGTCCAAGAAGTAAGGACAGGAAAACAAAGACTGAATGTTTTAAATGCCATAAACATGTGTGCAATGACCATATGAATATAGTCTGTAAAAATTGCAACGATTAAAACTAGGATTTGTAAAAAATATTTTTCATATTCAAAAAATAAGTTGATTATATTAAAAATATGTTTAAAAGTTGATTAATATGTAAGTTAAAATGTTCTAATTAATACAAGTGTGATTTTGCATGTATTTCGTATTTTATTTTATTTCCTAATTCTGGGGTGCTAAGCACCCCACGCGACCGCTTATGCAACTTTGTAGGCGCGCCCAATTAAGGGTTAATATACTTATATAAATTACGGGTTACGTTGTTTGTCCGCTATGGACTCCTAAGCTACTGAACCGATTTCAATCAAATGTGCACACCGTGTGCAGTTTGATCTAACTTATAAGATAGCTTACATCTCACCGCATCTACCCGCAATATTATTTTATTGCAAAATATTTGTTTATTTTGATAGTCACAATTCTAACAGATGGCGCTGTGTTGAAAGTACCAACGTTTCAAATAAGCTACAATGTAATGGCATAACCACCAAAAAAGCATGGTGGTCCCCATGACTGGTGTTCTCCTACCGTTTCTCTTGAATAGTTTACTACTATGTAATATAACAAAAACCTTAGCCACAGCAACGCTTGGCCGGTCTGCTAGATGTATTATATAATTTAAATGTTTTTACTGCAAATGCTTATAAAAATCAATTATCAGCGAGAGACTATTAAAGGGACTACGTATTGGATACAGTATAGTCTATAGATATTAAACGAGAATTGATATTGTTGAAACTGTAGTATAATCTATTTCGCGAGTGTATGGTTTCTTCCTTTTCTTTTAAATCAGGTTTCAACTTAACGAAGAGTCCAAGTTTCATTAAAATAGGTTATATAATCTCCAAGTCCAATCTTGTTTTAAATAAATTGAATAAAGCGAGTTGTAAGTGTTCGCGGTTCTTCCAGATTTCCGAAGAGACAAGATATCCTCGAAGAGGCCTTACACGAGTTGACGAATCTAGTTAAACAAGGAAACCAGGGCCGGGCGATGGACGAAATACAACTTTACGCACTATATTCCATCCCGGATTCACTATGCAGGATAATTACTTGATATTTTAGGTATTTTTAAGTTGTTATTTTAAAGACACATCTCCCCTGTATTTCACATGTCTCGCTGTAGAATGATAACCTCATATGTCAAAAAACCATTTATTTTTTATTCTTAGACTCTTATGTCATTTAACTGCTATAATCATGAAGTAAGGACTTATTTATGTTATTAATAAAGAGGTCATTTTAACCATCCAAAGCTTTGTACAAAAACACAATAATATTTTAACAAACATTGACAAAATAAAATATTTTTCGTTTCCTGTAATGTTTGGTTCTCTGGACATACGAGGTATGATTGTACAGCGACGATATTATCTTACTTTAGCCTTTTTAGACAATTTGATACCAGCGCTGTGTTATCGTCCTTGACTAACTAAATGGTAACAAAAACTGGCCAGGTTTATGGCAGCATAGATTATAGAATTTGTAGAGAATTTTGTTGACGGACCTAACTAGTACTAGGAAAACAGTATTGACAATTTACGTAAATTTTAATTACACATTATCCAAATTTATTAATTAAAAGTCCACCAGTGTCCCATTTCTTCACTAGATGGCGTAAAGTATATTTTTTGGATTAAATATGGAATTTAAGTTTATAATATGTTTTGTAACGCTATTTTGACCTAATTCTGAAGGCCAAATATAAATTATATGAAATGAGGCATAATAAATAGTTATTTTATGAAATAAATGCTTAATTTAAGTACACCGTAATAATAGTTCTACTTGAGAAAAGTGTTCATACATCAACTTTTAAAAATTTATGACGAAAACTAGGAAAATTTAGTCTTACATACATCAAATTTTTTTACAAAATTCGCGGGGGATCATTTTATTAACAGCATGTAGTGCCATAATTATTTAATACAGAGACAACGTATACTTAATAATATTACACAATACGTAAACAAGCTTCGCTAACACACATATGTTTATGTCTAATAGTATTGTAATTTCATACCTGGAAAATGATAAATCATATACCTTTTTGAATATATATATTTTATTCAGAAAGGAAACTTAATTTAAGTCTGCCTTCCGTATGTCAAAAATGTATTGGATTTTGACATATGGAAGATATGTTTCGTGTTAAGTTTATGAATATCACTCTTAGAGTCAGCGATGTTGCAAGATATATATAATGTAATATTTATTAATGTAATTTTTTCCCCTATTTTTGACAAATTTGACTCACAAGACTGTTTTTTAAGCTTCAATGATTTTATAAAATGAATTTTTTGTTGCAAAGCTTTTATATGTACCAATGTTTATTGGAATAAATATCTTGACTTCATACGACTGACCCAATAATGATGCCATTGTTTATAATTTTAAACTCTTACACCCGGGACTCAAACCGGCACTGCACTACCGTTGCAATCTGAATCGTGGGACGGTTCAGATTAGACGTAGGGGAGAGAAAAATATATTTTCATTATTTTCTTATCAAAATAAAGAAAATTATTGCGAAAGTGTTTATTTCATCAATAAAATTTGTTTACTGTTATCCTTACGGAATAAATATAAAGGGAAGGTCTGTTTAATTACTGTTCTATAAACAGCGCTGGTACTCTGTATAGCGATTCCGACCTCAATATCGAGTTTTTGTTCCCAAATTCAATATAGTTTTTTGGATATCCGTAGCACTGATAATAATCGCGCGGTACTATTGAAATTGGTATGGCTATCGCTATTGGTAGTTACAGATTACCAGCCCAGTGCCTTTTCTAACCATAAAATAGGCTATTTGACGAAATTTAGGCTGCTGCCTCGAATTTTGCGGGCAGCGGGGTGGCGGCGGCTGCGGCGCGGGAGCGGGCGATTGCACCTCTCGTTACCCGCCCTCGCGCTGCTGCCACGCCGCTGTTTTCGAGAACCGGTCCAATTGATTTTACGCATAAGATCCTGCCGCTCCCGCGCCGCCGCCGCTGCCGCCCCGCTGCCCGCAAAATTCGAGGCAGCAGCCCTAGAGTGTCTCAGTGACAATAGACTTAATTGTTATTTATAATTCTGTTACGTACGGCTTTAAAAATTCATATCAAACATTGATAATTTCAAAAAACTCCCAAATTGCCATCCTACGAAAGACGTATCATGCTTCTAAACACGTAAACAAACATGTATTTGTGTTAATTAAAATTCTTAATAATCTCCGATAAAACTCTAAGAATATTCAAAATTATACAGGCAAATACATTACGAGTACTGGCATGGTACGTCTTCGTCGATTCGAATAATCTGTGACCATTTTGTGTCACGTGACAGACGTTTAAAAATTAATATTTTTAATTATCTACAAGTTATTTTACTCCATAGCGCATTATAGTGACCCCCACACTAGCGTCTTCTAAGCGTCGCGCGTCGTCGTCGTCATGTCAGCGTCCGCACAGCGTCGACGTGACGCTAGCGCTAGCCGCGTGCCGGGCTGACGCGGCGCCAGCGCAACGTTTTTTACGAACAAGTACTATCGAGTACATACAACTACCGTGCGTCAGCCCGGCACGCGGCCAGCGCTAGCGTCGCGTCAACGCTGTGCGGACGCTGAAACGACGACGACGCTCGGAAGACTCTTAAGACCCCCCACACTAGAGTCAACAATCCATTTATACAGATTACACTTAAAAATCAAATAGCCTATTATAAACATAAAAAGTATGGTTGTCTAATCAAGCAATCCCATCTTTATTTATCTATTACGTAATTATTACCTAATACAGATAGTGCCAGTATCACACTGATATAGTTAAGAAAATGTGAATTTTATACAGAATCCTTTGAACAGGTTAACTTTAAAAAGATGGACGTATCAATAAAAAAAATTTTTTGTTGTAAAATTTAGTTGAACATACTTATTATTTTAAGTTTTCCTGTACAACGTGAGCTCTTATATTAAAATAAATTGTTATTCTTAATAATTTTATAATTGAAACAATAAATCTTATAAAAACGTTTTTTTATTCACTACGCAAATTGTTCCTATTACCTTAATTTATAGATCAATTGAAATCACTTCGATTAATTACTTAATTTATGATTTAAAAACTAAATTATCTACTATTCAGTATTTCTCGATTTCACACTAGACAGACATTTGTCTATCTATGGAATAATTTAAAGGTGAGGTGATCCCTCTTCTACCATCAAGAATCAAATATTGTATTGCCGGGAATCAAACTTGAGTAATCCGCCATGTACGAAATTAGAGAATTATCACTAAATAAATTCAAAGCGTAAATGAATCAATAAAGCTTTTTATAAATTTGACGAATATTTAAATGATGGTATTGATTTGCTCAAGTTCAAACAATTTGTATGACTAAAAACTTAGCGATTAAAAAGAGTGGCGGAAAGTTTCTTGCCAGTTCATCTTGCCCGCTCTACGCCCTTGACTTGCGAACTGGTAGTAAATGTAAATTTACGATTAATTATCTTCTTTTTTGACGTTCATAAGTGTACTTGTTTACCTATATGAATAAAGTTATTTATTTAATAAAACACTATTTTGACCGGATTGAAGTTATGTATTATTATAAATTTACAACTATTTAACATAATTTTAAATTTATCCGACATATATAATAATACATAACTTCAATCCGGTCAAAATAGTGTTTTATTAAATGAATAAAAGTTATGTTAATCAAAGACAATACTAAAGTTATTTATATTAAAGCCTTTTTGACATCGCACTAGTCTTTCATTTCTGCTCAAAAACAGTTATTGTAAAATCCCTAAAACCAATATATTTAAACAATCTAGTGCATAGTTCTCGATATAAGAGGTGCAAAGGTCAAATGTACGGGTGGTACTGAAGGTCCGTTTCCGGAAATGGAGCAGGCGCTAGTGAGGAGTATGCAAACAATGATTGACAGGAACATAGCCATTGTTGCCCAGAATAAGAGGATGATGAGGAACCTGGCACTTCGCCAGGGTAGCTGGGTACTCGTACGTAGTACTTCTTCGTAGCTCAGCGGTCTGGAAAGATAAAGGTTTACAATATATCATGACGTCTGAAGCTGATTACTATATAATTTCGGTTTTGAAATGCTGTTAAAAAAAATACTCACACACAGAAGATAATTTGACCCAATACGCCATTACCCATGGATCAGAATTCCACGGCTTTACTTGATGTTCCATGCAAAATATTTATTTTATAACAAATAATAATTTGTTTAAATAACTAGTCAGTGACTCACTATAGTATATATACATATAGTCACTATATTTTTGCTCGCCCTCGGAACATAAGTATTCCGCCAAACCAGCCGTGTGGAATTTTTTATCTTTTTATTATTTAAACTTTTGGAAAGGCTTTCAAGTGAATTGTTGTAATAATTGTGCATTACCATTTTCAATGTCGTATCTGTAGGCAAATAGAATTAAAGAAAGTTTTCATTATGGCGACATTCGATCTGCCGTCTTTATTGAAATATTATTTTCAAAATCAATTGGTTATGATGAAAAACTGTGGAACTTGCCTAAATGGATAAAGGAAAATTACTTTTTTCTTTAAACTTTAGCTATTTACATAACTCGACGTGTTGGATGCTTTATTGAAGAAACCAATAAAAAATGCATTTAAATGTACATGTCAACCAAAAAACCAATCATGACATTTACCGCCTCTTGAATTAGAAACTAGTCGATTGACCTAAAGAAATTAAAATCTTGTTTTGATTTGACGTCAAAGATATAATAAATATTTAAAACCGCCAAAAATTTTAAATCACGACCGGTTTTGAATGCAAGTTGCAATGTCAAAATCAGTTCTACTTACCCACTTAAAACTGCAGACAAGTTTTATTTTCAACCGACTTCAAAAAAGTTGATAGTTTACATATTAACGTGTACTTTTTTCGTACGTTCGATCATAAATCTGTCTGGATGTGTGCACAATAATTGAAATACCAAATGCTATGAGCTCCAGGATAATTATTGGCACTTAATTAACCATGGGACCATTTTATATAAACTAAGAAATGTTTAATATAATATATATCATTAATTGAACAATAAATAATGTATTATTAATTTTAAAAAATCAGTGGCGCTACAACCTCTTTAGGTCTTGGCCTCAGATTTCTGAATCTGTTTCATGATTATTTTTTTAAATCAAATAGGCAAGTAGGTGATCAGCCTCCAGTGCCCGACACACCTCGTCAACTTTTTGGGTCTAAGACATGTCGGATTCCTCACAATGTTTTCCTTCACCGTTCGAGCAAATGTTAAATGGGCACATAGAAAGAAAGTCCATTGGTGCACAGCCGGGGATCGAACCTACGACCTCAGGTAAGAGAGTCGCACGCTGAAGCCACTAGGCCAACACTGCTCCATATGTATTATTAATAATGATATATTCAAACTTTAAAATCAGAGACTACTAATAATAATGGCCTGCTTACTAATACAACAAAATATCATTTATAACATTAATAATAATGAGAAGTAGATTTTATTTTATTATATTAAACTTACCTCACTCTCCTTGCCTGCTGCAGCAATGGCTGTCTTTCCGGGTCCATTATTGTTTATGACAAATTATTAAATAAAGTGCAGTCGTCTTGGCGCGTAAGGTGACTGACTCCGACCTAAGATAACTTGGAAACAACGCATCGATACAATGTTATATATCGAATGTCGTTCATATTTATTACTGACCTTTGTTGTCTCTAGATTCTAATTATGGAATATAGCTTAATTATTGATGTCTTACGAATCTTACTTTGGACGGATGGAATTGTATCTTTGATCAGCTAGTACATTCAAAGTCTTGACTCTTGATGTCTTGAGTAGGTATGTGTTTCGAGGTCCAGTCCGATTGGACATGGGTCGGATGGATTTCTGTCTGTTTTTTTTATATATTTTATTTACTTTAGCCCAAGATATATTTATCTCCCCGGAACCGAACGTTAACCACAAATGTTGGGTGGAAACGTGAGACGGATGTTTGCCTCAATTAAATTCTTAGAGAAACTAACGATGTGATTAAGGAACTTGAGAAGTTTTCCATTGCCAACTTAAAGGTAACGTTAGGAGTAATACAGGTATTGGGTGATTTGTGAAATCGGACGAATTTAAATTAGTTTGCTTAGTTATATTGAGTATTAAAGAATTAGGTACTGTATATATACTAAAATACGTATTTAACAAAGGTTCAGTGTGCGACTCTCATCCCAGAGGTGGTAGGTTAGATCCCCAGCTGTGCACCAGTGGACTTTCTTTCTATGTGCGCATTTAACTTTCATTCGAACGGTGAAGGAAAACATCGTGAGGAAATCGATATGTCTTAGACCCAAATAGTCGACGGCGTGTGTTTGGTACTGGAGGCTGATCACCTACTTGCCTATTAGATTTAAAAATGATCATGAAACAGATTCTGAAATCTGAGACCCAGCCCTAAAGAGATTGTAGCGCCACTGATTTTTTTTAGGTAATTAACTACTCACATCTTACAAAAATATAACGCCGCCCTGGCCATATTCTTTTACCCCATATACCAGAATTGTTTAGCAGTTTAAAAATCTCTGTCCCAAGGCTTTATTAATACCAATTCAATTGACATGATAAATATCCATCAATTTATTTATTCGTAGAATAAAACGTAGCAAGTTTTAAAATTAATTTAGAAACTTGCTACGATAGAAACAAAATATTGTTGTTTATTGTAATTGATGTGTTAAATTCCCCAGGCGTTAAATATTTTTACAAAATTCAAATATATTTGTGAAGGTTAACTTAAGACAGCATTAAATTCTAAAAATGAATTTTCAAACCAAACGTTAAAAAGTCTCGTTATGAGTGCCTTAAACTCGAATTTTATTGTAAAATTTAAAAATTAAAGCATAACTACTTTTACTTGCACATTAAACGTACCTAATTAGAAATTAATGTGAGACTAACAAGCGAGGTAAGGGATTCTCTGAAAGGCTTTCACGGTGAGAGCGATGAAAAGTTTTCATAGGAACGCTGTGTATCGGCTTCGTTGCTCGGGTCAACGAGCTCGGTACTAGGAGCTCAACAATTTAAAATGATAATAATTCTTAAAGAAACACGGGCCATGTGTTGCGCCATGACACTAACAATTAATGGTTAAAATCCAGGCTAAACGGGCTTCGTAACGTTAGGGAATGGACGGGTATTGCGATGGCGAAAGAGTTGCTTCATCTGGCACAGGACAAGACACGCTTGACGAGACTAACGGCCAAACTCCAGTAATGGAGAGACACTAAAAGAAGAAGATAAATTTATATGCTGATAATGAGTAAAATCCAGGGTAAATGGCTTGTTGGTAGAAGAAAAAATCATGGCTTCGTAACGTTAGGGAGTGAACGGGTATTGCTACTGCGGAAGAGTTGCTGCATCAGGACAAGACACGTTTCACGAGACTAACAGCCATCCTCCAGTACCCGATGAAGTAATGAACAAGCGTGAACACTAAATTGGATTAAGCTTTTTTCATCAATGTTCTGCTGGTGTAGCAATATATTATGTTTTCCATACAAATGTGTCTCAGGTTGACTTTAAAAATAAATCTCGCTCTTTCCACAAATCATTATAACTTTGTGCCCTGTTGGCCGAACTTTTCTAATAAATAAATATAATAGGGGTTTGAGTATAGGGGCTGACAGACAGCGTCTGAAAATCAGTGGGTGTTGGCTAGAGAAAAAGTCTGTAAGTTAACGTATCAGTATTATGTTTTTATGCGTTTAGACGTTTTTGGGACAGGCCAACAAATGAGAAACATTTCTGCATATAATAATAATAATCTTTATTTCTTCTCTCACATATATATATACAAGATTATTATGATTAAACTAAGACAATAACATTAGGAAGTGTATGTGAGAGACTGGTCTCTGTAACAGGAGACCTAAGTGACAGATAGCCAGCCTCTCCACCACCGGACCGGAACACGTACAATCAGGTCATTGTCATAAGATACAATATAAGAAAATAAGTAAGTGCTAAAAGAAAACATTGCAAACGGAGTCGTAAAAATAAATTTGGTGTGTGTGTGTGCGTGCGCGTGTGTGTGTCTCTCACTCTCTGGGTGTGTGTGTGTATGTGTGGGCGAGTGGCTGTTACAGAGTAACAGTTATTAAATCTTCTGTTTCATCATAACTCAACGTCTTCAGCCAAGTAGTAACCATTTTTTTATATATAATATATTTTATTGATTTTTTTTCCTAAAGCATTTAAGTACAGCTTTAATCAATTTAAGCTCACCGATTCGATATTGCAAAAATTATTGAAAGAAAATATTAACCCATGGCAAGGATTCGAAAGTACGACCTTAAATTTGAATTGTTGATTAAGTAATATATTCTAACTCTTAGCCTATTATCAAAAGCCTTCGGTGAAATGAGTTCGCAAGCTCGAGTTAGTTTTGTTTTAACAACCTGTGGCATTATTTATGAAATTTATTCGTTAATTAATTAATGTACAATTCAGCTAGATTAATTAATGATGTACGAAAATGTTTCCAAGATAATATGCCAAATGAGTGGGTCGATATTCAATATGTTTATGTGTTTTTACTTATAAAGAAAGTATATCCTTTTTTACAGAATGGTATAATTTCTCGTGTTTCCAACAAAAGTATGGTGTTTGCAAAAATGGCTGTCCAGAGTTTTAGCGCTTTAGACTTGAACCCTAAGCCCTTTATTTTTAAAAGCTCAGTTTAATTGCAATCTTTTAACTAACGTTTTCTGTCTGTTTCTCATATTAGGCTTTTGCTGATCAGCACTTTAGTTAAAACGGTGCAATTAGAGTGATTTATTTTATATACCCCATATTTAAATCTTAGTGGGTACCCCATTATTTTTTCTGTTTTATTAACACTCTAACGCCTAAAACTGGTTCTATAAATATTTTCTTGTGACATGTCTTTAAATGGAGGGGATATGACGTAGGATAAGATTTTTAACTCAACATAAAAATATAAATTGTTCATGTAGGTTAACTTAATATACACTTATGGTTCTAAATTTACAGTTAAATAGTACGCCCTTAAATTGAGAACTGGCAGTAAGTTCTCAATGTAAGGGCGTACAACAAAACCTAGCAATAAACTCTCTGTCGCTCTTTTAAACCGCCAACCGCCATTTTTTTTTATTTTGTACAACTACGTAAGTAAGCCTAAAACGTTTCAAGTAACAGAAGAAAAAATCTTTCGACCCGTCTTCATAATATTATTGATTGTCGTATAAAATTAATCAATGTTAATAGAACTTTATACCGCTTCACAACAACAATCCCTTATCATACTCAAATTTTCACACTATGCCCAAGGGATTCCTAACTCTGAACTTGACCCAAAATGAGCTTCCGAACCATTTACCTAGATGATACGATTCCGCCCTTCGTAGGGTGAAATAAAATTACAACCGAACCAAAAATGTTTTCCTACGAATGTGCTTTGACCTGCGAAAATTATATTCATGTTACGATAATGTAAGATTTAATAGCTTTTGCTCGTTCATAATTCGTATGGAACATAAAAATAATTTAATTTTGATTTTCCGTCTACGATGGCACAATTAACTGATAGCCGAGATGTCACGTGATTATTGCAGTTGGTAAAATGAATGTGTAGGGCTAAACCCTCAGCCTGGTAACGGATTAGATTCCCGGAATGGAGAATAAAATTTGCTTTCTTTCTGTGTGTTGTGTAACTAATTGTTATTAGTCGGTTAATTATAGGTATGGAAATGATTCTGTGTATTTTTTAAAAGTTGAAGCTGAAATAAAGATTCAATAACTATAACCATGTAAGGAAAACAATATATTTTCCTATACAAACTCAAAAAAAAAAAAAAATCAAATTTTCTTTTTTTATCATTTTATTTTATAAAACCTAGAATATAGGCTTTAAATGTTGTTAGTTTTGTGTGTGTGTGAATAATTTGTAAATATTTTTTTTTATTAAATGTAAATTAATAGATAGGTATTTCTTTTGTAAATAAATCTTTTATATTCACAGAGAAACGCAGTTGCGCCTTATTTATTCCCAGTACTCGTATAAGCGATTGATACCATTATAACCATATAATTGATAATATATAGTAGTCATTTGCAATAAGTAGTCTAGTATTAATTATGTACAATTTGGTAACATAAGGAAATCAAAGAAAAAAAAATATTAATATACTTAGGAGTATCTATAATCAGTAAGTACCTAATGTATTTACTACTAAGATTTACTATAAAGTTGAATAGCGAATGCAAATCACATGAACATCTATATATTTTTTTTTCTGCGGTTATTTGCAATCAGCCCTGCGAGTCTGTAACTCACTTTTCGAACTCACTCAGCGGTTTTCGCATCGGCGGTCGCTCTCAAATCAGTCGTGAAGCAGTCATTTTAGCCCTAAGGCTATGAGCGAATTTTATCTGTGGTGCTGTCATGTGGCGTGACTTCCCATTAGAAGCATCTACTCATCTACTGTCTAGAGCTACTGCCGGTCTTCTAGCTCTAGAATATATATATATAAATATATATATATATATATATATAAATGAATTAATTTTCGTTTGTCTAGCTAGAACTCGAAAATGGCTGGACCTAATAATTTTGATCTTGAAATATTTGTGTAGGTTTTAGGGAAGGTTAAAATTATAAGTTGAGATGTATAATACATAATAAAAAAACAAAACATAAGCATATTAAAATATTAAATATTATAAATTGCACACTACAAACATTTATCTGTACTTATTACTTAAGCAGTTAAGGAAATATAATAATAAAATAATATACATTGAAATAAATAACTAAACTAAAATATATAATTAAAAGGAGTCCCTTTAGGCAAGGTTCCGAAGATACTGGCAGCGTTCCCCCTTTGAATTGCTAGACTAATTCTTTGTCCGAGGTAGCTACCAGATCTTCGGTCTCCTGTGATGTCGACTAATTTTTTTTTATATTATAAATACAAGCACACAGGTCTTAAATGTAAAAATATTTATCAGTTCCGCTAGTAATATATAATTTATAAATAATATTCAGTACATGTAATCTTTTTGGCCGAAGTGGTGAGTCTAATATTACGAGGAAATATCAACGAAGCCTCATCGAAATGAAACCTGAAACTTAGAAACTCAATACGGATAACGGAAATAAACAGTTTATTTGTCATCTTAGCTTTATATTAATGGAGTAAAATTCTTTTTTCAAAGACCTGGCTTATCTGATGTTAAGTGACACCACTCATGGACACCCTCTGTACGGTTCCTGGATCGTCAGGGGTTCGAAATAATAGAATAATTTGAATTTACTCTATATTTATCACTCGCGTTATACAATAGAATATGAGCGAAATAATAACTATTATGTTAATTGCTATATAATAAGTGCAATCTAACAAGCAGAGAGAGTGCCTACGTCTGGCTATGCTCCCGGGGTGAAACTCCTATGACTTAGTTAATTACTGCGAATGACTGCATAGTAACAGTCGAAGAGAGTGCCTGCGTCGGGCTATACTCTCGGGGCGTGACTCCGACGATGTAGGAAATCGTCATGCTTATAAGTGATCAAACTGTACAGCCAGGGCACGTACAAACATAGGAAATTGTTATGCTTGTAAATGATTGGAATGTACGAGCCTTGGCACGTACGTAGGGAATAATCACGATTATAATAAAACTAAGGAAGCCTGAGTGGGCAAAATGTACAGCCTTGGCTCGTACATACTCCCCCAGGCAAAAGTGCAAGATGAATATGTAGTGCTTTACAAGATGATTTCATTATATGCTTAACAGTCTCTAGGCTTACGCTAACACTTTTAATCACAGCACTATCACTAACACTAGGTCCCATAGCTCATGGTCCCTTGCACTACCTAACCGGTGTCCGGGCCCGGGTGGCTTCTCCTGAGGCCACTGCGAGACCGGCTGCTGATTCTGCCGATGCTGCACCTACTGCTCCGTGACGTCTCCTGATTTTTATATGATTGTAATACCCTATCCTCTACCTGTCTTGAGCACATTCTGAGAACTATCATGAGCATAAAAAATACATTGCAGTTTTGGTGAATGCAACCATGACCTAGGTTAAATATAATTGTTATAAAATGCAACCGAACATCGGTAATTTGATATCTGCATAATATTATTCATTGTAGTTGACGTCTTTCACAGTAGGTCAATCCACTAGCTAACATATGATATTTTGCTGAACTGGCATTCCATTCATTGTTTATGATATTATATTATTTATCGTTTTTCACGTTATAAATGATTTATGTAAATTGATGTATGTATAATTTAATATAAAGTTTCGACAATGTATGTATGTGTTATACACGAATGGAACTGAACATACGAAAGTCTCTGCTTTGTATGCTTAAAGGAATTTTAAGTATAATTTTATATATGGTGCTTTTCTTTCTTTTCCTCTGATTACTCATATTAGACTCATAGGATTGCATAACCGAATAAGTTTGCTGTATGTTACTTTTACAAAATCTTGAATCGGTAAGCCTTCTATAGTGCGGAACGATAACGTTTCGCAATCTTCCCCTTTTACGAAAGATATCACCACTCTTTCTGACTTTTCCTTTTGACCTATCTGTAAATTCCTTTCTATTCTTAACTCCTTTTTTTCTTCTTCGAAATTCCTTTTTAATCTTAACACCATTTTTTCTTCTTCGAAATTCCTTTTTAATCTTAACACCATTTTTTCTTCTTCGAAATTCCTTTTTCACGAATGCTTGTTTCTTGCCTTTGTTGATAGGCAAACCATTTAATTTGCATGAAACCTTTTCTGATCCATGCGAAAATTTCCCATAACTCTTTCTAGTTATTATGCTATTGTTTCTTACAACTATGTCGGACCCTTGTGTTAAGTTGCTTTGCAAATTGGGTTCCGTATACAATTGAATCGGTGCTTCTAACAAAGGCTTAGACAATACTAAGCTGCTATTTAAGTTTTTATTCTTCTTATAAAAAATAGATGAAGACAAACTTTCTTTATCTTTTGTTTCTTGCTTGTCTTGTAGGCATTTTATGCTTTTGATCCCCACGTTAACACGATGTGATTTATCTTCTCCGCTCACTTCACAACCAAGTTGCGTTTGATGATCTGTACTATGGTGTAGGGTCTCTCCTACCCCGGAGATGAAGCTGTGATGCTCCATGCTGTCTAACATTTCTTCTATGCTTTTTAGTGATTTGGATAAATCTCCTCCTTGATCATCTGCACATATACTGTGATTATCCATAGGTAATTTACTAACAGTTTGCTTCACAGTACACACATCGGAATGAGACTTATTATTATTATGAATTGAAGAACCAGGCAGTGTAACTTGACCTGAACTTTGGTGCAGGGTCTCTCCCACCCCGGAGATGATGCTATGTTGCTCCTTGCTGTAGTCAGTTAACGACTGTGCTACGCTTTCTGCCAATTTGGATAATTCTCCGCCTTGATAAGTATCTGCATGTAAACTGTGATTAACACTAAGACCTATCGGAGTCCAGTACCGGGTGGGCTCTTTGGAGTCCACTCCGAGACTGGCTGCCACTGCTTCCGCCAATGCCACTATCGATGTTTCCTGCTGCACATCAGTGGTTTTCTGTATTGGCATCTGCTGTATACTGTGATTGTTACCACTTTCTGCTAAACCTTCCACCATTGCCGAAGACGAAGAGTTTTTCTTATCCGATTTATATTGAAATGATTGCTCTCCTTGCGTAGAATTACAATTTAAATTTGAATTAAATAATGCTTGATGCAATAACGTATTATGTTTTTGGGAACATATCTGGCAACTTTTTTGCGAAACGCAAACTTCCACTTCATGCATAAGAAAACAATTTGTGCACAGCTGCAATCTTAAAATTGTATCAACCCTTTCATTAAAATCTTTTGCTAAAAATGAATGACAATTAAACAAGCCATGGTTAGATAAGTTGCATAATTGACAACCTTTTGTTATATTTGCATTTCCTTGACCTTGTATATCGAAATGCGTTGACAGCGAATTTTTGCTGATGCTAAAATTTGATGAAGGTCGCTGTTGTTTTGCAATTGAATCTTTCCAGGTTTGATTATTACCTGTTTCCAAGGCATATAAAAAAAATTCTGAATTATGTGAATAAAGTACCGGTGAATCCATATGCGTTTTTAATTTGAGATATATCTCTCTCTTTTGGCGCCTACATATAGCTTGCTTCTCGTAATATATATTTTCATACTCCGAGTAGGATCCGCCATGATCAACAAGTATGTCGATATGGGTTTTAAAAATTAAATCCCATTGCCACTTTATTTCTTCTAGCGCTCCTTCAAGTTCATCTTTGTCGGATTCGGAGTATACATTTGATAGTTCAAAAATCTTATCAAGCGACCTAAATAAATATGCTTGTTTGCAAAGCAACTCTTCGGTTTTTCTTGAATGCCTGATGGTTTTCAGACCGTCGGTAAACGAAGCTTGGAATAAATTCTCCATTATGCTTAATATAATAATTAACTAAACGCTTTGTAAATATTGCATTATAGATTCTTAAATGCTTATACTTGATAAAATGCTCAATGAATGCTTCATATCATTCTTAGTAAAATTATGCTCACAAATGAGATAATTCTCAGAAATATAGTGCTCAAAACAAATGGAAAGGACTTACTGTAGATGCCTCCGTATGTTGAAGATTGACGTCCGTTGCCTTCTTCTAGGTTGAAAGGACGCTGATATACTTTTTGACCGCTGTGGGTCCTTGAAAGTGCTGGGAGCGGACTTCCTGTCGCTTGCCTCCCTATTTGACCGCTATGGGTCCTTGAAAATGCTGGTAGCGGACTTCCTGTCGCTTGCCTCCCTATTTGACCGCTATGGGTTCCTTGAAAATGCTGGGAGCGGACTCACTGTCCCTTGCCTCCCTATTTGACCGCTATGGGTCCTTGAAAATATTGGGAGCGCACTCATTGTCGCTTGCCTCCCTATTTGACCGCTATGGGTCCTTGAAAATATTGGGAGCAGACTCACTGTCGCTTGCCTCCCTATCTGACCGCTGTGGGTCCTTGAAAGTGCTGGGAGCGGACTTCCTGTCGCTTGCCTCCCTATTTGACCGCTGTGGATCCTCCTTCTCCTTGCTCTCCTCTTTTCTATTGATGCGGATGATTATTTCTTACTTGCTTGACGACCCAACAAACCAGCAGTGGGATGTTTTTCCACGGCGCCGATCTTCAGGATGACGGAGAAAAACGCGAACGCGATCAACTGTACGCGAAAGACCCGCTATTCCCGGATAGCTCGAAGGACCAAAATGTACGGTTCCTGGATCGTCAGGGGTTCGAAATAATAGAATAATTTGAATTTACTCTATATTTATCACTCGCGTTATACAATAGAATATGAGCGAAATAATAACTATTATGTTAATTGCTATATAATAAGTGCAATCTAACAAGCAGAGAGAGTGCCTACGTCTGGCTATGCTCCCGGGGTGAAACTCCTATGACTTAGTTAATTACTGCGAATGACTGCATAGTAACAGTCGAAGAGAGTGCCTGCGTCGGGCTATACTCTCGGGGCGTGACTCCGACGATGTAGGAAATCGTCATGCTTATAAGTGATCAAACTGTACAGCCAGGGCACGTACAAACATAGGAAATTGTTATGCTTGTAAATGATTGGAATGTACGAGCCTTGGCACGTACGTAGGGAATAATCACGATTATAATAAAACTAAGGAAGCCTGAGTGGGCAAAATGTACAGCCTTGGCTCGTACACCCTCAATGGCAGAACGCTCGCGAGTGCGTTGCCGGCCTTTTAAAAATTGGTTTCTTGACAGACCCTAAGTCGAATTGAAATACTTCAGTGGGTAGGTGGTTTCACATAATGGTGGTGTGCAGAAAAAACTGGCTTAAATAACGCTCAGTTGTGAAACGGACGCAGAGGTGATACGGGTGGAATTTTGTATTCTACCTCGACGATGTTACAAATGTTAATTAAACCTATCGTAAGGTCGACAATTATAAAAGATGTGTGGTTGTAGTTCCTAACAAACATTTTGTAAAACAAAAAGCGACTTAAAAGGCGTGGCGGAGGGTTTTTAGAGGTTTTAACGTCCGTTTTGCGCCCTTGATTTGGGAACTGGCAGTAAATGTAAATTAAAAGTCCTTATACTTTACACCCAACAACATCAATGATTATAAATACTATATGTATTTAGACTAATACTAATACTATAGATATTTAATACATTGTGTTACCTCTACTGAGTAAATGGTATTTTGATTTTTGTGGATTTACAGATTCTTCGTCTAGCTCAAACAATTTGTCGCGTCTATAACAGACTTCTCAACAAGTAAGCAAATGGTTGATACTGTTTGTCGACTCAACTGTTTTATTTTATTTTATTCAGAACTGGACATACGTTTGGCTACAACGCAAGTGAGATGCAGCCTATTGGGTCCGCCGCTTAAATGAACCTATATTAAACAAGGATTAAACTGTCTAGGGAAGATCCTTCCATCTACCCTAGACAGTTTAATAATTGCGCTCCTTTGCTGTTTGACAAGAAATGACGATCGAAGTTGTACAGTACCACGTTGGGGATGTCAACAAGGAAGGGGTGAAACTCTATCGAGCTTCTAGATGAGCGTTGTTTGAAAGGGGATGACGGAATTAAGTTGTGTAGTTTCATGGAGGATTCTCCGGAGTGCAATCTATAGAAGAGGCTTTTACATAAAGTTGTTGTTTTTGTGTTTTAGCGCATTCTTACTTAGGCTATGTTCAGATGGCAAAAACTTGATGCCCGTTTTCAAATCGCGCGACTAGACATTGTGGTATTTTCATACAACTGTTCACATGAGCGCGCGTTAACGCGCGTCAACGCGGCGCTCAGAGAAAAAGTCTCTAGACGCAGGTGATCGCGCGTTGACGCGCGCTTTGATATTAATGTAATGTCCGTATGCTGTTCAGTTGAGCGTGCGCTATCATCGCGATCGCATGTAATTTTGTTAATTTTCGTAATTATATTTTGTTCTCGCATTTAAAATGAGTGAGATTGAAGATATTGACATCGATGAAGTAGAAAAAAGGCCAGCAATTTGGAATATAGCAAATTTGTATAAAAAATATAATATAATTTGTATTTTTTTTCAAAATTGGATGAACCCAATGTGTATGTTTTCTTTTTCTATATTTTTCTTTATAATATAACCACAAAATAATAGCCTCTTCCACGTCCATTTTCTACGTTCTACCGAACTAGACTGACGAGTACTCTCGCAACGCGCATTAGCGCTCATCATCTGAACTCTCTTCAAATTTGATCGCGCGTTGCATGTGAACATAGCCTTAATGTATTTAAATTTTAAAACATTTGAATTTCCCCTGTGAAGCTGTAAAGAAGTTAATATTATTTGTATAACAAGACGTGACTTCAAATTGCCTACATTTGCGTCTGTATAAAAAACCTAACAAACGTTATATGATAAGCCTAAAAGCTCACACAATAAATTGTTAATTTTTGCAAACGTCGCCCATTTGTGTAAATGGTGTCGTTGATGTGTTCCCATTACTTTTCCTTTGTAGAGTTACGGTTTGTTAATTTTGCCCCCGAATTTCGCTATTTTGAATAAGGCCTAATATGGCATTGTTATATTTGGGGAAAACTTTACGCGAGACGCACACTCTCTAAAAACTCGTTCTTTCTTTAGAAAGGGATCTTAAAATTCCTTTGTCTCGAAGTATGTAATAATAAATACTTTACAGAGCATGATTAATTTTTTTTAGTATAAGTAAGGTAGTCGGTTTATTGTGTTGAATTGCCTGTAAAGAAACGAGGCTGAACTATGGCCTAGAAACAAAAAACTTCAGAACCTTTAGCTTTTATTGGCATTAGTGTATATAACAAATAATAAAAGTATTTGGAGAAATCATATCTTCACTTATAGACATCAGATCAGCAAGGTTCAGTCACTTTTAATAGTAATAGCATTCCTTATTAGACTATAACAAAATTAGAGTAAGGCAATCCCTACTATCACATAAAGAAAAATAACTTTTTTTTTTCTTTGTCTATTTTTTGTTATTACGTTACACATCCGACACGTGTAGCAAAAACAGCTAATTATCGCTATCTCTGATGTGGTTTTGATGGCTTACGATTAATCACATGAAGGATAAAAACTGGATGCTATGTTGTTCTAATTTGTCTTCTGATTCTTTTACACCACATCCTTTTTGACCCAGTGACCACAACGGTGAGGAAATGTACCAGTCAAACTCACAAGCTCGCTTTGCTTAGAAAGAGTGACGGAGAGTTTATTGAACTGGCAACAACTCTCGTCCGTTCTTCCCTTCTCTTAATTTGAGAACTGGAAGTAAACTAATATTTATAAACATTTAATTTAGAAATTTATTTTCTAATTGATGTCTACAAGGTACATGAATAAGAAGCTTTAGATCGCAATTGGAAGATTTCTCCAATAGAATTGTAACATCACAATACATCACTAAAAGCGCTACTTGCACTCGCCTATATACATGAAAAGAAATATATATTAGGAATATTAATGGAGAAGATGGTACGCCAGTCCTCTCGCGACTTTTGTTTTAAAAATAACAAAATACGGTCCCACACCACAAGCGTCAAAGAGATTAAGAAATTTAGAATTAAAAAATGATATTTCGATTAATGATATTTACTAATACCTACGTATTTCATGACTACTAAGTGAATAATGTTTAACCACATCGTTTATAAACCATTATATATTTAATCCCCGTCATTAACACCATACAAACAATTTCAATATGCGATCTAAGCAAATAAATAAATCAAAGTTACAACAGTCTAACCACAATTGCCGCGCGAACAATGTGAAAAGTTTTATAATTACGAACGAAATTCCCACGAACTAGTAGTACTTATACGAATCGAGTTTTCAATTACAGCCAAAGACAAAGTTTGCCACTTGTTCTAGTTTATTGGGGGTTAACAGCCATTGTTTGATCAAAGCCTTTTATATTGCTACTACTAAAAGCCGTTTATCCTACGTAAGTAAGGCATATTAGATTGATTATTTATTTATTTATTAAGAAAAATATATAATTAAATAATAGGGAGGGCAACGGGCAGCTTCAGTTTCGAGAGACCTCTTCTGGCGACCAGTAAAGGTGGTCCACCACCTAAAATATACAATTACCTAGACAAAAACAGGTTTAAGTTTTTTTTTAGTTTTGGTTATTATTATTATTTTGTCTGTTTAGTTTTAGTTATTATTATTATTTTTTTGTGGTTGTTTGTTTAATTTCTCCCTTGATAGGTTTCTTATGTTCTAATATAATTGATGTGTGTTAAATATTTGATGTCATATTTTCTTGTACTTTTTATGCACACCGTTGTTTTAGA
Organism: Pieris macdunnoughi; assembly: GCA_905332375.1. Lineage (NCBI taxonomy): Eukaryota > Metazoa > Arthropoda > Insecta > Lepidoptera > Pieridae > Pieris > Pieris macdunnoughi. The sequence continues at coordinate 1,482,039 of CAJOBZ010000022.1, read as the reverse complement.
ATGTATAAATAAATAAAGAAATTGTATATTTTATGATGGACAAAACTGTTACACAACGAGTTTCAGTTCAGGGATAGAAGGTGGTCAAATAATGCATGCACAGTAGAGATAGAGAAAGATAGAGAAGGAGCTACCGCTTAGCTATATAGAGGCAGTTATGTGATGTCAAATCACCAAGAGTTATGTGATAGGATTTCAATGATGTAGTTTTTGGATAAACGTAGCTATGAGCCTCCGAAAATTTTAAATCGTACTTGAGGTAAGAAGGAGTTTAAGGATTGAAGAGGATGGTAAATAAGAGAAGGAGAACGTGACGATGGGTAGCTTAGCCGCTTACGGAACACAGAGAAGTGGTCGTACTTTCTTGGAACTAATATGAAACGGATACAAAAATTGTTGAGACGATCCAGATTATTAAGCAATTCCTCATTTAGAAGAGCAAGAATCATCACATGGTAGAAAGATTGTTCCAATCAAATGATTACCTACTGGTTTATATATAAATAATATCAAAAATAGACGCAATTTTTTGAATCTGCTTATAATTTGTGGAAGATGCGATTCGAACTCGCTTTTCCCAAAAAAAAGTGATTAACGTAGAATCTTATAGGTATAATAAAAGAATCCAGAGCTTCCTGTTTTTTGAAACTACTGTCAAATTCAAAGTTACAAGCTCCTGTATTCCCATAAGTCTGAACCAAGCTTTTAACTCTTTAAACAATTGACGGTTTCTGATCCCTATGGATCTAATATCTAGAAGTTCAAATATATTTGAACATCAATATTCTTTTATGCAGTACGATGTCAAAGTGCATTTCTCTGTTTTATATGCACTGAAGTCTGTTTTACGATCCTTTTAGAAAATTTCACCGGAGATTTCATATGCGCAGCATTACTTACTTTATTGCTTTATATACTTGCAGTTTTGGAGAGAATCTAAAGGTTTAAATTCTTTAGTTATTTGGATTTCAACACTTAACATACTATATAGGACTCACAATATCAGAAGGCATGTGGATGCATTGTCAGCCTTTGAAAAATACGGAAGCTCTTTTGTTGATGGATGGTGTATTCCAATGGTAAAAAGTCCTCAGTTGTGTAAGTACGGACATCAAGATAATATGTGGTAAAGATGCTCAGGCCCTAAAGTTGTATTGTATAATTCAGAGTATAACTCTTGAGCCGTGAGGTTTTACTAATAGATAGATAGATCTGGTGACGCCAGAGCTGATGCTTTCCTTTCTCAGCGAATAAGTATCGCAATACAGTGAGGAAATGCTGCCAGCTTTAAAGATACCTACACTGCCACAGGGACCAATCTTTTTACATTTGTTTTAATTTTATATTTATTAATTTAATTGTTATTATTACTTTGTGGGTAAAGAATATTGTAAGTACTGTATATTTTTGTGTTGGAAATATTTTATTTTAATATTCAGAATTAAGATTAATATGTGTCAAACAATATTAATCTTATTTTAAACACATGAATTAATATGATTAATTTAAATTATACATACAATTTCGCTGATGAATGTGAGCCAACAGACGCAGCAACAATCCCTTTATTAAAAAAAGTTTACGCTTTAATTCATTCTGAAAATCATAACCCACAAAATATTTTTTAACATTCACAAGGAAACTTAATTTGAAGATTACAATCGTAATCTGTCTATTACAGCGTGAACAATGTACATAGTGACCTAATGCGGGGATTTCACCACATCGCTCGTAAATCAATGACATCTAACGCCTTTAGTACACCTACGCAATCGCATGCGGCAGCGAAACGACGAAAAAACTGTAAGTTGTATGGCAACGTTTCGCATGTGTTTTGTCTCGCTCTATGAATGGAATGGAGGTGGTCGCGTCTTGGTATGAAGCTGTCTTAACTTATCTTATTATTTAGTCAAAAGTCAAAAATCATTTATTTATGTAGGTAACACAATGTACTCTTATGAACGTCAAAAAAGAAATATACATTCAATGCTTCTAATTTTACATTTACTGCCAGTTCTCAAATCAAGGGCGTAGAACGGAAGAGAAGAACTGGCAATAAACTCTCCGCCACTCTTTTAATCTCCAAGTTTTTTGTTTTACACAACGTTTGTAAGGAGCTGCAACCATTACACCATGTTCGTAACATCTTAAGTAATAATAAAATAAATTAAAACAAAGATTTGTCCTCTATCAGCAGGAGGCATGGTGAAGTAAGAGCACGCACTTACATTCTCGTAGGAACAACACGCAAATACATAGTCGAAATAACTCACATCACCGCATACACGAATTCAAGTACGACCAATCACCACAAGTAGCAAGATCGAAAGAGTAAAAAGCTTGATCCAACAGTATATCAGAATGAATATCAAAAGATTTCGTGATAGTAAACGTGATTTCTCATATGTTTCAACTATTAGATTGACAATTTTCTGAAATTTTGATCACCTCTGTTACCTGTTACAAAAAGCCATAAAAGTCCAAACTTCATAGTAAAATATAAATAAATTTTTACTCATCGACGATATTCATTAGATATCTGATTAAAAGTTTTGTTAACCAAATTGAGACTTTACTATCCATTCTCAAAGTCTATTTTGCTTAACCATCTAATACCAACATTAAACTCGCTCACTGAATATGTTACATACCGTGTCGCATTTCAATAGAAGAACGGAAATGACGCCCGGCGCGCCACTGTCCATCTGTTCGCTCCGGAACAGAGCAGATTCACACTTAATATACCTAACGACTAGGTTTTTATATGAACTACTTAGTCTGTATAACGGAATCAATATAAACTGTGAAATAACACATGTGACTCGGTATCCTTATAGTTCAATATCACAAATTTACAATTAACATGTTCAGTTCCATGAGTTCTATTGATCAACTTATAACATATAAGTACTTAGTATCTAATGAGTAATAAATTGACGAAATATTTGAATTATATTAATGATTAAGCACTTATAATATTATTTTGTTAGCATAGTAGCCGATAATATTTAATTTTAACTTTATTTTAATGGATAACACACAAACAGTCAATTTAACATACTAATTAATAAGAATTAATAATATAATAAAGAGCAGTGTTGGCCTAGTAGCTTCAGCGTGCAACTCTCATCCCTGAGGTCTAAGGTTCGATCCACGGATGTGCAACAATGGACTTTCGTTCTATCTGCATTAACATTCGCTCAAACGGCGAACGACAACATCGTGAGATAACCGGCTTGCCTTAGACACAAAAAAAAAGACGACGGCACAGAAGGCTGATCACCTTGCCTATTAGATTGACGAAAGATCATAAATCAGATTTATAAATTTGAGGCGGAAACCTAAAAAGCGTTCCACTGCTTATTTTTAATTAAAATAGGAAAAAGATAGAAATAGATGACATATAAGATATATAAGTTAAAAAGTATATTATACATTGCCCGCTGAATGTTACTTTTTATCATATTATGTCTACGAGTTTACGTTGTAGTATATAAATACCGAGCGTGCCAGGCTACGCTGCTACGGTTTTAAAGCGCTTAATACAAATACAATGAAAGCTCTATAAAGCTTTTTCGTTTTGTTGTTAGAGAGATAAACGTTACATTCTATGAACAATAAGGTAAACCAACTGTACAGCCAGCCAGTGGACTGTGAAATGTGTGTTTAAACTTATGTATTAAATGTCAGAAGTAATAGAAGATTAAGAAATAAAATTACTAAAACAAACAAATTAAATTACACTAAATTTACCACACAATTTCTATTAATTAATAAAGAACACATAACCACAAATTCAACAACAATAACTACTATAAGTAACGTCTATATTATCTAGTGGGAGCGGCGAAGAAGTGAGCACGGACATATCGCGCGCCGTGCTTTTATAGACTCATAACCAGTTCAGTCCAGTATACCCCACTCGTACGCTTCAGTTGAGTTTTTACAGCTTATTGTATAATATATGTTGTGTATGCAAGCTGCACTAGATAACTAAATATATGGGAGGGTGATATGTAAGAACCTAACAACCCTACCGATCCCTAAGCTCTACAGACGTACCCTAACACAAATAGTGAAAATATAAATAAGCACCGGATGTCTGCACCAAGAGGCCTAAGGTAACAGACGGAGCCCTACGAGTAGGATCAAAGGTTCAAGGTGGTGGGATTATCTCAAAGCTATCGGGCAGGCTCACCACGATAATTAAGGGCTTGAAGTAGTCTTTGCCACTTTGAGAGGAAGCGAGAAATGAATAAGGCAGAGCAATATTCAAATCTGATTTATTGTTATAAAACAATATCTTAAATACTACTTACACATTCAGACACAACATTATTCTTGTGAGCTGTTGGTGTATCGCATCTTCAGCTATTAAAGTATAGAATAGCCACGTGAGCCGCGTCATTCAGCAGTTGGTCAATTTTCAAATGAAATCAAGGAATTTCAAGGAGTTTACATTGTAAACGCCATGTTATTTAAATTTGTTTGACAATTATTAGAGGGCTTACGCTGTATGGCATATACTTGGTAAGACTACGAATTAAAACATTCGTCTAAAGTGCCCTGTAAACGATCAAATTGTTTGTCAAATTTATTTGTCAAACTTCACGTTTTCATCAAACAATAGCTTAAACGATCAAACCTAATATCAAACAAATTTGTTAACTTTCTAGTAGATTCGGGTTTCTCCTTTCGTGACGAGACATCGCCGTGCCGAGCACTTACAATTATTACAATGAGTAATTCAGATGACGCATTTTTGGCATTAACTCTAGCACTGTGTATCAAGACAAAAAAAAGAAGACGATGGAGTCGAGAATGGTTGAAATTAAGAGATAAATATACCCACGAGAATTTGCTACGGGAAATATTGCGCACTGAACCTGAAGACTACGCAAACTTCCTGCGCATGGACCATAAAACTTTTGAAGATTTACTGACTATACTCCATCCTCGTATTGAAAAAAAGGACACAGTTATGCGGAAATCTATACCAGCTTCTCTAAGATTATCAATAACTTTGAGGTACCTAGCCAGCGGCGATGATTTCGACGACTTAAAATTTCAAGCCTGCGTTGCACCTCGAACATTGAGCAACATTACCATTGAAGCAATAAATGAAACACTATTCAACAATATTCAGGTAAGGTTTTATTTAATAAATAAAATAAAATAAAATAAAAAGCCTTTTATTACTTGCTAAAAGATATACAAAATAACATAGGTTTACTAAAAAGAAAAAAAAAATCAGGATAAACAGATATGAAATGCAACATAAATTCTTTGTTAGTAATATTGACACTGAGCGTAGCGTTCTCCATGATGTCAATACAACGAGTGAGATCTTGTTTCAAACTCGACATCAATCCAGATTTTCATCAAACACGACAAACACGTAGATTGTTTGACAAACGCCTCAAACACAGCAGTACACTATCAAATAATTTGACAAACACGTAAAATTTGACAAACAATTTGATCGTTTACAGGGCACTTAAGATGTATTCTAATTACTATTATTTATTTATACATTTCGTAACCCTACAGCGAATATAAATAATATATTCCAACAATTATACTAAATATATAGCCAAATATAGAATATATTATATTTACAAGAAGGTTCTAACATTTAGAAATGGAAGAAAATATTCATTACATTTAACTAAGTAATACCTAATTCAGCTGAATTGTGTAATGGTGTAAAAGGTCTAGATATTTTACGTAAGTAATAATGATTATTTGCAATTTTGTTAACTTACGCACGCACTTACACTTTACCATAGTATTTTTATTGGCAAAACGGAAATGATAAGGTACCTGGATGTTCTCCTGACCTGTCTTTTTTCTAAATCTAAATTCAAACAAGTTTTAATTAAATAATTTGTTATTACGGAACTGTTTCAACGTAATTAAATTAAATACGATACAAAAAACATATTTTTTCTTATTCGTAATGGAAAAAAATGTTTTAAATAATTATTCTAATGTTAACCTAAATAGGAATGTCTTCTATTTACATTATAGCCAAAATTCTTCGCGATATTGGCATTTCATAACGGAGGCTGGCCATATTCGAAGCGAAAGCTCCTGAATACCAAGCATTTTCCAGTATAATATCGAGATTTGTGACATTATTACAAAATTTCCTGCCAGCTATTACATGAAGTTCAAGTTTGTTAAATAAATCAGTTGTGCTACAACCTTTTAAGCTCAACCTTGCGATTCTGTAACTCACTTTTCGAACCCACACAGCGGTTATCACATCGGCGGTCGCTCTCAAATCAGTCGTGAAGCAGTCATTTTATGATTTGGCATTCTGATAAACAATAAACTACTAGCTCCCACCTTTTCTTGAGATTTGAGAGCGACCGCCGATGTGAAAACCGCTGTGTGAGTTCGAAAAGTGAGTTACAGAATCGCAGGGCAGGTTTCTGTATTAATGTTTAATGATAATTTGTCAATCTGATAGGCAAGTAGGTGTTTTACACACGGCGTCGACTTTTTGGATCTAAGGCAAGTCGGTTTCCTCACGACGCGACGTTTTCCTTGAGCGTTCGAGTGAATGTTTTCATGGAAAAATATTTTTCTTTTGTCTAATTGATTTTTTTGTAGAGGCAAAAGCTCTTTTACACATAGGTGGTGTTTCATCGGAATAAAACCATGATGTGATTATCTTTATCATTTATTATATTAACACGTAACATGGATTAAATTAATTATTGTAATACGTTTTTAAATAATTTATGGAACTTGTACCAACCACGTGTATGATAAACATATATTATAATTTACAATACATTTAAAATTAGAACACGGTAACATCGTAGATACAAAAACTGTCATATGAAGCAAGAGAATAATTATCTTCTTACTAAAGAAGGACATGATTTATGAAGCGAATAGATTTACTAAAGTTACTGTTTATTATTATTCATTGAAAGCTTTATTAACATATAATAATATAAGAATTTTAAGTAACACTTAATTAGATTAATAGCCTTATTAATTATTAATTCATAATTGTTTTAATTAATAATTAAACGCCTTCGACGATCCTGTGACATTATAACATTTTTTTAAAGCCTATCTCATTTTGTAACCGCAGATGTTTTATTTTAGTTTTAACAGAGTGATTGGAGAAATGTTAGCGATTGAAACTAATGCATGTAGAATAGAAGGTGTCACAAACAAAAGCTAGCATATAATAAAACTTTCAAAATATCCAACTGAGTGCTAAGAAAAAGTTTTTTAATCTTCACAGGAAACTTTGGTGTGGTTATTTATGAAGAGATGAAAAATCTTTACAAAGTCTAACTAAATAATTGTTTGCCCTCGAAACTTAATGCCCACAACTTCTATAGGAAATATAATATGTAATAAATCCATTTTAAATATTGTTCAGACTCACTTAACAGTATATATGTATTGAGCGTTTGCTTGCTTTTAATGCAGTATAATTAGCAAGAAGACATACGAAAAAAATCTAAAACACACTTAAATCAAACATATGACCACAGCTGTAAGTTGCCGTCACCAGTAACACTGATTTTCAGTTTATCAATACAATCTTGAAATGTCAGCTTCACTCATTATACAACTGAATACCTAATTACATATACCATAAACAAGTGAACCTGTACCATAAACAAGTGAACACTACATATGTTATGCTGGAGGCTGTTAAAATGAGTAAATTAATTCAATTGTTTCACAACAATTCGCGTACTACTGCGTGTGTGCCTGTTCAGCTACCCACTGAAGTATATCCGAACTATTTGTTCTTCAAGTAAAGACGAATTCTTAAAGGGCCAACAACGCACTCGCGAGCCCTCTAGCATTGTTGAGTATCCATCACTTAACATTAGGTAAGGTCCTGTTCTATGTTGCACTAAGTGAGTTGTTCCCACGAGAATGTAAGTGCGTGCTCCTTTTTCACTATGCCTACTGCTGATGGAGGACAAATCTTTGTTTTTAATTTTTTTTTAATAATTTCTTAAGACGTCATGTGGGACTTGGTGTTATGGTTGCAGCACCTTGCAAACATTGTGTAAAACAAAAAACTTGGCAATTAAATAGAGTGGCGGAGAGTTTATTGCCAGATCTTCTCTCCGTTTTACGCTTGATTTGAGAACTGGCAGTAAATGTAAAAAAAAGAAGCATTAAGCATTTAAAATTTATTTCTTTATTGACGCTCATAAGTGTTCATTGTGTTACCTAAATGAATAAATGATTTTGAATTTATAAAAATCTAATAATATTTAGATTTACGAAAAAATACTACATTGCGGCTTTCACAGCGTGGTTTTCCTTTACCTTACGACCAAGTACTTTGTGCACATATGGAAAGAAAATTCTGCCGCTTAGCTGTATATGGAATACTCGAATACTCGACCTCAGTATCTTAACTGCCAAGCTAAAGTTATGATACCTAAAATATTTCTTTAGGTAAATTGAAATTTCACGCCGCGAACTGCATCCGCAAAGCGCATTAAAACGATCTTGACACAGATACCATGAAATATTCAGAAATATCAACGTGGACAAGCGAATTTTATTTCATTTAATTTTAATGGTTCGTGCAAACGTTTAGATTTTTTATTACGAGACACGGCAGAACGTGACTTGCTTTGGTTTTTGGTTCAGCAAAGTCAACTGCAAAGTCTAATTGCAGTCTTTAAACTTAACTAGTCTTTCGTTTCTTTCTGTCATATTGTGTTTACGCTGTAATAAAGAGAGACATAATAGTAATGTTGTTAAAACGATACAATTAGAGCTATCTATGTTTTATTGAATTAAAGGGTTTTTTCATAATTGTATTCATTGTAGTCACCCGAAATCTTATACGTAATAAATCACCTATAAATGTTTTTTTGAAATTGTAACGGTCGAAAAGTATTATATTAATAACTAGATGACCCGGCGAACTTCGTACCCCATAATAAATTTCGTGTCACAGATTAGATGGACCGAATTTGTGATTTTATGAAAGTAATACAATAAATACAAAATAAATATTATATTCACTAATTTAAAAATATAATAATGACAACCAATATACAGGCTGTCTCAAAACGACGGGAAAGTACCTTGAATATCGTAGATAGGATATTTTGCTGAAAGAAGACTTTATTTTATTTTATTTTAAAAAGTAAGTATTACTGCATTCCATGTTTTTCTAAAAATAACTTGTCTCGTCTGGGAATCGAACCAACAAAGAAAGGAACAACGTAAAATGTTTGAGTCTATGTCAATCCATTTTGATGACTAAAATTGTACTAAATTTTAAAAATCTAAAATACGCCACTATCCAAATTGTCTAGTCAATTCGAAACCTTTATTTAAAAACGTTTTTTAATTTGAAGGGAGAGTTTATAGTATCAACGGAATGAACATTAAATGCTACACAGTTATAAAATCCATGAATATTTTTATCGGATTTTTTTTCAAATAATCTGCTATTAGGGACGGAGATAAATACAACTAATACAACATATAATATAAATTGAGTTTCAGTTTCAACATAATTGAAGTAAAGTGCTTACAATGTGTTTAAAGCATTACATGTGTAACACACAATGGTATCGCAAAACAATTGAAAATCAATGGAACGTTTCTTGATTTCAATTATTGAAATTGTATGTGTTCCGGCTATCCTTTACGCAATCTCACTCTGCGCCTGCGCCATCTAGTACGCAACAGACTAAAAACTAGATGCAGGATCTTACATGTGAATCTGTATTCACAATTTTTGTAAAACAATAAATGTGTTATGTGTACAAAGTACCAGGATTTTTATGAACAAAAAAACTACATCGGTGAGGCGCAGGTACAGATTTTCAGTCCATTATCCTACTTTTTTAATTATAGTTCTTCCTTACATCGCGATAAAAGTTTAGCCCTTTTTTACATACATACTAGCTGATCCGGCAAACGTCGTTTTGCCATGTATATTATTATTTCTAGGAAACAATATTTTAGTTCAATAAAAATAACTACCTACTATAAAAAAAATAGGGGTTGGTCGTAGAGGGTTGTAAATTTAGAGTTGTATGTATTTCTGAATGCTGTATCATAAAAAATAATTTTTATCTAAAAATTAAAAAAATAATAATTTAGGGGGATGAAAAATAAATACGATTCTCAGACATACCCAATATGCACACAAAATTTCATGAGAATCGGTCGAGCCGTTTCGGAGGAGTTCAACTACAAACACCGCGACGTGAGAATTTTATATATTAAAGATATATATTTTGTGGCTACTTCCCCGGCTATGCTGTCATCGGAGGCAATATATAAAAATTGGTAAGGACATGTAACACTGTCTCTTCATCTTTAATACTACAAGGCAGGTAGAATTTGAACCTGATACGACAAAATCCCCCGTCATCTGTCAATCTTAGTCTTGTGATACGGTATTTAGTTTCCAAGTTACCCAATGGGGTCCATTTTTAAACTTTACTTACGTTATAATATTTATATGTATACTAACATACTTTACTTCCCCAAAACTCAGCACTGAGTTATACCTCACGACCAACACTCATTTTACAAAATGGAAAACTTAAAGTATCGCATTATTTACGAGTACGAGTTCCGCCGTGGCACTAGTGCTGCGGAAACGACTCGAAGGGTGAATGATGTGTATGGCGGTCATGTTGCAAAAGAAAACACAGTTAGTTTTTGGTTCCAACGTTTTCGTTCTGGAAATTTCGACCTGCAGAACAAGTCCCGTGGACGGCCTGAGACCCAAGTTGATAATGAAGTATTGAAGGCTATTGTGGAAGCGGATCCATCGCAAACCACGTCCGAGTTAGCTGCAGGCTGCGGTGGTAGTGATAAAACTGTTTTAATTCACTTAAAGCAAATTGGGAAGATTAAAAAGCTTGAAAGATGGGTACCTCAAGAATTGACTGAAGCAAACCGGCAAACGCGCGTCGACTGCTGCGTTACATTACTGAACCGGTACAATAATGAAGGTATTTTAAACCGAATCATTACCTGTGATGAAAAATGGATTCTTTACGATAATCGGAAGCGCTCAGCGCAATGGTTGGATCCTGGCCAGCCAGCCAAATCCTGCCCCAAGCGAAAATTAGCCCCAAAAAAGTTACTTGTAAGCGTTTGGACTTTGGTGGACTAGTGCCGGTATTGTTCATTGCAGTTTTCTCAAATCTGGCCAGACTATTACGGCTGATGTCTATTGTCAGCAATTGCAAACCATGATGGAAAAGCTAGCAATTGGAATGTCCAAGACATTCTCCGTACTCCCCGGACCTTGCTCCAACAGATTACCATTTTTTTCGAAATTTGGACAACTTCTTGCAAGGGAAAAAATTTAACACTGATGGGGCAGTCCAAATCGCCTTTACAGATTTTATTGATTCCCGTCCGACTGGTTTTTTTAGTAAAGCGATCAATGAACCTATGAGATGGCAAGAGTGCATAGAAAACAATGGTTCATACTTTGATTAATTAAATATATTATATTTAAAAATATTCGACTTTTTGTTCCTCCCATACAAAACGCCAATTTCATATGTAAGGACCTAATATATAAAAAGCTTAACTATTTCTTACATTATAGGAACTGACATGAAGTAGATCTTTTGTCAGTTCATTGAATGATTTAGTAACAATATTACATTTGTGTTATAGTTTTTATATTAATTATGTTAAAAAGTTTTATTTGAAAACTTTGTATTTGAATAAAAAAATCGTTAAGTAGTGATGTAAAAGGTTTCAAAAAGTGAAATATTAATTTAGGCTGACAACGCCCTTGCATGGCTTCTGGTAATTTGTGTCCTGTAATTAGTACAGTTACAACAATCTGAATCTATACAAAGGTTTTGTTTCAACTACTATATTTTTGGCACATACAAATATATCAAACGAAACATCACGAACACATTGACGCCCCAGCGTTGAACACTCATTCGTATTAAAGTGTCAACTTTTATAAATCTCACTTCTTTTTGCGGTTCACTTATTTTAATAGAAATTTGATTTTTGGAATCAAAGTAGTTTATCAACTAAACTCTGAATGTTTTATATGGTCTTATGCCATTAATAAGACTTATTTTAGTTCTAAGGGAGTTTAATTGTATCTGTTTAAATGCTAGAGATAAGTGTTGTTTGATGATTTGCTTTTAAAAGAGTACCGAGAGTTTATTACGCCGGCTTTTTCTCTCAGCCTACACCCTCTGTCTTCTTTGTGGATGAGTAGGGATGTCTACCTATTCAAATTTAATGACGTGGAATAAGTGATACCTGTATCTTATGTTCCATAATAAACATTTTTTTTTCTCTAAAAAATACTGTATTAGTATATTTAGAAATTTAGACGTGTACTGTAACTTTTGTGTTAGACTACCTCCAGAGCCAGCGTTAAACTGAAATGGAAATAATAAGGTGCATAACCATGATTCATATGCACCAACTCAAGGTTGGATTGTCTCCCAATAGACATATGACCTGGTCTGGGTGGATCTGGATTGTGGAGGAATGGCAATGCTGAGCGCGGAGAACCGGTCTTACTGGAAATTTAGGAGAGAAGAGTCCAGCAGTTATATGCTTATTCGTTTATTTCGTAATCCTACAGCTAACTTAAATTATACTCGACAAAAAATAATTATTCTAAACGTATAGCCAAACATGGGATACATAATATACACAAAAAGATTTAAACATTTATTAAAGGAAAAAATCGTAATACCTAATTCGGCTGTGCTGTGTGAAGGTGTAAAAGTGAAGGTATGCTGGTGTGCTCATGATGCAGGTGATTTAGCACTATGGATATTCTTAATAAGTATTAAGCATATTACACGATAGTTTACACAAATCAAGGCAAAAAATCTTAAATAGTGTATGTATGTCACTAAGCCAACATTACTCATATATCATTTAGTAGTCTAAATTGATTTAAAACTATTGTGCAATATTGAAATAAAAACAAACGTTGGGCGTCATACATCAAAGTCGTCGTTTGTTCGGGAAACTTCTAAAACAAACATATTGCTTCTGCGATAGACATTTTTCATTTTCCTTTTTTGTTTAATTCATTTTATCTTAGCTGGTATAGACTCAGTTATATATTTTCAGCAAAATCAAACAGTAATCTTAATATATAAACTTATAAACTACCATAAACTATCAATGTGTGTGTGAATTTAGGCAAAAAATATACAAAGTGGAGAGTTTATGGTCTCTGATGACTTCGGGTTTGATTTCCGGTGATAATAATGTTTTAAAAATAAGCGCAATACTACAAAACACACACATACGATTTTGATTTCAATCGGTTACAAATAATATCGCAGATAGGACATTTCTCAATACGAGTGCAAAGCATACTATCTTAAGCTATCAATTTGTATGTAAAAATTGGGGCAAAATATACACAAAATGGAGAGTGTGGTCTAATAATTCAGTCAGTGGTAATAATAATTGCTTGGAAAAGAAACGCAAATCACATACTAAAATAAATATATTAGTGAAGTACTAATGTGTATAATGGTTATAAGGTCTAGGCTACAAACATAATTATCACACATAGGGCTTTCCTCCTAAAATCTGTTTATTAATTATAAGATATGCAAATAATGTGTGAGATTTAAGAAAAAAATACTAGTGCCAGCTTTCCCAAATCTTCCATAAAAAGTTATATATAATATATATATATACTGCTCAAAACAATTAGCGGAACAAGATTTTTCTCCTTTCTATTGCTTAAACTAATATTAGATTTAAATTAACTTGTACGCTATTTTTTACCTTGTTAATTACTACAATTAATAAAAAAATTCAATTTGTATTTTTTTTATTAAAAAAAAATTAAAATGTGCATTGTAGACGAAAAACAAAGTGACGTCTTTGAATTTTCATTACTTTCTAATCACAGAAAACACATTTTAAGTAGTTTTTTTCAATCTTTTGAGTATTAATAGAAATTGAATTGAGCCTTTTGAGTATTGTTATTCATTGAAGCGAGTGAGTTTAGGTCATAATGCCAGATCTGACTGAATTGCATGTCTCCCGAGCTATCGCTTTGCTTGAAGAGGGTCGAACTATGCGTTATGTAGGAAATGATCTAGGAGTAGCCCCTTCTGTTATCTACAGACTTTGGAAGCGATACCGTGAGACGGGAGAATACTCACGAAGGCGTGGTCAAGGTCGAAAGAGAAAAACTACACGTTTGCAAGATCGCTACATCGTCATCTGTGCTTTACGTAACCGCACCACAACTGCAAGAGATCTACAAAATACACTAAGGACGGCTACTGGTGTAGAAATTTCCGACCAGACGGTAAGAAATAGGTTTTTGGAAGCCAATTTGAGATCACGCCGACCAGTTCGGGCTGTGCGTCTAACAATTCAACATAGACAAGCTCGCCGACTGTTCGCGCAAAATCACGCTAATTGGCAACTTCAACATTGGAGGCCAGTGCTTTTTACTGACGAATCACGATTCCGTCTAACACGTTGCGATGGTCATCTCCGTGTTTACAGACGCCCAGGCGAGCGATACAGTGCAGCAGCAGTCCAGGAATATGACAAATTTGGATGTGGCTCTGTGATGGTTTGGGGCGGAGTTAGTTTGGACGAGCGCACAGATCTCGTCGTTGTTCCCGGGCGCTTGTGTGCTCAAACTTACATTGAAAATGTGCTCGAAGATCATGTTTGGCCCGCAGCATATGGTATGGGCCCAGATTTTCTTTTAATGCAAGTTAATGCCAGGCCGCATACTGCAGCCATCACGTCAGATTGCTTACGACAGCAGGAAATCCGTGTAATGGAGTGGCCTTCCATGAGCCCTGACCTAAATCCAATTGAACACATTTGGGACTTGCTTGACAGGCGCATCCGGAAGCGTCCGATTGCACCTCAAACACTGCAGCAGCTCACTGAAGCGTTGATTGAAGAATGGGAGCGAATTCCACAAGAAGTATTCGGAGGATCATACGAAGCATGCCGCGTCGTTGTCAAGCCGTGATTAGGGCTCATGGAGGCCACACACGTTACTGAAAGTCACTAAAGACGAATATTCAAACGATATAAGAATATTTCTTTGATGGACCTTTTTTATCACCAATTAGTTTTTCGTCTACAATGCACATTTTAATTTTTTTTAATAAAAATAAATACAAATTGAATTTTTTTATTAATTGTAGTAATTAACAAATTAACAAGGTAAAAAATAGCGTACAAGTTAATTTAAATCTAATTTTAGTTTAAGCAATAGAAAGGAGAAAAATCTTGTTCCGCTAATTGTTTTGAGCAGTATATAATAGTATCAATCTCTTATACTGGGAATAAATAAGGCGCAACTGCGTTTCTCTGTGAATACAAAAGAAACAACATTTAAAGCCTTTCTAGGTTTTATAAAGTAAAATAATATAATGAAAAAATTAAAATATCTTACATATATTATGTCAAGTGACATAAATTAAACATCGTAGATCAGACGGGAAAGAAAACATTACAAAAGAGTTTATATAAAATACAATATAGACAAGAGTTTGTATAGGAAAATATATTATGTTTTCCTTACATATGTATATATTTTTAATTACAATTTTGAAATTCTTCTCCTTTTTAACAGCATACGCGACGCGTAACATGTGAGAGTGCATGAGTGTGTGAGACGTGAGTGCATGTGAGTGAATGAGTGAGCGTAATCTGTAAGAATCATCTTCTATTCCAAAGCTTTATGTCAGGTAATGTGCTTGTTTTATTACCTCTAACCCATTATAAATATTGTACGAAATCGATGAAGATACAAAATATTTGGTGATATCTAAAAATAATTATTTAAAAATTGTTACAAACTCATATTTTAAATATCACACACAACTTTAGAATTGTTGTGTTCATCCTAATAATACCTGCTCCATAGGACAATCAAACTAGATAAAATTATCTGGTTGGTAATCAAGTTATATAGTTTTATATTTGCTTTTTTTTTTAAAGATATCAACTTTGACGTAGCTGACACAGTTTGTCTGTATGTTAATTGTTTTTTTTATAAAAAATAATTTAAAATCAATTGCAATATTTGTAATATTTATACTATAATAATTTAGTTAGCTGCTGCATTGTTTTATATAATATGCGCCTATTTTATTTTGGTATACATAGTCGTTTTTTTTCGTTCTAGGTCTCCATATAATTATCAAATGTATACAAAATATATTGTAAATCTATTTTAAAAGATTAAGTATGACGTTTCTTGCCCATTTAGTTACTTTTTTTAACTATTTATAACTTGTAATTTCGACTTTCAATGTCTAATTTAAATAAATGATTTGACTTTTTTTACCTTGACTTTATTATCTAAAATAGAACTTAGATGTACTTAATAAGTTTGGTTATATTTATTTAATTTTAACATTTATAAACGTGAAACTTATTTGTAAACCGAATCTAATTTAAAATCTGAATACAAAAAAATAAAAGTTTATATGGAATGTGTTTTCCCTCGCGATTTCAGACAATTTAGAATACGCTTTAGAGTAATACGTTCTGTACATTTGAAGAAATGAACTAGATTTACGAATTTCTTAATACTACATTTTAATCAAACAATTACAAATTATGCATAACTAAAAGTAGGACGTCGTCATTTAGTTCATGTTCGAATATGTAAATTCGAATACACATCCTGTATTCGAATGAGAATTTCTCGTCAAGAACAGGTTTCTTGCATCGGCTGTGGAGCGTCATTGTTTCAATTGGTATATGTTGTTCGTGCAATTTTTATGGTTTATTGGTGGGGGTGTTATATTGTATAGTGTGTCACTGGCCTGAGTGTGTAATAGGTTAATTATTTAAATATTTTCGACGACCTGGTGGACGGAAAAACTGTGTCCAGTTTGTGTTTCCACCACGCCAACTTTTTCTATTTAGGATGATGTATAGAATAAATAAATAAATAAAATAAAAATAAATCTTTCTTGTTGACAACGGAGAAAATTACATTTCTTGTCATACGAAACAGCGATACAGTCCATTCATTTGTTTAACAATATCGTAACAGCTACATTAGTTGATTACAACTAATCTAGCAAACTATGTATTAGAAACAGTGTGTCAGATATGTGTGCTATATCTACTATGCCATATTTTGAAGTTATACTTCTTTAGGCGCGTTATGAAAAATTGATGAGAGTGAAATTTTACGATGCGCGCGCACCGTGACACAAAATTAACAGAATGAAGTCGCCCACGGAAGATGCTACGGCATTGGACATAATTAAAAACAACATTCGAATTATCATAGAATTTATGTTACACTTAATGTAAGAGAATAATAATAAATATTTATTTATTTAATTTTTCAAATGTAAATTGAACTTTATTGACTATAATGACTCCTTTTCCAGTCTTTGATTATTTAATTGTAATTAGTTATTTGCATGCAATCAAAAACTATTTTTAATAATGCCAAAGAAGTATAACTTCTTACGCGCGTACATTAGTACACGCACCCTTTTAAGTTTTTCTTCAATGTGTTTAAGGTGCGCTTATTTTCACACTAAAAGATACTTAGAAAATGGATTAATTACAAATCTACTAAGGAAATATTTAAAGAAAAAGGCAAGGGGAAGTCAGCCCAATGTCGTATTATCGTAGAATGACCCAGTATCACATTCACCAAGCTGCTGATTGTCAGAAACAGAAGCAACGTATTGTAATCTGTCAGAACAGGGTAAGGAATATCACAACGCTGCAGTAAGCACGCGATCGGAGAAGGAAGAATTTCAAACCATTAAACAGGAATACATAATTTTCTTGTGTTGGTTTGTGCTTCCCATTAATCGCATCATCTTATGTAATCCATTTCAAGCCTGTATAAACACTTTCCGTAAACTACATACACCGGTGTATATGTTAGCTTAGGCTTCATATGTTAGCTTAGGTCTCTTGGTATCAACATATCTATCAATAAATTCACTAAACAAACTTATATATATTCACTTACATGATATTACTTCACCGTGCGAGCCGAGTTAATTTAGTTAGAAAGCTCAATTATTCAAATGGAACTTGAACACACGACCCCCGGTTCGAGGAGAGTCGCACGCTTTAACAACTTTTACCGCTAATTATATTTATATACTTTATTCTATGATAAATTCCTATTACAAAGTATTTCAAAATCTCCGAAAACATTCCGCATATTTTGGTTAGCGTTCAAAACTTATTAGGGTCGTACCCGCGTTACGAAAATATATTGCCTTTATTAATAAATTGATGTTGAACGTTGTATCTTGTTAAATTAATTAAGTATAAAGAATTTGGGAAATTATTTTGCTTAAGTTTTAAAATTGAATTTCAATACACAAATATACAATATTCTTAACCTACATAGTAATAATAATAATTATGAAAAATGTATAAATAGAAAATAAAAAACAAATTTAAATATTTGGTCCCTGTGGTAGTGTACCTTTAAAGCTGGCAGCATTTCCTCACTGTATTGCGATACATTTCCGTTGAGCGAGTACTAAATACCAGGCACCAACTTAAATCTTTAATTAGTGACTGTGCACTTGAACCCCACGGCCCGTCTCTACTCCAAAGGGAACAAAATTGAAGTTGGAGGAAAGACATATATTTGAGCCGTTTTTATTTTCCGTCTGCAATGCGGCCGCGACAGTATTGTGCTTGCTTTTTTTCTATGGACTTTAAGAATATGGTAAACACTGTATATATGTGTGTTGGAAATAAATTATATTGAATTCAAAATTTCGATACAGTAGTACTTATTCTATATACGGTCTGAAATATTATAAAAAATCAACTTACTTTTTATTATTATTATTATTAAAGCTTTATTAATCCATTCAACAATTGGTTAGTTTACATTCCTTAATATTAGTATTAGTTAAGTCAACTTACTTTACTGATCATTATTTCAGTAACTTTGACTTTAAATAAGTTATAAAAAAGCAATTATTAAATAAACTTTTATATCAAAAACTTTAAAATCAATTCGTGGATAAAGTTTGACGGTCAAGTTGCGTGCGTCCAAAATGCATATTTAATTGTCCCTGCGGCTTTGCGGCGGAAAAACTTTAAAATGTTAGTTTTTATTAAAGCTTTGTGGAATTTAATTTAAGTAAATACTACTTACTTTCACCAAAAAAAAATTAAACTCAATAAATCTCATCGTTAAATTAATATCTCTACTGGATTCAATTCTAGATCAAACAATCATTATTTCGGACTTAAAATTTAAATAATTAGACTATAAAGAAATGCATTAGTGAGACAGGATTATTTGACATGGACACAAAAATTTAATTACATTGCCTTCTGATAATTCTAATGTATTCTTAAGTCCATTGGTGCACAGCCGGGGCTCCAACCTGTGCCTACGTTATTTATATAAATGCTTCAGTACCTTACAAAGACTTACGAATACCAAACAAGGTACATTTCTTTTTTTTTTCATGTCGTCGGGGTCACCAATGTACCTTACTGAACTGAGTATTGTAATGAAACGAGGCTCTTCAGGACACGACTATTTAATATGAGTGTTGGCACAATACTGATCTATATTAAAACATTGATGCATTTATAATAATCATGTAGGCACAAACCTACGACCTCGTGAGATTCGCTGAAGCCACTAGACCAATACTGCTCTTTCATTTAAATACTATATAAAAGTAACAACAATATCAGCACATGGTAAGATTACCTATTAAAATTATTCATTAACGACTCTTTGGGACAGGGGATAAATAAAACGCAACAATTTGTACTTAACAAAACACTTTAATTATATAACAATAATAGTTATCAAAATAACTACAACATTATCGTGCCGTCACTATCTTTTACCATACATACAACATCAAGTACAAGCAAGCTATTTTGCCATACAATACGAATATGTAACAGACTTTCTTTAATTCTTCTAACCATTAACCATAGGTGCAAAGCTCAGAGAAAAGTTAAATAAAACTTTCTCCTATCCATCAAAAAAATCAATTTCATTCCGCCGTTCAACAGTACCTACTCATGTGTCGCTTTACACTATAGCGTAGACATAATTTGACAGAAAGAGACGAACAGTACTTCAATTAAAATAGTGTAATTTGACAGATAGTGTCTACTTTTGATAGTGATCAATGCATTGCTAGTCTACACTATAAAACCGTTGTGGGTGACGAGACAATTCACATGAAATGTATAAACAATATAGTATCTTAAATGATGATCTTATTAATTAAATTAATAGTTAACACTCTGTGCAAACTGGTTTAATATGGATAATCTCCAAGTCAGACGCAGTAAAATTTAGTTACTTACACTGTCTCAAGAAAAGGTTTAATTCATAGAAAGACACCAAAAGAAAATAAAACAACTTTTTCTCTAACAAGAGAGACTTGAAAGTACATACAAATATACAGTAAGGTATATTTCATATGCCTTTGCACATTAGGGTGCGTCCACATCTGGCGAATGTGCAGCTCGCGAGCAGTTCGCTCGCAACCTAAGCGCCGTACGCGATTAGCGCGCGGGAGGCGCGCTAAGCGGCTAGCGTCTTCCTTCCGCCCATGCCAGTAAACGGAACTGTAAGTGCGAGGATTGAATGCGCGCACGCCTTATACGAGCCTTGCATGAGTTGAGCTAAAGAGGCGCACCGAACCATTGCCGTGACTGGAAGCGCGCAGCTCGCAAACGGCTCGCGAGCTGTACATGACGACGACGCACTCTTATGATTTATTTTCACATATTATTATATAAGTAAATATGCCATTATTAAACACTTTCTACAGTTTTTATATGAACTCTATTTTGACTTTTTCGTCAAAAACTGTGCTGCTGAATACGAAAAGTTTCGACTCCTTGAGAAACTATGTAGTGTTTAGGGATTGCGTAGGAATTTTAATGTTCAATTAATTAGTTTAAATTATCAGAAACACAAGTGATACATGTCATATGTATGCTTGTTTTGAACGAAGAAAGTCTGTTACATATATTTAATAAATCTATTTAATAGTGAACGAAGTAGGATTTAAGATTCAGTAAATTTTCTAGAGAGAGAAAAGTTACAATAGGAAATTTTAGGATAAGTTTTAGGATAAGATTTAGGTTAACTAGTTATCTAGATAAATTGCAATTTTCATACATTAGATTGTAAATAAAGCATTTCGAAGAATCTTTAAATTTAGATACAGATTCCCCAAGGATATAAAACGTAAAGGGCAATTTACCTCTATTAAACTATCTATAAAATCGTTAACAAAGTAAGGTTAAATTGCTGTTTATAAAAATCAAAAGATTTTGACAACAAACTCCAATTATTGGATATTGGACAATCTATGGAAAATCTTATACTAATTAATATATTAAAATAATCTTTAAATACATCTGAATTTTAAACATAAACAAAACGATGCATAAATAATGTATCTATAGTTCACGCTCTAGTTAAAAATACTTCAACATTTGAAGTTTCATTTAATTCTTTATAATATTTTTTATAGTGCTTTGAATTTCGTTGTAATTTTATGTTATCTAAAAATATATTCTGCTAGTGAAATAAAATATTTTAAAATTAATGGACGTTCATTTCTGGCATTAAACTGACTATATTTAGAGATTCTTTTGAGAAAAACATTTTATTAACGAACACAATTCTATTTGATCAGCTCGAAAATACGCTACAAACTTTAACATCATATTTACGTTTAGCTTACTTTAATGAGAAATAATTCAGACGATAAATTGTTACAGTACAGTTATTATATTATAAAAGGGATACATTTCCTTAATAAAACTCCAGAGGCTCTTTTATCTCTGCCTTTTAATAAATTTAAGAAATGTATTAAAGAAAAGCTGTGTAAAAGGCTTACTATAAAGTTAACGATTATCTAGTTGATAAAAGGGCCTGGGACTAGTGCTAGACAGGCTACTTCTAATAAATATTTGTTTTAAAATAAGTGTTGTTTGATGATTTGCTTAAAAGAGTACCGAAAGTTTTTTACGCCGGCTTTTTATCTCGGCCTACACCCTCTGTCTTCTTTGCCGATGAGTAGGGATGTCTACCGATTCAAATTTAATGACGTGGAATAAGTGATACCTGTATCTTATATTCCATTATAAACATATTTTATTTTATTTCATACACTGTATCGTGTTTACGAAAAGCAAAATTTACAATTTATTAACTCATTCAAGCTTCTGTCTTTGCCTCGGTCCAGTAATACCAGGCAGGTTTTCAGTTCAAATTGAAAGTCGATGCCGTAAGCCAATTATCCAATAAAATGGGGAAATGCACAGTTCGCAAACGTGAGACTCATTTTCAGGTAGTATTTCCTCGAAGTTTTCATTTTAATGGCTGGCTGGCTCGTCGTAAATACTTCACAGACTATAAAACATTCAAGTTAGCACTTTGAAGTGTAGTAATTTATATGGAGGGCCCTAATGGGGCTCAACTATATCACAAATGTTTTAATGGTATTGTTACGTATACGTATTGTTTTTGTTGTAAGATTCTTACTGATTTTTATCTATAAAATACAATCTAAATCACTTTCTTTGTATCTTATAATCATACAAACGTATGTATCCGGTATACTTACTCACAAACTTGACATTACATATTCTGTGGAGAAAAAGACAAAAGAAGCCATTTTTATACTTTCCTCCCTAACGCGCTGGTACATTTCCGCATCTTTTTTACTTTTATAATTTTGTATAAGTTCTAACACACTATATTTTAAGCCGAGCAATACCTCGATTAATCGCCGTTAGGTAAAAACCTATATTGTATAACCTATATATGCATGACAGCTTTCAATGGCGTGGGAACCTTTAACGAATATTTGTCAATTTTGGCTTCAACGACAACTTTCATTCCTTCCATTAAAGACCGTGAAGCTTAGCAAGCTTTGTTTTATATTAATTGAATAATGTGTTTCCCTAAACTGATGTTTTTTGAAGTTATACTTCTTTAGGCGCGTTATGAAAATTGATGAGAGTGAAATTTTACGATGCGCGCGCACCGTGACACATAATTAACAGAATGAAGTTGCCCACGGAAGATGCTACGGCATTGGACATAATTTAAAAACAACATTCGAATAATAATAGAATTTATGTTACACTTAATGTAAGAGAATAATAATAAATATTTATTTATTTAATTTTTCAAATGTAAACTGAACTTTATTGACTATACTGACTCCTTTTCCAGTCTTTGATTATTTAATTGTAATTAATTATTTGCATGCAATCAAAAACTATTCTTAATAATGCCAAAGAAGTATAACTTCTTACGCGCGTACATAAATACACGCACCCTTTTTAAATATCTATAGCTTGTTTGGCAATAGCGTATATAACAAAATATAACCAAAATTTTAGATGAAATGAAAATTACAATTTCAAAGACTAAATCTTAAAACGCGAAAATGTAAAAAGTTTCTAAGTTAAATAAATTCGAAACGAACTTGGTCCAAACTCGTAAATGACAAAGTTAGAAAAGCTAATACCTCCCAAAAACTTGTTAAAATTGTTCGTTGTAAATTTAATATAAATAAATATTGTAATATAAAGTTCAATAAATCGAAAATTAATACATTTTTAATTATAAACGTACATTAAGTTGTAATATTTTTAAAAAGAGTGGAATATACTTACTATTCAGGGATATATTATATTATTTAGAATTGTGTTTTACGTACCTTATTATAAAACATGGACTATAGATAGAATATCGTTCTTTTTCATATAAGAATCGTTAACCAATGTTACAAACTCTATCATAGACCGCATTTTATAACAACTGGGATAAATCTAAGCAATTGAAGAGAGTCAGAACCTAATGCGATGTATTGATTTAATAAATACTACACGAAACAAAAAGATAAAAAATATACGTTTTCGCTGTTCATCGTGTCCAAATAAAATTATTTTAAATTAACATATTATTCGTGTATTACATATACATAGATATAAATATCTAGCGGTGATATCTACATTACAGAGAAGTGTCTTAATGCTTCATAAAATGACAGCGCTCTCGTAAATTAGACTTTGTTAATTAAGGAGCTTAGCGATTTTGTAGTCTCATTATATTAAAATAACTAAGTATATTGAAATTATAATTGAAATTTATGATTGAAGAGTCTAGTTTTACTATAGTATATTGTAGAGTTTGTATGTACAAAAAAAATTAATGGTGCTACAAACTTTATAGGTCTGGGCCTCAGATTTCTGTATCTGTTTCATGATCATTTGTCAATCTAATAGGCAAGTAGGTGATCAGACTCCTGTGCTTGACACACCCCGTCTACTTTTTGGGTCTAAGGCAAGCCGGTTTCCTTTCCTTGTATATGTAAGTATAAACGAAAAACGAAACCATATTTCAGTTATACAAGAGCGATGTTACACTAGAGATGCAGTAGACAAATCAAAATCAAACAAAATAAACCATTGTTTGTCGTTACCATACCCCCAGAGGTTGCATGTTTTCAAAAGTGCATTCACGCACTTTTGAAAACATTGCACGTCCCGAATGACAACATCACGGTTAGCAAGTGATGTGCTCTAACGTTGTTTAAAAGTGTACACGGGGGAACAATCTGGGTACACTTTACTACCTTATCAAAAAGCCTATATAGCTGAAATCATCAAATTTATAAAATTTATTGGTAAATGCGAGACATTAAATAAAAAGCATATATAGATCTTTGTTTTTTTTAGTAATTTTACATACGAAATTAAAGACATTATCACTCTTATGAAGAATACTCACATTTGACTCAAAATTGCTATGGGACTGTACTAGTCTCACAAAACTCTTGCGCAATTTAAAAGTGCAGCTTTAAGCTAATTATAGAAACCACAAATTCGCAGCTCACTATGGCACTGAACACACGTTTTAATAATATATATAATAAAAATAAACACATGTTAAAATCAGAGGCCCATATTAAATAAACCTACACACGTCATGGCTACCACTAGATCTGAAATCCTCTCGCCTCAAGAGAGTGACTTATTTAATATTCTATGTAATCGCGCAATTACTACGACACAAATCTCTATACAGATATTTTCTCTATTAATTATCTAATTAGACCTTTAACCACAGCCCTCAAGGCTTTTAAGCATGCCACGCTGATTGGAATGACGAATTTACATAGCTATTTATTGCATTTTTATGAGCAAAGGTGCAAGAGGCCTAGCTAATATTAAGGGCAAGGCCCTGAGTACGAAGCAGGTTTGAATACGGCCTTTTAAAATTTTTAAGGATGTTATATATTATTTTAAGGATTTTGTGGTTCTATGAAATGAACCAGGTGAAAATATGTTTACGTAAAATTTCGTATCGTATCGAAATAAAATGTTTTTAGTCGTAATACATACCATTACAAAAATTATCCAACAATTAAACATTTTAAAGTCACGTTATTCTTTGGTTTTGATAATATCCTAATCCCAATCGCATATTTTTGCTAAAAGTACTGCTATATCCAAATTTCTACATCTTTATCGCCTATAAGTCATCACCCGTCTCATCCATATATTTAATTTACCCAGTAAATTTTGCGTAAACTTTCCGATGTCTTAAAGTTCAATCATTGTAGGAGCTAGTGTATTGCACACATAAAAAATAATTTGTTTACTTTTGAACTTCAATCACACGACCTTAGACTCGCATGTTGAGTCTGACACGACTATTGTTGGATAATTTGTAACAAATATTAGATTTTTAAGGTGCATTAAAATCAGCTATGTGTTGCCATTCCAATACATAAAAATGACAAAAGCACATTCTAAGGAAGAAGGGACACGCTACCTGTACATATTTTGAGCACATACCTCAATTTGCAAAGAACTACATATTCAACTAGTGTATCTTATGTTTAAACTCACACCCGTCCAGTTTACGAAAAAGGAACTAACTACTTCTCTGTTTATATATTTATGAATAACAAATTATTTTAAATACTATGAGCTACCCTGCGATTCTGTAACTCACTTTTCGAACTCACACAGCGGTTTTCATTCTGATAATAAATAAACTACAAGCTCCCACCTTTTCAGAATGCCAAATCATAAAATGACTGCTTCACGACTGATTTCAGAGCGACCGCCGATGCGAAAACCGCTGTGTGAGTTCGAAAAGTGAGTTACAGAATCGCAGGGCTGTATACTAAAACTGGAGTCAAATATTTATAAGATACTATAGCTGCCCTCGCGAACTTCGTTTCTCCGTAATGCCTAGTCTATTTTTAGTGCATACCACCATGGAACATTTTGCTATGCTACCGCAGAGATGTTTTTCTGTTATTTTTCCTATTTAAACCTCAAGAGTTAAAGTTCTTAACTAACAAATAAAAAATAGGGGTTGATCGTAGCGGGTAGATGAAAATTAAGGGTTATGTGTGTTTTTGTATGATAATAAAATAAAACAAAAAATTGTCTAAAAAATAAAAATAAAAATGTTGGTGTGGACAACCCTTATCATTTAGGGGTTTGAAAGATAGTAGCAGATTCTAGGACTTACTGAATATGCATAAAAAATTTCATAAGAATCGGTCGAGCCGTTTCGGAGGAGTATGGGAACGAACATTGTGTCGTGTATCTCGCGTAACCACAAAAACGGTATTCATAAACATATACAATACCAATTCCCAATTGAAGCGTTCCCGGTGCGCGCAACAAGTTTTTTTTTTACAAATATTTGACCCAGTCAGTTAGTTCATCTAACTCATAGATCCATCAACCGAAACTGTTATTATGCTGCCAACATTGGAGGCCAGAAGAAAATATTTATGATGTTTATAAAAAATTAAAATGTTTATTAAAAAAAATGATTTTGATTGGATGTCAAATCAATTCGTTATTCGTAACATATAGTAATGACTGTATAAAATTTTTCTATAAAAACAATAAATATTAGTAACAAAATTATAAATTTTATACTCCTAACTACGAAATAAATATGCATATTAAAGCGTTTAATCTAAATAAATTATTTTATAAATGACTACCTAATGACTGGACAACCACCACTTTAAACTTTCTAATTATTGGATTGAAATTAATTGTAAAAAAATCTCAATAATTATACAAAATATTAATAAAATTAATGACTACGCGCGCATACTTGTAAATAACGTTGCTATGGTAACTAGTGTATCGCTTCATTTATAATAATAAAGTTTCTTAAACAAAACGAACTATTATCTTACCAAATAGTTTTTATCGGTCCAGCAAGAAACTTGACAAACAAATTAATTAGACTTTTAACTAATAGTTTATAATTAAGTTCAATCCAATACATTTTAATACTTATTAATTTGGCGTCTCGTGATTGGCCAATTTCATCGTCGCGCGCGATACGCAATCTGATTGGCCAGAATATGACATTTTACTCGTCAGTGATTTTGACGTATTACAAGTATTTATGATTGTCGTATTTTAGAATCCCTTAATAACGCCATAGGCCTCTAAGCTAGATAAAGTGAGGTAAGTTAACCATAAAGAAAAGAAGAACATAGATGTGATTATTTTGACACCGCGCGGTCCGCCCAGCTCACCACCCACTGACTTTCGCCTACGCAGCATGAGAACTATCACCACCAGTGCCGCTTCAGAACAGAACATCGTCACGCTGAAGGCAAGGCTGAAAAAAAATGATGTCTAAGAAATCTTACACACTTGATTATAATGATTTAAAAAATATTGTTTAACATAGTATCTCTTGTATCAATGTCAAAACTCATTAATTCATATAGGTAACACAATGTACACTTATGAACGTCAAAAAAGAAATATACATTAAATGCTTCTAATTTTACATTTACTGCCAGTTCTCAAATCAAGGGCTAAGAACGGAAGAACTGGCAATAAACTCTCCGCCACTCTTTTTAATCGCCAAGTTTTTTGTTTTACACAACGTTTGTAAGGAGCTGCAACTATTACACCATGTTCCACATGACATCTTAAGTAATATACCTTAACTATTAGGCATACGTTCGTAACTACACTCGCGAGCAAACAAATCGACTCAAGCGCTACCACTGCATTCAAAGATTGTTCTAAATAAAAGTATACAACATTTAAATAAATATAATATGTCATTTGAAAGTTTGAAACCTAAGCTTTAAAAAATCATCAACACGATTAAATAAAACAACTACCAACATGTTAATTTAAGCAATTAGGGCGTATGGGACAAATTACTCACTACGCTACCAGCCAATTGCGCTACCGTCTACCGCTCTAAAACCCCCGTTACCCTTCAACCCTTATAAGTCGCTTATCAACAGTCGACCGATACACATCTCCGCAACTGCATTCATTGTTTTCAACCACACCTCCAGAAAGAATACCAGAGAATACCACACCTCAGGAAGCCGCTCAAGTTTTTGCCTTATTGTAACAAGGACTCAGTCAGCGAGTAGTCGCTTCCCAGCTTCACTTAAGTCAGTCTGCTGTATCCCGAGTATACAGACGATAGACAAGAGACTGGAGCATTCACTCGGAGACCAACAATCAGCCGCCACCGTTGTACTTCTGAACAAGACGACCGTATCATTGTCTCAACCTCCCTGCGAAATCACCCGTAAGGTGCCGACCTTACGGGTGTCGACGTGCAGGGCGAGCTATGACGTGTTCGAGGTATAGCTGCAAGCAAGCTCGGCTACAGTTTGCTTGAGAGCATCTTAACTGGAGCATTAGGCAATGGCGGTCGATACTATTCACTGACGAGTGCAGGATGTGTCTGCATGGCAGTGACAGGAGAGGCCGGGTCTACAGGCGTCCGGGACAGCGATTTTCCCAATGTTGATTCGCAGAAATCGTTGCCTATGGTGGCGGTTCTTGCATGATGTGGGCTGGTATCTCGTTGGAGGGTAAAACCCAGCTCGCTTTCGTGCCTGGAGTAGGCCGAAGAGCAGGACTGATAGCTGATCGGTACATCACAAACATTCTCCAGGAACATGTTGTGCCCTACGCTGGATTTGTTGACGAATACTTCATCCTAATGCATGACAATGCTCGATGCCACACAGCGCGCGTTACTCAGCAGTTTCTTCGAGAAGTCGATTTGCGCACAATGGACTGGCCTGCGCTCTGTCCAGACATAAATACCGTCGAGTATTTATGGGATGAGCTCAAACAAAGGGTACGAGCAAGAATACCAGCCCATTCGAGCTTTGAAGAATTGAAGGCAGCTTTGTTAGAGGAGTGGGAAGGTATTCCTAAAGACACCGTCAAAAAATTAATAAGGTCGATGAATAACCGAATACGGACTGTTATTAGGGCTAGGGGGGGCAATACCAAATAGTGAACCAATAAATGTTATATTCTTTAAGAAAAAAAAACGTGTTTTGTTTGTCAATTCTGAACACACAACTCCTTTACCCAAAATCCAATTTTTCACAAATTTAAGTTCAGACACCAATAATAAAAAAAGGTACATGGATATTAATAATGATGTCATCTCAAAAAAGCTGAAGTTGTAAGCTTTCAAATGACATATCATTTTTATTAAAATTTTGTATACTTTCACTTAAAACAATCTTTGAATGCAGAGGTAGCGCTTGAGTCGATTTGTTTGCTCGCGAGTGTATATTATGATAGACTTTAAACATATATCGACGTATCAGCCCTGCGATTCTGTAACTCACTTTTCGAACTCACACAGCGGTTTTCGCATCGGCGGTTGCTCTCAAATCAGTCGTGAAGCAGTCATTTTATGATTTGGCATTCTAATAAACAATAAACTACAAGCTCCCACCTTTTCAGAATGCCAAATCATAAAATGACTGCTTCACGACTGATTTGAGAGCAACTGCCGATGCGAAAACCGCTGTGTGAGTTCGAAAAGTGAAGAAATAAATTTAAAAAATTACATTTATAATTTGTATTAATTTTCGACAATTTTGATGACAATTAAATTCAATAAATTCCTAACATATCTTCCTTTTTCCCTCCATCTAAGTCTCGGAAATCTAAAGTTTTAGATTTGTATAAATATGAACAAGACTTAAAAATTAGTTTGCCAAAGAAGTTTCACTTCTGACGTGTACTTTGTACGCAAGCACTTTTTTTAAATAAATAAAAATTTATTATAATCTCTTACTTTCCCGGATCCACGTGGAATTTCTCGTTCCGTGTCCAATGCACCACGGCGGCCAGGGTCCATGCTACGCCGATGCCAAGGAAGACGTTCACTGCGTTTGAACCAGTCACATTTCCCACTGACGCATCTGCGTGCTTATCCTGTATAGCCGCCACTTTACTTGCGAATGTATCTAAAATTTATAATAAACTGTAAATATAAGGCACAGGTCTTTAAACACAAAAATAATATTAATTTTAAATTTAAAGATTTTACTTTTATGTTAAGTGTAAATGTTGTTTTTATTTATTTATTTCGTACAGCTAACATAACTTATATTCAACCAAAAAATAATTATACTCAACATATAGCCACAATAGAATAACATATTACATACAAAACGGTTCAAACGTGTACAAAAGCAAAAATAAATATTTTTTTAAAAACATTTAACTAAGTAATACCTAATTCGGCTGTGTTCTGTTTTGGTGAATTTAAAGTATGGGTAACCATTTCTTATGTAGAGGTAGCGTAGTACTTTAAATACAATCAGTTTAATTTTAATTATAATAAATGTAAAATTAGAAGCATTAATATGTATTTCTTTACCGACAAGTCATAAGTGTACAATGTGTACCTATATGATTAAATGATTTTTGAATTTGAACCATAATATTATTATTATGCTTAAAATAAACGGCTTCGGGCGGCAAATAATAAACGGCTCAAATATACGAGTCTTTCCTCCATCTTCGATTTTGTTCCCTTTGGACCTGGGTTCAAGTGCACAGGCGCTGATTAAAGATTTGAGTTGGCGCCTGGTAGAAAGTACCAGTGACGCCAATGCTGGTGCTTTCCTCGCTCAACGAATCGCAGCATTATCTCGCAATACTGCGAGGAAATGCTGCCAGCGTTAAAAGTACACAGGGAACAAACTTTTCAATTTTTTTTTATAAATCTTTATTATTACTATGTAGTTTAAAAACTTGTAAATACTGTATATTTGCTTGTTATGATTACTAATAAAATAATTCATTTTAATTAAACCTTAAACTAACTTATTCAAGGCAAAATATGATAAATTGACATAAAAAAAAAACATCAAGAAATTATACTCTACTGCTGTTTTGGTCTCACATGCCCCTCAAAAGTGCCTCTAAAGGGCTATTGAAGCCTTTTGGTAGCCGGCCTAAAAGCCTTCCCACATTAGTCGAAATATAAATGGGGTCTCATAACCGTAAACATCAGGTCAAATTTTTCGATAAGGTATTGCAAGTTTACAAGGAGTTTTGAATATTTAATCGAATTTTACGACTTACGGATAGTTATTTTTGCTATAATCTAATATATAAAAAACTCCTCCGAAACGGCTCGACCGATTCTTATGAAACTTTTTATGCATATTCAGTAAGTCTGAGAATCGGCTGCTATACTTCAAACCCTTAAGTGATAAGGGGTGTCAACTCCAAATATTTTTTTTATATTTTTTATACAAAATTGTTTGTTTTTATTTTTGTATGATACAATATACAAAACTACATACCACCCCTAATTTTCACCCCTCTACGATCAACCCCTTTTTTATTATAGTAGATAGTTAATTTTATTGAACTAAAAAAATGTTTCCTAGAAATAATAATGGCAAAACAACGTTTGCCGGGTCAGCTTGTAACACAATAAATTATTATAATGTTTATTACACTTTCAATACATTTGAAAATAAACTTCATTTATATTTAACATTTTTTGTTCTTAATAGTTAGATAAATTAATTCAACAAGTCCAAAACAGTAGCAGAGACCTTCTTGCCAAGTCTTCTCGGCCGCTTTAAGCCCTTGATTTGAGAACTAGTAATATTAATTTAGAACCTTTTTTTTTAATACTGACGTTCATTAGTATATATAAATGTTTTTTATTTGATTTATCTTTCCTTAGGCAAACTAGTGCAGTCCCGAATCAGTTTAGAATATATTTATTTACAGATTACAAATTTACATATCCATTAGAATATTACTATTATTGCTACTACAAATGATGACGTCATCTCAAATAAAATTAATTGCAGTTCGTTTCTACAAAAATCAGAGGCCCTCCATGTTCCTCTGCCTACAAGACTCGTACTCGTGCTTTGTTTCATGTTACACCTTCATTTAAGCTTTGACTTGTTTAAGCGGAATATGGTTAAACACGTACAAAGTATGTACTTTTCCGTCACACAACACAGCCAAATTCGATAATACATAGTTAAAACTATTAAATATTTTTTTTGCCCTTTTGTAAATGTTAGACCCTCTTTGTAAATATTATATTTTCCATCTTTGGCTATATTTTAAAATTAATTGTTTATTTTTATATATTATTAATAAAATTAAATAAATACATATATTCTGTTTACCCGATTTAAATAAAAATTAACTTACCAGGTATACTAGTCCCGAGAGCAACAAATAATATCGCAGTAACGGAGTCTTTGATGCCCAGTGTGCAGCCAAAGTGTGAAGCCACATCGCCAATTACAGCAGTTACCAGGCCAATACACACTATGGACACGACAAAACAGACGTAGCCACCACCGATATCTGTAAACAATTAGAGTATTAGGTAGTGTAGGCTTTTCGAGCGCGATAGAGCGCGCAAAATCTTACAACGTAATTCTAATTCGGCATTACAGAATAGTCCTGTACCACTCACCAACTTTTTATTGGTTATAAGCTTATTATTATATGATAATGTAATGGGTCTCCTGTGTATAACCAAATTCAAATGTTACACAGGCCCCATGTTGTACAATAAGCTGAATAAAATCCTGAATATTTATCCCCTTAATGTCTATGAATGTAAAATAAAACTAGAAGAATGGCTCAAAACTCAAAAATATAATGAAATAGACAACTTGTTTGTTAATATAAAATAATAAAATTAGGCTATTTAAAATTTCTAACTTTAGTCCGTAATATTGTTCAAAATTTAATTTAAATAGAAACCTTATCCATAAATATTAGTCTCCGAACTTACCTAAATAACGACACTAAATTCAAATCTCGTATCCTAGTTTCACATCCACAAAACTTAAAAATCCTTGTCGAAGTTCACACTTACTACGGTCTAATTGTAACAACTTTAAATATAGATTCTACCTCAATTTAGTTTAATAAAATATAAAAATGAATAAACATCTAATGACAAACAACTTAACCAATTTCTTAATGACACTGGAAGGAACTAGCGTTTAAGATACAGGCTAGGCCTAGATTAAAGTTTGAAGTATATTATGTATAAAGTTAACCACAATGAATATTGTATCTCAACGATTCGTAGCCTTGTGACAATCTTTTAAATGTAAGTACAAATGTAATGTTTTTGAGTCAAATGAAGTAATTTTATTTATCTCTTCGATTTAGAATTTTATACTTAAAACGTGAAAAACGTTAAGGGTGGGCAATCTGAATATTTTTTATTTGGTATTCAAAAATACATAGATAATTCATAATTTTCACCCTCCTACCACATTGTTCAGCGATATTAGTACTACAAAAATATTCTGTAGAAATAATTATTTATATGGCAGAACGCTTGCTGGGTTAGCTAGTAATAAAACAATAATTGCTTTATATTGTTGCATTGAATTATGGCAAAATTGCGATATTTTGCAACACGTACGTCATATAGCCTGCGCTGTACGCCGGACTAAATCTTGACACCAAATGAAGGCCCTTAGCACCCGTCAAATAATTCTTCGCTTTGAAATATTTGTCAAAGCTCAAAATATATTTTATCGTGATTCTATTCGTAACACGCGATTTATATATAGACTTTCGTAAGTTTCTTTAATTATTTTTATGAATTGATAATTTTTGCTACGCATTTACGCACCTTAATTTGTCCTATACCGACATGAATTTAAATATAAACACTGTATTATTATAGTAAAATATTCATGTTTTCCTCAAGACGTTTTATTTAATTACGTACTGGAGGACAGCTATTTTAGAATACAGATAAGTGATTTATAAATAAAGAACTCAGTTGTATAGCTAAGAGTTATAATTACCAGTGGGTGGTACGAATGCGAAAATAATCTTCCAGAATATCGTTAATATGTGCATTACATAGTCTAAACATGACGGCGGCTCATCTGGATTATCTGAAAAACGTTGAAATATTAAAACAAATGTATTATTGTTATTAATATATAGATTAAAATTGTAGTGGCTTTCTGGCGCATTTAACACTTGCTCGTGAAGGGAAACATCGTGAGGAAATCGGCATAGTTTAAACACAAAAATCGATGACATGGGTCACTCTGCAGATGAAAGGCTGATCATCTTCTTGCCTAATAACGAACCTGATGAAGAAACAGACACAGATTATGGCTAAGTCCAAGGATAGCGTAACTAATATATTTTATATTGATAAAAAATGGTGGGTTCTGATGTGAATTATAAAAAATAAATATTTGGGAAGTTTACATTTTCTCATATAAAATTAATATAAAAATAATGAGGTTATATAAGAGGAAAAAATCGTAATTAAAACAATACACATATACACAATAAACCTTTTCGACAATAGGAACAACGTATATTATTTTTAAAAACACATGATGAAAAATTCAAGCAATATAATGGAATGCAACTATTTTATTATGAATTCTATAATATGCCACAATATATAGAATTTTAGTATCTAATTTCTGCCTTAGGATTACCTGAGCTGGCCGTCAAGGCTTCTGTGAACTGTTCCTTCCAGGAAGAAGTCCCTATAATGATTGAGGCATTTGCCCTTTGGACAAGTTTGTCCACTGTATTCTGTGAAAAAGATGTATTATTTCTTAGTTATTAACCACGGTAACAAGAATTTAAGAGATAAACAAGGTTTGCTGACGTTACATATAAAACAAAACAACTAAAATGGAAATGGGCTGGGTATACCATAAGAGGAACAGATAAATGGACCCCAATTATAACACTATGGCAACCCAGAGGTCATAAAATAAACAGAGGTAGGCAATTTAAAAGGTGGGCCGAAGAAATCATGAAAAGGCTAAGACGGACTGGACGAGATTGGTAAACAATAAGGAAAATGGAGGACAATGGGGGACGCCTTGACATGGCATGATACATTGACATGGTGTATAAGTAGAGGTTCTAAACTCGATTCCTGCCAAATAATAATTTTGCTTTTCATTTTATCAGATGACTTAATAAACTAAAGCAATATTTAAATTAAATTATCTTTGCTAAAAAACTGAAAAGTTAGCTGCCAAGAGAGAACAACTAAGACAAATGTGAATTGATTCTTTTTTTGAGATATTATGTAAAAGTTTTGGCTCATGTAGGTATATTAAGCGAGCAGTGTGAGCTTATAGGCTTTAGCATGCGACTCTCATGCCTGAGGTCGTAGGTTCGATCCTCGGCTGTGCACCGACGGACTTTTCTATGTGCGCATTTTACATTCGCTCGAACGGTGAAGGAAAACATCGTGAGGAATCCAACTTGTCTTAGAACCAAAAGGTCGACGGCGCGTGTCAGGCACTGGAGCCTGATCACCTACTTGTCTATTAGATTAACAAATGATCATGAAACAGATACAAAAGTCTGAGGCCCAGACCTAAAAGGTTGTAGCGCAACTAATTTATATTAAGCGTTCGACTTACCTTAATAAAATTGAACACGAACAAACAAAAATAAATATGTCGAAAATACTGAATGAATATTATCCCGAACGTGATATTATAAATGGTTTTGGTTATTACGCTTCAGGAGATAGATGGGACCTTGGAGGATGACAGGGTTATTGTTTTATGCAACCATATATAACAGAACTCTTTTATGATTGTATTCAGATATTTAATTTGATTACTTTTACGTTATTGAACATATTTGTGAATATTTCATAGAAAGTAATTCAGTTGAAGGCACTGCTTTAACCGAAACTACACATTTATCTCTGTCTGTGTTTACGCTGTCATGACAATAAACAGATAAGTACTTTTTATAAAGGTGCTCAGACTTAGACATTTTAAAGTACTAGTACTAGTAGTTTGCCAATCAACCCAAAACTATTGTAAGCAAGGATCTGAAATCCATCCAGTGACTGAACATCTAAAGAAATTAAGTATACAATCTGATTCATTCCCGCATCATTCCCGTAATATTCCGTCCAGTATAGAATTAAATTGACTTTTACAACATTGTACATTATTGTTTAACGTTATTATAAGTAACATTTATTAATTAATTTCCAAACAGTAATACCAAATATTTCATCTTCTTACCTAACTATGTTATGCTCTAAAAATAGAATCTCTTTACAGACCTCACTCAGTCTTACTAAGCTTATCTTAAAGCATTGCATCATCATTCGCACTACGACCGAAAGCTCCGTACAGTCTCAGCCTGAGCTTTTCCACGCTTGGCACATTGTATCAATTGTACTAGTACGAGAACATAATATCATTTATCATACAAGTGCATATGTTAAATTCTGTGAAAAGAATCTGTACCCTCTGGTAAACGTGCGTTAACCTAGCATGATGTTACGTCATCGATAATTGTACTATTCTACCCAAAAGTAAGTTTTGAACCAGAAGTTTCAGCAGCTTATACTACATACCTTGAACTCCTTGCTTTCTTTAATTCTAAGCTGAGCTCTGGTTATCTCGCCGGCTCGTGGTAGCCCCATCATGGCGACGACACATTCGTCCTCCGCCAACGTTGTCAACTTGTTCACTTTACGGTTAGATGGTACAGGTTTGTGGCGGTCTAGAAGATAAAATATAACGTTAGGGCAATTATTATTTTTAAGATTTACACGCCGAAGCCACCTTCGGGTTTTTGGTTAAAAACTATAAGCTGATACGTTAGCTAACTGATATTAATCGAAAATGTTGTTAGTATTGTCTTGTTTATTCAATAGCATCCCAATCCGATTTAAATATTAGGTTTCGTACCACATTAATCCAAGTACGTGACAACAGCGCTACAATAGCATAGGGTATGATGGATGGGTTATTACAATTGTTAGGATGCCAATTATAGAGTTATATTCTTTCAAAGTTGTTGTATGCATAGAGAAACCAAGAACTATAAAACTTATTTAATATACAAGGATGTTTTTTTTAAATGTTTTCTAGATAATTCTCCGACTATGTAGCCGTCAGAGGTATTAAATAACTTACATAAATGGTGTCGGTAACCCGGATTATTTATATATTATAAACACACCCATTTCTTTTAACAACTTTTGGTATGACCTTTACAGCACATTCCAAATTTCCTTAACTTAATGTTGAACATTATTTCCTTTAAATTCGTCTCTGTTACTTTTATCATATCTTGTTCAATGTTATACAAGGATGTTAGAAAGTAAAAGTGTATTAGTAAATATTGAATTAGCTTAGAAATAGCATTACAGCTAAATCCATGTGTGTAATCTAAAAAACTTCGCGTCATCAAGGCTAATATTGTTTATGTTAAAAGCTTATACTGGTAAACAGTTTGACGTTATCATACATTTTAAAACATTATTTGATTTAAGGTTTTTTGGATGAATGACTTTGATAGTACTCTTACTTTGTACATCGGCTTTTTGATGTATTTTATACTTGAAGTACTTTGTATAATTTTGTTTATAAAATAAAGTCTCTGGTGTATAGCTATGTATATGACAACTTTTATATTGCGCTTTCCATTTTACAAAGACAATATAGATATAGAATTTAAATATAATAATACTAAAAATGTATGTTTTAAGCTTTAAGCACAATTGTACTAAACTAAACTATTTTTTGAGGTTCTCGGAAACGGCAGCATTTTTTTAGAGTGAATTTTCAATTCATATATATGTCATGTGAAGCATGGCGTAATAGTCGGAGTTCATTACATTTACTTGGAAAAAATTTGCGATTGTAAAGAATGGTGGACTGTTTCTTACCAGTTCTTTTCGCCCACTCGACGCCTTTGATTTAGAAAAGTAAATATTAATTTAGATCTGATTTTTAATACTTTGACGTTCATAAGTGTAATTACCAACATTATTAAATTATTAACTGTGAATTTGTGGATATTATTTTACATTCTGAACTCTCTTCATTTCTTATATATGTGTTTATTACTATTTGTTACATCGTCCATATTAGTCTTATTGGTGATTAAAAAAAGGGTATATATTCGTGTATCTATGTCTGCATCTTGAAAATAAAATTGATAAACATTAAATTAACAACACAACACTGCCAATTGATCTACGAGTAGGTCGAATTTGGATTACAGTTGTTCGATACAAGAAGGCTACAAATGATACTAAAAACTGCTTCAAGACTACTCGACTATTCGAATTTCGGATTCAACAGTCTTTATTAGCGGGTATTTATAACTAATGTAACACATGTTACAATAAAAATAAATAATCTAAAGTGGTAATGGACAGGGCACAGGGCAAGAGGAATAGAAAAGTGGAGCAAAAAAGTACTAAACTAGTGCCCAAGGTACAGCAAACGACAAAGAGGAAGACAACTTAGAAGGTGGTTAGACCAAATTAAATATACAGCAGGTACATGGCTGAGAGTGGCAAAGTGCAGAGAGGAATGGCGGGATTTGGAGGAAGACTTAGCCAAAAAATACCACACAGATACCTAAAAAAAGATTGAAATAGAAACGTATTTACGTGTAATGGTATCTGAATTAAAAGGCTATTATTATTATTACTATTTTTGATCTATACAAAAATGTAAAACTTTTACAGAAAGTGTCTTGTCTTATTGGCTTGTGATAAAGTATATATTGCAATACATTTAATTATTTATCAATCTTGATTTGATAGTCAGGGTAAAATGGGGTGTGAGAAACGAAGTATGATTTGTTTGATTGTTAGTGAAAAAGTATTTAAATGAATATATTAGTTATGTTTTTAATTTATTTGCATTTGTTTTCTATAGAATGTTTGTTTATAGTTAGTAAGATGGAAAGGATCAAGGGAAAGAAGGAGAAGAGGGGAAGAGGCCCTAAAAAAAAGGTGGATAGAAGAAAATATAGAAGCGTTAGCAGGAAGCGAATGGAGAAAGAAAGCCATATTTGGAAAGAGAGATATTTGGAAAAAGCTAGAGGAGGCTTTTTAAACTCAACATTATTACCAAATTCTTCGTAAATATTGGAAATAAACGGGCTTTATTATCATTCTAGTTCAAAGATAACTTTTTTATTATAGGTTGGATATGGCTACTAAAATTATCAATTTTCATATTCTTATGTATATTTCTATCGAATATAAGCTACAACTAACGATTTCCCAAATTACTAAATTAAAAAATAAATAAACTTCAACAATAATAATTCTCAATTATATTTAAGGGACCTAATATTGAACGTCACAAGTTTCAAGAGCCGTTAGACCATTTTTCCTATTTGTAGTTACACATATTTCCCAATGCTCAATCATAAACTGTGTTTATATACAGTGCGTCCCAATACTATACAACATCAAAGTACCTTAAATATCGTAGATAGGATATTTTGTTGAACGAAGACTTTATTTTATTTTGAAAAGTAAGTATTATTGCTTATACTCTTACTCTGCTGTTCTCGGACTATTATGAGCTGGACCTCCATCTTGTTAGACGATGAAGTTTTTTAAGTATTTTATTAAGTGGGTGGGTTATTTGCGAATAACCAATGCTATCTATGGAATGATAATATAGCTATTTTTCAAACGTCGTCGTCGGCTATTAATAAATAATAAATAAATATATATTATAGCCTTGGGACGCCCTGTATATACGTATATATACACCGTTTCGAATTGAGCATTGGGAAATATGTGTAACTACAAATAGAAAAAATGGTCTAACGGCTCTTGAAACTTGTGACGTTCAATAATAGACCCCTTAAATATAATGTTTGAATATATAATGTGATAATTATTAGTAATGAATAGCAACGAATTTACCGGAAGGAGAACAATTATTATTATTTAAGTTTATTTATTTTTGAAGTTATACTTCTTTAGGCGCGTTATGAAAAATTGATGAGAGTGAAATTTTACGATGCGCGCGCACCTGAGACACAAAGTTGTCAGTGTGATTATAGCGTGCGCGAGCGAGATGGGAATAAGACAGTCTACACGTAAAAAGAAATAGAATATGCGTGAAGTTAGCAGCTATGCCAAGAATTTTGAATGAACATAATGACATTTACCTTTTAAACAAATAAAGGAGTTTTAATTATTTTTTCAAAGAAATTTAGCAATGCTTTTCCACAAAGACCTATTGTTACTTAGTTAAAAGGTTATGAAACATACGTAGTTATTAAATTGAATGAATAATATAATAAAATAATAAATAATAATAATAATTATTATTAATATTAATTAATAATTGAATAATATACTAAATCTTATTAAATTATTAACGTTAAATATTTGTTATTAATTATTTAATATTTTAAAAAAATAAGGAAAACCAAAGAAGTATAACTTCTTACGCGCGTACATAAGTACACGCACCCTTTTTTTTAATTTGGTAAATAATACCATATCTAATATATCGAATATAAAACTAATCTACATCTCTATTTGACTGAAAAAAAGGGAATAATAAAAGCATAACCATCAGTCTAATTGCTTTCAAACCGCGACATTGTTCCAAAACAAATTGAATAATAGACTCTATTTCATTGTCATAAAGCTCAATTTCACTTACGATTGAACAAAAATTAATTAATGATTCCCAGACGTCTTTTGTTCGTGATAACTGCCGTTTAGGAATTGAATAGATTTCGAATCTTCGATAATTATTCGGCGGTTTTATAAAGATTAAAGCTTTAAGGAATTATTTCACACTCAGACACTCTGGTGTCTGTGAATGTTAAAAGATAAAGAAGAAAAGTTATTCATGGTTTATAGTAACCACGTAGTTTACGTAGGTCCAGAAACTTTTTGAATTTGATATACGCAAGTCGTACTTAGAGCTAAGGATGAATTTGAATCCCTAACAACTTCATTGACAGAGCTCTCAAGCTCTCATATACTCTAAGTGTGAATTATTGAGGTAATTTATATAACTTTCAGTATGACAAATTATACAAGTTCGAAACACAGTTTTGATATCTGTTCGATATGTATATTTACGTTACATGTCTGAAAAACCGATTTCCTCAAGAACCTTCTCCCAAACACAGTAGTGCGTGACTACAATAGGGTTTTATATTTTCTATATATCTATAAAATAGTAGGCAGCGTAATTAGTACGCCCTCTTTAAAATCATTGGATTTAAGCCTGGATATATCCTCGGAATTCACAAACATGCCTACATAATTAAAAGCTTCCAAACAAGTAAATAAAAATATCCTCGAACGGCTATTTTTTCCATATCATATTCTCGTTATCTATTAATAAATAGGTGTAACAGAATATTACCATTGTGTAATAAGTGTATGTAAGTGTGAACCTCGCAAAAGTTGATACAGGCAATTTATATAAATATTTCTTTTCAGCAATAAATTTACATTTATTATTCATTCGTTTTATTCAGAGATGTGATGTGTGTTTCTGCAATATTTAGGTTTTTGATAACATAAACTGATCATTTAATGTTCTTTGAATAGTCTTGAGAAATATTTATAAATAAGTGTCTTGTATTCTCTTTATTAGTTTTTGATAAAGTATATATTGCAATACATTTAATGTTGTATAAATCTTGATTTGACAGTCAGAGTTAAATGGGGTGTGAGACACGAAAGATGACACATTTCTTAGATTGTTAGTGAAAAAGTATTAATATGAATATTTCGTTTTCTATAGAATAATGTTTGTTTATAGTTAGTAAGATGCAAACGATCAAGGGAAGAAGAAGAAGAGGGTGCCCAAAGAAAAGGTAGATAAAAGATAGATTGATATATAATGTAGATAGATAGAAAAAATAGAAGCATTAGCAGGAAGCGTACTATTTCTTACTTACATTTACTATTCATTCGTTTTAATTAGAGGAGCTATGAGACCTTCTGCAATATTTAGTTTTTTGATAGCATAGACTGATTATTTAATGTTCTTTAACTATTTAAAGAACATTAATAATTTATTCTTGAGAAACTTTTTATAAATTAGCAATTAAAGAAATGTTGATAAATATGTGCTATCAGTAAGTGAATGGAACAAGTGTGTGTATTTTGATAACAGATAACTTAACGCACTTGTATCATGTTTTAATTGTGAATTATTAATTCCATTACCATTTTAATCTTAATTATTTTAAAATAAATAATCAATTTGTGTGTAGAGTGTAGATATTGAAACGAATCGAATCGCATTCACGAACTCAGAGTATGATAAATTTTTTTTTTTTTTTTTTAAAAGATAGTTAATATTACTAAAACTTTATACATTTTCTCACTTTAACTCTAACCTTGCAAATTGAAAACTTAATGGTTATAGTTGCATTCAACTTTTTCTTTGTGAATTAAAACTTTTATTCGTAGCACGTAGAAGATCGTAGAGGCCCGTAGCCTCGTAGCATTGGAACTTTTCTACTGAATTAACTGTACATAAACTTATTTACCTTGTTATAAAGAATTGTGTACAATTCTAAGTGGATTTTAAAGTTTTGAGTTAATCTTGTGATAAATAATAAAGTAAATACTTAGTACTAAACATAAAACTAATTGCGGTAACAGTAAACAGTTGCTCACTGCGATGTTATAGCAACACTTAATTTCGTCGTTCTTATGGTGCAATTTTATTAAACAATTTAATTAGGATGAGACACGCATAGTATTAAATTATAAATGGTGATTAAAAAATCAAATTTATAAAATTGACAAAATATGGTTTGAGTACTTAGAGGTCCTGGGTTCTAATCTAGTAAAACACTCATAAACACCTTAAATCAAAAAACTATTAAAAGACAGAAATGTGTGCCTATAAGGCATGACGGGCGAATAATATTCGAAATCTATGAAAATTAATTTAGCATTCAAACAAATTTTATTATAATTTGTTAAGTGTAACATATCCTGTTAAGTGTTCATTTATAGTCTGAATTATTTTAAACATTATATATTACTAACACGTATAGCAGAAAAGAATTCCTAAGACTACAAACTGTTACTAATATAAAATAAATAGCGGTACACTAATAGATATATAGCCACTGTAAATAAGACCTT
The DNA here is from genome assembly GCA_905332375.1 of Pieris macdunnoughi. Classification (NCBI taxonomy): domain Eukaryota; kingdom Metazoa; phylum Arthropoda; class Insecta; order Lepidoptera; family Pieridae; genus Pieris; species Pieris macdunnoughi. The sequence goes on along the minus strand of CAJOBZ010000022.1, from coordinate 1,438,778 downwards.
ATCAAGCCATTTCCTCGTAAAAATATATCAAGGTAATGGACGAGGGGAGAGAAGTGGCAAGGTATCAATACTTAGTGAAAATGTAAACGTGCTATGGTAGAATGATAAAAACGTTTTTTTTATGTAATAGGAGGCAAACGGGCAGGAGGCTCACCTGATGTTACGTGATACCAGCGCCCATGGACACTCACAATGCCAGAAGGCTCACAAGTGCGTTGCCGGCCTTTCAAGAATTGGTACGCTCTTTTCTTGAAGGACCCTAAGTCGAATTGGTTCGGAAATACTTCTGTGGGCAGCTGGTTCCACATAGTGGTGGTGCGCGGCAAAAACTGCCTTAGAAAACGCTCTGTTGTGGAACGACGGACGTCGAGGTGATACGGATGGTATTAAATATATATTTATATTCAAATTTCCTCATGTTTATAAGTTAAAATAGTTATTGTATACTTTTGAATGCCTTCTTTTATGTTGCAGTCATCTTGTTCCTAACAAATTAACGGGCAATACAAGAGTTTTGTATTTCTTGTTTCCCACTTTTGTATATTGTGTTTATTTTTTTATCCAAGACTACCTGATGCAATTCATTGTCATCTTGTTCTTAACTAATCAACAGGCAAAACAAAAATTTTGTATTTCTTGTTTCCTTTTTCAGCCAAGACTAGCTGATGCAATTCATTGTCATCTTGTGTCTAACTAATTAACAGGTAATACAAGAGTTTTGTATTTCTTGCTTGTCACACTTTTGTATATTGTGTTATCTTTTTCAGCCAATACTACCTGATGCAAATCGTAATTTTTAAAGCACTTATTGATTTATAACCACATTTTATATTACATTTTCACTAATACTACACTACAACACTACACTATTTCTAAATACAAACTAATAACACTACCGCGAGATATCTATAAAACATTATCTCGAGAAATAAAAAAAAACAAAATCTTACTTAACACAGAGACGGTCCACCAGTGAAGAGTGCAGAAGGTGCGAAGAGAAAGATACATTAGATAAATATACTGATATAATCATGCATAAAAATAATAAGGCCATTTTTCAAAAATCATTCTAAATTACATTTCCAAAACTTGCTTAGAAACCAGATTATTTGGCTTACAAGACCCTGGATGGCTGATAAACAAATAAACTGGAAAATTTGTTTATAATCTGTTCTAACATTATGATATTAAAAAATTAATTCTGATGAAAAATCGCCTTGAACATAAGTAAGCAATAAATTTAAGTATAAATACAAAAAAATAAGGAGTATTGTTATTTTTTTAATAAAATATTTAGTTATTTATATAAGATTTAATTTTCCAAATGAGCAATTAAAATTGATCTCGACTATAGCCTTATTTCTTAATCCTTTATCAAAAATATGATATTGTAATTATATGAAATAATAGACGCGAGGTAAAGTGCCAAAACGAAACATTGGGTCGGTCGGCCTTGGAACGCCACAAGCGTACGTAAGGATATATTAGAACCCCGTCGTGCATATGTATGTGTATTCGATTATTTGTACGTGGTTAGTTTAGTTTTATAATAATATAATATCCGGGTTTGGCGAACCCGTACATAGATACATAGAGTAGTTACGCAATCATCGCTTGTACACTCCAATTTACAAAGATTTATTTATATTATTTTATTACCACTTTGTTAGATATTTAATAGATATACATTCAGATAACATAAATTAAGGCGGCAACGGGCTGCCTTATCGCTTACAAGCAATCTCTTCCAGGCGACCATTGTAACTAAAAAAAAGATATACTTTGAATTATAGACTATCTCATCAGTTAAATCTAGTTTTCTTTAGAATTAAATTAATTACTTTATCGACTTTTATATGCACCAACAATTATGTACTATATTAAATGGTACTGATAAATATTTATATTAGGGGTGGAGAAATCTGTTTGCTAATCTGCCAATCTGACCCAAGTATGAAGATTATGACTCAATTCTTAATTTATTTCATGTCACATTGGCAAGCGAAAATTGTATGTACAAAATTTTCGCGGAACCTAAAAAACGCTGCTAATATAAAAAGCTGATGATGTATTCAGGCGCGATAGGTAATATTTTATGTATAAAGTCATCTTACGAATTGCTACTTACACAAATGTGCCAATTCACCTTATAAACGTTGGCATCGTGCAAATCAACACAATCAAATTAACCTTATTTCCCGCCCAGCCGTAAATTGTAGCCCTGTATAAACCAGGTTAATCAAATACGACATCCTGTATATCGGTGGTGTATTTGCAATATAAATTTACATAAATTAACGAAAAATGTTTATAGAATATTCATACTGATTGATTTAAAAATATTAACTAACAGGTTCAGTAACCACACGTCAGTTGACAGAAAACTACTTTATAAGATTAGAATCTATTTTAATTTATTTAATAAAAAAATGTGTTTATTTAATACAACAATGAATTATTTTTTAGATTTAGAAACCGTTTTATTTAAAAAATACCTATTTCCCAGTTTTGCTGTAACACTTAATAATTAATCCATAAAAAAATCAGTTTTTTGTTCAATTTTTTTTTTTTTATTTCTTAATAGTTATTAACCATCTATTGCCGTCAAGTTGCTATTTATAATTTAAAATTTTTAGACTTTTACATATTGAGAGGCCTAAGAGTTTCTCTTATTAAACACGTGATGCGAAAACCGCGAAGTCAAGACTACACCCAACACCTGAGCTATTTTAAGGGTTGAAAGTTCAAAGGAAAGGACAAACATAATTTGGACCCCTACGTGGTTGGTTAAATATGGTTGTGACTAAATTACAGGGTACGATACAGTAATCGCATTCACGGAAAGAAAAATCGATCATGTATTTTCATTCTCAATCGACATACAAACTAAATGCCAAGTTATGTAATGCACAATAATAATCAAGCCTGTGTATGTTGTGTAAAAAATACATATATACATACACAAATAAAATAAAAAACTTAGATATTAATTCTAATGCCCAGTAAGTTAACAACTGATTTAAGGAACGGGGCATGGAAGGTATTTATTAACGCATATGATACATAAAAAAAATCAGTGGCGCTACAATCTTTTTTAGGTCTGGGCTTAAGATTTGTGAATCTGTTTCGTGATCATTTGTCAATCTAATGGGGAAGTAGGTGATCAACCTCCTGAGTTTGACACACGCCGTCGACTTTTTTGGGTCTAAGGCAAGCCAGTTTCCTCACGATGTTTTCTTTCACCGTACAAGCGAACAGCGTCAATGTCAAATGTGCAAATGTGCTTAAAAAGAAAGTCCATTTTGATGCACAGCCGGAGATCGAACCTACGATCTCAGGGATGAGAGCTGCACGCTGAAGCCACCACTGCTAATGAAACATATTATAAGATATTCCGCATCGTGGAATGACCTTTTAAACGTCAACATACTACATACATTATATAGTTAAACGTAAAAAGTATTTAACCCAAAATTTTTAGGTGCAATTGCCGTCAAAACTGTTGTCTTGTTGAAAACGGGCAGGACGCTAACTTGCTCGCTTGCAAGTGCGTTGCTAGCCTTTTGTCTTTTTGACCCTGAATGAGGCAGAGGTCATCCACAGTTCGAGACTGAAGGCGATAGACGCTCTCTGTAGATGCCCTTTGGGAACGCTTGAAGTGAAGGACCCTGAATCGAATTGTTTCGAAAATATTTCTGTAAGTAGCTCTGGGACCTTATACAAATTTATAAAGTATCAACTCCATAAATGGCCACTCTACGCTCTTGACTTGCGAACTGGTAGTAAATGTAAATTTACAATTAATTTAACTTCTTTTCTGACGTTCATAAGTTTACCTATATGAATAAAGTTATTTTGAGTTTGAGTTTGTGTGCTACACTTCAATTTATATACAAATGTGATTATTTTTGTGGTGAATTTCATACGAAGTTCTTTATAAATAGTCATAACATACTGAAACGTTCAGTATGGAATACGAAAGCAATCATATTACCGCGAGTAATGTTTTTCTTTTGCGAAACAAAATGACCTTCTAAATAATTCAAGGGTTTGAATAACAAATATCTACCTTTGTCGGTTTTGCACCTTCAGCTTTAACGATTCGTTATATTTGCATACTTTTTTTTTTTTTATAAAATAGGGGGGCAAACGAGCTTGCGGGACGACCAAAAAGGGCTCGCTTTTTGAACATTTGGAGGTCGTATCTCTGAGGGAAGACCCCCCCTCCGGGAGCCGATTCCACAGTTCGCTAGTTCGCAAAAGAAAATGCACCAAAAGAAAATGAAAATGACCGTGGAAGACCTCCAACCATCAAGATGATGCTGGTGAAATTTAGAGGTCGTTCGGCTCGTACGGTGTTGAAAAGAGGCAGGAGGGATCAATACTGAAAAAACACGCTCAAGCATCCATTTAGATCTTAGCTTGACTACCTGACTGAGTGGTTAAATAGTTTATTTTGAATTAGCTGTGCTCTTATTAATATTATGTGTAGCCTTTCATGGCAATACGAACAGAAAAGTGGAGCAAAGAGTACTAAACTGGTGCCCAAGGTACAGCAAACGAAAAAGAGGAAGACAACTTAGAAGGAGCAGCAAATGGCGGGATTTGGAGGGCCAAAAAAAGGGCACACAGATACGTAAAAGAAGATTGAAATAGAAAAGTGTTTAAATGGAAAAGTATCTGAATTGAAAGGCTATTATTATTATTATAGCCTTTCTGCCAACACAAAAAGATAAATTATTTACAATATTCTTAACTTATATAGTAATCATAATAATAATTAATAAATAGAAGATTAGAACAAATTTAAAAAGTTTGGTCCCTGTCGCAGTGTAACGCTGGCAGCATTTCTTCGCTCTGTTGCGATACTTATTCGTCGAGGAAAGAACCAGCTCTGGGGTCACCAGTACTATCTACCAGGCGCCAACTTAAAAAACAATATTATTTACATTACTGGATGTAAGTAAATCCGTTAAAGAAGTTTTATTTGGAAAATATTAACTGTAATGTGTTGCTCGTTTTAAGGTATGAACCCCGATCGTATCTCCAGTTTTTACGTTAGAAGAAAAACGCACACCCGCGATAAATCAAACATACCGTAATCCCTCACTACAGACATTTTCGGGTCTGTATTATAAATAATTCAGATAAACCGATAAAAAACGATAAATGTTGTATATCGCCTTTAAACCTACATAATAGGTAAAAACTGCCTGTGATTTACCGATTTTTCAAGCAGAACTTCAAAACTTATATGTTTATATTGTGAGCAGTATTGGCCTTGACGTAGGTTTGATTCCCGGCTGGACCAATGGACTTTATTTCTATGTGCGCATTTATCATTCGCTCGAACGGTGAAGGAAAACATCGCGAGGAAACCGGCATGCCTTAGACCCAAAAAGTCGAAGGCGTATATCAGGCACAGGAGCGATGATTTGATACTGATTTTAGCGATAAAAAGAGTGGCGGAAAGTTTCTTGCCAGTTCTACGACTGACTGACTTGCGAACTGGTAATAAATGTAAATTTACAATTAATTTGACGTTCGCAAGTGTACTTGTTTACCTAGGTATATGAATAAAGATATTGAGTTTTAGTTTGAAGAGGCTGATCACCTAGTTGACTATTAGATTGACAAATTGTCATGAAACTCATACAGAAATCTGAGACCTAAAAAGGTTGTAGCGCAACTTTTGTTATATTAAATAGTTTTATCGTAGCTGTGTGTTCAACGCAGATTGTATTGAATACCACACATATTAATAGTTCCACCAGCACCTTTATTAACATTCTACTTTGGAAACTGATGGTGACTTCAAACTGACTAAAGCTTCAGATAATACTGCCTTAGAATCTGTGCACGTATTATGGGATAATTAGATAAAATTGCATTCCTCCTTATACCACTAATAACTTTCTGCTTTTGAAGCCAAAGGTAGCTTAAATCCAACTAAAGCTCAATGGAATTATGGATTTTTTTAATTAAAAATTTGTGCTTTTACTAATAATATAAATAATGACTTTCTTTGTTAATTAAAAAAAGGGTGCGTGTACTTATGTACGCGCGTAAGAAGTTATACTTCTTTGGCATTATTAAAAATAGTTTTTGATTGCATGCAAATAATTAATTACAATTAAATAATCAAAGACTGGAAAAGGAGTCATTAAAGTCAATAAAGTTCAGTTTACATTTGAAAAATTAATTAAATAAATATTTATTATTATTCTCTTACATTAAACAAATAAAACACTATTTATCTTTAAAACATTTTTATTTCATTATACTATTTATTTTTAAGTGACTCTAATCATCAGAATTTCGGTTTGTAATTTTAAATTAATCATTACTTGGTTGTGCATCTACGAGGCTTCTCCAAAACTACTTGCTTTCTGCAACAAATAAGAGAATATTAATTTAAGCTCTGTCCATGCAAAACTTAAAATTTTTTATAATTCATATTATAAATTTTTAACACATTTATATTAATATAATTATATAAATGTGTTAATAATATAATTTGTAGCACATGCTACAGACCTGGATAGCAACTTTCTTTTATTCTATTTAGAGATAGAGATAATTTAAATATAATACCGGTGTCTTCCTTGTAGGTTTCTTTGGAGTTGTTTGGGGATTCTTGTTGTTCAGTTCGACATGATTTTCTTTAACCTTTCTTTAATCCTACAAAATAATGAAATTGTTAAGTTATGTTGTCACTGTTGTGCACACCTTTGTTTGGCTTTTTTAGTATTCAAGTTATGTCAAAACTGATTTATTACCTTGTCATTGTTGGCTTTATTTGCTTTTGGGATATCAATTGTTTCCAAAATGATTTTATTTGTAATAACCTGAAATATATGAAAGAAAGAAAGAAAGAAAGAAAGAAAAATCTTTATTTTTCTCCACAATCTTACATTGAAATTAACTAAATATTAAGAAACAGATATATTGTCGCAAGGAAACATTATAAGATTGTGAGAGACTGGTGACTGAACTAAGCAGGGCTTGTATCTCAGACCACCAGCCTCTCCCCACATGGTGTAAAAAGTAGCCAGTAACAAGAGTAAATTATTAATAAGGACATTTTACAGATGTAACATGGAGAAAAGAGGTACCTAATTAAAATATGTAGGTGTGCAATCGCGCCGATATAACATCCGTGCTAATTATTATATATATTATTATATATATATATATATATTAGTACTTAGATAAATATATATATATTAGTACTTAGATAAATAGATAACAGTACATAAATAAGTATAAAAAATAAATAGTAAATCAAAAATAAGCTATAAATTGTAAGTTAGACCATTGGTTGGATTAAGTTTTCAGTCTCATCATAGTTGAGACCCTGTATGTAGGCAGTAACCTTCTTTTTACAACTGAAGGATAAGAGTAAGTGAATATTCAGCTTGCGAATTAGTTTGTTGTAAATAAAAGGGCCGAGGTAACAGTAGAAGCGGTGGGAAAAGGCAGTGTAGAGAGAAGGAAGGTGAACAGGGGGTGGGCGGCGAGCAGATCGAGAGGAAGAAGGACTAGGTTTATGTTCGTGATGCTGTTTGAGGGCTGTGTTTAGGATGAACAGTTGACGTACTGTAAGCATCTGAGCTTCCTGATAGAGGGTGAAAGTAGGGAAAAGAATGGGTTTGAATAAGCAAACTTTTAGAAGAGCCCTCTGGGCACGTTCCAGGGACAGCAGATGGGTTTTGGCTGCACCACCCCAAGTGGTGATAGCATATAATAAAACAGATTGACATAATGCTAAATACATCATTCTGACTATATGAGGCTCGGCAACATGACGAATTTTCTTAAAGATAAACATGAGTTTGCGGACTCTACCACACATATTCATAAGATGGGCCTGAAACGTGAGTCGACTATCTAGTGTGATGCCAAGATACTTAACCGTACAACCTCTCTTCAATGTAGCGCAAGAGCATGGAACAGAAGGAACAGAAGAATGTGTATGGGCAGTTAAGGAATACGGGATTAAGGCTATGGGAGGAGTATATATGGAGAAGGTAAGATAGCAAGTTTTCTCTATATTAAGAGTTAATAAATTTTGGCGCAGCCAACACGAAACGATATCAAATCCGGTCTGTGCATAAGAGAAAGCTTCCCTCCAGCTTTTTGCAGAGAAAACAAGAGCAGTATCGTCGGCGTAAGAGACCAATTTGCTATTAGGTATTTTCAGGGAACACAGATCATTCATGTACACTAGGAACAGCGTAGGACCAAGAATGCTGCCCTGGGGGACTCCGAATTCCACTGGAAGGTAAGAGCTGACATGGCCATCTACCACTACACATTGACTCCGACCACTGAGGTAACTTTTAAATAAGGAAAGTTGAACTCCTCTCACTCCAAGCGCTTCCAGTTTCTGTAGAAGGATTTGGGCCGAGACAGTGTCGAATGCCTTCGCGAGGTCTAAGAATATGCCCAGACACTTCCTATGGCTGTCCAAGTTCCTAACTATGTGATCGGTTAATTCATGGATGGCATCCGATGAAGATCTTTTAGCTCTGAAACCGAATTGATTCGGAGAAAGTAATTGTTTATCTTCCAGATAACTAACGAGACGTTTGTTTATTAGGCGTTCAAGGATCTTGGACAGTGCTGACAGAATAGAGATGGGGCGATAGTTGTCGACACTGCCACGGTTGCCGGATTTGAAAATGGGATGCACTATTGCCTTTTTAAAAGCGGATGGGAAGATTCCCGTACGCATACTTAAGTTACATACATGGGCGATTGGTGTAGCTAATATTTTAAGGTTGCGTTTAAGTATGGCAGACGTGATGTTGTCCCAACCTGCAGCACAGCTTTCTTTCAAGGAATTTATAGTGATTTCGACTTCTTCAATAGAAGTGTCGAGCATGACTAATGATTGGAGAGGAAAAGGAGGATTTGGTCGTAATGGAGGTGGAGAGTCGTGTTGATGATTGGATTGTATATTTAAGGCAAGCGATTTTCCGATACCCACAAAGTGAGAGTTAACATGGTTTGTTGAGTCTTTTGGAATCGCTCTACATTTTAGGAGGTCACTTGGTCTATCATGTTTTTTATTAAGATTACTAACGTCTTTTATAGCTGTCCAAAGTTTTTTGGTGTTAGTTCCTGCATTTAGTAGTAGACCTTTTTCATAATTCTTTTTAATTTCTTCAGTAGACTATTACAGAAGTTCCGGTATCTGTAGTACCTATGTTTTGCGCAGAATATCATTTTCAGGTTGCTTTTTTAGTTTGTAATGCATTCTATCTCTATTACGTATACATTTAAGTAAGCCTGGGGTCATCCATGGCTTGATGATTTTAGTGCGGTGAGAGCGAGTCATGACGGAGGTGTGCATAGAGATAACTGATTGAAGAATTTCTATCAAATTGTTGGTTGCTTCTTCACAGTCAGTGTTATTGAGAACAGGTGAAAAATCTGTATTCAGGAGAGACTGTGAGAGGCTATCATGATCCACTTTTTTGATAGATCGAGTAGGAGCAGAGTAGCGATTCTTTATATCTAAGGACATTACTACTGAACTATGATCAGTGATTGAAGAATTGATGACAAGAGTAAGAGCAGTAAGAGGTGATTTAAGAATACCGTGATCAAGACACGTAGAAGAAGGAAAACGAGTAGGGAAGGTATGAGTTGGGAGAAGCCCATGGAAAACCAACATGTTGAGATAATCTTCAGCTTCTTGGTTAAGATTCTCTGGAGTAATATCAATATTTATGTCACCTAAGATTATTATATTTTGAAACTTTTAAGAGATTCTAGCAAGGTATTTAGAGAGTTAATAAAGTTCGTTTTATTTTTGAAAGCACTTGGTCGATAAATACCTAAAATTGCAGTATCAATATTAAGTTTAATTAAGAGAACGCTGGCTTCTGCTACAGAGGGTTCTTCAATTGAGATGTCTGTAATACAATTTTTATAGTAAACCAGGACTCCGTCATTTTTATTAACTGGGTTACAGGAAGAGATGCTGGAGAAACCTTTTATGGTTGGTATTACCGGGTTGCTTTCTAGAAAACATTCAGTGAGAATGATAATATCCGGGATAGTATGAAAATTTGTAAGTAAAATTTCAAAGTTCGCGAAATTTGCCGATAAGCTCCGAATATTTTGCGTTATAATATTTAGGACTTTATTATGTTTAGGTAAATAGTTTCGGACTTCATGTGGATCACAGCAATGGCTTGAAGCAACCGATAGATTATCGATGTTGTTTAATAATTGTCTATTATTACGATCGAATTTTGAAGCCTTGAGTAACTAAAAGTAACCAATTTGCTAGCACAATACAGTTATTAAATGGGAATAGCAGTGTAAGGTCAATGAGTGCAAGCATAGGCTTACTAAACTTAAGGATATATGCACGCATTGGAATTAGAGTACAATTTAAATAGTATATATCAGTGAGATAGTCATAGGTTATGTATAAGAGAAAAGTGTCTACAATATTTGTGTGTGAATAAAGAGGTATGAAATTAATTACGTGAGTAACAACTCTAGAATAATATTTGAAAATTGAGCCTAAGGAACCAAATACTATCAGAAATGCTAAATTATATAGGTATATTATATGAGGAAATATAAAATATAATATAATACATATGTAAAGGAGCGTCGGCACTATAGCACAGTTACAAACAATGATCTTACCTAGTACTAATATCATAGTAATTAAAAAACTAAATCTAATCATAAACAAAGACGGAAATACGTCGCAAGGATCTAGTTTTTTGGCTGGGGGCCAACCAGCTGACTTTCATTAGTAACAACAATGAGTTTGGTGTGGTCTGCCTGCCTCAGCAGCACTCGGCCTCCGGAAGTCCAGCAATACTTATATTTTTCCGTCTTGGCGTATTCTCGAGCTAGATAGTATAGGCGGCGTGCCTGTGCCGTCAAATATAAATAACATCTATTAATTTAAGTATCATGGTGAGTGGTTCGCACTCAGGTATTAAGGTGTATTATACCCACTGTCCATTATAAGTGGGAATGGGCTCACTTCTGGCAGGACAGAGTTTCGGTACTACAAGTGCAACATGGATGTTTTGAGGTATTACAATATCTCTAACTACCCTGTAGGGGAATAAAGTAATGTTGTAAGCATATGCCTATGCTTGAAAGGTTGAACCTTGAACATCACCATACATCATATTTATAATTAACATTCCTACCTCGACACCATCACAATCAAATTCATTGAAATCTACTTCAAACCATTGTGTCTCGAGAAGGTGATGGTGGCTTTGTTCCACCTCCAGTTTTTGATGTTTCACGGCGATAAGATGACAACTCTTTTTTTGTATTCAATTTAGTGCACTTCCACTGATTCATCAATTGTTTTTTGTCTCTTGTCCTTATATTTGCTAGATTAAATCTGATGTTTTGATTAAATAATGTGGTCATTTTTTTGAGATGCAGGTACTTATTAAAATGTTTACTTCTCTGTTATATCGCTCCAAGCCTTCATTTTCTCCTTATTGGTATTCGTGCTTAAATCTTTGTTCTCAATTATTGATATATAGGGTCGTAGAATATTTCTAAAAAGTTGCTGCAACAAACGCAATAAACAAAAGCAATGAATAATGGTTCATGTTTCAGTTTTAATCAACAATAATACTCGATAATACATACGGATAGTTAACCTCAATTGTATTGAAGCACTCAGGAAGGTTAGCACAGTTTTTTCACAAATATTTTATATTATTTCACAAATATTTTGTATAATGAAAATAACTAGGTATATAATTATTAATTTTAAACAATAATTAAAACTCCTATATTTGTTTAAAAGGTAAATGTCATTGTCAGATGTCAATTGTCATGGTCATTCAAAATTCTTGTTAAGCTGCTAAGCTAGAATATGCGTGAAGTTAGCTTCACGCATATTCTATTTCTTTTTACTTGTAGTTTGTCTTATTCCCATCTCGCTCGCGCACGCTATATCACACTGCCAATTTTGTGTCATAGGTGCGCGCGCAATCGTAAAATTTCACTCTCATCAATTTTTCATAACGCGCCTAAAGAAGTACAACTTAAAAAACATACAAATACAAGGAATTGAAAGCTTTATTAAGAATCCAACAAAGAGAATTTCCTCACAAAAATATATAAGAAACCACAAAAATGTGTAAGGCACTTTTTATTACATTATGCTTGTAAATGATTTGAAAGCCCTTCTCTACCAGTTTCGCCTCAATAATTTTATTGGAATTTTGTACGAATAAAGTAAAATGATTTATAAAGATATTGCAAAATCTCTATTTTTGGCAACACAGTATATCCGCTAATATTTTTTGGTGAAATAAATTATTTTGTCTCTTTCAGATATAAGTGTATTTCTGACCTAACTAAAACTGTACTTGCAAGTTGAATTCCTAAAGAAACCTAGGTTGCTTGTACATCTGCAGCGGTTGCCACTGGTCCCCAACAGCGCCACGTACCGTTTATAACGGATGATCGCAAGCATAGCCAGTACATATGTAAAATAATTGTATGTCAAACAGTTGGGATTAGATTTGAGTTTTATTTATTCAATACGGAATAGATATTAATAAACATAAATAGAAAATCTGAACTACTCCTCGTGAAAATCATATCATTTTCCGATACTGGAACTATATTTACAATTGTCAATAAAAAGTCAATCCAATATCCTGCAGGTTACGGGAAACTGTCGAATCAAAACACAACATGTCCTTTGTCAATTTAGATAGGACGCCATTTTATTATTTACCCTTCGGCGATGTCAAAAAAGATTTCCTTTTCGGAAAATCTGTTACGAAGTCGTTTTATTTTGGTGAGTACGTTATTGTCACATTGTAGAGGAAACTTGTTTGGGTACTGTATTTGTACACAATTGCCCATTTAAAAGTAAAACTCAAAAATGATTTATATAACATTTTCTTTATCGTCATAGAAGCGTTCAAATCTCACGACAAGGAGTATAGGAGGGCTATTTAAATATTTTTAATAGTTGACAATGTTATACCTACTCTGAAACGTATAGCGACGCGATGACTTTGAAGCTACCCGGTTTTCAAAATAATTTTCTTACAATTTACAACGTTTTGGGTTACGCGTGGTTATTCCTTTTAGGATCTTTATACTAAACATTATACTTGAAATTAAAGACCAAACTGGTAATATGAAATTTAAAAAACCAGTGGCACTACAACATTCTTCGGTGATTTGCTGTTTCGTGATTATTTGTTTTTTTCTAGGCAAGTAGGTGATCAGCCTTGACTAAGGCATGTCGGTTTCCTCACGATGTTTACAATCACCGTACGAGGGAGTATTAATTAAATGCGCATGTAGAAAAGTCAATTGGTGCACAGTTGGGGTTTGATCCTACGAACTCAGAGATGAGAGTCGCACGCTGAATCCTCTATTACAATAACAAAATATATAAGAAAAGATACCGCCTAAAGCAGTTTCTTTCAGATAACCCAAACGTAAAGATAGAAACATTAAAAAATTAAATAAATTACTTAATATAATATATATCGATCGATACTTTACAGATAAATCGAAAATAAACAATTATTTACTTATATAATAATTACCTACTTTTATCCTTTATCTAGCCACATCCGGTTCACGGAAAGTTGCCACTAAGTTACACAATAACGTATCGGTTTTCGTGTTGGCTATATATAACATATTCAATACATATATTATATAATGGGTCGAAATGAATAATATTTCGTTGTTATATTAACACAACCACTTCCGTAGCTCAGGTGTCGTACAGAAAGCTCCGAAATAACACAAAATACTGTCATATTGTATGCTTATTTCAAAGAGAAATTAAGAACATAACCAATGAGTGAAAGTAATTTTTATTATTTAGTTTTATTTAGATTCATATTTAAATAAATAAAATTTAAAAAAAATATAATACCCTAAAGAAAGAATCTATTAAATATACTGATAAATATCATGCTTCATCAATCTACAACCTTCAGTAATTATTAATTAACGCATAATTAAATTAATGACTGATTAATTCAGTTGTAAAGTGATTCCAATAATTAAGTCCTTTTTCAAATTTGTTGTCCATAATTAAAAGGCAAAAATAATTAAAATTTCATTCAACATCACAATTAAGGATATAAAATTTATTTATTATTTAAGGCAAAAAACTATAATTTAATTTCTTTCAATACATTTTATGATAAATATTTATAATATATGATACATATTTTTTAACGAACTAAAGAGTTTCGAGCTAGTTTTTTAGTACTATTCAAGCCAGGAGTAACAAATAATTTACGACTCAAAATTGCCTCATAAATGTTTATATGAAACTTAAAAATTTATTAAATACAACTAAATCTGTTGAATACAAGTTTGAAGAAGGACCTTATAAAGTGCTAATGTGCTTTAATTTGAGATAATACTATTTTTTATATTATTATGGAAAAATTGAATAAAGAAACCATATACATACCATCAAGCAACTCTGGGTCACCGATGTTGACGTAGAAAAGTACGTCCTTCTCATAGCTATCCTCTTCGATTATGTGCAGCGGGATTACTTTTCTGTAACAATTAAAATGGATTAAATAAATTCAGACTTTATTAACATTCAAATGTAACCATCATTGATGAAACTTGGCTTATACGACTATTTTACCTTAGTTATTCAAATTACTTTCACTAAAATAAATCAAATTCATAAGCGCAGTTCACGACGCCCTCACAATCTAATTCTACCTAAGTCGAGAACCAATTACGGTAAAAAAGTGCAGACAGCCTGGCAATAGTTATTATTATACTCTCTAATTCATCCTTGAAGCTCTTCATTGATCCAAAACGTGATAAACGTATCTTTAGTATATAAGTTCTCATGTAAGTGACTATTGTTTGTTATGAGAATAAATGTCTTTAAACCTAAATACAATTTTTTTACTGACAATTTAGCCACGTTTGAGTTCCACACTAAAATGTTGACAGATATGAAATTATTGTTAACAAAAACGCATCGGAAAAAATGGTAACTATGGCAACTAATTAGTCATTTCTTTTGTTTATATTTAGTAAAGATGATCGTATTTACGATGTAATTATCACAGTGCATTAGTTAAATTGTAAACAGTAGTTGTAAGTAGGTGATATTTAAAACTTAATTCACAAGTCGTGATAGATCGTGAACATGACTCATGACTTGTGATATCGATTGCTTTCGTAGTATTCCAGAGTAATAATAAATGTATGCTAATGATTGGAGCTTTTGTATTTTTAGACGCGTCTCAATTGTCTAATAAAGGTCAATGACTAACTTTAAGATAGCTTACCTAACATAACACGCTTTGTTTGAATATTATTTATACTAAATGTACGAAAACCATTGTTTTATTGTTCTGTAACGGTAACATCAGTTCCAACAATAATAATATTGTTAATACACATAGTCCAAACAAATGTATTTTAAATATTTTTCGTATATTGTAGAAAGAATCCCGGCCACTTCCTTATTAACGCAATAATCATTTTAATTTTATTTATTTACTCTTCCTTACATTTCTAGAAAACAAAAAACATTATAAGGGATGATACGGCCGGTCTTATGACTAACAAGCGATCCCTTCAAGGCAACATTAGTATGGAAAAAAACTAAAAAGAGAAATATTATGGGTAAAATGCAAGAAGTGCATAACCAAATCTTATAAAAATTTATAGAATCACAAACCTTAATCTAAAATTATATCTACAAAAAAAAATAATATAAAAGACTAAAAACGGAAAAGCAAATATATAATGCGATGCAATACAAAAGAATAGAAAATTAATTAGGTTTTACTTGCTAAAAGAGACGAGATCCACGGAGGAAGCTGCTTTCAAAATATTAGACTTGCACGGTCTGATAGATTTTTTTTTTTTGAGAAAACGAAAACTTTCTATAAGCCCATGCGCTTAGACACACCGATACCATTAGCAAACTATGGCGCTAAACAGATACTCGACCATGTACCGGCAACCGACATAATAAAGGTCAATTAAGCATAAAAAGCAAATTACAGAGAGGAACGTTATCATTAATTTGATAAAATCTCTCTCAAATTTCCTAGCGTTAGACCTGTTTTCCTTCATTACACTTAATTCGATTACAATGTTGGGCGGAATTAAAAATAAAACAAATTCCTGTAGATAACGTGTACGAGCCTTGGCCCGAACATAGGGAATCATCACGCTTATAAAACTAAGAAAGAACTAAGAAATATTATGCTCTGCAAAATAGGTTTATAAATCTATTAATTATATAAAAGTTTGGTAAATAATCTTTACTAATACTTATATAAACGGTAACTGAAGTTGTAAACTCAACTTATATGATAACTTATACTTATATACCAACAATATGTACTTATAAAAGATTTCAATTTCCTAATGATGTTTTAATTCACGTTTTCTTTTTATTATATATAACGAAAAATAATTCATTGGCCAGTAATCGAATGCATGACCTCAATAATAAATCTCACTCTTAATCACTAACGCAAAGTGGTAATTTAAGCAATTAGACATAAATATGTTCTAATTTTTCTTAATAAAAACGATTCCTTAATAAGGAACGTAAGTTTAGCCTTGTCGTTATTAATGTAATTAGTTCTGTAATAGCCTACGGCGTAGCAAAATGCTACGTAAATCGTAGCTAACTTACAGCGAATATTTTCTAAATTCCTCAATTCAAATGTCGACCTTGTTTTCAGGTAATTAGGTTAATACGTCCGTTAGTCAGGAATGGCTTGTTTCTAACATCAGCGATACAAATCGTCTATTAAGAGTTAAATATTACTTAAGCCGCTAAATTAAGATATGTTAATGACAACAAGGGATACATAAGTATTTTAATTAAGGTTTATTAATTAATATTCACTATGCCCTAAAACAGAAGTGGCAATGGGCGGGGCATATAGCAAGATACACCGATAATAGTTGGACCTTAAAGACAACTGTATGGAAAGGACCAAGAGGAAGAAGGAGAAGAGGACGCCCAAAAAAAAGGTGGATTGAAGAAATAGAAGCGATAGCAGGAAACGAATGGAGAAAGAGAGCCATAGACAGAGTCAGTTGGAAAAAGCTGGAGGAGGCCTTTACCCGTGAAGGGGTTCCGATCGACGGTACTGCAGGGAGCTAGAATATAGAATAACAAGCAAAAGAAAAAAAAAATGTATACAGATGTAAAATAATCTAAGCTGTGTATTATAATTTGTTTTTGTCATGATTGGAAATAAAACGGGCTTTATTATTATTATTATTATAATTAATACTCACGCAGGATTATAATATAGTATTATGCAATGTGATATGTGGGCAAGTTGGTGGGTCTCAAGTATTGGCTTGTATGTTGAACTAAGAAAAACATGTGCAAGAAAGCTTCTAATGTAACATATAAAAGTAAAAAAGAACCCTTTTGTGCTATGATTCCTTAAATCAAGCCATTAATTTAAAAAATATTATGTTATTATTTTTATTTAACATTTAATGAACCACAACATTTTTACACACACAAGAAGTGAAGTGTTGGGACTTATTGTAATGATTCCACGCCACATTTTCTGATTAACAGCCTTATATATTATACGAAATGAACGTTGGTTGGTGTATCATTATATTAAGAAACCCTCTCTGTTTTTGATTACGTAGTTCACAAAGTATCCGTAATTAACTGGCCACGAAGTAATAAGCTTGCCAATAACGTATGACGTTTTCGTAATATCGGGTAATATTGGCAGCTTAAAGGATTTATCGGGAGAACATTACTGATGCTTTGGCGTGAGTTTCCTTATATTACTAACGGATCGAATAATCCTTGTAAGTTATGGAATATCCTTATTGTTATGATGGTAAATATTGTTGGCTGTATTCAGAAATACGGAAAAGGGTAAAATAATAATTTCGAGAAAATCATACAATTAATCGCTCTGGTCTGAGAAGAACCAGCCGAGCCGATTCATCCGACTATTTTTTTTTAAGAATATTTTTTTCCTCCTCCAATCCATTCCAAAGAGTGATATAGATCATTTATTATAATTATTATACCAAAAATACGATAAAATTGTCTTCTAGATCCAGTTTCATTGCTTTAACAAATGTAAAATCGATGTACTATAATTCTTTAAGCAAGCAGCTTGCGTCCTATTTGTGGCACACTTGGACTGCATTCATAACCCTACCATACTCCATAAAACAAAGAAATACAATTCCTGTACATACTCGTATCAAAAACTTAAACCATTAACCATGCTAGAAAAATTCAAATTCAAAATCATTTATTCGTTTAGGCAACACAATGTACATTTATGAACGTGAATACAGAAATACATATTAAATGCTAAATACTTCTAATTTTACATTTACTGCCAGTTCTCAAATCAAGGGTGTAGAAAGGACGAGAAGAACTGGCAATAAACTCTCCGCCACTCTTTTTAATCGCCAAGTTTTTTGTTTTACACAAAGTTTGTAAGGAGCTGCAACGATATCACCATGTTCCACATGACATCTTAAGTAATTAATAGTTAATTAGTAATGAAAAAGCAAAGACCAACAAATTCAAAAGGGCATTAAAGATTCATATCAGTATGAGCCTAGTAGACTAAAATTGGGACGGCTGATGGTGACGTGTATCTCTTTCGTATATACATATTAAGTTTCTCATGTAAATAAAATACATTCCTTTTTGTAATGAGAAATAAAGTTCTTTAAACATTTTATTTGTCCTCTATCAGCAGTAGGCATGGTGAAATAGGAGCACGCACTTACATTCTCTTGGGAACAACACTCAATAGATGTTAGATGCGCTATTCCCTCCCTTATGGGGCAGACATATTTCTGCATCTGTTCCGTAAATAACAATTTGACCCATGTAAATTGCAAAAAACACGCTTGACCGTAATGATTCACTAGTTAATGATAAAACCTACCCTCCATTCTTATTAACAAGACATCTTCCTTAATAACATCATTATATTTTATTCCCGCCATGAAGAGTATCGTTAAGAACAAGTGAAAATGACAGCTCAGTTAATAACCGCCATTTATCAAGAGGCTTCGTTGGAATTAATGGCTTATTTTGTATTACAATGGTAAATTTTATTACGTATTACATAATAAATGGTTTATATTAATTAAATTGAATTTTTATGTACGTGTTCAACTGTATAAGAATCCCGTCTTTATTTATATATTAATGAGAAATGGGTATGGTATGGGGCTATAATCTTGGCGTATCTGTTTCGTGATGATTTATTTTTCTTAATAGACATGTAGGTAATAGATGCATGTTACATGATGTTTTCCTTCACCGTACAAGCGAGTGTTAAATGCGCTAAAGATAGAATGTCCATTGGTGCACAGGTCCGGGGATTGAACATACGACCTTAGGGATGAGGCAAAGCTCGGAGCAACTATTTCCATATCAAAATATTAATATAAAACACTTTGCCTTATAGCTGATAGATTTTTGACTAACAAGTCACAAGTAAAACTGACTTTCTCGACTCACGTTGCAAACACCAGCAAGGTAGGTTTTTAAAGAGAAATTCCATGTTTGATAGTATTATCAAATTATAATTAGCATTTTTTGTAGTATTTATAAGTACTATATTAAAAGTAGTACACTATTGGGTATGTATGTTTGTAGTGTGAAATCAGTTTCCGCACTTAGACGCCCATTTGTTTTTGGCTAATTAGCTCCTTCTGGAAGGTACTCTAAGGTATTTCTAGTTACTAATAAGGACAAGTAAGCGTATTTGATATACTCGTATAATTAGTTCCACTATTAAAGATATTTTAAAGGATTATTATAAGGTTTCTGTTAGTCAAATAATATAAGAAAAAAAGGGTCCGTGTACTTATGTACGCGCGTAAGAAGTTATACTTCTTTGGCAATATTAAAAATAGTTTGGCTTTGTTCCACCTCCAGTTTTTTTCCACCTCCAGTTTTTGATGTTTCACAGCGATAAGATGAAAACTCTTTTTTTGTATTCAATTTAGTGCAGTTACACTGATTCATCAATTGTTTTTTGTCTCTTTTCCTTATATTTGCAAGATAAAATCAGAAAAATTACATGTTTTGATTAAACAATGTGGTTAATTTTTTAATCAAAACATTACTCGATAATAATAATAATACATACGGATAGTTAACCTCAATTGTATTGAAGCACTTAGGAAGGTTGATGAGCACAGTTTTTCACAAATATTAATTAGTATTGGTTTAAATATTCAACTTAAATCACTTCTGATTATAATTCAAAAAGCATCGCTAAATTTCTTTGAAAGAATAATTAAAACTCCTTTATTTGTTTAAAAGGTAAATGACAAATGTCATTATGGTCATTCAAAATTGTTGGCATACGAACTTCACGCATATTCTATTTCTTTTTACTTGTAGATTGTCTTATTCCTATCTCGCTCGCGCACGCTATAATCACACTCCTAATTTTGTGTCACGGGTGCGCGCGCATTGTAAAATTTCACTCTCATAAATTTTTCATAACGCGCCTAAAGAAGTATAACTTCAAAAAAACAATTAATTCGGCCATAGACTCTCACAGCCTTCAATTTTAATCATGAATTAGAGAATATATCGCAGAACTGAAATTGTTTTTAATAAAAAAGTGAACAGTTCATTTCTAAAGAGATATTCATTCTTCGTTTCTAATTTAGAAAAGAAATACCAAATCACTGTAAGTAAATACGTTACGTTTGCGCCAGTATTAAAAGTAAGTGACGTCAATGTAAGCGTCCAATACATTTCTATTATTAGTACGAATCAATAACCATAATTTATTATGAAACACCATAGGCGGCCAGTTCTTATATTCCAAAACTGAATCGAAATTAATCATGTGTTATTATAATCAGATGTTAATAAATTAATTAGAATTTCCATTTCCATGAAGAATGTGGCACCGTATTTTGTTTATAATTATTTTGAAATGATATAACAGTAAGAACTGGCTTGAGCATCAGCCCTGCGATTCTGTAACTCACTTTTCGAACGAATTAAATCGTCAAATTTTTTGTTTTATAAAATGTTTGTGAGGAGCTGCAACCGTTACACCAAGTTATTAACTATAATAATAAAAAAATGTATATAAAGTATTTAAATAATGCTAGTAGATGGTGCTACGTGGTACTTTAATATAAACGAAAAAAAGATTGTCCTCTATCAGCAGTAGGCATGGTGAAATAAGAGCACGCAGTTACATACATTCTCGTGGGAACTATTCGTATATGTATGAATATGGCTGTCGTGAAAGTGAAATAAAAAATACTACAACAATTGGTTAAAATTATAAAAGTTTATAAAATACCTTATTAAAATTACAATTAAAGTAACTAACTATGTACTGTTTTAGTTTTAGTAAAATTCGCATTTATACACGTTAAAAAGTTTTGTTTAAATACTAAGACGCTATCGTTTTAATGAATAATATATCCGTAATTCAATAATAGGATTGCTGAAGTTCTAGGAAGTTTCGCTTGCAGTCGTGATTTCTGAAAAGGTGGGAGCTTGTAGTTTATTGTTTATTAGAATGCCAAATCATAAAATGACTGCTTCACGACTGATTTGAGAGCGACCGCCGATGCGAAAACCGCTGTGTGAGTTCGAAAAGTGAGTTACAGAATCGCAGGGCTGAGGTCTAAGATCGTAAGTTCGAGCCCTATCGAATGGACTGTTAGTTCTGTGTACGCTGTTGCCCACACAGAGCAGCACTGGTGTGTTTTTCGTCAACGTTTAAATGAAATAAAAAAACAATTTTAATATAGCGTTAACTCTTTGTTAATCGAATCCGAAATCGTGAACGATTCGCAAATATTGATATTGCAATAATGAAGTAAATAACTTTGAGCGAATGCGTAAATAAAACTGTTTATTAAATCGTATTTGTAGTAATTAATGTTTATACTGGCGCAAAAAGGGCGATCTGACCAAAACAAAAGATAACAAAAAAATGTTTTTTTCATGTATATATTATTTACATAAGGTGTGGCACAGTCATATAATCATTTATTTATTTCCACTTCATTACCTTTAAAAAAACACGTTACATAATTTATTAGGCAACGGGCGGCCTTATCGCAAGCAAGATTTCTTTTCTTGATTTCTTCCAGGGAACACACACGGAAAATATAAATTTATTTATTTATTTTGTTTATTTATTTATTAATTTAGGACTAAACAGATACATCTCTATGCAGTTAAAAATAAAATAATAGTAAAACAAAAAGTTTTACTGTTAAAAAAACCTACTAGGTACTTATGGTAAAAAACTAAAAGTGCATAACTAGCAGACCACATATAACATATAACACTAGAAATAAACTAACTAAAATCTAAAAAACATTATTTTTTATTAGCCAAAAGCACAAATCAAAGTAAAACGATAAAAAAGTTAATCAGGGCCTAACCATAACCAAATACGAGCGGTACAACAACCTTTATGTTTTAATATCTAGATTTTCGTATATTCCACTAAAACTATTAGATAGCCGAAAGCCTGTTTTGTGAGCTTAAACTTTGCTACGTCATTATTCACGACTGCAAGCGAAACTTCCTAGAACTTCAGCAATCCTATTATTGAATTACGGATATATTATTCATTAAAACGATAGCGTCTTAGTATTTAAACAAAACTTTTTAACGTGTATAAATGCGAATTTTACTAAAACTAAAACAGTACATAGTTAGTTACTTTAATTGTAATTTTAATAAGGTATTTTATAAACTTTTATAATTTTAACCAATTGTTGTAGTATTTTTTATTTCACTTTCACGACAGCCATATTCATACATATACGAATAGTTCCCACGAGAATGTATGTAACTGCGTGCTCTTATTTCACCATGCCTACTGCTGATAGAGGACAATCTTTTTTTCGTTTATATTAAAGTACCACGTAGCACCATCTACTAGCATTATTTAAATACTTTATATACATTTTTTTATTATTATAGTTAATAACTTGGTGTAACGGTTGCAGCTCCTCACAAACATTTTATAAAACAAAAAATTTGACGATTTAATTCGTTCTTCGCCCTTTATTTGATAACTGGCAGTAAATGTAAAATTAGATTTGATATGTATTTCTTTATTGACGTTCATATTGTGTACATTGTGTTACATACATGAATAAATTATTTTGAATTTTAATTTGTATTTATTAAAGGGATGGACATTGGACATTTCAATATTTTTATATATTAAAAGTAAGTTTATTTCTTGTTTTGACATATTGTATCTTAGTTTTATTTTAGTTTAAAGTACTCTCATAAACCAAAGGAATTACTGTCGTCAGGGTAATTGCACAAATATATACAAAACTCAAAGCAAAAATCAATTTAGCTTCAAGCATAACGAATAAAGGAATGTGTAATTATTAAGGAAGTTTTCAAAATTAGTTGTATAATAAATTCAAAGATTTAAATAATGCTAATAGATGGCGCTACATGTTATTTTTATAGAATGAATGCCAAAAACCCATAGAATGACGTTAAATTTTAAAGAATCTCAAACTTCTTTACGTAGCCCACACATTTGGACACTGACAAATCTAAAGTATTAAGAAAGACCTATCAATCAATGATCAATAGGGAGACAATCCTTCTATTCATCACGACACGGGTCGGGTTCCCATAACCATTGTTGACGTGTAACCATTTGTTATAAGTTAACGAGTGACCCAAAAGGAATTGACAAATGGAACTCAGCATCAGGTTATAAATCTACTAGACATGGTTTCTTATTACGATACTATTAATCACTGGGAATAGGTTTCACCACCTACGAAGGTATTTTTGGAATTATGCTTTTAATTACAGAATTTCGGTTTTCAAGACATCTGGAAAAACAGCTGCAATGAATACTTTTTGGTCAAAAAGGGCAAAATAAATAATTATTTTTATTATTATTATTATTTTTGTGAAACTTATGTTTACGTTTATTGTCACACATTTTAGATGTAAGATTTTGTAAAATAATTAGTAAATTAAGTACTGTGTGTGATGACGTAAGCTTAATAACTAAATAAATAAATAAATGGAAAAGTACTTAATATAAATTCAAATTTGTCCTTGTCCTCCAACCGAATTTAATTAATTATTTATTTATTAACACTTAGTTGCAAGTATATAATTTTTAATTGCGAGTATACTATTACATTTAAAATAATTAAGGGCAATTAGCGGCGTCATCGCTTCCAGGCAACCGAAACTGTGCGAAAAAAAATTGGATAAGATGAGCGCAAGAAGTGCAAAAATACATAAGACATATTATAGTTATTTAGACTAACTCATGGAATAAAAGGAAAGCAATTAAACATATGTAAACAGTGAAAATGATAATAAAATAAAAGGACACATGATTAATAATTTATGAGTTGCAAACCTAATATAGATTAATATAACATTGAATTATTCTCTCTCAAGAGTCACTTACTACTTCTTAATATCGAGCCCATCTTAAATCAGTGCTTGAGGCTTCAAGATTGAACTTAGATTAATTTGCAAGCCAAGTGCTGCTCAAATTAATCCCTCAAACGTAATCTTCTTAATATAATCTTCGGCGTTTAAAATCTTTACAAGAAATTCAGTGATGGATAGTAAATATATTGATCTTTCTTAAAAAAAATCAGTGGCACTACACCCTAGTTAGGCCTTGGCCTCAGATTTCTGAATCTGTTTCATGATCATTTTTAAATCTAATAGGCAAGTAGGTGATTTGCTTCCAGTGCCTGACACACGCCGTTGACTTTTTGGGTCTAAGATATGTCGGTTTCCTAGCGATGTTTTCCTTCACCGTTCGAGCAAATGTTAAATGCGCACATAGACAGAAAGTCCATTGGTGGACAGCCGGGGATCGAACCTACGACCTCAGGTATGAGAGTCGCTCGCTAAAGCCACTAGGCCAACGCTGATCTTTTTTTAAGCATTATAAATTTTTGTATAACTACAAACCGTGGTGACGTGGTGACAGTGACATATATCGAAGATGTATTCTACATTTTTTGTATGACAAACGAGTGACGCAGCGAGAATAAAGTTCTAACCGCCGCCCGGGGACAACACAAGGAAAATTTGAAGGCGTACCTATATTACGGCATACACTTGTCACTCGAAGCCCTCTAAGCCTTTTTCGTTTGGGAATATCTGTGTCTGTGTCATCGGTAAAAACAATTTGATGTCACAGTTGTTAGAAAAGAGCGAAAGTATAATAAAATATCTTCATATGTTTATTAAACAATTATAGAAATCGCGTCCCTGTCACTAAAAAACAAATGAATTTCAAATAATATAAACAAATGAAGTTAGAAAACGTACGCAACGTTTTTTTCTTTTTTAAGCTAGTAATAAAAAATTACACACGGCCGACTTTTAATAAAAAAGGTTTCGGTCAGAGTTTTAATTTA
Organism: Pieris macdunnoughi; assembly: GCA_905332375.1. Taxonomy (NCBI): domain Eukaryota; kingdom Metazoa; phylum Arthropoda; class Insecta; order Lepidoptera; family Pieridae; genus Pieris; species Pieris macdunnoughi. The sequence continues at coordinate 1,413,338 of CAJOBZ010000022.1, read as the reverse complement.
TATTCTTTTGAATTATTTCTTTTAATCATTTCTATTGTTCAACTCGCCGCAATCAAATGATATTTAAATGAGAGGGATTTTACAAAGAGAAAGATTTATATAATATATTTTTAATATATTACAATCATTTTTTTATTTAAAAAAACAACCTCTGTCTTGGCAAATTTCTGTATCTGTTTTATGATATATTTTTTATTTTTTGATAGGCAAATAGGTGACCCTTTTAAGCCTGACACACTGTCGACATTTCAAGGCGAAGGCATGGCGGTTCCTTAACAATATTTTCCCTTATTAATTAGCCGTGGTTGAAATACACGACCTCCAAGTCTGAAGTCGTACACATAAGCCACAAGTAATTCTTCTGTATATTTTTTCAATGTTACATATTTTAAAAGTTATCAGGTTTAAGCTAATACAATTCTATAGTTTTAATTTTCCGTTTATCTTTCTGTTTTATTATCGTCAAATAATGTATATTTTGTCATTTGACGAAGTACATTATTATATTAATGCATTTATAAATGATATTATCAAATCTTTACAATAGGTTAAAATTCGATGATAATAATAGTATTTAAAGACAGAAATGTATGAGGATTTTTCAAGAACCTTTTATGATTTCACATTTGCACAATTCGAAATATAAAGTACAAGGAAACGTGAGAACTTACGGCTCAAAGACTGTACGATTGAGCTAGATCCCTTAAGCACTCGTTTCCGACATTATATTTCTCTAAGGCGTAGTTGCTAGTTCTATTTTTATATTTACTAGAATAAAATTCATGAAATAACCGAACTTAAACATCTCTAGAAAAGAAGAACATAAGTTACTTGGGACATGTGCTTTGACAGGAACGGTACCGACTTCTTCAAGTCATCATGATGGGCAAGGACAAGGAGAAAAAAAGCCCTGGCAGAAGGAGGAAGTCGTGGCTCCGCAATATCAGAGAATGGACGGGAGTGGCCAGCGTAGAACAGCTGATGCGCTTGGCTAAGAATAAGAAGGAGTATGACGTGCTGACCGCCAACCCCCAGTAGTGGAGAGGCACTATAAGAAGAAGAAAAAGAAACATCTCTAAATTTCATTAATTGATCTCTTTCATTATACTATTTTAGATCTATTTCGTCGAAGTTAAAAATAACAACAGTCTAAGATACCTTAAAATTGTAAATTGTAAGAATTGATTGAGACACAAAATAATTCATAATTTTATTTATTTCATTCGTGGGATGGCAATTTTTTGCAGAAGAATCTAGCGTAGAATGTTTGTTCTTTTTACAATTTTTATACTTGATTTCGAAGGTCGTGTCAGCATGTTGTAGGCACGGCACCCATTTTCATATTTTGTAGGTACGTCAATCTGTTTGTTCTAATATTGAGGTCCAAAAATAAATGTTTTCAGTTTTTAGTTACTTTTATTAAGGAAATTTGGTTTCAAAACGTAAAACAAACAATCTGTCGGGCATTCTGTTTCAGATTTCTAAGGCATTTAGTTTGCTTCTAACTCAGCTTCTGGTCGCAGGCTTGATGCACAAAGTACCTTAAAAAACACTCAGTTGTATAATGACGGACATCGAGGTCATAGGGGTGGAATTTCATATTCCGCCTCAACGTACGATGATGAAACTCAGCTAAGTATTACTGTGTGTAATGTGGTTTTAATAACCGCAAATGTAAAGCGAACTTCTAAACATATGCGTAAACTTAGGGAAAATCAAGGTTACGCACTTCCAACACAAGTAAATCACCTTGACACCGCAAGTTGCGTGACCTGGTTCAAACTACCAATTTACTTTAATAGATTACTTAATAGAAACACGAAACTTAAGGAAATAGATTTTCCTACGTTGGCACTCCCATGCTTAAGTATATATTTAATATCCAATATTGTTGATTAAAAATAGGTACTATGAAAAATTACTATACACTAGATTTTTATACCGTGAACCATCATTCATGGCAAAAAAAATTACGTAAAAGTAAACAGAATATTAAAAGACATACATTCATAAAAGAAAAGGTATAATTGAATAAGTTATGACAAAACAAAATAATAATATCAATCCTGTCAACCTGTCAACTTGTGACCACAATTGTTTAAACGAACTTGCAAAATCGAGTTATGAAAATAATTTAATAATCATTAAATCTATTAAAGAAATATTATAAACTTAAATAAATAAATCAGTGGTGCTACAACCTCTTTAGGTGTTGGCCACAGATTTCTGAATCTATTTCATGATCATTTTTATATCTAATAGGCAAGTAGTCGATCAGCCTCCAGTGCCTGACACACACCGTCGACTTTTTGACATGTCGGTGTCCTCACGATGTTTTATTTCACCGTTCGAGCAAATGTTAAATGCGCACATATAAAGTCCATTGGTGCACAGCCGGAGATCGAACCTACGACCTCAGGTATGAGAGTCGCACGCTGAAGCCACTAGGCCAACACTGCTCTTATTTACTTATTATAAACTTAATCTTGTTTAATAAATTCGTATCACATAAAAAATTGGAATGTAATTTCTATGAAGTATTGTGTTTTGTATTCATGTGGCAACGTCAACTGAGAGAAATGTTTGCAATACTAATGACATCGATAGCGTGAAAAGAAAAATAGAAGATGGCTAACGATGACATTTCAGAACTGCTTTTATTCTGCTATAGATTTTACATACACAAACTTTGTGGAAAATAGTTTTCTATTTATCTTTCACCTTTGTGCTACGGATTATAACAGTAAAAAACGTACATTGAATCGCATCGCAAGGCAATCATTTCATACTTTGGTCACACAATGCGTAGGTGCGTCGAGAACATACAGTCCTTCCTCGTTATTGGCTACACCGAAGGCAGAAGATCGCGTGACAAAAGTCAAAAATCATTTATTCATATAGGTAACACAATGTACACTTATGAACGTCATAAAAGAAATCTACATTAAATGCTTCTAATTTTACATTTACTGCCAGTTCTCAAATCAAGGGCGTAGAACGGAAAAGAAGAACTGGCAAGCAGTGTTTACCAAGTTATCCAGCGTTATTCTTAATCCTAATTTATTATTAATACTCATGCAGTTAAGAAAAACTCTACAAACAAACCGGCATGCCTTTCACTCAGAACCATCGTGTATTATGTACAGAAATCAAATCACTTGCCGTGCACGTGCACGTGGTGACGTATAAACTCTAAACTAATATCAACCAGTAAAAACTCACCAAGGGCAGAGGCTACTTCAAAATTGGAACTAATTCTTTACCATTTAGATTTATGCCCACAAGCTCCATTTATATTTAGCTTGTAGGCAGTATCTTTTCCACAGGTTCTTCCAGTTTCCTCATATATCATTTCCATAGCCGTCTTGAACTTATTAGAACTGTGTTTAATTTTAAAACTTAGCGGTTCTACAATCTTGCCTATATCTATTTGAAAAGATGTTTCATAAATTGTTCACAGTCATTATATCGTTTTCATCATATACATAATAACAAAATAATATTTTGTATTAAAACAATTGGCCAGAGTGGTCAAAACACTATTTCACAAAAGTTATTTATCGAATATTGTATTAAAGGGAAATAAAATAATTTTGTTGAATTTTACCTACCTGACACTGAACTTGCCAATTTCACTATACATAATTTATGGAAACATAACACTAATGAATTATTTTACAATTAAACGCAAAAGATAATGCCAAATATTTAAGAATATATATTTACCTAAAACTACATAAACAGCTGTTTCCTTCTGTTAACCTCTCTAACACGTTTTTGGCATACGGAAGTCAAATGTTCGATTCTGAATCATACTCTTAGCGGGGACTATACTCTGGTATTAAAAACATTATGGATTACTGAATAAGCTATCAAATTATACTATTATTCATATTCATTGTTATATTAAGATGATTGATGGTTTTAATCTGTCATTGTTCATGTTCATTAGTTTATTGTTAACCAAATATTAATATTAAACACGTCATAGGGTGGAATTTAATTTATCTGACAAGAATTATTAGATATTATGAAAAGCTTGTAATAGGCTTAAGAGCTGTTATTTTCCATCAATGCAGTGTTGGTGTAGTGGCTTTAGCGTGTGACTGTCATCCCAGAGGTCGTTGGTTCGATCCCTGGCTGTGCACATTTAACATTCTCTCGAACGGTGAAATAAGGAAATTAAAAATAATTGGTATGCTCTTTTCTTGAAGGACTCTAAGTTGAATTGGTTCGGAAATGCTTCAGTGGGCAGCTGGTTTCACATAGGGACGAGGAAAAAATTTGCTCTTAGCACCGCTCAGTTGTGGAAAAATCTGCGTTTCGTTTACAAAATATAGTAATAATTCTAGGCTTTATAGCAAAAAGCTTCAACTTCAATTTGAAAACAATAGATAATAAGTAGTAGATAAACGTTTGCATACATTCAGTAAATTTGAAATTCAAATCTGTTTGGTGACAAGTGTGATTCAGCGCTTAACATCTAAATTGAATTATTGCTATCGGGTTACAAGCCAAGTACTACGGAATTATCAATATCAGACAAAATGATATAAATACCCAGACAGCCGCTACACTCTAATAATAATAAAAATAGTATTAATTCACAAACCAAATACGTACATTAACGAGATTTTAACTATATTTTTTTTACACTAGGTATCAACCAAGCCAGGTTGGTCAGGATGTCTTCCAACATAGGCCTCCCCCTGTTTTTACCACTCGTCTTTTCACTAGCTGATCTTCTTCATCCTTCCGGCAGATCGTCTTTCTATCTCTTTATTTGACAGCCTCTTTTCCTTCTCCCATCTCTGTGATATCATTCTATGACGCCATGATATGCCCAATCCAAGTCCATTTAAGTTTTTTTTTAATTTTTAAAAAAATCGTATATTGGCCTTTTCCTTATTTTTCGTTCATCTGTCACGCTACACTCATACCTTATGATAATAATCCAGTGGAGGTACAACCCTATGTACCGCCTATGTTCCTTTCACTATACAAGGAATGAATTGAAAACAAAAAAATAAATTTATTAGTATGAACTCGAAAAAGGATGTTGAATTGCTTTACCACTTGCAACTTTCACCCCCGGCCATCTTCGGCCACATCAATTTTCAAAGGTATGGTAAGGTAGGCATACTCACTTAAAAATTCAACCGTGCCCATGCTAAGGACTTGGAAGTGTACACTGTATAGCCCTACCGGCAGAGAACAAATTTAAATCTTCCTATAAACTTATGCCCTGACTCGAACTCGATACCCAAAGCAAAGCAGTCGCCTGATAAAATAAAAAAATAAATAAAAATGTGTTTATTATTTTAGCAGAAATATAAAAAAAAATTTTTAACAACAATTATTTTAAGTAAAAAAATACCTGTGTTCCCGGCTCTTCCGTAACAAACTTAATTATAAATTCCTTAAAATAATAAATAAGACTGCTAGGCTGCGTGTGTGCTGAGGGTTCTGGAGCCAACATGAATCCACGACCTCAGGATTGCATGCTGAAGTCACTAGATCAACACTGCTATTAATATATCTATCTGCCAAAAATATGTACTAACGAAGGCACATATGTGTAACGAACGCTATGGCCGGAGAAACCGTAATATATGAACATTAAATTATTCAGAGGAAAAGGTCGAAGTTCTAGTTCCCTGTAGAATGCACAACATTGAAGTCGTTAGAAATCAATATTTCTCTACACCGCTAACCATGGTTTATCATTTCATGATTCAATGAATTCTGTGTCGTCAGCAAACGCAAATCGACTAGAAGGGTCGGATCGTAAGATTTGTTAAAAGCGTGAAAAATGACACTTTTTTATTACTTATTTCCTTGCCTTGGTAGATAATAAAATAATTTTATATTATTTCTTAGGGTTTTAAAAGGGTTAGGTAGCTTTAATCGTGATTTTAATTATTTATGTAAATCATAAGGTTTTTGGGGTTTTTAAATATAGAACAGGGCGCAATCTCAAGAGGCTCTCCTGGTTTAAAGTGATACCGCCCCGCCCATAGACACTCACTTAAATATAAATAAAGTTAATTTATTTTGCTGATTCTACGCACGTAATTCCAAAGCCCGTATGTCTGTTGTTGGAGACAACGTGCAGGCGAATAGCGTAAGAAAGCAATTTTGATTTGGAGGTAGCAAGCATACTAAATATTAGAATTATAATTTTAAGTGATTTTTCATAAATAAACATCTTAAATTGTGTTTAAGAATACTTTTTACCCTACCTTGTTTGTGCTTACACGCCTGCTGTTTATCTAATGCGTAATTCGTAATGTTTCGGGTTTTAACTAAGTAAAATACAATTTATGATTGAATATGACATTTTCCACCTTACCAAAGAGGGTGTGAGGAAATATTTTAGAAACCGGGAAAAACTTTGACTTTGTTTAGCAGAAGTAACAATTTCTGTTTTATTTAAAATATTAAGTTGTAATTAGTGTAATGTTTAATTTTCTTAATGTACTCAGTTGACTTATGTTTTCTGTGTCGTATACTTTGTTTATCAGTGTCATCTGTTTTGGTATAATGTATAAGTGTTTTCTTTTTATAATATGTAAGATTTCTTATAAATAAATCGATTGCATAATACTTAGTCGAGACTTTTTAAAAGCGAAAGCCTAACACTGTCGTTGCAAATAAAATAACAGGAAAAATTCGTTGATTAAGTACATACAACCGAGTTTATATATTTTAGATTTTTTGACTCGCCTAAATAAGCACCGTTAATTAAAAACTTGTTTGGATAACAGAATTAAAATTTAAATTAACCGTCGTATTTTGTGCTTGTTTTATTGTTATATTTTTTATGATGATTTCATAGTAAAAAATAATTTTAACCTAATTGAGCCACCTAGATCAATGGCATTCTGATACAGCGGTAGCTTGTAGTTTATTGTTTATCAGAATGCAAAATCGTAAAATGTATGCTTCACGACTGATTTGAGCGCGACCGCCGCTGCGAAAACCGCTGTGAGAGTTCGAAAAGTGAGTTACAGAATCGCAAGGCTCTAACTATATGATATTATTATAACTTGTGGTTTGAGCTGTGGCAATTGACGGAGTTGGGAGCCATTTTGATACGACAGTTAACGCACACACGGGCATGCATACGCATAATTTTGTTCCTCGGAAAAGTCTAACAACTGACAAACAGGAATGTTCTGGCGTGGAAACCAGCGTCCATATAAATGGCAACAATGTAATTAGTTTTTTTAAACTGGCAATTTTTTGGACATGAAAGTGGCAGTGATGTGCCTTACCTGCCTGTGTTATATTGTGTTCTCTGTCATGTTGTATGCTGTATGCATACAAAAATACATACAACCCATAATTTTTACCGCTCAACGATCAACCCCTATTTTTTATTATAGTAGATAGCTATTTTTATTGAACTATAATTTTTCTAGAAATAATATAAATGGCAAAATAACGTTTGCCGGGTAAGCTAGTATATATATAAATCTATTGGTCAGTTATATATCAGTATCAGTTACCTTACCCACACGACGTTATATAATATGTTTATGTTAAAGTTAAGAAATACTAAAACAAATTTGTGAGATTACCTAAGAGAGCTAAATGCCTGTCTTAATAGAGAAAGTCAAACAATTGTCTCGAGTCAAAAGGTTTCGAAAACAAGGTTTCGCTTTAAGACAGACAATACTCATTCAAAATAAGCGTTATTCTGAGTCTCTTTAATTCCGGGAAATTCTACATTCTGATTTTACAATGTCTTATGTATTTATTTTGAAATTAATATAAACAAAGAAGTATTTATTTATTTATTTTTGTACTTAAAAATTATTTCACTTTACGCCTTGATAGCATTAAGGTAGCTTACACAGAATAACATTTGTTTGCTTTTACGTGCAACAAAGTGTAAATAAATGAAAGAACTAGTTTAAAATATAATCAGCGTCGTAACCGGCGACTGTTTGACCTATTGAATCATAGTTTAATAAGAATTAAACTAAAGAAACTCAAAAACTTTATCGAGATTATCCAAAAAACTAATCTCAGAAAACTGCATGACAAAGCACTTAACAATATGAAAAAGAACAAGGTTAATACAAATAGTAATAAGGTTTACCTAAGTATTTGGCCGAATAAAGACACAAATCGAGGGGAATAATAAAATAGCGAGTGGAATAAATAATAATTGTTCAGGATTACATTCATTAAGCAAAAACACGTTATACGTCCCTGGTTTAATAAAATTGGAATCACCTATAAATGTCGAACAGTTCCGTAATTTTTTGTTTCTGTTGTTTGTATATACATTCTGTAATAGGTATGTAATAGTTTTATTACAATACCTGTAAGCTTATCAATAAAAATTGAATATATAATCTAATTAGAGTAATATTTTTTTATAGAACAGGGGTAAACGGGCAGGAGGACCTGATGTTAAGTGATATCGCCGCCCATAGATACTCTCAATCGCAGAGCACTCGCGAGTGCGTTGCCAACCTTTTAGTCAAGTCAAGTATCATTTATTCATATAGGTAACACAATGTACACTTATGAACGTCAAAAAAGAAATATATATTAAATGCTTCTAATTTTACATTTAATGCCAGTTCTCAAATCAAGGGCGTAGAACGGAAGAGAAGAACTGGCAATAAACTCTCCGCCACTCTTTTTAATCCACAAGTTTTTCGTTTTACACAACGTTTGTAAGTAGCTGCAACCATTATATTAGCATTAGAAATTGGTAGGCTCTTTTCTTGAAAAAACTTTTCGCGCTAAAACTGCCTTAAAAAACGCGCAACGACGGACGTCGAGGTGATAAGGGTGGAATTTCGTATTCTGACTCGACATCAGATAAACGCAAACCGTGTGCATCACGAATAGGTTAGACCTCATTACGTAATAACTACTTGTTCCTGTATGCATAATAATAATACTCCGGTGGCGCTAACCCCTACGCAATGTCTAAGTCTCCGATTGCATCGATCTCGATTTTGGGGTTTAATATATGCGTATTTCCTCAGAAGTTATGCCTTCACCGAGCATTTGGTAATGATATATAGAATGAAAAATATATTTGTGATCAGCAGTGATTCAAACGCAACACCTCAGGGTTTTACTTAAGCCACTAGGCCAACACTTCACTTCAACTTTACTCTTCTGTAATGAGTACAGAAATAAAATAAGGTTTTGCAATATTCGAAGCAGCCACTTTATACATGTCTTAATGGATGCACAGTTGTGTAGGTTGATCGATTGCACGCTTTCATGTCATTTTCAAAGGAGTGCAGAATACTGGGTTTTAAAAAAGACGAAACATGCTATGTTATTATTATTTATACTATTTCGTTGAACTTAGTAATGTATGTTGGATAGATCTAAATTTAGAAATATTCAGCAAATTCATCTTCGTCAACTTATTCTAAGTTCTAAAACAATAACACAAAATTATACAAATAAATATGATATTACAAATTTTACACACATACACAGAAAAATCAATTATATTAAAACACAAGCAAGCTAGCAAGGGCTGTTTTTAATTTGTGGTTGCATAAAACAAGCAACCACAAATTAAAAACAAACAAAAAATATATACTAACTAACTAAATAGAATCTTAAACCTCATTAAGAGCATGATTTTTTGAAATTTTACCTTTTTTAATCGAACAAAATTCCTAATGTAAGCGCAGTTAACAAAATTTTCAATATTATTTGCTATGCATGTATTTTATATATGTTGCATTTAAAATACGTGAATGCCTATATATAGCAAAAACTACTACACTTATTTTGACGAAACATGAACTGTTGTGTTAGTTTAATTTAAAAAAATTAAACACAAACATACTAACAATTAAGGACTAAATAGATTACCATCACACTAATATTATCCAATTCCAGTTACAATACAGGTCAAACCTCCTTTTTTGAAGTCGTTTAAAAATATTTAACGCAAAGTGCTGCGTCAAAGCTGAAAAGTACGGGCTTGCGGCAAGACGACCCAGAATATCCTTATGCCTTGACGCTTATATCAAAGAAAGCTTTCATCTTTTTAAAGGAAAGTAAACAATCTAGGAAAATGTCTACATTACTACCGAGATATAAGGCGAGATAGTTTTCATGCTTTTCGATTATAGTGCTTTATACAAGGGAAAATATGACAGAAAAATCTTCAAAGGTTCAAACATTTGGCGAACACAACTAAATAATTGTAATCGTTGATTTATAATATAAAAAAGCGCTGATACTAAGTTTTTTTTATAAGGGGCAAAAGAGCCTATGGGACGCTCTAAAACGCCAGTCGTCGCAGCCCATAGACACCGATTTTAGTGGGTGCGTTGCTGGTCTTTGAGGGAGGAGTATACTCTTTCTTTAAACAATTGGAGTTCAAATCTCCCAGAGAAGAACCCGCCGGGAGTCGATTACACCGTTCACTAGTTCGCAAGATGTCTTGTGAAGCGGACCGTAGAAGACTCTCAGCCATATTTCCGGGAGGATTTCGGCGGGAGACGCCAACCCTTTAAGTTAACAAAGTCCCTTTTTAAGAAAGGGGAGATTTCGACACTCCCCTGCTGCTTAGCTACTCGGTCACATCTGCCTGGTTGCGTGCCTGCTAGGATGTAGGGGTCCCTGTTTATAAAAAAACGAGTAAGGTTTTCAAAAATTACTACATAATTCCATATGCGTCAGTGCCATAGTCGCTATTGGAAGTTACGGGGTACCGACGCCGTTCCGCTTTCGTTACGAAGCTTCCTGTACATGATGTAATCATAAATTTACATACAAATGTTTTGATGAGATACAATGATTAAACTTGTTATGAAGATTATATTTATAAATAAATGAAAAGATTCACCCTCAGTTTATTAATTAGATAAGATTCATTGGTTGGAAAGTATCGTACAGTACTTGTTTTTGATAGACTATATTTGTTTTTGATTTGCTTTATATCCAATCCTTTTGTGCCATTTATCCATCGATTCTCTGATTTTAGATGTGATTTTTTTTAGCCGGTATTTTTTGGATATTCTTACACAGTATTTCTACTCTACTAGGGCTTTAACGCACAAGTCCATGTTGAATGTTGGTCATTTGTAAGAATTAGCTCTATCAATTCAGAATCTTATTATATAAAACATCAAAAATGAATTTATATTTACGAAGTTAATTGTAATTGTAATATCTATGAATGTAAAATAAAACTAGTAGAATGGCTAAAAACTCAAAAATATGATGAAATAGAAAACTTGTTTGTTAATATAAAATAATAAAATTAGGCTATTTAAAATTTCTAACTTCAGTACGTAATATTGTTCAAGATTTAATTTAAATATGTAATGTAATGATTTTGAGTCAAATAAAGTAATTTTTATTTATTTATTTTTTTAAAGTCCTTTAATATATACATTCTTCAGAAAGTATCTTTCTTAATAACAGTAGTTTATAAAATTGACGACTCATTGGTCTAGTGGTTAGTACCCCTGACTGCGAATCCATGGGTCCCGGGTTCGATCCCCGGCTGAGACGAACATCGATGTGATGAGCATTTGGTGTTGTGCTTAGGTCTTGGGCGTTTAAAAATATGTATTTATATGTCTATCTATCTATAATATGTATGTATATCCGTTGCCTAGTACCCATAACACAAGCTTCACCAGCTTAGCATGGGACTAGGACAATTGGTGTGAATTGTCTTTTAAAAAAAAAAAAAAAAAAATTGTGTTATGTAGAATTTATTACGTCAGGTACCTAATTAATATGTCAAATGGAAGAGACAAGCTGCCCACGACACGGAATCCTAGTGTATCTTTTAAATACACGTGATTTTTAATTGTGTGTAATACAGTTTTTTTCTTTCTTTTCTTTCTTATATTACGCACAATTTATAATGCTTCTTAGATTTAAAAAAAACCTATAATATTATCTTAAAAGCTACTTAACAGAACGCAAAAACTTCGGAAAGTAATTAAACGCGCAAACAATGCTCCGATCGGAAAGTTCACATCGGCTGTTTGTTTATCAAATTGGTTGTTTGTTTTAAACTATTGTTTTGTTTAATTTGCTGAAATGCTCTTTTCTAACCAACTTGAAACGAGACATTTAGGCTAAAGGTAATTTGAACAAAGTGTTTAAAGTGTTTTTGAACAAGTCTTTATGAAACTATTCTTTTAGAGTTACTAAATTTGTAATTAAAATCCTACCTAAACAGTATCACGAGTGTCACCTAGGTTTATAGACTCCTTAATCTATGTGGAACCAGCTGCCCACTGAAGTATTTCCGAAATAATTAGACTTAGGGTCCTTCAAGAAAGCGTACCAATTCTTAAAAGGCAGGCAACGAACTCGCAAGCCCTCTGGCATTGAGAGTATCCATGTATCACTCAGATCAGATGAGTATCCTGCCCGTTTGCCCCCTGTTCTATATAAAAATCTAATAAACTAATAATGAACCTAATAAGAGTCCTAAAGAAATACAAAGAGTCCCCTCGTGAGTTGTGTGCGATTGTGAGGAAGTTGCATGGATCTGTTTCAAGTCAAGTCAAGTCAAAAATCATTTATTCATATAGGTAACACAATGTAGTGTACATTGTGTTACTGTGAACGTCAAAAAAGAAATATACATTAAATGCTTCTAATTTTACATTTACTGCCAGTTTCGGCGTCGGGACGTGACGACCCCATCGCCCACTGGTGAAATAACCTGTGACAGAGGTTAGTTCATCAGCGCAATCAGTCAACCCCTTCCTAGTGGGAGTGCCATGCTGTTGCCTTCGGGCTTCAGCCAAATGGGCAGGCACGACCGGGGCAGTACCACTGTCTCTTAGAAAACCGGCGTGAAGTGATGCAATAGGTTCGCCTTATTGTACTCGCGTTTCGTGCGGTGAGGGAGACTACCTCCTCGTCCTACCGCTGAAATCGTGATACTTGGCAATTTTAACGCCCACCATGCCGATTGGCTCGGCTCTGAAACCACCGATCACGCGGGGAGATCCTTTCACGACTTTGCTTTAGCCTACGACCTGACACAAATGGTCCCTGCGATTACGCGAATACCAGATGTGGATGGTCATAAACCCTCTTTGTTGGACCTTCTGCTGACTTCACATCCGGAGAACTATCAAGTCTCTGTTGACCCGCCATTGGGTTCATCGGATCATTGTGTGGTCCGGAGTACTGTGCCATCTACGCGCCCTTCACGGCCCCGCTTTATGGGTTGTCACCGTATTTGGCACTATAAGTCAGCAGATTGGGACGGGATGCGGTCTTTCTTTGCGTCCTACCCTTGGGGGCCTATGTGCTTTTCACTGGAAGCTCCAGATTCCGTCGCCGCCTCTGTCGCCGAAGTGGTTCTGCAGGGCATGGAACTCTTTATTCCATTTTCTGCGGTGCCGATCGGTGGCAAGTCTCAGCCCTGGTTTAAACGTTCTTGCAAGGCGGCCTCGCGTCGAAAGCGAGAATGCTTTAAGGCATGGGCGGAAGCGGCAAAATCTCGTGATGCCAATACCAGCGAACTTAAAACAGCATATAACTCAGCCTCCAGGTCCTTCAAACGGGAAATCACTAAGGCAAAGTCAGAGCACATTGCCAGATTTGGCGAGAGATTGGCCCAGCTCCCTTCAGGGACTCGAGCCTTCTGGTCTCTCGCCAAAGCTGTCCAAGGGAATTTTAGTCAGCCCGCCATTCCGCCACTGCACAGGGAGGATGACTCACTGGCCCACACTGCGAAGGAGAAGGCCGACCATTTGGGCTGTCTCTTCGCGTCCAACTCGACTTTGGATGACCAAGGAAGATCACCACCGACCATTTCGCGGTGTGATTCTTCGATGCCGGAAATCACATTCCGGCAACGTGCTGTCCGCAAAGCACTATCTTCCTTGGACATTCATAATTCGAGCGGGCCGGATGGTATCCCCCCAATTGTGCTGCGTACTTGTGCTCCTGAGTTGGCTCCGGTATTAACGCGCCTTTTCCGGTACCTGTACTCGCTCGGCACTGTCCCGAAGTGCTGGAAGACCGCTTCGATACATCCGATCCCTAAAAAGGCCGATCGCCCTGATCCGTCCAACTATCGCCCAATAGCTATAACCTCCTCGTTCTCCAAAATAATGTAAACCATTATTAATTGCAAGCTCTTGTGGTATCTAGAGGACCACCAGTTGATTAGCGATTCTCAGTACGGCTTTCGTCGTGGTCGCTCAGCTGGTGACCTCCTTGTATACCTTACCCATAGGTGGGCAGAGGCATTGAGTCCAAGGGGGAGGCGCTGGCGGTAAGTTTGGACATAGCGAAAGCCTTCGATCGGGTGTGGCACAGAGCACTGCTCTCGAAGCTTCCAGCCTATGGGCTTCCCGAAAAATTATGCGATTGGATCTCCAGCCTTCTGGCCGATCGGAGCATCAAGGTCGTCATCGACGGAACATGCTCCGACCTTAAACCTGTGAACGCTGGGGTCCCACAAGGCTGTGTTCTATCCCCGACCCTATTTCTTTTGCATATCAATGATATGTTGCAACTTAGCAACATTCATTGCTATGCGGATGACAGCACTGGGGATACTTTTTACACTGGCCGGGCAGGTATTTCTCGGGCAGTTGTTGATGAGTACCGGAACAAACTTGTGTCTGAAGTCGAAACTCTACTACGTGGAGTCTCAGACTGGGGCAGACAAAACCTAGTCCAATTTAACCCCAAGAAGACACAAGTTTGCGCGTTTTCCGCTAAAAAAACACCCTTTGTCGCTACTCCTCTTTTCTAAAACACTCTTCTTAAAGCCACAGCCAGCATTGGAATACTTGGCGTTGACATATCGAACGACGTTCAGTTTCGCGGTCACTTGGAGGGAAAGGCTAAATTAGCCTCCAAAAAGCTTGGTGTGCTCAGCAAGGCGAGGCGGTACTTCACTCCGGGCCACCGCATGCAACTATATAAAGCGCAAATTCGGCCCCACATGGAGTACTGCTCTCACTTCTGGGCGGGGGCTCCCCAGTACCAGCTCCTTCCACTTGACCGTATACAACGCAGAGCGGTTCGAATCGTCGACGACCAATCCCTCTCCGAGCGGCTTGATCCTTTGGCGTTGCGTAGAGATGTGGGGTCACTCTGCATCTTCTACCGCATTTACCATAGAGAGTGTTCAGAGGAGTTGTTCGGATTAATACCTGCAGCTGAGTTTCATCATCGGACGTCGAGACGGAATACGAAATTCCACCCGTATCACCTCGACGTCCGCCGTTCCACAACTGAGCATTGAGAGTGTCCATGGGCGGCGGTATCACTTAACATCAGGTGAGCCTCCTGCCCATTTGCCCCCCGTTCTATAAAAAAAAAAAAAAGTTCTCAAATCAAGGGCGTAGAACGGAAGAGAAGAACTTGCAATGAAGTTTCCGCCACCCTTTTTATAGCGCTGCGAATTTTGAAGTTCTCATCTTATTTTTCACACTTATATACTTTCTACAACATATTTTTATAAGTATCTGATTGTCCTCCTTGTAACATGTGTGATGTTTGAGAGCAAAAATAAAATAAAGTATGATTGTACAGTCAAAACCGTTAACGACATCGTTTAGAACAACATACCGGTTATATTGACTAAAATCAAAAGTCCCGGCTGAATTCTATCGTATTAGGTACTTAATAACAACGTCATCGGCTGTTACGGCTATCGGTTTTTACGACCAAATATGAGTAGTCCCTTCGATGTCGTTATAACAGATTTTGACTGATTGAAATTCTGAAACACATATCAAATAGCATAGATAATAGAAACTTCTTGATACAAGCCTAGATTTTTGAATATTTTGGTATTGTTCTAAACAAATAGAAACAAACTGTGAGTAAGCGTAAAATAATTTGTCGCCAGTTAAATACTTTGTAGGTGGCTATTTGCGGTAAGTAGGAAATTGTCTATTTGTAGATCAGTCTTGCGCACACGCATATTGAGATCACCTATTATTAGATAATTAACTGCAGCTACTAAACGCTTCGTGTCTTTGTCTGAAACCTTAAGTAACGTTTATAAAATAGTGTTGGTTATATGACGATAAAAAAAAACGCACAACGGACCGAGTTTGAGTCTAAGTGCGGAAACTGAGGCCACCAACCATATCATGACGATAACAAAATTACTAGGGCCAATTACAACCACAGCACACACGCAACACTTGAACATACCTTCAAGAAAAAAAATTGTTATCTCTCATTATTTTTAATTTTTTTCATTAATTATTGTTATTTTGTGTGTTTCTGTGTGTGTTTTGTTAGTAATAAATGTTATATCTTATATCTTACTAGACTTTACAATTTTTATTTTCTGTTTGAAAAATTACGTAGAAAGAGCTAACCAGACTGAAACTAGAATTTTTAATAAACAGGTCACACAGTCAAAAACAAGACACTAATAATAACTACTAATAACGAGATCATAACCTCATGGGCCCAGGATCCACCCTTGTAGACAACCCATAGCTGAACAGCAAGTAAAACATAAAGACGATTGATAGTGGTGTTGCCAGGCTTATAAATCCGTGGTCCTAGGTTTACAGGACAAAATAAAAATCGACCTGTAGACCAATTGCAAACTTAGCAAAACAGTTGAAAGTGAAGCAAATTATATAGTACTACTATATATACTAGTATATTAAGTATAAGGTATCAAAGTGTTCACAGTCAAAATAATCCCATAATCAATTTATATTTGAGTAGTTTAATCTTTAAAGAGAAATTTTACGGATTCAAGATGGAGGGTGATATTCGTAAGGAAAAAGCAATCACTTATAATACCACCTCAATTAAAACGGAAGAAATTGAAGAGCTCTTGCTGTTTCAGCCGTGCCTAAACATCAATTTCAATTTTCATCAAATTCTGAGTGAATTACTCCAAGTGTTATTGCTGACTGGCTCCTTTAGGTTTTCATAAATATCACTTTACGAAATGAATAATAATTAATAATAATGAATATAGTTGGTCTAATGGCTTCAGCGTGCAACTCTCTCCCCATCGTAGGAGGTGAAGGAAAACATCGTGTGGAAACCGGCATATCCCACTAATATTATAAACGCGAAAGTTTTAAAGTATGGATGGAAGTTTGTTACTCTTTTACTTAAAAACTACTGAATGGATTCTATTGAAACTTTACAATAATATAGCTTATACATCAGAATAACACATAGGCTACAACTTCTAAAGATATTGCGTGAATTGTCCAAAATATCAAGTAAGTAGAAAAAAATCTACCATCTGCGAGCTATTCTGGCGTGCGCTGCCAAAACCGCTAGAGTTACACATATATGTAATGTATGATGGAAATTTATATCTTAAAAAGTCATACAAAAAATCCCACCACCATATCTATATCTTATGTGTACGAAGTACGAAGGGGCTAGTCTCAAATAAAAAAGATCGACGACATGTGTCAGTCAGAAATTCAAATTTAAGTTCAAAAATCATTTATTATGATGCAACAAAATGTACACTTATAAACGTCAAAAAATAAATATATATGAAATACTTCTAATTTTACATTTACTGCCAGATCTCACATCAAGGGCGTAGAATGGAAGAGAAGAACTGACAATAAAGTCTCCGCCACTCTTTTTAATTGCCAAGTTTTTTGTTTTACACAATGGAGCTGCAACCATTACACCATGTTCCACGTGACATCTTAAGTAATTAATTATAATAAAATAAATTAAAAACAAAGATTTGTCTATCAGTCAGAAGGCTGACCTATGAATTAAAAATAGCAAATAAACGAATGCAATCTGAGGCAAATATAGGGTTGTAGCGCCACTAGATTATTATAATTAATCGCTCGAAAATATTATGATTTATCGCTCCTTGCAAGGCTATTTGACTAAAATAACGCCTTCGTGAATTAATCATTGCTACGTCCAATCTGCTACCTGCCTTAAAAACATCAGTTAGGGCTCATACCCACGAGACGGTTTTTCACCGGAGCTAAGAACGTCCGGTCGTCAGTCTTGTATGGGACACTATGACGACAACCACACGACGCCGGCGCTAGCCCCGGCTCACCGCGCAACCGGGCACGGTGCGCAGTGGAGTATGGCAGTGTGAAACCGGGTCGTGTACAAACCGTCTTGTGTGCAAGATCGGACGGTTTCGACCCACCAAAAAATCGGGCCGTGTTAATACCGTTTCGTGGGTATGAGACCTTAAACTGACAGAAAAATATGTCGGTCACACACCTTATTGTAGAATCAAATGAAACCGCTTTAGTTGGTCAACTGTTTGGTTTTCATCGGAATGGTAAATCATCAAAAATTATTAAAAAAATTGCGTTCCCAACGTATTACTCATAAACACCGTGGAAATTATGCCCAGAAGGATTCATACTGTGATTTTTTATTTTGATTTTGGAGGTCACATTGGTTAATAGGTTTTTACATTAGTAACTTTATTTAATTAAAAAAAGTAAAAAATCTTGTCTTTATTGCCGACCACTGCTTATTGTTTGGCCGTGTACATCGGTTTTCAAGAGTTCATAAAAAAATTCCAGAATTCACTTCACGCGTATTCATTTACACGATTATATAAACAGACTACGCCAGACAATTATATTTCATTTATTTAACTGAAATCGAACTTAGAACGGAAATTTCTTCAATTTCTGTTTTTTTACAAAAGATTTCGCTTAGAGGAAGAAAAGTTACGTTAATAAACGCTGAAAATGGTTTAAAAGTCAACATTTATTTAACGTAAATGTAAAATTTCTCGACACGATTTCAACTTGAAAATGAAAATATTAATTCCAATTTATCGTAGTAAAAACACATCGCATTATGTACACTATTGTTCATTGTCTGAAGATCTATTATTTTCACTATACACTAAGTAAAACGGAAACACAATACACTTTATCTTCAAGCGAACATAATAAATTAGAATGCGCTCATCTAAGCGAATGTACGCGAGATTGTTCTGATTATTGTAATACAAATGTAAAATATACACACGGTATAAATTCGGTAGTCTTGGTTTTATTTGCTGTGTTAAGTGTATATTAAAGCTATCCATGTTAGTCTGTAGTCCTGTTTTGTATATTTTCTGTTCGCGATAGAAGGGTAGTGACCCGTTAACACAGGACTTTAGGAGTCCTATTATAGATCTCTCACAAAGTTTGTATATTGTTGGCAATACCTACAGTGGACCCACTAAATGCAATATTGTAAAGAGGCAAATAAAATGTATTATTATTATATTTAGCTCCCTAGATGTCGCAGCAGAAACAGTTTTAGTGAGTCGAGCTTTACACATATAACTCCAATAGTGTAATTAATATTTATATATCTACTAGCAGACTCGGCCAAGCGTTGCCGGGGCTAGGGTTTTTGTTATATTTCATAGTAGTAAACTATTCCAGAGAAACGGTAGGAGAACATCAGTCATGGGCACCACC
Source organism: Pieris macdunnoughi (assembly GCA_905332375.1). Lineage (NCBI taxonomy): Eukaryota > Metazoa > Arthropoda > Insecta > Lepidoptera > Pieridae > Pieris > Pieris macdunnoughi. Next base: position 1,393,929 of record CAJOBZ010000022.1, on the reverse strand, counting down.
ATGCTTTTTGGTGGTTATGATATTAAATTGTAGCCTATGTGGAACGTTGGTACTTTCAACACAGAACCATCTGTTAGAATTATGACTATACAAGTAATAAACAAATAATTTGCAATAAAATAAAATTGCGTGTATAAATTAAGATGTAAGCTATCCTATCTTTTAAGTTAGATCAAACTGCACACGGTGTGCAAATTTGATGGAAATCGGTTTAGTATTTTAGGAGTCCCATAGTGGACAAACAATGTGACGCGTAATTTATATATATTAAGATAACTATACAACTACTCTAACTAATAGCCAATGCGATAGTATATAGATAGTAACATAGGATATTTAGCGTCGTTTTTGCGAATTCGCTCTGAGAATATATTAAATGTCGATCTTATCAGACAGTATTAAGCACTCGCAACGTTTTTGTTAATGGGGCCTCGTGCCACGAATTCGTTCTGCCTCTAGGGGCTGCAACCCTGTTTCCGCCGTCTGAAATAGCCGTTTGGTACAAATAAACGAAGTTCTTGCAGAGCAAAAGGATTACTAATTCCCCGAAAAACTTCAACAACGTCGCAAGCCGTAACTCCCGTCGGGTTTCTAGTGTATCCAACCATCCGTAACACAAACTACTTTGCGTACATTAAAGGATAGATAAAAGCTGTTCTGCCCTGCGATTCTGTAACTCACTTTTCGAACTCACACATCGGTTTTCGCATCGGCGGTCGCTTTCAAATCAGTCGTGAAGCAGTCATTTTATGATTTGGCATTCTGAAAAGGTGGGAGCTTGTAGTTTATTGTTTATTTACATGAGATACAGAATCGCAGGGCAGTTCTTCTCGTTCGTTCTGCGCCCTTGATTTGGGAACTGGCAGTAAATGTAAAATTAGAAGCATTTAATGTATATTTCTTTTTTGACGATCATAAGTGTACATTGTGTTACCTACATGAATAAATGATTTTTGACTTTTAAAAAAACGGACTTGTTGGACTAAGCGCTCCCACACAAAACCGTGAATTCGCATCGCATCGCAAATATCTGCGAATTCGCACGAACGCACTGCAAGAATTTCCGATCTGCTTCGCATCGCAAATTCCTGCGATATTACGTCATCCTTGGTGACGCCATTTTAGTCCGCTCTGATACAGCTTATAGAAAGACGCGCGCCTTCTTTGTTTTAAAAAAAAATGGCGGAATATGATATAGATCTTTAATTGACGAGCGTCTCGTCCTTTGGGACATAAGTGATGAACATTATAAAAAATAAATTATAATAAATTCTCCCCTTGTACGATCGTTTTTGAAGGCATGTAATTTTTATAAATTTGAATAAACTCAAAAGCTCTTTAAATGAAGATATGCTCATTCTAAAATAATCAAAAAAATTATCTTCTTCAGTTCTCAACGCATAGTACTTTTGAGTAAAATAGTTCCCATCAGAGTTCATAATCGTAATAAATGGATGAACCCAGAATCTTATTTTTCTTTTATATCTATTCAACAATAACAGCAGTGCAATATTCTTTTTGCGATCCATCTTACGCTTCCTTAAAACACGTCCAGTACGGCTGACTACGAAGGAATGGTCGCCCTACCAAACAGTTTGTCGCACTAAATCGTATCGCAGAAATTCGCATCGCAAGTTTCTGCGATGCGAGTTCGCATCGCATCGCATCGCAGTTTTGTGTGGGAGCCCTAAGTCTACCAAGTTACCGTAAGTGTTTATCACGCATTTAATGAGGCTTAAGTTTACATTTAGTTTAGGTTATTTTTATTTTATCTTTTTAGTTTTAGTTATTATTAATTTTTATTTTTTTAGTTTTAATATTTTTTTTGTGTTTGTTTTGTTTTAATTTGATAGATTACTTATGTTCTATTATAATTGATGTGGATGTGTGTTTAATTTGTGATGTCATATTTTCTTGTATTTTATTAGGCATACACATTGTTTCAGAACGTATATAAATAAATAAAGACGCAAGTGCTGTCACCATGTTTTCCACGATACTGATACAAGGAAAGAGAAGTTCAGCTTCAGGGTCACCACTCACTTCTACATTATACACACAAGGTATATTTTAATACACATTTAATTTGGCAAGCAGAAAATACATAAAACGGATTGCCTCATTGTTTGCGCGGGCGAAATACGAGTCATTCGTTCTGTTTGCACAATCCTTACTACTAAAATACACTCGCGTACAATAACTATGAAACGGGCAGAATATTGTTGAAACTGTAACATATTTAATATACTTATGGTTTGTGTACTCGCTGCTTTAGTTATTTCAGTGTTAGTTAAGTGGTTAAGCGTGTGATTGAATATGTTTGTTTGTTTTATTTCTTCATGCGCAATTGTCATTTTTACGTACGGGGAAGGAACATTGTGAGACATCTGAACTATCTTAAAAGCATTGACTTTAGTATTTGCTAAGTCATTAAGACCGTGATGTAATAAAGAATTATACCACAGGAGGGCTACCGTTCAGTATTTAAGGATTTTAACCTATTATATGAAAATAACAAACTACTGTATTACTTGCATTATTTGGAATTATTATATTATTTACATTTATTTGTACGTATTTGCTTGTTATGCATAAACAAGAATAACTGTACATGCCTTATATATGAAGGTCGCAACTGTTTTATTCTGCAAACTTATAAAATTGTCTCATTGTATAAGAATATCACACTCATAATTAAACCAACAGAAGCAAAATTTCAATAAAAAATATCAAATCAATGAAAAAGGAATATTATTCATATTTCAAAGTTAAACCATTAAAAGTGTTATATATTACTAGCACTTTTTACCTAAATTCTGTCGTTGATTTTTATCTCAAAACAACGTAGGAGATATTAAATTTTTTACGACTGACCTGAATTCCGTGCCCGTGAGTTTATTACAACTCGTATGAGATTATATTAAACGTTTATATGCTATGAATACTCTCTTTGAATTAAAAACGCCCACAGATATGCTTTATCACAAAAAGCTGAGAAATCTTAATGTAAGGATTTGTGGCGGTAGCATATTATTATATTAATAAAAGGTTTTTCTTTAACGGTAAAATAAAATTAATTTGAGTCTTTGTGCGTTGGCTGTTTTATCGCCGGGTACGGGAGTACAATTAGATTCAACTATTGCATAACTTTGCGTCGGCTGTGAGACATAGGTACTGCCCTAGTCGTGCCTGCCTTTATCCAATATCACCGGTGGGCGATGGTCACATCTCGACTCCGGAAAATTAATGATGTTTTCCCACAGGAGTATACAGAGGCTTATGCTTTCACGATTCTGAGAACATATAATTCTTTTGTATACTAAACTTTTAATACAACTAATATAAAGTAGGGCAAACACATGTAAATCCAAAATTTATTATAACAGTTATATAGCGCATTTTTTTCTCTTCTTCAAGTTTATGTGTCCTCCGCGGGACTCCCCTCCCCAGCAAGACAAAAAGTGTCTTAGGTATATTGCCAAAGGTAACCGAAAACTTTCTTGCTCTAAAAATGTGCCAAATATAAGCAAAGTTGTATCATGCCCCATTCATATCAAAAACTCTCCTTGCGAAGGTTGGCGATCATCATGGCTAGTTTAATTATCTTATATATAATATCGAAAACATGTATGAAAAAGGACCAAATTTCAGGATCAAATATAACGACTGAACTAGAAAATTTTTAACTGCGTAGTTTGAGCTTCACTCTAAAATATATTTTTATGAAGGAGAAACTCGTTCGTATTTTTGGTATAGTAGATGACATGACGCGGACCTCAAATCTGGGGCATAAAAGGCTCGTGGTGGCTAGGCTAGTTTAATTCTAATTAATAAATAATTAGTTCATATATAGAATAATTAATTCAAATCTACAATATTCCAACAGACAAATAATGATATTCAACTATGTAGCAGGAAGTATGATGGATTTTTTTTTCTTGGAATTAAAATATAATCCGTTTTGATTATAGTATTATTGGATCATTTCACAGGTATTTTTTTCCATGGGCTTGTAGTCTATAGGTTTTTCTATCGGATTTCAATGAAGAAGTCAAACGAATTAAATAATGAAAGCCTTTTTGGTTTCATTATTAATTCGTATCATAGGAGTTATGGAAGTGAGGAGGTATGGAATGCAGTGGTACAGTAGAAGCAGAACGAGAAAGGAGGCGCTTTAGGACGAATCCTGTATTAGAAGTCGCCGAGTAAATAGGAAGATATGCCCATATGCCCATCTCCTACGTCCTATGTAATGTGTACTGCACCGAAGGTTTTTGAGCGTAAAATGCCGTTGAGGTCCCGGTAGAATGCGAGAGCGGCCCCAGAGCCTCTATAGGAACTACACGAGGTGGTTCAGAGGGTATACCTGACCCAGTCTCTGAATAGCAGAGATTCTGGTGTGGGTCGAGTCCGATAAACCCCTTTCTGGGGATGCGCACATTTATTTCCACCTCAAATATAAAAAAAAGGGTGACAAATACATAAGCAACTAGTAGTTATTCTTTCTCTTTAAGAAAATTTTTAGCTGTCATAATAATTGACATCGCGTGTTGTTTATTAGTGGTTTTGCGATGTACATTAGCGATGGGGTTGCTATCAAATTGCGATCTTGCACGGAACGTTCGCGAGATAATGGTCTTGGGAGAAATTATGTGCAATATCTGTGTTATTAACGAAATTAACTTTGATGTAAATACTCATTTGAACAATTTTAATCTAGTAATTTTTTAAGACATTTCTTTATCATATTTGATAATCGAACCTTATAGTCATCTCTCGTAGTAAAAATACCAAGATTTAACGCTTGAGAATGTATATTGTGATAAATGCATCAATGAAACAGTGGCGTAACAATAGGGTGGCAGTGCTGGCAAAATGCCACGGGCCCCCGACCCGAGAGGGCCCCTGACCAAGAGATATTATGTTCTATGGATGAATGTGAAGTCCCCAATACGCTTTGGGCTAGCGTGGGGACTACAGACCATTCCCTCTCGCCTAAGAGAGGAGGCCTAGGGCCATTAGTGGGACATAAATGGTATACGCCACTGCAATGAATGAATGATTTCGGCTATCGATTTTGAGAAATATTTCAAATACGTAATCATAAATGTATATAAAGAAGCAGTATGGTGGTTGGGAAACTCATATTTTCATAAACCCGAGACCTAATAATCCATAAAACTATAAAGTTACAAAGAAGAGCGCTGTTTAAACCAGGATAATAAAAATCAAATTACCGTAAATTATTTTAGTGTTGTGGCTTACAAAATAGCCGGATGCTTTAATCATAAAATTTTGCTTTATTCATTATCAATAAACTGTGGTTTCAATGGCGTTCCTTAACGCATGATTACCTTTTTAATAATACAGTGTGCTGTGATATTAAGGTAGTTTATAAAATGGTTGCTATTCTGGGCATTAATGGGGCATGCTTGCCGTCTGCTGGCACAGGCTAGCTCAGATCGATCTGGTTCTTTCTTCCAAAGACCAGTCCAGTAAATACTCTGCATTTGTTTACACCAATTTATTAATTTATTATTGTATTATCTGGACTATAAAAGAGACTAAGACCCCCGAGTTTGTTTCGACATTTCTTCTCAGGGTAGTCAGTTAGGAAATGTCGACTTCATCTAGCTTAGGAAGAAATTGTAAAAGTGATTTATATAGTCCTACTTGCAAGAACAAACTATTTCATTTCTCATGTATTTATATTAAATATAGTGTCTGTATCTCAAAGAACGGTTCGATGGCCGTCGATAGCTAATTTATACTAAAATAATTAGTCCTCAGTACATACCTCGTTACGATGTATACCAAGAATAAAGGCACACCTCAAAATAGTTCGTTTAGAGGACGTAATTATTAGCAAATATAATTAACAAATATCTAAAAAAAAATATGGGTCTAACATAACCCGAGTAAAACTAAGCAATGACCAACAAAAAATGTGAAGATCGGCCGAGTAAAATTTTTTTGGATCACCCTCATTAAATTTTATTAAACTCAAATTGTGTATTTTGAACAGTGCCAATGGTACGAAATACAAAAACTTTGACAAGTTTTTTTCAATTGTTGTCCTATTTTCTATTTTTTAATATTGACGATCAGAATCCACTCGCGGGAAGTTCGCGAATGTGTTGCGAGCGTCTGAAGAATGAATATTTGAAATGCAACACAGAAAAACAGAAAGTAAAATAATACAGAAGAGGGAACCTTTAATATTTCGGACACGTATTACTTTACACCAAAAAATATGAGCTCCTTGTAAAAAAGAGATTTCGGCAATAGTTTAGTCAAAGCTGCGGCAGCCAGAAACAAATGACGATGATCGCTCATCTTAGGGTCCACTTAGTTAAATTTTTATGTCGTTATCATGTCATGTTGTCAACATGTTATATGTTTGATATTTTTCTATTAACTTTAGTTATTTATTTCCAATACACAAATATACACTATTTACAAACTAAACCTACATTGTAATAATAATAATTAAAAATTATGATATTAATTATACTTCGACAGACAGTTTGACAGTAAAAAACTTAACAAAATCAGTCGTATTATTAGGTTAATAGGTTGCCTTAGATCTTTAATTGAACCGACTTACAATAGACTAACAAAAGCTCTAGAAAATTCTCTAATGCCATTGTTAAACAAATGGAAACCTCCATTGCCTTTATTTCTTTTATAGTACGGATTCTCAATAGAAACTTTTTACTGAAATACGATCGTTTTCTTAAGAAGGGGGATTTCTTTTAAAGCAGCATTATAAATCAGATGCATTGTAGAGTAAATAAACGCATTTAAACCCGCTGAATTGTGTTTTTATTTAAATCTTACTTGACCAATTTAGTTTTTGACCCTAAATATGGAAAGGGCAATACAATGTTTATTTATTATTAAACCAAGCGGTAGTTAGTTAACAGAAGCGGCAACTACATTTTTGAAGTGAAACTTTTATTACATCGTCTCAAACTTTTTCGTCTGTGTGTTGCATGTCGCGTGACGGTCGGCCGCGGAGTAGGAATAAAGTGAAAGGCGCTCGTCATAGCAGGCAAGGCCAATATGGCGGCGGCGGCGCCTATAGTTCGCAGCAGCTGAACGGGTAGTGTATAGACTATTATTTAATATATTGTGTATATAATATATTAAATAATTAAAATATTATGTCGTACTCCCTAAGACACAGAGTTCAATAAAAATATTAGTTGGAGACATAGTCTACTTTTATTATTTACCATTATCATTCCAATTTTCCAAGTATAAAATTAAGATTGATAAAGCGATTTTTATACCCTTAATATTCCATATATTATTCCAAAAATTTTTAGTTAAATGTCTATAATGTGAAAAAAAGTTTCACTTTTACCGTGGTTTCATAAAACCACACAATCCTTATATTTTTACAATAACGATAAATTAATTAGACGGCATTTTATAAAAAAAAATAGCAGCCCTGCGATTCTGTAACTCACTTTTCGAACTCACACAGCGGTTTTCGCATCGGCGGTCGCTCTCAAATCAGTCGTGAAGCAGTCATTTTATGATTTGGCATTCTGATAAACAATAAACTATAAGCTCCCACCTTTTCAGTTGAGTTCGAAAAGTGAGTTACAGAATCGCAGGGCAGTACACAAAAACTTTTTTACTCTAGTAGTTCTACACAAGTAAATAAAAACACACTTGCTACGAACATACAGCTGTATTGAACTTAATTGTAGCACTTTCGTAGAGCCTCGTAGCTCTCATTGTAAAATAGCATTGTAGAGAAGTTGTACTTGAATTGCGGCTCAGTAAGAGTACAAAACTTTTAATAAGGGCGTATTTAGTTTTAAACTATGGTCCGAAACAAATATCTTTTTACATACTATGTAATAATTTCAATAAAATTATATTATTTTAAACGGTTTTAAGTAATGCTCATTTATTTACCTATACACCTACATTATAGATGACCTCTTCAAAAATATCATTTATTTATTTATAAAAACAATCCTGCCGTATCAGATGACCCTAAATTAATAGGAGTGCAAGTGAATAAAACTTACAGACGAAAAAAACAACAAAAAAACAAACATACGAAACACAAACATAATAAAACAATACAAGAAATTGACTAACTACGTCAATATGTGGATACCCGTAACTCATAAACTACTGAGCCAATTGGTGGTGATTTAAATCACGTGAAAGATCATCTCCATATGACGTTTTTTCCGATATATTTGTGGACAAACATACAAACGAAATTTAGAATACGTGCGTGAAAACCTAAATAGATCATACTCAAATATAATTTAAAAATATCACAGAAAACTTTGATAACCTACTGTATGAATTTAGTCTGTCATTCTCTCCAGGTGTTGTGAAAACTATCCAATATATAAAAAATTTTTAAACAATAATACTTGAATTTGGTTAGCAAACTATGGCTCTATACTAAGACAGCCTGAACTTATATGTAACCACATGTTCCAATATTTGAATGAATTAAATAATATAATAGAAAAACACTCGCAGAGTTGAAATTATTGCCTTGACCGTATCTGCTCCTTGATTGTATTTTCTTTATAGACAAATTTTGTATTTTTTTTCAGTCTACTATGTCAGGTATTAATTGCGCTCATAGATAGTGAATTAAAATTCGTGCTTAGCCGGGATTTGAACGCACAATCAGAGACTGAAAAGGTGGGAGCTTGTTGTTTATTGTTTATCAGAATGCCAAATCATAAAATGACTGCTTCACGACTGATTTGAGAGCGACCGCCGATGCGAAAACCGCTGTGTGAGTTCGAAAAGTGAGTTACAGAATCGCAGGGCAGGTTTACACTAGTTTGATAACTATAATAAATAAATGAAAAATATATGATTTTGATCCTTAAAGAACTGGGGGCAAATGGGTAGGAGGCTCACCTGATGTTAAGTGATACCGCCGCCCATGGACACTATCAATACCGGCATAACCTTGAGAATGTCCATTCGAATCCTGGCTATGAACTACTGTACAGCGTACATATTTGCCACCAATGTTTTTTAGACATCAACCATTCGTAAAAAATATTCTTACCAAAGATCTTATCTTTGAAAGCTAAAAAATAAATTTGACGTAAGACTATTAATCATCTGAGCATGCCAAGTTATTTTCTTTGATAAATAATACATTATTTACCTATCAAAGAAAACAACTTGGATACATTAAATCGAAATGATTAATAGGAACAGTATTTATTCATTACTAGCGGACCCGATAGACGTTGTCTTGCATAATATTTCAACCGTTATTAGTATATTAAACAAAGTATGATAGAACCGACAGCAGCGCCATTTGCTGGGCTGATTTGTGAATCTAAGCCATCCAGGGCGTCACCCAAACGCATACAAAAAAAATCACTGAAATCGGTCCAGCCGTTTAAGAGGAATTCAGTGGTATTCACACGTTTAGCAGAATTGTATATATAAAGTATATATGTATATTATATACCTACATATTATCACAGTTTCTTCTTGTCTCCATTTATAAAAGTTTTTTGAAAACAAAAAAGAATTAGCGAAATCGATAAAGCCGTTCACGCGTCATGCCGTGACCAAGGGAAATAGGGATTCATTTATATATATAATATATATATTTCTTGTGTGCGCGTGTATGTGACTGAACTCCTCCTAAACGACTGGACCGATTTTGATGAAATTTTTTGTGTGTGTTCAAGGGGATCTGGGAATGGCTTAGCAAATGGCAAATCAGCCCGGCAGATGGCACTGCAGTCGGTACTTTCATACTTTGCTTAATATCCAAATCGCTTTAAATATCATGCAGGACAACGTCTGTGGGGTCCACTAGTAATATATAGATTACATAAAAATATACACGCGTAAGACGCGTAACAAAACTATTTGAACTAGTGAATTAGTGTTAGTGCACGTCAGTACTAAATACACAGTGAGTGAAAGAAAAAAATAGAACACAAGAACAGAGTGTCTTCCCTTTAATAGAGACTGTAAGTTGTGCTATTGGACACTTTCTTATGTAAAAATCCTTAGTAGTAAATTAGGTTAGACTTAAATTACTTATTAGTCTTAAGTAAGGCTAGATTGTAATGTTCCATGATGTCTTAGTAAAGACACATGTATAAAAAAAAGACGCGCAAGTAAGTGAACCTTATCAGCCTTATGTACGTCGTTGATTTTGGCATCCAACCTGTACCTATCTTAATTATTTATGGTAAAAATTAGCACTGAGTTGAGAATCTAAAGACACGTCTTTAATCAATTGGCTAACACTATCCTCAGTTTATATGCAATGTCAAAATCCCTCTGAACTTATATAATAATAATAAAGCCCGTTTATTTCCAATCATTACAAATATACAGTTTAGATTTGTTATATACATTTTTTCTTGTTAGCCTAATATCCTAACTTCTTCCAGTACCATTGATCGAAGCCCCTTCACATATGAAAGCCCCCTCAGCTTTTTCCAAATATCTCTATGGGTTTCTTTCTCCATTCGCTTCCTGCTAACGCGTCTTAACTTCTATCCAATCGTCTTCACCTTCTTCCCCTTGGTCCTTTAGTAGTTGCCTTTAAAGTCTCCGTGTATACACATACCATGTGCGATACAAAAGGATATTACCTAATTTGGTTATTGAGGAGGAAAAATGTTTGTATTAAGGTTTTGTGGGCTTGAATAGAAAACGTACTTTTTGTTATTAGTGGTTTTTTGGCATATTTTAATATCACATTGAATGATACATAAAACCCTCGCCACTTAGTGAAATTGGAGCCTTAGATGAGCGTATCACCCTTATTGAAAAGACAGCTATATTTTTGAAACCCTTTTGCCCCTGTAGAATATTTTTTTTTATTGTTAAATTTCAGTCTGACAATTTTTCTCCACTACAGAACTTTAGCCAAACAGTTTTGTGGTGATAAATGTACAAGCCTTTGGCTCTAAAATTTGTTAACAGTTACTGAGTGACAGTTACTTAAGCTACTAAGTAAAGACTAAAATAAGTTTACCATACTTCCATCTGGAAGCTAAAACGTCTTTCACTGCTTTATTTAATCAGTCATTAGCGAATTGTGCATTACATTGCGTATCTACATTGCACTGTTAAGATGCACTTGAGATAATTTAATGGCCGCCCAGTTGTCTCTTTTTGCGTAGTATAAAAACTAATTATTAGAAAGAGACAGAGTTAGGTGGCGTTTATATATAAGAACGAGTTGTAAAATATACATACAACTATATTTATATGAATAGTTTCTCGCGTGAACTGTAATATTGCCAAAGCAAATATTGTGACTCGGAGATGACGTGTTGATTCGACCGACGCTATTAATACAATCATAATTATGTAGCCAACATTACTATCGCAAACATTAGTTTATTATGCGATCTCAGACACATCAAAAATAATATAATTTAATTCCCAGAATTTTTTTTGTTATAAATAAGATGTAATAGTTGAATTTCACCTTTGGCTAAGATGTAGTTGAAAGCAACTTAATAATATTTATTTTAGGTTTGAAGACAATTATTCTCATAACAGACAATAAACTTTGATTTTTCAAAAAAAAAACTGACATTTCATAAGTGTTGCTGCTAAAAGAGTTCTCCACCGAACAATGGACAAATTTGACCCAATTGAGGGCAATAAAAAATAAAATGCTACGTATTTGTATCTTTTACCTAAAAAAAGGTAAATCTAAATATTTACTTACTAAAATAACAAATATTTCAAAATAACGAACAATATATCGAATTAACTTTAATAAATTTATTTTATTATTTAACTGGCATCACTGCCTACTAATAAAAAAACTATCTTTACTTGTGTGTTTTTTACTGCTTGGGATGCCGTAATTGGTTCTATACTTAGGTTATGGCTTAGATTATGAGGGCGTCGTTCTAAATTTGATTTATTTTAGTGAAAGTAATGTTAATGTAGTTTAGGTTGTGATAGTCTTTTAAAATTACATTTAAGATCACAATACAAATTTAGATTAGAGTAACAATTAGGTCTTATTGCCTAGGTTATTTTCTGTTATTTAGCAACCCAAAATCAAAAGCACTATGGTCGGGAATGGACAGCATGCCACCGTTATAAGATAGGCGTGCTCCTTGCGATCAATGAGGCCCTTAATACCGGGGTTCTGTACTTAACCAGTCGTAGTTCGAGGAGAATACTAGACGTTTGTTATATTGTATGTGCCGTGTGTTACTGTTTTAAAGACAAGTTTAAAGCTCGCAGAAATTACTACTGATATTTTATATACAACACAGGCAAAAAGTAAAAACAAGCAAATTAGTTTCTATAACATAGACATAACATAACGTAATCATATTTTAATAATAAGTCATGTAATTATTACTATTATTAATATTTTGCCTACATATGGTTATTGGTTATAGCATGACGTACAAACCCGAGTGGTACGGTTGGGCTCTGTACATCGAGGGCAAACAACGTGTATGGCGAGAGAACGCTGAGGTATTTGCTACCGCGACTAATAAACTACCCAGTCAGTTATTAGACCAAACCAACAAAAACAGTAAGTTGAAAAACTACTTTTATATGCATTTCTCGCGTTTCTTAACAAGACTGCTATGGAGCAGGAAGAAGGAATTCTAACCATTTACATTTATACAAACCACAGCGGATTTCTTTTGTATTATGATTTTATTATAATATTATTCGGTCAAATAAAAAAAAACCCTTCCTATCAAGTCTTCTTTTATATCAAAATATATTCATCCAACACGTAAATTAGCCTTAAACGACCGAATTGAGGAACTGAAACTTTGATCCTCTATCATAATTAAGTTAGAAGTTGTCCTCCTTACACAGTCTCTTCATTATAACTTGCAAGTCTCGGATACATTTTGATAAGAAAGGGATCTCTTTAACGAAGTTTATAGGGTACGTTTTCCTTTGCGCTTTAATTATACTTATGATTTCAATAATTTGAATTTGTTTTTTCTGTAGTTAGTAATCGTCTATGTGGCGTAACTCTTAAGCTGAGGTTTCCTAGAAAAGCGGTACCGTTAACTAACAGCCGTCATTTTACGGTTGTTAATAACGGCCATCTCTACTTTTTAACATAATGCAAAAAAACAATCATTTTCGCTCGTCCAAGTCACGTTTCCATTAATTGTATTAATTAAATATGGGCACCGCTACACGCGAAAAACGTGGAACTAATGCTTATCACCGCTACGGACGTTACGGTGACACTCGACGTTCTCTAGGAAACCTACTCCGATGTTATTTATAGACAACGTATGGGTGACGTCACCCAACGCTACATTACGGCCGTTAGATAACGGCACCACTTTTCTAGGAAACCTAAGCTTTAGACTCTTTCAAAGTCAATTGTTGTGCCCGTCGTTCTACAACGGAGCGTTTAAAGGCAGTTTCTGCCACGAACCACCACTATGTGGAACGTTATATTATTTTAACCAACTTCATGAACGTGGGCGTTCACAGAGTGTTTCTTTATAGACCACACATTATATAGCATGTTACAATAATCAGGTTATAACTAACACGATCAAGGCGACCCTGTAACTGGATCAACGACAATCTTCTAAACGGATTAACTTCGTCGCTTTAATAGAACCTCATTTGTGAGGCTGCTTTGGCATTGACATTATTACTTGTCAATATTTTCCATCCGGTTACATGTAGCAGCAGTGTTGACCTAGTAGCTTCAGCGTGCGACTCTCAGCACTAAGGTCGTAGGTTCGAACGCCTGCTGTGGTCAATGGACTTCCTGACTTCTATGGAAGGAAGGAAAACGTCGTGAGAAAACCGGCATGCCTTAGATCCGAAAAGTCGGAAGTCGGAGTGTAGTCCGAAAGTTGAATTTTTCTATCGTTACGCTAATGTTTCTATCACAAACGTTTTCTTCTTGGTTTAGGCTTTTTCAAGTTTGCGGACCTAATAATATATTGGACAACGAAGTGTCCTTAACACGTACGTTGCATTACGAGATCTATCAGATCTCTTGCAGGACTTTTGTATTGTGCGTTAAACATAATCGTGTTTTTTCACTCCTTGCGGGAGGATCTAACTTGTAAAGTTCTTTAAGTATGAGCAGGACAAATATATATATTTGCTTCCTACTTAAAGCTGAATTCAAGGACTTAAAAAAATAATTTAGAGATGGATTAGGTCCCTAACGCACAGTACTGTAATTGTTTTAATTCCTTGCGTTACGAGATATGTCGGTACTCGTGAAATCTATTTACTATTAATATTTTGACAGAATACATTTGTGAAATTCTTGTATTGTATTGATTACAATTAAGCCCTGAGTACAATCAATTTTTAATTTACCGATATACTGAAAATTGCAAAATGTTCTTTCAAATCTTATACCATTTATTACCTAAACTAACGATCGTCCTGTTAAGCACGTGAAATGTGATAATTATTTTTCAATTTACCAATTCCATGAACCCTTTTCAATCCGATAAAAACTCCAATATATTTCGAAACCATTGTATGTAGTGTCCTCGTATTTTATACCAAAAGGTCTATTGTCGGTGCAGATTGGATTGATATGGCGAATTTCCGAAATAAGACATGTTTCGGATGCGTAATGAAACGGCTCAAAGGTTATGAATGTAGAATTTGCTCAAATTTTGCGAGCTTCAACGGATATCAAGAGAATATTGGAGAAAATGAAATATTTTGTTATTCAGAGAAACGTCTAGGTGTGATCTTGGCTTGTTCGCGTCATGTCGTTTACTTAAGCAAAAGTAATCTGATTTTATATTGTCATATACTTACGCCTATATATAAATAAAAAATAAATAAATCACTGGCGCTACAACCTCATTAGGTCTGGGCCTCAGATTTCTGAATCTATTTCATGACCATTTTTCAATCTAATAGGGTGCCTGACACACGCCATCGACTTTTGGGGTCTAAGATATGTCGGTTTCCTCACTATGTTTTCCTTCACCGTTTGAGCGAATGTTAAATGCGCACATAGAAAGAAAGTCGATTGGTGCACAGCCGGGATTCAAACCTCAGGGATGAGAGTCGCACGCTGAAGCCACTAGACCAACACCGCTCTATATATAAATAATTCAACGGATTTTATAATAATTCCTAATTTAGGCTGTAAATGGTAATGAACAAAACATACTGGTATTATTGTGAAAAAGCGTGGGTTGCTCGATAGACGAAAAATATGGCACAGAGCGCCCCACGCTTTTTCACAATAATACCAGTATTTTTTGTTCATTACCATTTTTAGCCTAAATTAGGAATTATTTTTCACTTTTTAGTTTGATGTGCTTTAAAAGCGTGTTTTTTAGTTTTTTTTAACTATATTTATTTTCCACTTTTTAGTCCTAGCAGCAATACGTGTTGTCTCAATTTAATCGTATTGCTTTGTGGACTTACAAAAAATTTCATTGTTTTTTCGAGATAAACCTATGAAATTATTATATTGTCGCTGATTCTTTATAAGTGTACAAAGTTTGAATTAAATCTGTCCGTTTAATGTGGGTTAAAATCGAGTCCGAAGGAGTCGGTTACATACATATAGGTGAAGCTAATATAAAGCGTGTAAAATAGTTGGCAATTTAAGAGCGGTCGAAAGTTTCTTGCCAGTTCCTTTTGTCCGTTCGAATGTTTGGACTTTATAATAAGTCTTGAACTTGAGGTAAAAATTACGTGCAGATATTTACGTCTATAAACTAAAACCATAGAGATTACTCTAGAATTAAATAAAAAGTTTACCTTTATGTGTGTTACCTATTTTCCTTTAGTTTAGTTTAATTTTTTTCTCTTCGTGTTAGTTATGTTTGCCTATAACTGCTTGTGACATTCAATATTGCATTTTATTTTTCCGGTGCCATCAGTGTGCCAAGTGTGACAAACTTTTATTAATAAATTTTCTCTACTCTTTCAAACCCAATTACATAAATAACATTAGGTATTCCAGTTTTCCTAAACGCTCTAAAGTTTATTAGCAATACATGACACAAATCCAAACCGCCAATTCACCTAGAATTTTTTGCCAACTATCTAGTTACATAATCTAAGGATTCGTTTGTCCCTAATACGTTACCGGAAGTAGGTCAAACTCGTTAAGAATTCGCGTCCTGGTTACGTCTTCGGCAACTTATGAGTCGGATGCTGCATTCTGGATATAATTAATGTGCTTCGTTTTATTAATTTATAATACCATATGTCCAGTAATGCGTACTTTAGTTTATACACAAATACAAAGTTCTGTCGTCCTTTTTCATACAATCTCAAAAAAAAAAAATTATTCAATTACAAGAAACATTATTTTAGCAGATATTGGAGTACCTGTATACATCGGGGTACTCCGCTCTTCCAACGGTTTAATGAAATTGTAACTTATCAATCGTTACCAAAATACTATATAAAGGAAAATAGAAAATTGGTAAACTAAAATACACATTTTAGAAGAAAACACTTAGGCAATATATAAAGCCAAAACAGATTGTTAAACAAAATATAAGAAAACACAAGTAAGTAGATAGATTACTTAATATTTCAAAGAAAAATGTAATCTGTTTAAGCTTTGTATATTGTCTAAGTGTTTTGTTTTATGATATGATGTATGTTTGCTGTAAGATTACTAATAAATAAATAAACAAAGTCAAATAATGAAAGTTAAGAGCCTTTTTTTAATTCCCGATTAATTCTATGATTTTTTGTACCCATAAACACTATTAACTACTAATAATGGAGTACTATTAATTGAGACTTTGCAAATGGGTTGTTTGTTCCGCCTAGAATAATTAAATTTCTATTTCACTATCAATCACTGTTATAACATCACTTTTAATTGACAAATTAAATCAAATCTAATGTATGCTATTTGTATTCTAAACACTTTTGTTAAAGTATTTAAACGCGTATACAGTAAAATTTATAGTTTTATTAAATCCATACTTATTCCAGAACAGCATAGGTTTGATGAGGTGTAAGTTTCTTAAGGTGCGTACAGACTATATAACATAACATGTTATACAACATTGCTATACAACATGTTTCAGATAATGTGAACACTGAATGTTATAAAACATGTTATAATAACATGTTATTGATATGTATGCTAGGACGTACCCAGCATCTACGTTTTTTGTTTTTCTTTTGTTATTTAAAATTACAACAGTCGCTGCCGCAGCCAGCAAAACGTCCTCTCGTGTCGACATTGTGGATAGCACTGGAGAACGACAAACGACAATGGTTATATAATGGTGGCTGTACACACTCGTCGAGACACCCCGAGACAGGCCGAGTGCGAGAGTGTACAGTAGAGCTCTCGTCTCGTCTCGCTTCCTCGCAGTTGGTCTCGCCTCTCTCGGTCGCCTGTCGGTTTTTTGCGCACGAGTCAAAGGGTCTCGCGAGTAAAACGAGAGCGACCTGTACACACTCGTTCAATCATTAAATTTTGGATAATATTAAAACTTTATGATCCTAATTACCAATTTCTGTTGCGGTGTATAGTGCCCATCTTCTTCTTCGCCATGGCTTTGTATTTTTTTTAATGGTTAACGTGAAGAAAATTATAATAACTCATTGCACAAAGACAAACAGCAGCAGCAGTTGCCACGTCCATTATTAACGGTGTTTTAAATACAATTAACGTAACCAGTGTGTACAGGCTGCGCTCTTCTCTCGGTCCTCTCGGTCGAGACTCCCGGCGAGAAGCTCTCGCCGAGTGTGTACAGCCACCATAACATTGTTATATTGCATTGTTATTATAATGTGTACAGTATTGTTTTATGTTATAATGTTGAATAACAAGATTACATAATGTGGACGTGTTATAAAACACAAGTTATATAATATGTTACATAGTCTGTACGCACCCTTACAGTAAAAACCGTTTCCGACGACATCGTTTAGAACAACATACCGGTTATATTGACCAAAATCAAAGGTCCCGGCTAAATTCTATTGCATTAGGTACTTAATAACAACGTCATCGGCTGTTACGACTATCGATTTTTACGACCAAGTAAGAGTAGTCCCTTCGATGTCGTTATGACAGATATTGACTGTAGTTTTAGTTATTGTTATTTTTTCTCATGATCAGCATCTAAACCTGACAAAGGTTGATTTATTTGAAAAGACCTTAAGTCGAAAACTAAAGCAAGTTCTTAGTTTTGTTCCCTTCGTGAAAAACGTGTTCGAGTATACTTAACACTTAGTTTCGTCTCATAATCTTACCCTAAGACATTCCAGCCCTGCGTTCTGTAACTCACTTTTCGAACTCACACAGCGGTTTTCGCATCGGCGGTCGCTCTGAAATCCGTCGTGAAGCAGTCATTTTATGATTTGGCATTCTGAAAAGGTAGGAGCTTGTTGTTTATTGTTTATCAGAATGCCAAATCATAAAATGACTGCTCCACGACTGATTTCAGAGCGACCGCCGATGCGAAAACCGCTGTGTGAGTTCGAAAAGTGAGTTACAGAATCCCAGGGCTGTTTTCTCACATTTTCCGAACCATCGTCGTCTCTTTCATTTTATATAGTCTAAAAAGAAATAGGACCAATTACAAACAAAGTACGTTACGAACGTACGAACTAAGTTATTCGCTACGCGTTTCTCGAAAAGTTCTTGGCTGTTTAAAGGTAAGGTTATTTATTTGAAATTCGATTAATGTTTAAAGAACTTTATTTCTCATTACAAAAAGAATGTATTTTGCTTACACGAGAAACTTAATATGTATATACGAGCGAGATACACGTCGCCATCAGCCGTCCCAATTTTAGTCTACTAGGCTCATTCTGATATCTTTAATGCCCTTTTGAATTGGTTAAACGCGCTAATATTACGAAGTAATTTATTAAATAATTGCACACCCTTATACCTAATAGACTTCTTCAAATAATTTGTACACGGCTTCGGCAAGATAAGCAAACTCGCTCGACGAGTATTGCGTGTAGTTGTGTGTTTGATTTTTTTTAAATTAAGACACAGCTGCTATAAACATATAGTTGTTTAATCGCCATAATTTTGATTTCTTGGTAGACTTGATTAGTGTGTGTTAAAAAATTGTATCTAAATAGTGCTTTTATTAATTTATTTTATAGTGTTAATAGTAACACAGCTGTATTTACTACATAAGAACTACTAAATTGCAAACTGAAGATACAAGTAATAAATAGACGGCAATATTGACAGATTGTGAGTGTCCATGGGCAGTATCACTTAACATCTAGCCTCCTGCCCGTTTGCCTCCTATTACATAGTCTTGAAGTAATAATAATAAGTTTTTAGTTATTTATTTATTTCGTAACCCTACAGCTAACAAAAATGATATAACAAACATTTACACTAAAAACATAGCCAGAGATGCAATACATAATATCTACCTAGGTTCAAAAATTTACAAAAGGGAACAAACAATAAAAAATATTCAATACATTTAACTGAGAGATACTTAATTTGGCTGTGTTGTGTGATGGTGTAAAAGTGAAGGTGTGTATGTAGGGGTATCAATTGCTTATTTTAATAGACACAACACACTGTATTCCAGTACTGTAAGTATACATCTCCTTACAAACATGAACGCCACAAGACGCCACATTATTATTTACAAATAAATAAATATGTTTATTATGGAACATAAGATACTTGTATCACTTATTCCACGTCATTAAATTTGAATTTGTAGGCAGAGGGTGTAGGCCGAAAGAAAAAGACGGCGTAAAAAACTCTCGGTACTCTTTTAAAATAGCAAATCAAGTGGCGGAGAGTTTATTGCGCCCTTGATTTGAGAACTGGCAGTAAATGTAAAGTTAGAAGCATCTAATATGTATTTCTTTTAATAAAACACTATTTTGACCGGATTGAAGTTATGTATTATTATAAATTTACAACTATTTAACATAATTTTAAATTTATCCGACGTTTCGCGTGCTTTACAGCGTGCGTGGTCACGGTGACTCAATCCGGTCAAAATAGTGTTTTATTAAATGAATAAAAGTTATGTTAATCAAAGACAATAATATGTATTTCTTTTTGACGTTCATAAGTGTACATAGTTTTACCTAAATTAATAAATGATTTTGATTTGATTTATAGGGTTACTTTTGTAAGAACAAAAGGTAATATAAAACAAAGGCAAATCACTGCACGGTTCTCGACATTTAATAAATTACTTAATAATGGCTGTAACACGAAAATATTTGCGTCTACCAAAATGTTTCGTAAGTGAATTTACATAAAATGCAAGTAAAAACTAAAGTATGACAAAATATGAGAAAGTTTATCCACAAAACCACTTGGATGTCGCTAACTATGTAAAGTAGGTATTTACCGAGGGTATTTAAAATAGCTCCCGCAATGCACGAACTTTAAAATTTAAGTGCACCCTAAGGTGAATCCGAACTTAGTGAGTGGTTAAGCGAAGAAATCTCTACTCTGGTTTAACTCCCATTATTGTGTAAGACATTAAGACAACCTGTATTTAAATAAAATTTCTCGTCGATAAGAGATGTACCATTGTTAGGGTAGGGTTAGGTGAGAGGAGAGGAGTCACAGGAATGAAGAACAAGGACAGCACTAACATGGTGCAGGAAGGTCGAAGATTACAATTGGAGAAAGAAAGGCAGGAGCTGACAATATATTGTAGGTGTACACCACAGACGTTGTCCTGCATGACATTTTAAGCGATTAGAATAATAAACAAAGTATAAAACTGCAGCGCCATCTACCGGGCTGATTTGTGAATCTAAACCATCCAGGGCTCCTCCCAAACGCATACAAAAAAAAACATTCAAATCGGTCCAGCTTAAGAGGAGTTCAGTGACATAAACACGTACAGTAGAATTATACATATGTATGTGAAAGCTATCATATCTTTTAAGTTAGATCAAACTGCACACGGTGTGCAAATTTGATTGAAGTCGGTTAATTAGCTTAGGAGTCCATAGCGGACAAACAACGTGACGCGTAATTTATATATATTGAGATAGTCGTCTAACGACAGGAACGCAAAGACAGGGTCCGAAAGAACACAAGGTAACTGTGAAGCTGAAAGATTACTAGAAAGCACGATCTAAATGATCTGCAGATAAATTATTGAAAATAATGACGCCAGCATTGCAGACGTCAAAAATTAGTTTGTTGTCAGCCGATTAATTACGACATTAGAGTCTACTTTTTAATGGTTTCTGCTTGGATCGACCGCTCAATCGAATTGAGAGTCGCGCTAACCAGTGCCTCTATTAAAACAATATGATTTTGCGATAAAAAAGTTTTGTGACATTTTTGTGTACTCGTTCCGCGATCAACTAGAGTCAAACAGCAATCATAGAAACGTGTGTTAAAGATTACTTTAATATTAATTGTCTTAAGTTTCAAAGTTTAAATTATGAGAAAAGTAAGTTTTAAATCAAGTTTTAATTTATGAAAAAAAAATAAGTTTCAAATTATGAGAAATTAATAATAACAATAATGATTATGGCGTCACTATTATTATCGACCATTGAATAGTCGTTAGTTTATAGCAACATTGACAAATCAAATAAATGACTGGTATTAACGATTTTGAACTTATTTAGCTTTAAGGTTATTAAATTATAATGACAATGGCAGCTGATACTAACGCCATTGCTCCGACATCAATAATTACGACTATTTTATTATAACTATAGACTATCAAATAGTCTTTAATAATAGAATTTGCAAAACGAAAAAAACCACGAGTATTAACGGCTATAAACAGAATTGACTTTGACGTTGTTAATTTACGAGATCCGGACAATGACAAAGGCAGCTAATACAAGCGTTATTGCACAGACATTATTGGTCTTTATATAATATTTAATATATATTATATATATATTATAAATATACGCAAATTACACTCGCTCATACGGCAAAGGGAAGCAATGTGAGAAACCACTGATATGAACCAAGTGTGATCCCTGTATGTTCAAAACATATTGTTTTCGATATATATTGGAGTCGTACTATGTGCTCAAGTCAGAATAAACCTAAAAATCGACGATGTCTGATCACCAACTTCCGTATATTAATGAAACATCAATAAAACGAGTTATACCTACAGTATGATTGTAAAATGCTAAAGCGTTTTTTTTTCAGTCTAAATATCTGTTAAGAGTTAGGAACCCACCTCTTATTTTCTAGGACTTTAATTGATTCGCTGAATTAATTTAGAAATTGTTTATGAATCATATTACATTACATGTAGCTTTAAAACCAAATGAGTCTTATTTATCTAGATTAAAGTTAAAGTGTCTATGCTTTGCTTAAAGCGAAATTTATTTAGATTATACAATATTCTTTAAAAAAATATAATTTAAGTTTCAAAATTACATTAAAAGGAATGAAAATCAATCACAAATCAGATTAACACTAAAACAAATTCTGAAATGAATCCCGCAAGTCAAAATCAAATCTTACAATCAAATCAGTAGAATCTTCGCACATCAACACAGGCATAAATATATTCGCCTCAAAAGTCTATTTGAAAAACTCAGCACTTTTCCTTTATTTCCGTAGAAAATCTAGGACTTCATGAATACCCATTCAATACCTTTAATTTTAAATTGAAGTATTCCAATAGTTTGTACAAGAGCTCAGTATTGTAATGAACCCGATAAATTCAATTTGCTCTAACTGTGAGAGTAATTGTCATAACTTTGGCATTATTTTATTAGATTAGCTTAGCAGACGACTTATTTATTACTTGTACTGTATTTTGTGTTCAAATATTTTATGGGACAGGGCCAAATGAACAGATAGTTCTTCTTAATCTTAGCAGTAAATGTTACTCCCTAACACAAAAATGTAGTTGACATTTGGATCGCACTTAGAATTATATGCTAACCGCCGACCATGGACAGGGCCGGGGCGCTTGAAAGTGAGTTGCCGGCCTTTGTACGGTTATTTAAAAATTTAATGCAATTTTACATGTAGTACTTGTGCAAAGAATTTAGTTGATATCGCCCTTAGAATTATATGCCAATGGAAAGGGCCGGGGCGCTTGCAAGTGCGTTACCGGATTTTGTTCGACTATTTAAAATTTGACTTAATTGTGTATGTGTATATATATATATATGTATATATAGAACGTTTTTATGACATATTTTGTTGTGTCATGATGTGTAGAATTTTATTGTTAGAGTTTTGGATTGAGTTGAATTGGATGATATTTTGAACATAACAATTTAATTTAACAGTCGAAAGAAAATAGTATACTTTATATAAAATACTTTAAAAATCTACATTTATTAATTACCGCGTTTGTGCAGGGTTAATACCTTTAAAAGTCCATACTATAAAAGTAATAGCTTGCCAAGAATTTACGTCAAAAAGCTTAATTAAGAAACTGTCACCTTTCTAACCTTCGCACAATAGCGTCGATGTGTCGCCTGAACTATAATTACACTTATAATAGATGCCAAAAATAGGTACGGTTTCTTGGAAGCCATATTGAGGCCACACGTCAGCGGATTATCCATATTTTGACGAAGATCAAATTATCGGCACTTTGGACTAAGTGATCAATTTACATAATCTTTCAAAATCCTATTAAAAAATTATAAGTAGAAGAGCCTAACATAATTTTGTATTATAATCAGTGTCTTGTTTTGGCTAATGGCTTTAGCAGGTGACTCATGCCTGAAGTCGAAGGTTCGATCCCCGGCCTTAGGGACCGTCAAGTATTACGTAACAAATTTTACTGTCCTTTTGTAAAACGTTACGATACGGGGCGGGGATTGAATTACGAGTTATTGTTAATATTACGACTTTGCAGTACTTTACACCACATAATGGTAACCTTTAGGTATAAAGAGTCACTGGGTGGTCACGGAAGGTTTTACTATTGGGTACAGAAAAACGTTACGGCGCGTTACATGGGGGAGGTCAATAATCTCCAAAAATTGCGTGACGTAATACTTGACCAACGAACTTTTTATTTTAACACTCGTTCGTTCGGTGTAGGAAAACATCGTGAGGAAACCGGCTTGTATTTTATCCAAAACCCGACGACATGTTAGACTTGTCTATGAAACAAAAATTATCAAAGAAACGTATACAATCTGAAGCCCCATAGATATATACAGACATATAGGGCTGTAGCGCCCCTGTTTTATTATTATTAGCCAATATCGTTTGATGATACTGTGTCATTTGATGTTACGCATATGCAAAATTAATCATTTATAATTATTTAATTACATTGTATTCTTGCATCTCTAACCATACTTATTCTTATATTCCGTGCTAGGATTAAACTTTTGTCACCACAAATCATAATTGTATTAACCGAAATTTTTGTCTTTAGAAAGTATTTTCCCAAAGATTTGTAATCAAATATAAATTTGTTTGTTTTTACTTCAGACGTTTTAGCAAGGAAATGTAATGTAACAAATAGGAAGGCAATCGAAGAAAATTGATTAATATTTGTAAAATACTGTTATATTTCCGAACTTAGGTTAATTAACTTCATAAGTAATTTATCAAGCTAATTTGATGTCAATAACATCTACAAATAATAGTATAATAAAAAAGTAATTGTCATGAACTTCTCGTATATTTATACTAGTACGAGTATTTAGGGAAATATTACAATAAATCAAACTGAAACTAGACATAAAAACAGTAGTTTTACCCAGCCATGCGTAATTAGAATGTTCTAAAAGGGATGTCCTTGGACGTGTGATAAGCGATTTTGTGACCAATGTAAATTGATTTTCATAAATCAGTGTTTCATGACTCAATAGTTTAGGGAACCAAAAAAATCAGTTATTAAATACAAATGCAAAATATATATGCCCCATTTAGTACAAAAATGTATGTAAAACAAAAATCTTGGCGATTGATAACTGGCGGAGACTATATTGTTTTTCGTATCCACTCTACGCCCTTGATTTGAGAACTGGCAGTAAATTTAAATTTCGAAGCATATTTTTTTCCGAATGAATAAATGGCATTTATCATCATCAAGAAATTTTTTGTTTATTAATGGACAATGATTAGATTTATCTACATAAAAAATCTTGACGAAAACTTACGCTTACCCTTCTGATATCATTCATCATATGTGTGATTCTAATATATGTGTAAATCATATATCAGTCGATAGAAGGCCGCCGTAACTTGGGCAGTGATAGATGAGACTTACACTGGAGTACTTTAATTAAGTTCCAAGGAAGTATGACTCAACGAATTTTCCCGAATACCACGGCTTAAGCGGTGATTGCCGAGATATGAAATATAGCTTTAATTCTTTCTCAGAAAATCGTAATTTTAAATTAAACGTAGCCTCGAATCATTCGGGAATTGTAAATGCATTTTACTAATATATTTGCTTACAGGCTAATAGTGATATTTAATAATTATAACGTTTCATGAGTAGGATAATGCTAGTGACTAAGGAATCACTATAAAACACCCAAAGTTTTTTGCCTTTAAAAATTAACGATTCTCGATTTGATTATTAAGGATTTATACGTTTTTTTACTGGAGGAAGGACAAGAAACGAAAAGTACTTTAAGTGTAAAATTCATTTAGAAAAAATATAGTATAATTTAAAAAAAAGGCACACACATTTACATTAGTTAGCGTTGTTATTTTTTTAAACTACTACGCTCATTTTATAGTGGAAACTAAAACATACTTTTCACTACTGCATGAATAATTATTTTCTAAAAGCTTGTCAGGCTAAAATTTATGTCAATTAGGCTACAAGATTTAACAATGTGCACCACGCACAATTAAATTAGTGGAATACATTTTACAATTATGTCAAAAGCAAAGTCACATAACATTGCCCGGGGTTGTTATCACGCACTCCGCGTACATTACTAATTAATTGTTTCATATCATAAGCTGCTTAATGTGTACTTACTCAGTTTCGTTGTTCTCAAAGACAAGGTGTCCTTCTGATGCCTCGAACTGTGCACCAACCTTTGCGGTACCATCTTCTGTGTTATATGGGACCCGTACACGACCTCTGGCGCCAGCAGTCCTTACCACTTTTAACTCATACGTCCCAACCGACTCTGTCAGTTCATAGTCTCTTTGCGAAAACGAAAACACACCCGAATGATCATCGTCCAAGATCACCACAGTCGCCATCGAAGGCGAAGCCAAGCAAGCTCCCTTCGGAGTGCTGAGTCGAACGAAAAAATGCTCATCTTCCTCAAAGACTTCGTCATCTATAACTTGAACAGAAAATTTCTTTTCAGTTTCTCCATGTCCGAATGTGAGTGATCCCTGTGCTGCTACATAATCTGAACCAGCTTCCGCCGTCCCATCCTCGGTGGTATACTGAACGGTGACTTCACCGCTTAGATCGCCGCCGCGAACCACACGTACTTCAAACGAACCACAATTTTCCAGCACCGTATAGTGGTCGGGATCAAAGCGAACATGTGGTCCTCTGGGCTCCGCAGTCACTGAACTTGACTCACGACGTTGCAGCTCAGCTTTTACTTCGCTCAAATCACTCTGTGCTCTTTCAGATATTTTTCTGGAAAAGTCACCACCACCAGTCATTTTACGCGTAGCTGCCACCCTGTAAAATGCACGAGATTTTGGGCCTTTTGCCATTAATGTTTCTAGTGCCATGCGTTCAACCGTTTCTAAATCCTCTTCAGGGTGTTGTTTTCTTAAATCACGCAGCACTTGTACGTATTCTTTTCTAGATTTTTCAAGCTCCCGGCCTTCTTCGTCGTCACCAAAGTCACAGGGTTTTAAGGCCATTTCAACTGAGCCATCACCTTCCACTTCTACGATCACGCCACGTTCGTTTACACGGTAACCCTTTTTCAAATACTTGTAAACTAATAGCCTTCGGTCAGCTATATAGGCTGTTAAGACTGTGGCTGGGAAGAAAAGGAATGTGACTAAGCCTTCCCATACTTCCACTTCGCTTGGTGAAATCACAGCTAAAATTAAATACAACCAAACATATGCAAAAACTGACCATGACGCTGTGACCAAGAACACTCTTAGATGTTTTATTTTTCTCACTTCGCCGTCCGGAATCACAAAAACGCAAATGGCGATGATAACAAATAAATTATACGCAGCTGATCCCACAATTGTGCCAGGGCCTAAATCACCAGCTTCGAAATTTTTCCCAGCTATTTCGATGACTGATAGTAAGATTTCCGGCGCACTCGAACCGAGTGCCATTAAAGTTAAATTGGCTACAGTTTCATTCCACACGCGCACGACAATAATTTGATCACTTCCATTTCGCCGTACGCGCACCTCTTTCTCTCTGGAGGTAATGACTTCAATAGCTGCCATAAATCGGTCAGAGACGATAGATACGCCGATAAATAGATAGAGTAGTGACAGGAAGTAGACGGACCCGCGGATAGCGATTTCGACGTTCGGGACATCTTCAAGAGGTAGCCAGGCAGGTAGCACAAGCCCATCACTGCACTGAAGGACGTGATGGGCGGTGGTGTTGCGCGGGGCGAGGCGCGCGGAGGGTACCTCGGCGCTCGCTACCACGCAGCAAGCCGCCAGCGCGGCGAGCGCGGCCCGCATGCCCTTTACCTTGCACAATCCATCACACGACCGGCGCTGCCTGAGGCCGGCGCCTGACTGAGGCTCGCGCCAATTCGCTCCCTCTCACTGAAGGCTTCGAAAGCCACTGTGAGTTCGTCCTCACGTAGCACTGATGAAGTTTTATTACCGCTGTGGGGAGAGGAAAAAACTTATTAGCGACGAAGATATCTCGCCGACTTATTATAAGTTAGTTTCTAGTTGGGTTAATGCGAGCGTTATGGGCGCTCGGTGTTTGTAGCGGTTACTACGTGCGTGAAGTTTGTGAAAATAATAAGTTTACCAGTTCAAGGACATTGTACTGACAGATACGAAATGTTTTAGCCCTTCGTAAAATTCTAGAGCCGTAAACACGCAAAAACGTAAGTTAGGGTTATAACGTATTGTTTAAAACAATACAAAACTCAAGTGTTAAATTTAAAAAAGCATGTTTCGACTCAAAATCGATATTTTTTAATATATCAGTTATACTTCAATGAACCGCACAAAAACGCTTTTAATATCCCCTCTAAAAACTGTACGACTTAATTTACTTCTGGCCGTGAATAAAGTGACCTATTAAGACGTGAAACAGGAAGCTAAATAACGCTCGCAGCGGTGACTTGTTAGCGTTTCAACGTCGACGATAATAAACAATTTCTCGTTGCTCTTCTAATACTTATCATTATATTAAAAACCTGGACTACTATTATTATAATAGAAATTAATAACCCGATATTCTATCAAAATTTACTTGAAATTCAGTTTTAAATGCCAAAGAACTAAATTTTACTTAGTGAGTATTTACTAGATACTACCACATTTGATGTTTATACTAAACCGATGTCTTAGCGTTACATATACCAATGCTACATATAAATTTTCCTGTTTGACAGTCATAAATTAACGCCTGTTTAAGATCCTCTGTTCCCGGTGAAATAACTCGTGTTTCCAGTCGGGCCCAGACTGCCTTGCGATTCTGTAACTCACTTTTATGAGGAGGGAGCTTGTAGTTTATTGTTTATCAGAATGCAAAATCGTAAAATGACTGCTTCACGACTGATTTGAGCGCGACCGGCACTGCGAAAACCGCTGTGTGAGTTCGAAAGTGAGTTACAGAATCGCACGGCTGTTCACTAATTTACTCTTATCAAACCTACAGAAAACGTTTTATAACCGTAAAACCAAAGTTACTTATTTATTTATTTATTGAAGTTTACCACATCATACATAATGCTATATCTACAGTATATGTTACAAGCTATCTTTGTTTCATTACTGTCATTAAATTTACATTTTAATGAAACAAATATCAATACCACATTTAAAACAATAACTAACCTTAAAATATAATAAAACAACTAAAATATATTATTAAAAGGAGTCCCTTTAGGCAAGGTTCCGAAAATACTGGCAGCGTTCCCCCTTTGTCTAGTCTATAGATAGACTTATTCTTATCAAAAAATTAATTAATTAATTAATATTATTATTATTTTTTCATTAATTCTTCAAGCTATCTTATTTAACATATACCTATGACAATTTTGTTAAACATAAATATTACAAAAATATAAAAATACAGTTAAAACATATATAAAATAAAATATTTAAAAATACTAGTATTTTTGCTTATTGTTAAGTAAAAAAAAAAATACCGTTGAAAAATTCGACTAAGAGGTGTCTGAACTTGGTTGATTTTTATTTATTTATTTATCATTATTCCTTCAGCTACTTATTATACAATATCTCAACAATTACATTATACACAAAAGCCAAAAACGGAATACATATTCAAACATAAACATAAAACATATAACATATTTAATATAAAAGAGGAATAACAAAGCCATCTGAAAAGGTGGGAGCTTGTAGTTTATTGTTTATTAGAATGCCAAATCATAAAATGACTGCTTCACGACTGATTTCAGAGCGACCGCCGATGCGAAAACCGCTGTGTGAGTTCGAAAAGTGAGTTACAGAATCGCAGGGCAGAACTCGAAGACAGTGTATTCTTTGAAGAGTCGAGTAACATTATAACAACCTTGTCAGTTTTGTATATGCTTTTAGCAGTGACTGCCATTTACATCACATTATTTTTTGTGTGTTATTATTTGCGTAAAAGTGCTTAAGATGACCAGCTCATATTGGTGGTGATAATAATAATTTTGCGCTGATGAACAGGTGATCGCCGAAACTGAAGCCATTTATGATGCTAAAGACAAATCGTACTATAAAAAAGGTATCGAAACAATGTATGACCCCTATAATCATTTTACCGCTCTCGAAGGCTATATTGAATAATCAAATCAAATTCTATCAAAAAATAGATTTGTTTATGTTAGCCCACAGACTTTCACTTACAATTGCACAGATTATTAATTTAAGTAAAACCTCTTTCAAAACTTCGAGCAGATATTCTCTCAAAAATCATAGACCAACATTGCTAAGTAATTGTAAAATATAAGCGTAGAATTTCCGCTTAATTTCGAAACGTAATGCCGTCAGCTGTGCTTGTCTAATGGCTGGGCAAACATCTGATGTAAGTGCTCATCTCATGAATATCACCGACACTGTCTAGGCTATTTATAACAACTTGAACTTAGAATTATTCAAGTTATACTTCTTTTGGTGCTGCAGGGAAAAATGATGAGAGTAAATTTTTACGATGCGCGCGCACACCGTCACAAAAACCGACACCCTGAAGTTAGTTATAGTCAACATTTTAGTTTTTTTGAAGTTATACTTCCTTTGGTGCTTTTGGGAAAAATTATGAGAGTAATTTTTTTTCTATTGTTAGTGTCGTTTTTGCTACAAACGTAGAAGAAGGAGAAAGATAAAATTTTTGAAAAGATTTCAAATGTTACCCAAAAATTTTAATGTGATAATTTTAATGTCATTTTAAAGAAAACACTTTTTTAACGGATTGAAAAAATGAAATGAAAAAATATTTATTCAATCACTTACAATGGTAACAACATGTGGCTGGAGCCTCCATTTAAGTATGTATAATATACTTGTGTTTGGAGTATCCGCTCTTCCTAGGTACACTTAATTAGGTATGTAAGTTTAGACAAAAGGGAATAATATTACAAAAACAAAACAATATTTATACAAGTTAAAAGATGCATCGTGTATGAGTGATAAATTGAGGGGTGTTCGTTGTATTCAGTTAAGTGTATGTTGATGTGTGAGAGTGTAAGTGTGTGTGAGTGAGTGTGTATGAGGTATGTGTGTATATGTCTGTATCATATGTTTGAGTGTGTGTGTTCTTTTAGAGTGTAAGATAAAAGTAGACTTTAGAATAGTAATTCTTAGATAATAGATTCAACTTCTTCATAGGTTAGAGTTTTTAACCAACAATTTATAGTTATTTTACATTTATATTTATTCATATTATATAGATTTAATTCCTTGTTTAATTTATTATATAAGTTAGCAGACTGGTAGCAGAACTGTCTATGAGCATATTTAGTTTTAAAAGTTGGTAAAGGTGCCACATTATGCCTTCTACGTCTGTTCAAAATACTAGGATCATATCCAATATGTCGATGGGTTCTAAGAGTAGTTTGCAGTACATACAACTTACGTACTGACAGAAGATCGCTAACCGCATATAACATTTCCGTAGGGAATCTGTATGGCTTAAAATGGATAACTTTGAGTAGTGACCTTTGTGCTCTCTCCAGTTCCAGGAATTTTGTTTTAATGGCACCACCCCAGGCCGGAATGCAGTATATTAATATTGACTGCGCAAGAGCAGTATAAATTTGTTTTAGGAGGGCCGAGTCAGCTACGTGTCTTAGATTTTTAAATAACCATATGAGTTTTCTTACTCTAGCCATAACTAGCTCTATATGATCGCGCCATGATAGGCGTTGGTCTACCATAGTACCCAGGTATCTTACGCAGTTTTGCCGCTTAATAAAATCGCATGAGCATATTATAGAATGAGGTGAGCCACAAGTATGTATTTGAATAGCAAACGTCGGAGGTGGTTGAGAGGAGTTATAATTGGAGAAGCATACATAGTTAGTTTTAGAGGTATTGAGGGTCAAAAGGTTATCGCTGAGCCACTTAGCTATTCTTGCAAGGCCCTTTTGGGAATTATTTTTAACAGCCTCCCAGGTGTCAGCTACAAAAACGACAGCAGTGTCGTCAGCATAAGTGAACATTGTTCCCTCTTCTATATCCATGTTACATAAATTATTAATATATACAAGGAATAGAGTGGGCCCCAATACACTTCCTTGCGGAACTCCGAAGGTGATTTCACATTGTTCACTTTGGTGTTTTCCTATTTTTACACTCTGTTTTCGATTGCATAAATAGTCTTTGAATAATTTCAAGGGAATTCCTCTTATGCCTATTTTCTCCAACTTGTCGATAAGGTCTGTAATTGATACTGAGTCAAATGCCTTTTTCATATCCAAAAACACTGCAGCACATTTTTTGTTTTTATCCACAGCATTAGTAATAAGCGATGTGAGATCCAACACGGCATCTTCTGTCGATAAATCCCGTCTAAAGCCATATTGACTTGGGGAGAGGATATTAAATGTATTAAGGTAGTTCATTAAACGTTTATTAATTATTTTCTCCAGTATTTTGGCAATAGGTGGTAAAACAGAAATAGGCCTGTAATTGCTTATATCCGTTTTATCATCTCCTTTGTACACTGGGGTAACTACAGCGATTTTCAGTGCATCTGGAAAGACACCTAGAGCAAAGCATAGATTGATCAAATGAACAATAATAGGGACAATTATATCAGCAGTTAGCTTTAAGAATTGGGTAGGAATGCCATCCCAGCCTGGAGCACTATTTGATTTTAACCCCATCAGGACATTAAGAACCTCATCATTGTCAGTATCTCTTAATACAAATGAAGTTAAGTGAGGATAATTCGAAGTAGTTTTGTCAGAACAATTGTATGCGGGTTGTTGTGCAAGGATACCTTCTGCTAGTGATTTGCCAACTTGGGTAAAATATTGATTACAATGATCTATAGACTCTTGTGCTGTTTCTTTACAGTGGAGCAGTTCGTAATTGTCGCTTTTATTTTTATTCCGATTTGTAATATTGTTGACAGTTTGCCATAATTTTTTTGAGTTGTTTTTATTTAGAATTAGTTGCTGTTTATTATAATTTCTTTTTAGGTTTCTGATTAATTTATTACAATAATTTCGATATCTACGGTAAGTTATTTTTAAAATTTCATTATCAGGGTCTAATTTTAGCTTTTTCTGCATGTTATTCCTATTTCTGACACATCGTAGAATGCCCAAAGTCATCCATGGCTTAACTACACGATATTTGCATGTAATGATCTTAGTGACTGTATGTAAATCTAAGGTTTGTCTTATTTTACTTAGTAAGAGCTCTATAATCATGTTGGGGTTGTTTAATGAAGTTAAGTCAGCCACCAATGTGCTATCTCTTAGAGTAGCTATCGCCTTATCGTAATCAATGAATGTTTTTGTTTTAGTGGAAGCACCTGACTTTGGTATATTGGAGAGCCTTAAGAATATGGTGGAGTGATCAGTGACAGAAGTATTTATTACATTTATATTTGCGGAATGTTTATTTTTGTCTAGTCTCAGCATAAAGTGATCCAGACAATTACCATACCGTGTAGGTAGTACATGGCCAGGTAGCAAGCCGTGCATAGCCAGCATGTTTAAATAGTAAAGCCGGTTATTACGCTCCTGCTGCGGAGCATCATTTCTGTCAATCAGGTTAATGTTAATATCCCCGGTTATAATTAAATTAATACAATTTTTCAAAGATGTTAAATGTCGGTCTAATGAGTCCGTGAAGGGCTCGGAATTAGTATGTGAAGGGGACCGGTATATTCCTAGCACGGTAACTCCACAAAATAAAATTTGGAGGCAGGATGCATGTGTTAGAATAATTTCTTTGACATTGACACTGTGTTTTCTAGAAACATAGATAACAACACCATCACATTGGTTTATATGGTTTGTAGTCGAATAAGAAGTGTAGTTCTCCATTTGGGGTATTGGTTTATCACTATCTATTCTACATTCAGTTAAAATTATCAAATCTGCTTCAAAATTAAGCTGGGCAAGGGTGAGTTGGAAATCATCTAACTTGCTGTATACCGACACAATATTCTGAGAAATTATTTTTAAATCATTTTTATGAAATTTAGGGGATTGGTTACATATGTCATGAACATCACATAAGCTAGAATTAGCCACCTCACTATTGTCAATTTCTGTTATCAATGAGATTACGTTATCCATAATTGGATGGAATTTTAAATAAACCATTCATTTTATTAGCTTGTTGGTTATGAAGTGTGTTAAATAGTCTACTTATTATGAAAGTATCGCGTACTGATAATGTGTGAATATGTTTGGAGAAGGTGTGTGTGTAGTAGTGTAGGGCCGAATCCAAGCCTTTGTTAATAAAGTATTTATGTGTCTTGGTAGTAGTAATGAGTAATGTGTGTATAATCGGGAACAAAATTTGATAAAAGAATAACATAAGATATTTTACTATGTAGTTAAAAAGATGTGGTTTGGGTGTTATTGGGGCAATATGTAAAACTAGTATGAAATAACATAATATGGTAAAACAAAAAATATAAAATGGGCCGAGCAAGCAAAGACAGAGAGAGATAACAAGGTTCAAGAATTAAGTCTAGTCATTGCTCTCCTAGTAGTTTTTGGACGATTGCTTCATTATTTATAGTGATAATGGGTGAATTTTCAGATTTTCTGACGTAGACACGGCCATAGGAAGTCCAGCAAAACTTATAAGATTTTGATCTCATTAGATCTCTAGCAAGGAAGTACAGCCGAGCCCTGGAGGCGGTCAGCTGTTCTGCTACGTAGACAGGGATATTTTCTTGACCTTGTGATTTTAATCCTAGGTGTTTAGCTCGTAATTTATCCTTGTTCTTCAAGTTGTATGTTTTACAGGCCTGTAGAAACTTCATTTTTAATAAGGTAGTGCTTAATTCAACTATTATAGGGGAACTAGCATTTCCCTCCCTCTTAAATCTTATCCTGTAAATATCATTAATGTCTTTTTCACTCAACTGACAGTTGACTGATTTAGCCAACTCTAAGGTCATAATTATAAGGTCTTCTTTTGTTTCCTTATCAGCCTTGGGTGCATTTTTTTATTTCAATGTTATTCTTCAATCTATCTCTTTTTAAGTCTTCTAGCTGTCCCTCCAAAATAGAAATATGTTCCTTGTCCTTTTTCCTTTCTATTTCGAGAAGTTCTAACTTCTTTTTAAGTTCTACATTCTGTTCAGCGAGGAAGGACATAGTTGTCTGGATATTTGTGTTTGTCTTACTTATTTCGGTAAGAGTGGATTCAAGCTTTTTGGAGCCACTTTCTTGCGATTTAAACATTGTTAAAATGAGTGTTTTTATCTCTTCTCTAAAAACGTCAAATCGGTCCACATTCGTATCATCTTCTCTTCTTCTCTTGTTTCTCAAGGCCACATAGTTGGGAGGAGTGATTTGTTCCATTTCCATACCAATTTGATCAATGGCAGATTCAGATAGTGACTTATCTCCAATAGGATTCATTCTTTATTATATTGAGTTTAACAGTTGTCTATTCGATAGTACAAGCAGATGTTTGCAAAAAATATGAATGCACTAAACAATGGAATGTCCGATAAGAAGTTCCCGATGGCTCAAGGTAAATAGGCCAATAGATAATTAGTGGGCGTGGCCACAATCACCTGTTGCAATCAGCGCGGGCGCAGGACGCAGGTAGTGGTGGTAAGCGGGGCACGAGTGTGACGCTGGTAGGGATGTGGGCGTGGCGTAAATTCACAGCTTTAGGGGATTCGATAAGATTAATATTGAGTGGGATCAATACCTTCGATAGTGGGGTGATCGGGCGCAGTACCAGGAGCGCACGTAGTAATTAGATGGTTGCTTGACTACACTTCACTTTGTTTATGTTCTCCTAGTAGATAGTTATATTTATTTTTCGATTTGAATTTATTAAAATTAAAATACAAATAAAAATAAAGCACTCAGCACGTCTACACCTTATGGCGATCCGGGGGGAAGAGGAAGCTATGTATTATTATAAACTTATAATTATTTTACATACGTTTCGCGTGCTTTACAGCGTGCGTGGTCACGGTGACTTCTAAACTATGACTATCAAACACCTGGGATCCAATAATATCCAATAGTCCAGTCAAATTATGGCTAAAAACGGGTTAAATAAACATGAGCGAACACAGTTTGGGGATTTTGAGGATCGATAGGGGGTGTATTCTGAGCATAAATTCCAATTTGAGGGGTTGTACTGAGGTCAGCTCAAGGTCATTTCGATGGAAACGCGTTTAATTCGATATCTCGAGAATGGTTAGTGTTAGGCGAAAAATTGTAGAGACCTTTTCTTTTCCTAACTAAATTTACTAACTTTTTTATCTGAAACTTTTTTTTATAACATTAATATTTTTCAAGTTATTACTCCCGCAAGGCAAAAATTTTACTTTTTTTTCCATTTTTCGTCGTTTTCTCCCCAACCATTCAATTTTATTAAATTTTACCGATCATCGAAGTGTAGATCTTTTAATTATGAACAATTTTGTTCTTAAGCTTTTTTCCGTAATGCCAATACCTTCGGAGTTATAGATTACTTTACCGAGCGAAATCCGCGCCATTGTCGCAACGTGTATCCACAGACACACTGTTGCGTATTAGTGCGTATTACTCCGATATATGCCAGAAATACGTAGCATACATAAAAAAACACTACGGTACAGACGTAGTTATTGTATTCGATGGCTATCCCGAAGATATTTCCAACTTTGGCACCAAATTTGCCGAACGACTGCGCCGATCCCAATTGAAGCCATGTGTGGATATCATTTTCACCGACAATATGACCCTCACCGCAACTCAAGATAAGTTTTTAGGCAACGAGAGCAATAAGACCAGATTCATCTCACTACTGAAAACGGTTCTAATCAAATCAGACATAGAGGTGGAGCAAGCTGTAGAGGATGCGGATAGTCTAATTATCAGTACGGCTAAGAGAATTTCGCAGGAATATAGTGCTGCGGTTGTTATTGGTGAGGATGTGGATTTGCTGGTTTTGCTGACTGCAACAGCTGGCGCGTGCAACAACATTTACTTGAGAAAACCTGGCCGAGGCAAATCGACGGACGCTACATATAGCCCATACTGCCTCAAACCGATATATGGGCCGAATGCCGCAAAAAACCTTTTATTTTTGCACGCGGTTAGTGGTTGCGACACAACGTCGGCACCATTCAACCTAGGCAAGATGAAAACAATGACCGCATTGAAAAAATCTCCGGATTTGCTTTCGCTAAGTGAAGTTTTTCTGCAAGACAAAGCAGATAAAACAACTATCGCTTCAAACGGCGAACAATTCATTTTGAATTTGTATCGCAAGGCAGGTGACATGAATTGTACCAATCTCAACGAGCTCCGATATAAGGGATATAAAAAAATGGCAGGCAGTGGGAGGGTTAAATTAGAATCCCTTCCTCCTACCTCTGATGCGGCATTTTTCCACTCGTTGAGGTGTTTCTACCAAGTTCAATACTGGCTGGAAAATTATCTGGAACCCGAGGAATGGGGCTGGCGTCGCACCCCCCGTGGATTGCAGCCGATAGCGATGTCATTGAAACCAGCTCCGGATAATTTAATGAGATCGATTGCGTGCAAATGCAAAACCAAATGCGGCAAAGCGTGCGGATGCAGAAAGGCCGGCCTCTTTTGCTCAGTGATTTGCACCAATTGCCAAGAGAACTATTGTTCGAATGTCGCGAACGTTATCGACGATGATGATCTTGACGCAATGGACGAGGACGACGTATGCCCCGATACCGTCAGGACCACGAATATTCACGCATCACTTCCATCGACCTCGGGTGCTTAATATTCCGAATTTTATAACCTATTTTTCTATCAATAAATGTGTGAAACAGTTTTAATTGTTAATTTACTTCTTACCCAAATTAAGCACCTAATTTTTAAATAGTTTAATCGATTGACCTTTTTATATTGCGACAGTGGCGCGGATTTCGCTCGGTAAAGTAATCTATAACTACGAAGGTATTGGCATTACGGAAAAAAGCTCAAGAACAAAATTGTTCATAATTAAAACATCTACACTTCTTTGATCGGTAAAATTAAATAAAATTGAATGAAAGACGAAAAAAGAGTAACATTTTCGGGAGAAAACGACGAAAAATGAAAAAAAAAAGTAAAATTTTTGCCTTGCGGGAGTAATAACTTGAAAAATATTAATGTTATAAAAAAAAGTTTCAGTTAAAAAAGTTAGTAAATTTAGTTAGGAAAAGAAAAGGTCTCTACAATTTTTCGCCTAACACTAACCATTCTTGAGATATCGAATTAAACGCGTTTCCATCGAAATGACCTTGAGCTGACCTCAGTACAACCCCTCAAATTGGAATTTATGCTCAGAATACACCCCCCTATCGATCCTCAAAATCCCAAAACTGTGTTCGCTCATGTTTATTTATTTCGTAATTTGACTGGAGTACAAATTAAGTTTACAATAATACATAGCTTCAATCCGTTAAAAGAAGTGTTTTCTTTAAATGTGTAAAATATATGTTAATAAAAGACAATACTGTAATGTTAGTTCTTTTCTACTCCACGCTAATATAAGTTTTTGTAATAAACAAATGAATTGTCAAAACAAAGAGGTTTAAACTTATAACGAAAGTACAATCTCCATCATCCTGCTAGTAAAAGCACGCGAATTAATTTTGCTTTCTTTGAACTTAAAAATACTTTAAAGCCGCAATTCAAATCCATAGACTTTTAGAGGATTTGCAGTTTTAAATTTTTTGCTGGTGGCTCACCCGTTAGAAAATTGTGCTTTGGCTTGCATTTCGCATTCAAATCGCCAGAGGAATAACTCTCTAATTGGATAGGGTAATACGTTAGTGCGATTTTAACCTATATACGTTATTTTAATTTCTACCTTATTAAATCCTTTGCTCCTCTCTATACAATAGATAGGGGACACATCCCAGCCCATGGTCACTCATTTTTAGTGGATGCGTAAACTCTTTCTTTAAACAATTGGAGGTCGTATCTCGTAGAGGAAAATCCTAACCGGGAGTCGATTCCATAGTTCACTGGTTCGCAAAAGAAAATCTCATGTGTAGCGGACTGTGGAAGACTTCCAGCCATAAAGTTGATCCTTTTATTTATATATTAAATAATAATATCTTTTGTTTGTATTTATTGGTCTGCTATTATAAAATGTATTAAACGCTAATAAAATTATTTTATACGTAAAAAAATCCTATTAGTAATTTTTTGGGGATGCTGATTAAAATAATGGAGTATATATTCAAAGATTTCATTCGACAACCCTTGTGCTCATTAAACCAGATTATTTAGAAGTTTAGCAATCTAAGTGTAAGAGTTTGAGCATTTGCTTATTATTTACATGCCCTATTACATTTAACAGCCTATACGCGTGCCTGGGTATATCATCGATATTTTTAGAAACATCGTTTAGAATCAAACCCAGGACATACAGTTTATACGCCACGTACCATTAAGCCATGAGTAACAATCATAGAAAATAAAATGTGAATGAAAATAAAATATCAACAAAAATTAACCACATATATTTCAAATCATCACCAAACCCGCGACCAAAGAATCGTATTGATTAAACCATTGCCCCACTAAGCCACAAAATGCATAATACAACAAAATGCACTCCGTCCGTCCCCGGACGAGTATCGATTGTAAAATCGTTTAGGCACACGTTTTACTTGCAATTTACTAAATTGCTCCCTGTGGTTTAAAAAAGAAAGTTTTACATTTTCTAGTTGTAATCCATCTTATAAGTCATTTTTCGACGTCAAGTCAAATGCGACAGTTTGAACTGAATGCGACTGAAGAAATTCGCTTTTAATTCTTATTTTCATACAATTGCTACTACTAGGGTAGACCGAGGCGAATCGGATCACAGGGTGAATCGGATCAAAATAAGAAATCTGTTGATAATTTAAATATCACATTCACATAGAACGCACTCAACCGGTGTTTTGTGTATCTCCATTTACTGAGCACCTCCCGACATAAGCAGTATTTCGATCGTGCTCAGTGGCAATGCCGCTCGTCAGCCACTCGGTTTTTTGTGTGTGTCGCAATTTGGCGCTCATCTAAGGTACGCACTTCTGATTTCTTTATGTCATATGACGGATTTGTCTTAAAATTCAACTACATTGGTTTATATTATTAAGCAAGGTGTTTATATTAAAGAACCAATTCGCTTTTAAGTATAATCTTAGACGTTAACGTCTAAAATATTTATTTCAAAAGTCTTAATTATGGGGCTAATCGGATCATATCCTCAGGGGCGAATTGGATCATACTTTTGAACTGATTTATTACA
This sequence comes from Pieris macdunnoughi, assembly GCA_905332375.1. NCBI lineage: Eukaryota > Metazoa > Arthropoda > Insecta > Lepidoptera > Pieridae > Pieris > Pieris macdunnoughi. Next base: position 1,353,968 of record CAJOBZ010000022.1, on the reverse strand, counting down.
TGTTTGAGGTTATTGATTCATATTTATTTCATTGTAGATGTAAGATGTAAGGTTCGCACGTACAAGAGAAAGACTGATGCCGGAGAATGGTCTCAAAAAAAAAATGAAAGTGGCTGTAAAAAAAAATGAAAGAGTTGACCTTACGTACAGCTGCTAAGATTTTTTCAGTACCGTTCACGAGCTTACATAAAAAAAGGACCATATATATGTGAAAATTGATATCATTATTAACTTTTTACTGATTCCCAAGTTATTTAACACTATACCTTAAAATTTTGTTATATGTTGTGTACGATCCGATTCACCCCGAAAGTTGGGGCGATTCGGATATTTTCCTTTTTTTAGTTTTTAATAGGTAATTAAGAGAATATATGTACGATTTAAGTTTTCAAATGTTTATTGCATAGCTAATTGTTACTTCTTACGATTTTATCAATAAAAATAACATTATATAACACTTTAGTATGATTTGCTCAACCTCAAAGAAAAAGTGATCCGATTCGCCTCGGTCTACTATATTATATGTATACATAAATAATATTCTTTAACGGATAAAAACGAAAAATGATTTACATTATTTACATAATTATTAAGAAAAAACTTTTAAACCGGATTAAAGTTATGTATTATTATAAATTTACAACTATTTAACATAATTTTAAATTTATCCGACGTTTCGCGTGCTTTACAGCGTGCGTGGTCACGTGGTTTATAATAATACATAACTTTAATCCGGTTAAAAAAGTTTTTTCTTTAAATGTGTAAAGGTTATGTCAATCAAAGACAATACTACATAATTATAATAAAAAATTGTGCGTGTACTAGTGTAGAAGTGAAACTACTTTATGACCTTTACAGAAATTGGTTAAATAAAGTTTAACAAAAGGCTTTTATTATCATAGACATGAATTCAAATAATGCAATTATTACATTTTACCTTATTACTACTAAGATTATTACAGAATTTCATTAATTGCATTTACTTGAAGTAATCCGACTAATTTCAAGGTTATCTCGCGAGATTTGCCGCCGATATTTTATTGCCGATAATATAAAATATCGGATTCAACTTGCGATCGATCAAGCAATTTGTAGTTGGTATTAAAAAAAAGCAACATGGCCAAAACCGAAAAACGTGACGATTTTTTACATTGCTACAAAATTTCTCCCATGCGTCGATAAAGAAGTTTCACTTCAATAATGTTTCACTCATAATGCACAGAGGTAATGAGAACTTGGAGAAACTGAACGTCTTTGGTAACACAAAAGGCAAACGATCACGTGGCCGTTCACCAACCGTGGCTGACCATGACGCTCAGATATGAGCTGCCTATTGAAGAGAGAGATCGATTAAATATTGCAAGTACGAACTTCGCGGCCATAGGTTCGCGGCAATCTTAATATATAATACGAAGTCGGGTTTGTTCGAACTGGACCGATTTTCATGGTTTTTGATTTGTTAAATTTGTCTTCAATCCAAATAAAAGAAAATACAAGAAAAATTAAAAAAACGGTTGTGTAATGTTCATGGATTTCGTAACTGTCAAACATTTAACGTTCACTGTCGATACGGTAACTCTCCCCTCGTGTTAAAGAACGTTACATACAATCAATTGTCAAATATTTATGCGTGCGTTCAGAAATGTATTTCGACTTAACTAAGGAATATATCAAGCTACTTCAAAAAAAAGTTCAGCACGTAACACAGCCGCTGAGGCGGTACAAAATTCGTCGGGTCAGCTAGTAGACTATAATCATAATATTAATATTATTTATCAGCAGTCTGTAAGTAAATAAGTAGAAAAATAGAATAGAATATAGATATAAAATAGAAAAAGAAGAAAAGATAGAAAATAGAAATAAATTCTTCTTAAGTAAAGAAATGTTTTATAGAAAAAGCCTAGCTAAGTTTCATAGCTTGTCTGACCTGTGTTTTAAAAAAGTTTCAATTTAAAGCTTATTAAACCGTATAAGGCGCCTTAGTCTAAATATAATCTAAAATTGTTTTTATCTGATTCTGTCCAGTTAACCGAGCTGTAGTTAATTTATTGTTCCCATTGATACAGTTCTTAATATAGTTTATCTTGTAAATACATTTTTATATACTGCTTCATTTGCATGGTTTTATGTATTCATTATCACTTCGTTGCCAGTAAACAGAAACACAGTACAATTTAAATGACAAATATTGCTTAGAATCGAACCCAGGACATAACATTTATATACCAGATGAACCACGGTTAAAAAATCAGAGTAAAGAAAATGTCAACAAAAATGAAACACACATATTTATTTATTTATTAACACTTTGTTGCAGAAATCTAATACAATTGACATAATTAAATAAAAAGGACTGGCGGCCTTATCGCTCTCGAGCGTTCTCTTCCAGAAAACCACATTACCACCAGCTACGTAAGACATAAAAAACCTAATGGAACAAAGCAAATCAATTTAGAATATAATATGTCAACAGTGAAAGGGACAATAAGAAAAGGATTTATTATGTTTACAATAAAACAGTACTAGTATTTTTAAAAAGATACGGTAAACCACTAAAATTAACCGTTTTTTAATTCGGTTAGAAATTCAAATTAACTTAAATTTATCGATTTCTTCCGCGTTACTTTAGGTATATGGACATAGTATAACCCAACAGATTTTAAGCACAGCGCGTACATTCCATCTGAACGAGTGATATAGGGCGTGTACTGACTATAGAGGGTGCTTCAAAATGTCGATATTACACGGAGCGCTCGTAAAGTGCGCACATTTGTCACACAAGTTGTCCGATTTTCCCATAAACGTTTTCCCATTTTCCAAATATATACTTTGGTTAAATTTTGGGAGAAATACAATTGATTAAGCTCACTCTGCATGAGGGTCTGTTACGCTCATGCAGAGTGAGCGTAACAGACCCAGCCAAGTCACAACTGATATAGGCAAGGAAGCTCAACTGTTTAGTGATATCGCCCATGGACACTCCCAATGCCAAAAGGCTCGCGAGTGCGTTGCTGGCCTAAAGTTGCTGAGATATACAAGAGTCAATGCCTAGACTGGTCAAAGATGTTTTCTTTAGGTTAAGAAGAAAGGAAATGGAAATAAGCGGAATTTCCTTCCTTTACTTGCTTCATATTAAATCTACTTTCTTTTATATATACCAGTATAATATATACTATAACACTGTAGTAAAGGTAATATAAATAAATATAATAAGGATATTCAGACATAGTTCTTATTCTTCTTATTCTCATTATTTATTTTTTTAAACTTTTACAAAATATACACACTTAAAATAAATATATATTTTTTTAGTATTGTCTTTGATTGACATAGCCTTTACACATTTAAAGAAAAAACTTTTTACCGGATTAAAGTTATGTATTATTATAAATTTACAATTATTTAACATAATTTTAAATTTATCCGACGTTTCGCGTGCTTTACAGCGTGCGTGGTCACGGTGACGGTGAATTTATAATAATACATAACTTCAATCCGGTAAAAATTTTTTCTTTAAATAAATTTTTTTCATGGACATCTTATTGAGTATAGGCCTCCTCCAATTTGCTCCATCTCTCGAGAGAAATGCTCAAGACAGAGATGTCTTGAGCATTTTTCTCCCAATCTTTTCCATCAACTTCCTTACGCTCGTCAGCCCACCGTGCAAGAGGTTGACCTCTCTATCTTTTTCCGGCACTTTCCACACACCCATCCATCTGCCATAGTTCATGTTCTTATATACAAGCGTATATAAAAGCGTAATGTATGAAACACTTAAATTATACCATCGAATGAATATCGTATTTGAATGGGAACGTTTTCGAAAGTTTATTCGGAAAATTGCGATGCTGAAAATGTTTTCTCTTTCAGTTGCATTTGGTAAAAGCGATATTTACTTTACTAGGCTTTAGAGTACGTGCTAACCTTTGGAAATCCTTTATAGAAAATCAATTATGAAAATATTTTTATATATCACGTAACTCCGTAACTCCAATAGAGTTCGAGACAGACACATTTCTATGTCTACTTAATTTATTTATAGGTAAGTGATGGTGATGGCATCTGATCGTAAAATATATTAGTTTTTGGGTGTATGTCATGGCGGTTCGGCGATGTTTACCGTAATAATAATAATTTATTTGCAAGAATCTAAAGTTCGCATATTCTGCCGCAGATAGCGTGCAAATTAATAGGTAGAAAATAATTTACAATTTAGTACTTTATGAGTCGTATCATTATAGTCAATTCTTATATTGTTTCGTCACTAGATCGTCATATTATTAAAATAATGTTTTAAATAAATGTTAATAAATTAATATTAATGTTTCACTTTTGTCATTAATAGAATAATATTTTTTTCCAAAAGTACATTAAGTGTGATTTTTATAAATTCTAGTAGAGTCAAAGAAAAGGAAGGTGGTCAAGAAAAAAAGAAGAGATAGGTGCTAGTACTACTTTTTGACTCCTATTACTAATAACCATAATTAAATCCGTTTTAACCGTTAAGACAGCGTTTTTTTTTTACACCTTGGGTAACATTAATGTAGTTTTAGTAGGGATCCTTATTTTTTCGTACAATTAATTAGCTTATATTAATCAGTGATAACGTCGCATTCAAATGGTAAAAGAATTTTTAAAATCGGTCCAGTACTTTTTGAGCCAATTCGTTACAAACATACATTCAAATCTTTCCTCTTTATAATATTAGTATAGATATAGATTAGAGCATATTGGTGCTCAGTCACTTCGAGATGCATATTCAAGAATATGCCAATATAAGCTAATAAACAGTAAAAGTCCAGCATAAAATACTACTTTCTTTTTTAATTAAAGTAAACACTCAATCAATTAAATCGAAAATGTCGAAAGAACCTAATGAATACAATCTTTAGTATTCGATTTTCAATCAATTCCGAATAAAAGAAGTTAGGTTCTCAATAAATCGTAGTTACAAAAAGTTTAATTCCAACTAGAAAGTAATAAAATCGAGAGAAACGGACAAAACGCTTCAGCGTTGTTCTATTTTATAAAAGTCTAACTAGTTTTCTTAAGTCTTTCCTAAGTATCATATGAAGGTATCACACAAACCTTGTCCATTACTATATTGGGTTCGGTTCTCCGCGAAATAAATTAATTTATAAACGTGTCTATAGATACATGATTCATCGCGATTGTCTTATTATCTCTTGAGGCAGTTTTTGCCGCGCACCACCGCTATGTGGAACCAGCAACAAATTCGACTTAGGGTCCTTCAATACCGGCCCAATTCTTAAAAGGCCGACAACGCACTTACGAGCCTTCAGGCAATGTGAGTGTCAAACTCAAAATATGTTTATTCATATAGGTAAACAAGTACACTTATGAACGTCGAAAAAAAAAGTTAAATTAATTGTAAATTTACATTTACTACCAGTTTGCAAGTCAAGGGCGTAGAGCGGGCAAGAAGAACCGCTATGTTTTGAGTCACCGAACCAATGTGACTTAGGGTTCTTCAATACCGCACCAATTCTCAAAAGGCCGACAACGCACTTGCGAGCCTTCAGGCAATGTGAGTGTCGATGTCAGTATAACTTAACATCGGGTCAGCCCTGCCCGTTTGCCCCCTGTTATATAAAAAAATCATAAAGTCCAATCGCATCTATTTATTTTCATCGTAAACACATTTTAATATAATCAAACTTTAGTTATAAGATTGCAATTAGACTTAGTTTTTTATTGAATAAAAAAGTTAATTAATATGCTCTATACTGAAATCTAGATAAAAGAATTGGGAAAGCATAGAAATGTTACTGGGGGCTAAGGGAGTAATGAAAAACACAGAAATTAAAATAAACGTCAAAACAAAGCTCAAACACCTGCATACTTCCAATCGTAACATACGGCTGCCAAACAGGAAACTGAAGACATGCCAGACGGCGATGGAAAGAAGCATGGTAATATCAGGAAGGGCGATAGAATGAATAATAAAATCTTAAGAAACCACACGAAAATTGAAGACGTCACAACGAGGGTACGAAGATTGAAATGGAAATGGGCTGGTCATATAATAAGAGGTAGAGAAAAGTGGAACAAAAAGGTCATATATTGGTACCCAATAAATAAGAGAAGAAAACGAGGTAGACAGTTTCGAAGGTGGGAAGACGAAATAAAAACCGTTACTGGTAAAATATTGACAAGGAAAGAACAGAGCAGAGTGGAAAGACATAGAGAAGTGAAGAGTGGGCAAACAGATGGGTTGTCGGTGTTACCGACTCACTAGAGACACTAGTTTAAGATTAAAATTGTGTAAAATTTATTATTATACTGAAATCTGTCTAAGCAGTAGAAATTTCATTAATTCCACGCCCTCCAGCAAATCATATTGTATCAAGGTGAAGACTATACAAAATACACCTTTTCAAGCGCTAAATTGGATGATGTCATATTACATTAACATTTTTCACGCACGATGAAACCACACAGTGCCCTGACGTCACCTGATGGTTGCCTCTACCCACGCAATAACGACATTAGCTGTGATTAGGCGATAGAATTATAAATTGGAACTATTAACACTTTATTATCGATTAATATTTACTTAGGGTCGGTTCCAAAGGCGGATCTAGTGTTTACTCCTAGATTTAGATTTAGAACAGATTTAGAATTAAAAAAACAAAATAAATTCAACTTTAAGCTGCCATCACCAGGAATATGTTTCTATTAGACCGCATCTAGAATATAACACGTACGTGTATCTACTTAGCGTGCGGTGTGCGTAGTGCGTAGTATTTATTACATAATAATGTTATATAATAATGGGTCCACTGTAAGGTGTTGCTAGTGATGGCAACTTTAAGCTAATTTGGGCTCATTTTTGTTTGAATTGATATCGTTTTTATAATTCTCTTTTGTGTATTCTGTATAAATATAAAAATAAATCAGAGGCTCTCTACAACGTCTATAGGTCTTGGCCTCAGACTTCTGAATCTGTTTCATGATCATTTTTAAATGTAATAGGCAAGTAGGTGATCAGCCTCCATTGCCTGACACTTGCCGTCGACTTTTTGGGTCTAAGACATGTCGGTTTCCTCACGATGTTTTCCTTCACCGTTCGAACAAATGTTAAATGCGCACATAGAAATAAAGTCCATTGGTGTACAGCCGGGGATCGAACCTACGGCCTCAGGTATGAGGGTCGCACGCTGAAGCCACTAGGACAACGCTGTTCTCTGTATCACAGAAATATGAGCGAGACTCAGTCCAGCCCTTATAAGGGATTCATAACCTCCTTGGTTTCTATGTCTAAAAAACAAGTCATAGACATTAAAAAAAAGAGGATTTATTATATAATCTATGGGAAAATCCACTCTTCGTATGTACAACAAATGTTAGTGATTATATAAGACGACCTTCCTAAATCATCTCAACAAGGATAGCGATGTAATAGTGACATTTTTGTAGTGGAATTCAGGTAGCGGAGACGATAAATGTACCCACTAAAACGGGTAATAAAACCAGCCATTTTTGCCCACGCCTGGTAGCCTGTGCGGAGTTTTTATTTGGGGTTTTGATTCCGTATGACAAGAAGCGTATTAAGAAGCTGTATTAGGTATGAAAATAAGACTTCTATAGATACACGGAATAGATTTTTGGTCTAAAACATCGGTTACCGAACTCTATCCTAATATTCCTTTACCGCACTGGACGTTCATACAGGTTGGAAAATTGTCTATTATCTACAGCCTCAGTGTTGAGAATCGAATCCTTAACCTATGGGTAACACGTATTAAAGTAAAGAAGAAATCAGTGGTGCTACAACATTTTTAGGTCTGGGCCTCAGATTTCTGTATCTGTTTCATTTGTCAATTTCATAGGTGTTATGAATCCTCAATATTCGACTATTTATATTATACAAATACTTCTCCTTATTGTCATAGATTGGTTTGTTGGCATCAGCCATTTAATATCGACATTGAGAGTCTACTGTTTAAAGGCTTCTGCTTAGTTAGACCGCTCAATCGAACTGAGGGCCACACCAACCAGTTCCTGTATTTAAGCAACCAGCATTTGTAATTCCAGTTTCGTGACATTTCGTGTACTCGTTCCACGACCGAACCCGAATCGACCACAGAGTCGAACGACAGTCATAGGAACGAGTGTCAAAGATTACTTTAATATTTATAGTCATTGATTTAATATTTAAAATTATGATAAATAACGTTTAATAATAATAATGACTATGGAGTCATTATTATTATCGACCATTGAATAGTCATTTCGAAATTAACCATTCCTATTAACGGTTTTACACTAATTTGACTTGACGTTATTCATTTAATATAATGACAATGGCATTAATTAAAAATAAACGTGATTTGAATAATAAATTTGTAAAATAATAATAAGTAATCACAAATTCATTACATTCGGCCGTCCGACTACGTGCGATCTCCTGACGCACGGTATATAATCATGGAAAGGTTTTATAAATTCAAATAGGTACATAACAAAATATTTTAGTTTCATGTGAACTAATTGTAACTTATCTATACATTTCGTTTTAATCAATAATTCATTACATTCGGCTGTTATTTGGATTCAGATTGATTTTGTGATAGTTCATTGTCACTTTTGTTACTTTCGCTATCAGACGTACTACTGCTGCTAGCTACTGCTTCTAAATTATCATTATGTTCGGACACATTTATATTGATCCACGGCGAATCCTGTCTACAAACTCGGTGCAATCCGTTACTACTTTCCACTATTTGAGATGCCTCTTCTAACCTTTGTACCTACTGCAGAACGCGGCTTATTATGTAAAATTCTAGTCCTCTTTGTCTGATTTTTTTTGGAGTTTCTATTAGATTAGAATTATGAGTTGTAACAGAATTATTAAATCAAACGTCAATCAAACACGTCGGGTTGCCAGGGTAACAATAAATAAGGGTCGTTTTGTTATTTATTTAACCAATACACATCGATTATTGGTCAAAGAGGTGTTTATGCCCTGTACAAGCTCTATTCACTGAATTACTATCACCTTGTTATAACGTATGTATAGTGATTTTTTTATTAGTAAGACCGGATATTTATACGAACTTCTTGCCTCACTTCTGTACAGTTTGGATTAGACTCATTATTTATATCTAACATATTACTTAGGCTATCTTCCAATCTGGTTCCAAATAATGCTTCCGTAGCTGTCTTTTGAGTGGTGGAGTTAGTTGCATTATTAATTCCTCACTGAATTTTTCCTACACACACATGTCGCAGTTCCGTTCGTCCTCACCGTCAGAAAACTTTACAAGTGAGCTTAAGATCGTTTAATTATATCTTCCGGCTTGGCCGTTGGCTCTGAGACACACAACAGCATTCAAAACATGTTTAATACCATGAGTATCGCAAAAGATTTAAAAGCTGCTGAAGTGAAAGAGGTACCTCGATCTGATATAATTCGAGATGGTAAACCGAAGTCATAAAAATATTTAGCAATACCTTAACAGTTGTTTTAGTCTTTGTATCCTTAGCAGCTCTTACAAACAAATACTTGGTAAATCCGTCCACTATGGTGAGAATGTAAATATTGCCGTTCTTGCTTTTGACAAATAGACCCAAGTGGTCAATGTGAATGGTGTGGACCGGAATGCTTACCCTCTCTATCGGATACAACTGACCATTCATATGTCGAGACGCGTTATCCTTATGCCTTTTGCGTGCCTATAGGCACACTTAATGCAAGACTTATCATACTTTTTAACAATTCTACGTAACTTAGGAAACTAGAAAACAGATTGAATCTTCTCGGTAGTCTTTGATATTCCTAGATGACCTGCGTCATCGTGGTTAGATTTACACATTTGCCATCGAGCACTGCGAGGAATTACTAAACAGATCTTATCATCAACTCTCCTATACACTCTAACTAAATAGTTCTTAACTAAATAGTTTCTCCTAATATCTTTAGCTTCTCTATCAGACTAAGGCTTAAGAATTTTATATATTCGGGATATCTCAGGATCTGACATTTGTAAAGTCAAGAGCCAATTATCAGTGTCGATACTATAGACTGTAACTGTAGAATTATCGATAACCTCGGGTGTTAATTTCGTGTTACGGCTCAGTGCGTCCACATAAGCCATGCGGATGCCTGGCCGGTACTCTATACTAAAATTGAATTCACTTGTTAAAAGCCACCACCTAGCTATTCAGGGTATTAAGTCGCGTTTCGTTAATGTAGTTCGAATAGCGTTACAGTCTGTTACAGTTTTGAACTCAATCCCCAAAAAAATATACCCTAAATTTCTTTAACGAACATACAATTGCAAGGGTCTCGAGTTCATAAGAGTGCAAGTGACGCTCCTCCGGGGCGGTTTACTGGCTAAAGTAAGCTATTGGCTTAAGAGCACGCGACTCCGGCCGCTATAGCATCAATATCCCACCCACGCCTAAAGAACTTGCATCCGTATGCAACTCAGATTCAAAATTAGGATTGTATATAGCTAAAATTGGTCGGCCAATTAATTTATCCTTTAAGGTAGTAAACGAACGAAATTCTTTATCTGTCCATTTAAAACATTTCCCTTCTTGAGAAAGTTGGTTAGAGGCCTAGCTGTTTCACCGAAACTTTTGATAAATTTTCTAAAATAGCCTGCTAGTCCCAAAAACTGACGGACTTCATGTACGTTCTGAGGAATAGGAAACTCTTTTACAGCTAGAATCTTACTTTCGTTAGGACGTATGCCTTCTGCAGAAATCTCATAGCCTAGATAGTCAAGGGTATTACTGAAGAATCGGCATTGAGATAATTTTAAAGTGAGCCCATTTTGCCGTAACAACTTCAAAGCATTCTCTAACCTCTCAAATCCCTCCTCCAGGGTAACCGATGGCACAAGAATGTCACCCAATGCTAACTCATCAAGTTTATTACTTACCCAGAAATCAGATCTAAAGATGTAAAGAATCTATTGCCACTAAGGTTAGTTAATTGATCATTAATTAAGTGATCATCGATTATCGGCAACGGAAAACAATCTTTCCTCGTTTTGTTATTGAGAGCCCTATAATCAACGGATAAGCGCTGTTCTCCTGTTTTCTTCCTTACCAATAAAATAGGACTGGCATAATTCTTGAATTGGACTCTTGTATAATGTCATTTTGCAACAAGTCATTTATTATCTCTTTCCGAAAAGGATAATCTATATGGTCGGTAAACTACAGGTTTCTCATCCAATAAGTCTATTCTCATTCTAGTTGAGTTGTTACAACCATTTTCTCCTAGATTAAATGCAAAGCAGATAATTGAGTAAAAGTTAATGATCTACCTAATGCCTCTTTGTCAATTTGGGAACCAACATTTATGTCAGATATTAGTAAGGGCTCATATTCCGAATTACTTATTACTTTACATACATATTACTTTATTTACATAGGTACTATCTTTTCAACAAAACAAGTTCCTTTAGCAATAGGGCATTTCTTGGATAATGTAAGATTTTGACAAGATAAATTTGTCACGGGCAAATAGCACCTTCCATCAACAACACTATAAACTCCCTGGTGCAAATAATGCACTTTCCTAGGCTCCATGAGGATAAAAATTACATTAAATAAGGTAAGTGCAAGAAGTGCAAAACTACATAAAATATAAAATTACTTAGGCAAAGAATGGAACAAAACTAAGCAATCAAAACATTTTGTAGACAATGAAAGGGACATAAAGAAAAGTGCTGAATCAAAGCTCAAAATATTGTTCAAGTACATAAGAAATATATAATATTTGACATTATAAACTGTGTTCAGATAATTTAATATGCCCCGTAGACTTAACCATGTTATTTCTAGCTTGTAAGTTGCACCATACCTGAGATGAACTTGATAAATGTCAATGTCTAGTCTACCTAGTCCTGCTTCGTTTCTAGGGTTCCTTTATTCTGTTCAAATTAAATTGTTAAAGATGACTCTGGCCTGGACCAACTGCAAACATCTTAATAACACACTGCACAAGATATTTTATATCAGTCTGTGATATATCTGCATTTGATTTTATTATTATTTTTGACCACAAGTACTTCAACCAGAAACAAAGTTAATTCATAAAATTATGTTATATGTATTATAATTACTTTAAAAATAAAGCTTTTGTATTTTATAAGCTTTATTTAAGTTCACGATGTCAAAAATAACTAACAGAATAAAATCTATCTTAATAAGCACATTCCCATTAAATGAGTGAATTCTTTAAAGTTCACCCAATTCTGAGAAAACATGGACACCAAAAACATTCTGATATTCACATTTAGAATCTACAATACAAGCTTTATTTATGCTAAATTCTGTTGGCATTAAGGACATCAATAAATTCAAATTTTTAATTTACCTTTACACTGCTACAATAATTTGTCTTATGGTAGATAGGAGTTTAAAATTGCATAGTTTGTAACTTACTGCACAGGTAAACCCCAATGGTTATAATTGACTTCTCATAATACTTACTTGATGGAAATATATAATTTTAAAGTCTTCCTTAAAAAAAAGGCTTACTGGTAAAAGCTACTTCCTTGTGTCTGTAAATTACTCTTTACAAATTATGTATTATACATTTTCCTTGTACCTGTATTACTAAAGAATTTTCATATTAACACAATATTGTTCAATAAATAAATCCATGAATATTTATTTATGATTATATGAATATTACAATGGTTCACTTTAATAACAAAAAATGAGTAACTCTTAATGTTCGTTTTTTCTAGGTACACATGACCTCTAGGATACTCACATGACTCATGATAGGCATACATAGCCTCTGGTAGCTGAAGCACACTTGGCTTCCTATTGTGGGCACACATTACCCTCTAACGACCAAGCACACATGGCTCGGTAGGCATACATAGCCTCTAGTAGCTGAAGCACACTTGGCTTCCTATTGTGGGCACACATAACCCTCTAACGACCAAGCACACATGGCTCAGTAGGCATACATAGCCTCTAGTCAAACTCAAACTCAAACTCAAAATATCTTTATTCAAGTAGGTAACCAAGTACACTTTTGAATCGTCAAGTTAAATTAATCGTAAATTTACATTTACTACCAGTTCGCAAGTCAAGGGCGTAGAGCGGGTAAGAAGAACTGGCAAGAAACTTTCCGCCACTCTTTTTAATCGCCAAGTATTGTCATACAAATTGTTTGAACTGGAGCAATTCAATCCCAAGGATTAGGATCATTTAAGTAGTCCTCAAATTTATAAAAAGCTTTGTTGATTAATTTTCGTTTAACGAGGGCTTTGAATTTATTTAGTGATAATTCTCTAATTTCGCTTGGGAGCTTGTTGTAAAAACGAATACAATTTCCATATAAGGAGTGGTTTATCTTTTGGAGCCTGCTAGCCTTTCTAGCAGCTGAAGCACACTTGGCTTCCTAATGTAGGCACACATAACCTACTAAACACACATGGCTAATAGGCACACATCACCCATTAAGCGCACATGGCTCGATAGGCATACATAGCCTCTAGTAGCTGAAGCACGCTTGGCTTCCTATTGTAGGCACACATAACCTACTACGTACACATGGCTCGTTAGGCATACATAGCCTTTCAGTATGTAAAGCACACTTGGCTCTATAGGCGTACATAACTACTAGTAGCCAAAGAAAACGTGGGGCGTTCGATTTCTATTTATTTATAGCAATAACATTAATAATCGTATAAAACACTTGTACGCACCTTAGATTGGGTCCTTATCCCACTTCTGATTTGTTATGAATCCTCAATATTCGACTATTTATATTATACAAATACTTCTCCTTATTGTCATAGATTGGTTTGTTGGCATCAGCCATTTAATATCGACATTGAGAGTCTACTGTTTAAAGGCTTCTGCTTAGTTAGACCGCTCAATCGACTGAGGACCACGGTTTCTGCTATCTTCCGCGCAATCACCTTTAAGTGGCGCTGGGAACCCCGTTACGCCCATGGGCTTGCGGGGGGTTGCGGGATACGCATCCCGCTCAACGGCGGGATGGTCGTTGGGGCGGGCCTGGAGCGGCCCTGAACCTCGTTTGCGCTGCGGAGCGTCTTCGCTCGCGCAGCGCCTCTTGTCTCATGTCGGTGGGGCTGGTGGCGCCCCCCCGCGGCGGCAACGGGCGCGCGTGGGCGCGGTCGTACCACACCGGGTGGGACCCTCGGTTACCCGGGGAAGCCCAGCGAGGCAGACCAGCGGACGAAACCTCAGCGCGCTCCGCGACGCCGACGGGAGGGGTCCAGCCCTTTTGTCTTGGATGTTGATGTTATAATAATTGTAATTGTGTCACTGAGATTCATCTGACTCCGCGCGAACCAGCTCGCGCGGGAAGGCTCGCCTGTGGTCTGGAGGTCGTGTATGATGCGGGGCGAGGCGCTGGAGGTGCTCGAAGCCGGAGGCGTCCGCACGCTCAAACATGCGCCTCGCCAGCTCGCCGATAAAGTCGTCTAGACCTTGCTGTCTTAGGTCTCTCGAAATAGTCGCGTTTCTCACGTAACGCGGCGCGTCGACGATACGTCGCAGGGTGGTGCTCTGCACGGCGCGTAACCGACGCCGGTGCGTCTCGGCCGCGAGAGCATACCACGCGGGCGCCGCGTACGTGAGATGTGGTCTGATGTAGGTCTTGTATAGGGCCAGTTTACGTCGTAATGGGAGGCTCGACTGGAGCACCGGGCGCAGTCTGGCGGCGCTGAGGGCCACACCAACCAGTTCCTGTATTTAAGCAACCAGCATTTGTAATTCCAGTTTCGTGACATTTCGTGTACTCGTTCCACGACCGAACCCGAATCGACCACAGAGTCGAACGACAGTCATAGGAACGAGTGTCAAAGATTACTTTAATATTTATAGTCATTGATTTAATATTTAAAATTATGATAAATAACGTTTAATAATAATAATGACTATGGAGTCATTATTATTATCGACCATTGAATAGTCATTTCGAAATTAACCATTCCTATTAACGGTTTTACACTAATTTGACTTGACGTTATTCATTTAATATAATGACAATGGCATTAATTAAAAATAAACGTGATTTGAATAATAAATTTGTAAAATAATAATAAGTAATCACAAATTCATTTCATAGGCAAGTAGGAGATCAGCCTCCTATGCCTGTGTATATTAAAATGGCCTTTTCCAACTAATATTCCAGATCCGTACCAGATGCCTGCTTAAATCAGAAAATTGGCATCGGAAAACGGATGGATGCTTTCCTCAGAAAGTATCAGCATCGTAATACAGCGGAAAAAATATTTTGAGGTTAGGTCTATTGCTATATTAAGGTATGCATTTTATAAAACCAGTAAATATTATATAGGTATATTGAAAGTTAACAAAATAAACTGTCACCAAAGTAGAAAGTTTCACCTAAACGATTAATCTTCCCTTTGGGATCCCTAAATTCCTATTTTCTAATAACGCACCGGTACACGAAACACATTTACAACCCTTAAAGGTTTTATGATAAAGCCTCCACGAAGTTCAGTAACATTATAAATTCTATTTTGTCTAGGTAATATTGATAACATTTTAGATAGGGGATAGATAATCACCTCAACACACCACATTCTGCGAACTAGCGAATTGTGGAATCGACTCCAAGTGGATACCCTTGGAGATACGATATTAAAAAAGAGCATACTCCTCTCTTAAACGCTGGCCCACTAAAATGGGTGTCCATAGGGTGCGATGACCGCCCTTTTTGGTCATTCCCCCCTCGTCGTTTGCCTCCTATCCTATAAAAAATTGACATTTTTTCAAGTATAAATCTGCTATTGTTTTATCAAATGTTTTTATAATTTAAATACTAATTGACGCTTATACACATTAATCGGACGTCAATGCAGAATAGAAATTCCACTCGTATCACTTTGAAGTCCGTCCACAACTGAGTGTTTTTTGAGGTAGTTTTGCCGCGCACCACCGCAATATGGAACCAGCTGCTCACTGATGTATTTCCGAACCACTTAGGGTATCCTTTAAGATAAGAACGTACCAATTCTTAAAAGACCGGCAAAATTATGCTCTTACAACGTAAGATCCCTTTCATCCAAAACAAGACAATTAAAAGTGAACAATGCATTGAGAAAAATCTGAGAAATGGAAAAATATGAAGGAAGCTTTTACCCTAAAAAATGCAATACTAAACCACAGAAAAACTTAAATTTTTACAACTCATACTAACACAACATATACAAATATATAAAATGTTAACTAAACAATTCTTGTATGGAATTATTAATAAAGCTCTAATAAAAAGAAATAACACGAAAAAAGAAAACCAGAAAAAAGTAACAATAAAACAAATACATAGAAGCAGCGCGCTTGCGAGCCCTCTGGCTATGCGAGTGTCCATGGGCGGCGGTATCAATTAACATCTGAGACTACTGCCCGTTTGCCTCCTGTAAAAAAAAAATAGAAATAATTTAACAAATAACACACAAATCTATAATTTATTGTAAGTCATAAAGCACGCCATAATACGCCCAACAATTATGGTTCTCATTTAACACTTCTACTTCCATATTATGTAATGTCTAGATTAAAATAGGTCTTAGAGAATCGAAATAGGTTTATTATATTTCTCTTAACGCCAAAAACTGTTTGTTCTTTAATAAAGGCTTTATACATTGTGTACAGACAGAAGCAACTGTAATTATAAGAAAAATTCTCAAACTAATTTTGTCTTTTTAATTGTTTCTTCTATCTTTTCTCAGACTGTGCCCCTTAGAAATTCAACGGATAGAAAATCGTATATTAAACAGTCGGACAGCTGTCACAAGATAAATACTGTCAAATAGTGGATTAACAAACTATGATAGCATTAATTAATTGATGAATATTCATGAACGTTTATTGACATGTTCAGTTTATACGCTGTCAATTACTTTTGAATCCCAATTCATTGGGTTTAAATATTCAAGATTTACCCTAGGAAGTATATCTCTGTGAATGTTTAAATCAAAATAAATTATTAGTCCCGTCAATGTACCTTTTACGTGATTCTTTAAAACTATGAGCTCATCCGTTCTGAGTGCATTAATCATGCCTATTGAAGCTTTATTGGATTCATTTATTAATTACTACAATTACTACCAGTCAAAAACATACATTACAAATAATATCATAATCTGTGGCACTTTAGTCCTTGGGCCTGATTTCTGTATGTAATTCCTTTGTCTTATCTATACCAGCCTTTTTGCTTAAAAATATGCTATATACTAACTCTAATTTAATTTAAATAATATATCATTAACATCTTCGTAAAGTTCGATTACAACACATCGCATCTTGGAACCGCATGCTGGCGTTTTGCCAACGACACGAATTTAGTGCCTAAGTTTACGTGTTGCTATTATTTATCTCGTGTACAAAGTCACCCAATATCTTAGAAACTAAATTCGCATGGCAAATATTAGTTTTTACTAAATATCTATATATAATACATATATGTTTAGCCAAGGAATATACGTTCTTATTCGTTGTACGCAGTAATTAGGTGATTTTATTTATTTGATTATTTAAAATAAACAAACGATTGACTAAACATTATCTAGCTCAATGACCAAGTTACTCAAATAAAAACTCAAAATAACTTTATTCATATAGGTAACCAAGTACACTTATGAACGTCAACAGAAAAGGTGTTAAATTGATGGTAAATTTACATTTAGTATTGTCTTTGATTGACATAACCTTTACACATTTAAAGAAAAAACTTTAATCCGGTTAAAAGTTTTTTCTTTAAATTTACATTTTTTACCAGTTCGCAAGTCAATGGCGTAGTGCGGGCAAGAATAACAGGCAAGAAACTCTCTGCCACTCTTTTTAAGTCATACAAGTTGTTTGAACTGGAGCAAATCAATTTCAAGGATTAGGATCATTTAAATAAAATAAAATTTATAAAAAGCTTTATTCATTGTTTTATAAAATTTACTGCTAAAAGTCGTCGTTTCAGCTTCCTTCGCTCTATTTTCAATTCTTAAAGCTTTTGTACAGAAATGTTAAAATATTATTGATTTATTACAGGTTTTCGTTCAATTCTCAAAAAAAATATCTAATAATGTCAATAATTCTAGACTCCACTTGAACACAGAACAAATTTCATCAAAATCTGTCCAAAGGAGTTTAATTACGAACACATGCACAGAAGATTTATATATATACCAACTTTATTTGCTGTAAAAATAAAATATGTTTATTATGTCAAGTCGTTCGTATAGCCAAGACTGTGGACTGTCCCCTCACTCAAGTTGATATTCAGCACGAAACAAGGGTTGCTAAAATAACTAATAGCAGTGATAGGCCTCGGTCCGTGGTAGCTAAGTTATGTAGCCCGCGTACACGTGACTTTGTTCTGGCTGCTGTGAGCAAATTTAATAGGAAGAATCCACAAGATAAATTGAACTCTCATCATCTTGGTATCGGAGGAACTAAGAAACCTATTTATGTATCTGAACATCTAACATCAGTTAACAATGCTCTTTACGCGGCCACACGCTTGAAAGCAAAAGAGAAGCAGTATAAATTTGTATGGGTTCGCAACGGACGCGTTTTTACAAGAAAGAACGAAAACTGCCAAGCCTTGCTTATTAAGAATAACGAAACCTTAAATATTTTAACATAGTATAGTATAGTATATTAGATTGTAAGCTTTTTGTATCTTTAGCCTAGTAATACACAGATTTTTTTTACGATGCTTGAAATTTATTATCAAAACGTGCAAGGGTTGAGAACTAAAACGGCAAGCTTTCTCAAATATTTGTCAACTTCTAATTATAAGATCATCGCTCTTACTGAAACTTGGCTGAAATCTGGTATTTCAAACATGGAATTATTTGACAATAGATACACTGTTTATCGTAGAGATCGTTCAAGTTCTACCAATACCAAATCGGATGGTGGAGGTGTCATATTGGGAGTCTCCAAAGAAATTTCTTCTTTCAGAGTTGAGGCATGGGAATCGGATGTGGAGGACTTATGGGTCACCTTATATATAAATATTAATAAAATAATAAAGAAACTTTCGATATGTGTAGTATACCTACCTCCTCCTGTAAAGATTGGGACTTTGACACATTTTTTAGACAGCGTTGACAGAGCTTTAAACTTAAGCGATGACGTCATTATTCTAGGTGATTTCAATCTAGGGTTCATTCATTGGAGATCGCTAAATAATGAAGTTTTTATGACACCTTGTAATTATAACAATACACTTGGCTTTGCCTTGATTGATTTTATGTCTATGAATAGCCTAAAGCAATTTAATAGTATAGGTAATAGCGATGATCGTTTCTTAGATTTAGTATTAAGTAATATGTCTAGTATTTATGTATCAGCCCCCTCCGACTCGTTAAGTAAAATATACGCGAATCATCCTTGTTTATTGTTAAATATTGAATATTCTAAAATATCGTTTTTGCGAACGAGAGATAACACTAAACTAAATTTTTATAAAGCTGACTATGTGTCTATAATAGGTGATCTGAAAACCATTGATTGGAATGATAGCCTACGCGCTCATGATGATGTTAATGATATGGTATCTGAGTTCTACAAAATTCTTAACACCACTATAAGCAAATTTGTAACTAAAACGACCATCACGAAATCTAAGTATCCGGTGTGGTTCAGTTCTTCCTTAATAAAATTACTTGCTGAAAAAAGAAAAAACACGTAAGAGGTATAGAATATACAAGATTCCTCTTGACGAAATAGAGTATCACATTATTAGAAAACGTTGTCACAAACTTTATGATGATTGCTACACTAAATATAAGCGAAATATTGAGGCAAGTATTCCTAATAATCCTAAATGTTTTTGGAGTTTTATTAAAAATAGGAAAGATGGTCACTCATCGCTTCCCTCTTGCATGAAAATGGACATTGTTACAGCCCAGTCATCACCTGATATTGCTAATCTTTTTTCATATCAATTTTCATCTGTATATACTTGTGATGAATCACTTGTTGGCAGTTCCATTCCAGACGAAATTGGCAATGTTGACGGCCTAATGTCTCTTAGCTTTACAGAAGATGAAATATCTAAGAAAATAAAAGGTCTTGATACTAACAAAGGAGCTGGGCCAGACTCGATTCCTTCTATCTTTGTAAAACGATGTAGATCTGTGTTATCTTTGCCCCTAACTATTATTTATAATAGATCTCTTAAAGATGGTGTTTTTCCTGAAGTATGGAAAAGGTCTCGTGTTGTACCTGTGTATAAAAAGGGAGATATCACCGACGTAAAAAATTACCGTCCTATTTGTATTTTATCTTGTTTTTCCAAGCTCTTTGAGTCTGTCCTGTATCCCGTAATCTCCAAATGTTTAGACGGCTGTATCATTGATGAGCAACATGGTTTTAGAAAAGGCCGTTCAATTCAAACGAACCTCATGTCTTTTTTTACTGAAACATGTCAGGAATTAGATCGTGGGCGCCAGATTGATGCCATATATACTGACTTTAGCAATGCCTTTGACAAAGTCAGTCACGCGTTACTGATTCAGAAACTTCGTGGTTATGGAATGGGAGAGAATTTGCTGAACTGGTTTAAGTCCTATCTTCGTAACAGGCCTCAGTCAGTAGTTGTTGGAGGCGCTGAGTCTATTCCCTATATTGCGCAATCTGGTGTTCCACAAGGATCCCATTTGGGACCGTTGCTATTCTTACTATTTGTAAACGACGTTAAGAATCATATAAAGCACTGTAAAGCGTCTCTCTTCGCTGATGATTTAAAAATTTATAAAGTTATTAACACTGTCTGTGATGCTGCTCTAGTTCAAAGTGACCTTAATGGTATACAACATTGGTGCTTATTAAATAGTATGATCCTCAATATAAATAAATGCTTTCATATTAAATACACAAAAAAAAAACACTTGTTACCGTGTGTAAGCTTGACAGCGCGCCATTGTTATTATTGACAAAAAATTAACGTTTACATCGCAGGTCAATAAAGTAGTCACCACATCCGCACGAATGCTTGGATTCTTAAACGGAATGCGGATTGTTTTGGTTGTACGACTAAAACAATTTTGTACAACGCTTTGGTGCGCAGTCATGTTGAATTTGGCAGTATTATAATGAATCCACTATATGCGATCCATTCGCAACGCGTTGAAAGCATTCAAAGATCTTTTACGCGACACCTAGCTTTCATAAGCAGAGGATTTTCACATAGACACCCGTACCATCAGCAACTAAAAAATTTAATATGTTATCTCTGTACAATCGGAGAACTCTAGCCGGTGTTACCTTCTTGCATAAATTGCTTAACACGTTCACTGCGGCAAGTAAAATCATAATTCTTCATCAGGTGCGGCGGCGGGCCAAAATGCGCCCCCAATGATATTTCCGCCAGTGCGTGGCAGGTCTTTCTAGACCCAACAGCACTAGGATAGATTAACTCTCAGTGGATGCACAGCAGCGTCAGTGCGTGGTAGGTCGATAAAAGCCTGCCGTTATGTTTTGATGGGGAACACCTACAATTTTGACCGCAAGATGAAATATATATTTGTCCCTGTCGAATTTTTACAAACACCTGAGATAATCGTTACGCACCAGCGAGAGGGACATAGATTTCTTCGTCCGCACCAGCTGAAATACCGCGGCAGGCCGATATCGGCCTGTTACGCAGTGAACGTGTTAATAACCATATACAAAGCAGTGACCTCTTACAGGATATCAAAATTGTCGTCCCTTACTCATTCCCTAGGTTTAAAATCAACAATATCTTCCAAATTCCTTCTGCCCAAACCAACCTAGGAGTTCAGGCACCTCTCGTTCGAATTCTTCGTGATTTTAACAAATTGAACACAGCTTATCCGGAGCTGGATATATTCGGTAGTGGGCTGATCGGTTTTAGAGAAAGCATTGTGGGGTGTCTTTCTCGAACCTAATTTCGCTGTTTTTCTGATGATTTTTCTTTTTTTTCTGCTAGTGCCAACAAATTTCATTCTAATGAAATTTGTTGAAAATTTTATTTTATTTTATGTTTATGGTAAAAAAAATATATTTTATTTTAATGTGTGTATTGTCGTGTGTGTTTTAGTTGTATTTTTTTCTTTTTTTTAATTTCTATTTGATTTTTTTTGAGAAACTTATGCTTGCGTTGATTGTCGCACATTTTGGATGTAAGATTTTGTGAAATTATAGGTAGATTTAGGACTGTGTGTGATGTCGTGGGCTTAATAACTAAATAAATAAATAAATTATGGAACATAAGATACATGTATCACTTATTCCACGTCATTAAATTTGAATTTGTAGGCATCCCTACTCGTCGGCAAAGAAGACAGAGGGCGTTAGGCCGATAGAAAAAGCCGGCGTAAAAAACTCTCGGTACTCTTTTAAAATAACAAATCATCAAGCAACACTTATTTTAAAACAATTATGGCAAATTAATTAGAAGTAGCCTGTCTAGCACTAGTCCCAGGCCCTTTTACCAACTAGATAATCGTTAACTTATACTGTGCTGTATAGATAACTAACCTAGATACTGCAGCGCCATCTGCCGGGCTGATTTGTGAATCTAAAATCTAAATCATCCAGCCATTAAAGCCACCCAAACGAATACAGAAAAATTCATTGAAATCGGACCAGCCGTTTAAGAGCTCAGTGACATACACACGTACAGTAGAATTATATATAAATATTAAATTTCATTATTTTATTTAAACGAATTTAATAGTAGCGAGTATGTAAATGTAATGTCCCTTCATATGTTGTAACATATTTAGAAAATCCTATGAATCGTAATTATTTAAACAATCTCTTCGAAGCAATACATAAAAAGTATTTTAATATATACATGGCAACTGAAAGCTTAGGTAACAAATGCAATATTTCAAAACCCTTTTTAAAATATTCAATTTTTCAACATCACATTTGCATGCTTACTTTATAACCCCACGATATTACTGCAATCTTTATAGCAGTCGTAGTAATAACATCGTACCCAAGTACCGAGAAAATTGTGCCAAATCGCTCATTTTTTATCGCGATTGCACCGACAATGTTTAAGGTAACCATTCAACAAATCAAATAACACGATTCTAAGCTTAACAGCTTCACAATTTTGATATTTTAAATTGTACTCGTGGTCAGATGAATCTCATCTGTACAGCTTGCTAGCCAGTGTATGTAATAAGTAAGTGTCAGTACTCATGAGTATCTGTATATTAAATGTAGTATGTGCATCACTAGACAACTAAATATAGGGTGATAACTAAGAACCTACGGATTCCTAAGCCCTGCAGTGGTACCCTAAAATATAAAAAATCAGTGGCGCTACAATTATTATTAGGCGCTATTTAGGTCTGGGCCTCGGATTTCTGTATCTGTTTAATGGTCATTTATATTTCATAGGCAAGTAGGTGGTCAGCCTCCTGTGCTTGAGGCAGTCCGTCGACTTTATGGGTCTACGGCAAGCCGATTTCCTCACGATGTTTTTCTTCGAGCGAATGTTAAATGCGTACATAGAATAAAACTCCATTGGTGGAGAGCCGGGAATTGAACCTACGACCTCAGGGACGAGAGTCACACGCTGAAGCCACTAGGCCAACACTGCTTTTATACATATGATTAGTATATAAATAAGTACGAGATGTCTGCACCAAGAAACTTAAGGTAATAGACGGAGCCTTACGGGTTGGACCACATGTTCAAGAATTTTCTCAAATGTTTCAGACTCACCACAATTATTAATAGCTTGCCTTTAGGTCCTTAATTATCTTAAAACTTAAAAAAAACTTCGCCACTTAGGAAGGAAACAAGTAATGAATACGACAGATTAATATTTAAATCTAATTTATTGTATATAAATGACACTTTATACTAGTTTACACTCAAAAAATAGTGAAAAATAGCCGGTCATCGCGTTTGTAATCACAGATGGATTAAAAATACTCTTACTTAGAATGGCCCAGTTGGAAGAAAAAGAGAGGACGTCCAGAAACCTGGGAGGATGATATAAAAGAGATAGTGGGGAAAGATTGGAGTAGCGAAGATGAGAGACAAATGGAAGAATTTGGAGGAGGTTCACTCCGTCGGAGGTCTTGAATCCTAGCTTATCTTGAGACTCAAAATAGGCTTCAATTTCAGCGATTACCTCTTCATCAGCGCAAAATTTCGGTCCAGAGAGCATTCTCTTGGGACTGCGAAACAGGAAAATGTCGCTGGGGGCTAAATCTGGAGAATACGGTGTTTGATGAAGCAATTCAAAGCTCAATTAATGGAATTTTGTCATCGTTTTTATTGGTTTAATAACGGTACTGAGAGGAATATCTTACAAATTACATTATTATAAGTATACACACATTTTCAATATGTGGAAAAATAAATTGAAGAGTGAGTGAGTGAATTGAGAGAAGAATGTATCGTACATTTAATAAACAAAACACGAATTGCGAATCAAAATTCACCGAGCAACTTTGTAATATAATTAATACCACCGCGTTATTATTAGCTAATTATTATTATGTGCCAAGCCATTACTGGCCTGATGAATATCGCTTAAAATTAAATTATGTTTGTTTAAAATGTCATTTCATTGTATTGTTTTTTAGTCAATATATGAAGGTTTCGAAATAGGAATTGTATACAAACTTTTTCCCATACAAATATTTTAATGGAATTATTACGCTTGCTACGAATATTGTCTGTAAATTAATACTACTTTATTCATTGACAGAAATTAATACTACTTATTTCGTACATTGAATCGCGAATTTATAAAATTTGTTAAATTATTCGTTTACCTTGAATTAAGTGTTCGATTAAGTGATAGCTGCAACCATAACGATAAACGTTGTTACATATTAAATCCAACATAATATATGCTAATGTAATTGTTTTGGCGGTTCGTTTATATATTGGAAATCAGTGCAGCGCCACTGTTTATCGTAAACGTTTACAGCAATCATTAGGCTTTGTCTACACTGGTTTATTGCAGTGCAGTGGTCGGCAAAACGGCTCACGTGTTTGACTCTTCAGCTGAGGCTCGTCCATACAACTTTTAGTGTAAGTAGTGAAATAGTGTTCTTGAATATTACTTCAATTATTTGACGAGAAAAATGGCTGTTTTAATTTTATTTTATTTATGCTCTCGCATGTTCAAACGAGGATAATTAAACACATATAAAAATATGTTAGAAAAAGGATACGTGTGTTATGAGAACTTAAAAAGGCGCAGTGCTAAGTAGATCCATGCAACTTTCTCACAATAGCAAGCAATATAGTAGCACACGACTCCCGAGGGGACTTTTTGTATCGAAGAATGGGTCCGCTATGCATCCGCAATATACAATGTAAATACCTTAAAAATGTTCAAATCATATTTAAACAATAGATCCCAAGTAGTTAAAATTAATGATTGTCAAAGTAAACTCTTACCTATCTCTTGTGGAGTACCACAGGGATCAATATTGGGCCCATTATTGTTTTTAATTTTTTTTTTTAATTAATAATTTTTATTTACACAAATACAGTATTTACAATGTTCTTAACCTATAAAGTAATAATAAAAATAATTAAAGAAGAAAGAAGAAAATCAAAACAAATTTAAAAAGTTTGGTCCCTGTGGCAGTGTACCTTTAACGCTGGCAGCATTTCCTCGCTGTATTGCGAGACTTATTCTTTGAGCCAGGAAAGTGCCAGCTCTGTGGTCACCGGTACTATCTACCAGGCGCCAACTTAAATCTTTAATAAGCGCCTGTGCACTTGAACCCCACGGCCCAAGAGTCTCTACTCCAAAGGGAACAAAATTGAAGTTGGAGGAAAGACTCTTATATTTGTGCCGTTTGTTAATTTCTGCCTGTTCTGCGGCCGCGCCAGCTTTTTTGCTTGTCCGAAGGAGATGAGACGGGGCAAAGGTGTCTACACAGGTAGCATCCCATACTAAAGCCCGTCCCATTTTCCAAGGGATCAAAGACATTCCATCCGGCCGCTTAAATGACATACAACACCTTAACTTGCATGGACAGATAACCTTGTATGCGGATGATACCTGTCTCCTATACACTGGTTCATCTGTGCATGATATAATTTCTCGAGTGCAAAAGGACCTTGACTATCTATACTTGTGGTTTCAATCGAAATTGCTAACTATCAACACTGCTAAAACATCGTACTTAATTTTTAAACCTAAAAATGTTAAAATCCCACCACATTCGCCTATAACAATAAATAATGTACCACTAATTGAAAAGAAAAGTGAAAAATATCTTGGATTATATATTGACAATAACTTAACATGGACAACGCACATAAATCATTTAATAACTAAATTATCTTCTTTAAGAGGTTCCCCTAGACACATAGTTCGAAGCCTTCCTCGTGAAGTTCGTCTTCATATTTATAATTCTTTGGCAAAATCGCACCTTCTTTACCTTATTGAAATTTGGGGAGCCGCGACTAAAACTAATATTTCTCACCTTCAAATTGCTCAAAATAAAGTAATTAAATTTATTTTCATTACCCATACTTAACTTCTACACAACAAATTTACAGTGAAACAAAACTCATGAATATTAAACAATTATTTCAGTACAATACCAGCTTATTAATCTACAAAATTCTAAATGACCATATACACACTAACATTACTTTCACTAAAATAAGCCAAATTCAGAAGCGCACTTCACGACGCCCTCACAATCTTATTATACCGAAGTTTAGAACTAATAACGGTAGAAAAACATTGAGCGTTGGGGGAGTGCTGCGGTACAATAGACTACCACAAAATATAAAAAGTGCAGACAGCCTGGCAATATTTAAACTTAAACTAAAAGACCATCTTCTCAGTGATCCTAATTACCTACGCAAATGACAGTCCACCCAAGTTATACTTCGATGATTGATCCTTGACGCTTAAACACGACGTGATAAATTGTATTTTTAGTCTATAAGTCTCATGTAAGTGACCATTGTCTGTAATGAGAAAATAAATGTCTTTAAACCTAAACCTAAATACATAAATATAAATGAGGGAAGTAACAAGGCAAAAGAAAATAATAATAATAGCAAATAAATAAGTAAGGTTGCTAACAACTCGGTAATTTTAATCATATATCTACTGTGATAATAATCTAATTTCATCATCTCCTTTCAATCAACGCTCATCTAGAACCACGCTGTAGTTTCACCCCTTCATTGTCATCATCCCCAGATTGGTTCGTCGTTTCGTATAAAAACAGCAAAAGAATGTATGAAGTGGAACTCCTTGCCCCTTTCTATCTTCCCTAGACAGTATGATAT
The DNA here is from genome assembly GCA_905332375.1 of Pieris macdunnoughi. Classification (NCBI taxonomy): domain Eukaryota; kingdom Metazoa; phylum Arthropoda; class Insecta; order Lepidoptera; family Pieridae; genus Pieris; species Pieris macdunnoughi. Next base: position 1,326,701 of record CAJOBZ010000022.1, on the reverse strand, counting down.
GGGTTCATTCAAGCGGCGGTTACAGTACAGGTACAGGTACAAGCATCTCCTGGACAAGGTTGCCCTCCAAAAGGCCACATCTAACTTAACATTAGGTGAGGTAAAATTTAAAAAAACAACCACTGGTTAAGTTTCAACACTTCTTATCAAAGATCCTGGGTTTGCGTGTATCATAATGTGTTTAGACATTCTCCTGCCTTGAATTAGCACGTAGAGATGGCGCTCCATTACCTGAGCTCGTGATAGGACATTGGGCTAATAGAGTTGTCGAAAAGGCTGCCCTTTGTTTAAACTAGCGTCTTTTTTTAATGTTTTTGTGTATTTTTGTTGGTTGTAACATAGGTTAGGTTTTATAAGATTGCTTCATGTTAGCGTACCTAATAATAAATTTGCGAATTCAATTAAACAGATCAGCCTTGCGATTCTGTAACTCACTTTTCGAACTCTCACAGCGGTTTTTGCATCGGCGGTCGCTCTCAAATCAGTCGTGAAGCAGTCATTTTATGATTTGGCATTCTGATAAACAATAAACTACAAGCTCCCACCTTTTCAGAATGCCAAATCATAAAATGACTGCTTCACGACTGATTTGAGAGCGACCGCCGATGCGAAAACCGCTGTGTGAGTACGAAAAGTGAGTTACAGAATCGCAAGGCAGATCTGAATTTAATAAAGAATGTATTTATTACGTTGAAGTTACTTAAACATAAATCTATCCATTTAATGCAGCTTTATCTTGACACTTGTAAACGTGGCTTGTATCGTCAGCTGTCAAATTATAATGCAGTGTGTACTCAACCTAAGTTCATACATTGCCCTGGCACACTTCCAAACGCCGTAAACGTATCGACCGCGTCTCAGGAGACAATCTAAAACTAAATTGCAATGGGAATATATACAGCTTATCTTGAGTAAGAAAATGGTTCAATTTTTTTTGTTATTAAAGATAACAGGCCTAGCTTCTCACAAAGGTGGACAATAGTATGATTCATTATGTAAGTTTGTGAAGAGGCTAATAAATTATTTCAATATTATTTTAATGTTACAGGAGGCAAACGGGCAAGAGGCTTATCTTATGTTAAGTGATACCGCCGCCCATGGACACTCACTACCAAAAGGCTCGCAAGCGCGCTGCCGGCCTTTTAAGAATTGGTACGCTCTTTTCTAGTTACTTAGGGTCCCTAAGTCCTATTGGTTAGGAAATACTTCAGTGGGCAGCTGGTTCCACATAGTGGTGCTGCGCTTTTTCAGCTGAATTTAATTGTTATTTAGATAAATTAATGATTAAATAATTAATAAACTTCAATTAGCGTCTGACTTACTTTTAGTGCAAATAAAACTATTATTTCCACGAATCCACGGCATTTTACCAGTTACTACTGAGCCTCTACAAGGCCCCAAAGTAGGTCCACGTGACGATATTATGCGGAGATGCGACAGTGTGTATCAACTTTGGAGGGCTTCATGCAATCGATGTAATTGAATTAACTACTTACATCATAATGTTGAACGTTAACCGATTATACTTATGTATTTTTACATTATTATACTTTAATTAGTGTAATTAGTGCATTTTCCGTAGCTGAATAATATACAAACGTAGTACGGAAGTCCTCTTAGATTGTCCCCCGACAATAGGTTTTATTAACCCATTTATTTATATACAAGTAAGTGATTAGTATTATGGGTTTAAAAGGCCGGGAGACAGTGACACAAAATAGTGGGTCGTAGCGCTGGTACCGGCGGCCCAATCGCGTGGGCGTTAGTCGAACTCGTCGGATTAATTACGAAAGTCAAACGATTTGTTCCACAAAAAAAAAATTATTATTTTCCGATAGTCCATAAAAAAATAAGAGCTTTTGAGCCATTAAGAACACACGTTGTGGACTATACATGTCGATTTCGTAGAGTGTGTTATTTGCGTAGAATGTAAAAAGTATGAACGCTCGACCAGGGTATAATCATCCGTCTAGGAGGTCTAACAACAGGGCATGACATCCTGAGACGCTGACTATAGCAGATGAACTTTGTCACTGTGCTATTCTTAATAAAAAGATACAAAAATGTAGCAGTAAATTTAAGATGACTTGTGCACAGTATACATAATATTATAATGCAAGAAGGATTTTTTACATTTTCATTTGACAGGTCCTGTTTGATAATAATTGCAAGTCATAGTGTCAGGTCGAATCGTCAACGACCAGTAACGGCAGCTCCGTGCGGCTTGATCCCTTGGCGTTGCGTAGAGATGTGGGGCCTCTGTGCATCTTCTAACGCATTTACCATGGAGAGTGTTGAGAAGTGTGCCAGATAATTTTGAAGCTCGTGTGGTATTCGGGGATTATTTTTCCGACCCAAATGTCGGCCAATAGAATTGCACCATGAGACGAAATGTACAGTTAACAAATAAGAATTTCATAATGAATAAAACAACTACTTAATACTTTTCTTGAAGCAACTACCAGAGAAAATTTTCAAAAAATTATCAGTATAATACCATGTAGGTTGTACCACGTGACGTCGAATGGTGCAATTCTATTGGTCGATATTTGGGTCGGAAAAATTATCGAGATAATTCACTGGAACTGAAAAAAACTTTGAGGTTACTTGTCATAATAAAACCCAGACAACTTATATTCATTTATGTATTCTGTTTGAAGGTTTATAATGAGCTCATTTTCATTTTAACGGGCGTTTATGCATGATATTAACCCTTTATATTGGCTTTTGTTGGGTCAAGATACATCTATTGGTGTGCTTCACAGTCCACGTTATTCTTAACATTCACCTCAAGCACCAGATCTTAAAGGAATCAATCCTTTCTCGAGCCAAGATAGTCCACGTTTCTACTCTATACCGTATCAATCTGATTTTGATACCAATTCCTCTTTTCTTCCAGATAATGCTTAAGAGTGCCCTTCCCCGTCCGACGAACGTCAACGCGAGCATGGCCAAAAAGCTTGTTGTTTCATCCAGCGCAATGTCAGCAAGTGAGAACGCGATAACATTGAAAGAAAAATAGTGTTCGGAAATTTCATAAAACTTGTTCCAAGAAATACGTGTTTTTTCGTAAGCCTTACAAGATTATGAAAAAAAAGTTTTATATTTAGAAACTCCATTACATTTGCAAGGTTTCTATGCAAATATTTATTTCCGGTTACTATTAATGAGTACATTATTAACGCCCAAACTTCATATAAAATTTGTGCAAAAAAGCTGATTTTTGGAGGTTTGTACTGAATTTGTTTCTTAAAATTTTGATTTCGCGTTGTAATAGAAACCTAGATATAGTGCACAAGGTGCCCATTTTTTTTTTTTTTTTAAAGACAATTCACACCAATTGACCTAGTCCCATGCTAAGCTGGTGAAACTTGTGTTATGGGTACTAGGCAACGGATATACATACTTATTATAGATAGATAGACATATAAATACATATTTAAACATCCAAGACCTAAGCACAACACCAAATGCTCATCACATCGATGTTCGTCTCAGCCGGGAATCGAACCCGGGACCCATGGATTCGCAGTCAGGGGTACTAACCACTAGACCAATGAGTCGTCCTATTAGTTCAAAAGTTTCAAAGAAATATCTGTCACAACGCCATAATCACGCACGAGCGTTTGTATGAAAAGATAGACGGGTTGGCCACTCTTAAACATGTCATGCACCAAACTATGGTTAATATAAAAAAATAGTTGCTTATTATTGTGCTTCAAAACCTTAGATTCTTCCATACTCGCGTCAGCGTGCAATGAATGGTTATATAATAATATTTTACTATCCTATCAAAACCGCAAAGCCGTAAAACGTAAGTACACTTACGACCCCATCGGCGGACTCGCTTCAGATTTCTTGCACTTATTTTGTGCTCAGAAATTGCATTACTAAGTTATACTATATAAATTAAATAGTATAGAGAAGTAGAGCAGTGTGGGCCTAGAGGCTTCTGTTTGCGAGTTTTACCCCAGAGGTCGTAGGTTCGATCACCGGCTGTGCACCATGGGTTTCTTTGTATGTGCGCATTTAACATTCACTCGAACGGTGAAGGAAAACATCGTGAGGAAACCGGCTTGCCTTAGACCCAAAAAGTCGACTGCATGTATCAGGATGACCACTTGCTTGTCTATTATATTGACAAATATAACAGATCTAGAATTCTGAGGCCCAGACCTAAAAAGGTTATAGCGCCATTGATTATTTTATTTCTTTGTAGCTGTACAGTTGATACCAAAAACTCTATCTTTATCTACGTTTTGTTATCGGTTTTCGACTAAACATTCTCACAATTATTCAACATTCTCTAATATAGACCTTAAGAAACTATTATTACTAACTCACTAATCAATCAATGGACTGTATTTGTCTGATTAATAAAAATTAATATTATTATTATTATTATTAAAAACCCGGATTTTGCTTTAGATTTGTTGTTTTTTTTATATTGAACTATATTTGTATTGTATGTGATAGACTTATGTGTTTATGTCTTCTTTCCATAATTTTCTTTATTATACAAATGTAATGTGGAAACATGTTAATCATAAGATAATCTTACGTTGGCTTCTATTACTAAGCTGATTTTGTAAGGACTGTATACATTATTTAACTGCATACGTAGTTCATTGCCCTGACAAATTGAATACCGCAGCGGTTCTGCCAAAAATAAGTCGCATTATTTAGGGTCGAAGTTGCACTGGCAACACTCCAGACAGCGGCAGATTAGGTATTGGGTCAAAAATTATTGCCGCTACTCATTCAAGTCGGGTGCTCAAATAGTAGTACATACTACTAGTTCCAGTAAACATTATTTTGTTATACTATGTAACTATGCAAAACTTAGTTAGTATCGCGGATCCGTGACATACATCGACCACTATTTAAACCTTGACTTGTACCGCGGAATATAATTAAAAGGAGTATTAAGAATATCCAATTAAGCGCTGAATCATGAACACAACCCACATACACCCCCTCGCTTTCACACCATCACACAGTACCGAATGGGTATTACGTATTTAATATTTTTATTGATTTTCCTTTCGTAAAAAAACCTTTTTGTATATATTATGTTTTCCATCTTTGGCTACATATGTTGTTGTATATAATTTATGTTAGCTATAGGATTACGAAATAAATAAATAAAAACCTTGAATTTTACAATTCGACATGTGAGACAAGTGTACAACCTTCGGCTCCACGTCGATTTCGATCATTGAGGTGGGTGATTTTCAGTAACGAGAACTTAACAGTGAGACTCCCGTATGTCATAAATGTATTGGATAAAATACACATAGTTCGCGGTAAGGCTCGTTTCTGAATTTAACCCTAAAATGCTGTTATCATGCCTCACGAAGCTGGTCACACTGGAGCTGGAACGCACGACGTCTGCCATACTCCAACCACTATGTCCTACTCCTATAATGTACATTTTATAGTAAAGTTAATATAAAAAAGTTCATTTAATACAACCCTCTTTGACGCAATCGTGAATAGCGGATGTTCGATAATATAGGATATCTCATTAAGACAGAATATGAAGGAAGTTCGCCTTATAATCTTTGCGGTAGTTTAAATAGCATTACGATAAGAGCAGTTATGTTTTGATTTCTTTGAAAGTAATCAACCATGACTGTTTTATGAACTTAGTAAGCCATAGGGGCTTTTTAAACATACCTACAAAAATTTGTAGCTATTAATATATATTTAAAATATATTTGTCTAGTAATACAGTAAACCATATTCGATATCATACTCCAAGTAATCAGGAGGTCTTCCACTTCTCCTTGTATGCAAGAGTTGTTGTAATTCTGGATATGCATTCATTAATAACCTGACATTTTTCTTACTGATTGTGCCATTTATAATAATGTCTCTAAACGTCGAGTTCTTTACATACTCCTCATTCATTCCCCTTATCTCATTCAAGCGCTTTTGCAGCGCCGCATCAACTTTTATCATCTCCATTTCATGAATATCCTTTACCGCTCTTCTATCTTTCTTATACTTCTTCTTCATTTCTTTTATAAACTTCTTCAGTTGCTTTGTCTTCCTCTTTCGTTCCGTAGTTCCGTTTCTGAACGATCTATTCAATATCTTCGTTATTTCGCGTATTATTTTCCTTATATCTCTCTTTATCTTACGCTTTCGTTTTAACCTTTCTCGTCGTCTGCGTTTCTGTTCTCTTCTCTTCTTTCTGCGTCGTTTCTCCTTTGAACCTCTATTCCTGTTGCGTTTTTCATCTGTATCCGTTGCCAAGTCAGAGTCTTCGAAGGATATATCAAAGCCGGTGTAAAGATCATATGTGGTCATTTGCAAAGCGCAGCAAACGAAATTACTCCGACCGCAAAAGTAGTCACCGCGGTAAATTCTGTATTCAGACTCGCATTCCATTGGCAGCATACATGATCCCCATGGGAAGTCGTGTTGGTTAGGATCACCACAAGGAACTCCCCAAGGCCCTGACAAATAATAACATATATTAAAATGACACTTGACATCACTAATAAATTCTAAAGTAAGGTTTATACAGCTTTACTTATGGCAACACCTTAATTATTCCTATTAGTAAGTGTAAGTGCTTACGCGCTGCCACCATATTAACCATATCCCCTTTTGGTATTGAAGAATTAACGGCTTCAAGCTTTTTCAACAGCCAATGCTCCTTCCATTCTTCTTTCCAATTCTTTCCCTCAACACTAGAACTAGAGAGACTACTGGTGTCATCTTTAAACTTTCTTCTTCCTTCTAGATTACTTTTAATGATGTTCAGTACTGGATCCATTCGATAAACTTGCTTATCTGTATTCAAGTCTTTAATATTTACCGGCTTAATAATACGTTGGTCATTTCTATTTTTCAGAATTTTATAAACTTCAGGTTTCCCTCTGTCTACTTTAACATCTTTATTGCTATATTTTTGTAGAAAGTTATCTTTATAAGCGCGGTCTTTAGCTATATATGGAAGAACATTTTCCTTTAAATTGGAATATATTGAAGACTTAATTACAGCTAAATACGTTAAAATTAAAACGCAGCAAACAAGATTCTTCATTTCAAAACTACATTTCTATAGAAAACGACTGAATAGTATACTTCACTTATGAAGCTATAAAGTATAAAGTTTCGAAATAAACTGCATTTTCAATCGAAGTCAGTAATAAAATATTTTATAGTTATTTTATTAAATTCTTATATGTATCATAACGCGACATACTTAAATAAAATTATTTTAAGTAACAAAAAAAATCTGTGGCGCTACAATCTCTTTAGGTCTGGGCCTCAGATTTCTGAATCTGTTTCATGATCATTTGTCAATCTAATTGGCGACTTTGGGTCTAAGTCATAGGTTTCCTCACGATGTTTTCCTTCACCGTTCAAGCAAATGTTAAATGCGCACATAGAAAGAAAGTCCATTGGTGCACAGCCGGGGATCGAACCTACGACCTCAGCTATGAGAGTCGCACGCTGAAGCCACTAGGCCAACACTGCTTTTATGCATATGATTTTAAGTAAACCATGAGTAATATACATAATTTACTTTATATAGTTACAAAATACCCAATGAAATAGGAAAACGCAAAAATGCAAAACTAAAAATAACATAAATATAAAAGAAAAAACTTAAAATAAATATAGACAATGTAATGGGCACAGGTTTTTTTTACTATTTATATTATACCTACTACCAGTCCGTTGGAATTCGACCCACGTAGTAAACGCTTTATCAGTTCCCCGAAAATACAAAATTCGTTTTATTTTAAAACAAGGATAACACTTGAATTTGATTTATAGCGCGCTGTACTCATGCATAATTCATAACATTTTTATCTAGCCGGTATTGCGAATCTCCACCGCAGGTCCGTGACTACGAAGTTTTATTCGTAGAATTTTTGAACCGTCAACGATATTGCATTTCCCTTTTAAATATAAAGTTACTGATGCCAGGACGTAAAAGAACAAAGTGGTTACAACGTTCCTGTTTGTGCATAACAAATGGGACAAACAAATTTCTACGTCATTCAGTTTTTAAGGGAATTAAATGATCCATAGTTTGTCATCAACCAAGCCAAATGATTTTTTTGGCCGGGCATCGAACCTAGGGTCTTGATACCATGTATTACTACTTGGACCATTTATTTTGAAGTTACAATTTGCAATTTCATGCAATGTTTTTATGACATTTTATATTAACTCAGGATAGATTTTCAGAACTGCATACATATTGTATTTGTGTTAAAAATAAAATACAATATTATAAACAGCTAGTATTAATAATGACACAAGATATTTTAAATTATTAACCAACACTTTCATAATGAGGGTGTCATAATTTATGTTCGAATTATTTAAATACCTGAATTAGGTAGGTAGGTATCATTTATGAGATAAAGCCTCAGCTTTCTGTGCTGTTCAATTGTTATGTTAATGGAATATGAAAGCCATTGAAAATTTTTCCAAATGCAAGTCTTTCAATAATTATTTATTAATCTTGGGTGATAACTTCCACTACTGCCTCTGCTTTCTCTAACCAGATTTTATGTTCTTTATTTTTATCTGCCAGAAATATTTTCTTTGTTTTACAAATTTTACAAATGCGCTGAACATATTTTGATTTATTGAGATTCTTTATTTTCACTTCACTTGTCTGGTTGGTGAGTAGACATTTGCACTTTTTGCATATTTGCCTTTTTATATCTGGGTGACTGGAAATATAAAAAAATAATGTAAGAGTCATTGAGAGAAATTGCAAGAATTTTATGAATTAATTTTTCGATCATTTATTATCATTATTGGTTATTTCTATTTTCTATTTAGAAATCTCCATAACATTTCCTTAGGTCCTGTCTTAAAAGACCTGATACAAATACTGCAATCTAATCGGTTTGACCATTAATGTATAATATGAAATAATAAGTTTATTATTATTATGGTTATACTTTCTATTTCGAAAGCTTATAATTGACTTACATTTTAAGAACACTTTTCTTTGCAACATTAATAGCAAGGCTTCCATAGTATGATGACAGTGCTGGATTAATACCCGATATTTGTTTACTTATCTTAAAATAGAAAAAGAGTCTTAAATTAAGTTTAACCTTTAATAACTGCCACAATATGAATTAATATATACTGTACTTGATATAAATAGTTTATTCGTTGGAAAGAATCATTTCCTTGAACCTTCTTCATTCTTTAATACATAATTCTAGAAATAGCATTAAGCAATCGCTTTGTTTTTGCGAATATTTGATTGTGTATTATACAACAACAACAACAAATTACAAAACATATGGTTTTGACAAATTATAAGTGAAGTGGTTTTGACATATAATTCTTTTGACATCCACAGATTACATCATTACATGGAGTCATGAAGGAATTGAAAAATAATTACTGTTATATTTTTTATGATTAGTTGATTTCACATTCACACAACTGCAATGAGTCTTATGATAATCAATGATATGATACAGAACGGTCAATATTTCTATAACATTATACCAGAGTTGGGCGATAATAATTGGTAATATAAATTCCTCCGTCAGAGGTTCGCATTCATCAAAGTCAATTTCAATTTTAAAACTCCAAATTGTTGATTATCAATGTCAATAACAAATAACCTCGAATTTCAAAAATTCGTTATTGGTTTAACAATTTTTCTTAAGCTATTTTGTATATAGTTTTAGAATTTTATTTCAATAATAAAAACAATACTAACTCTTTCAATTGCCAAATACAATCCGAATTATTACATAATTTGACAATATAGTGGTGCCTGTCCTTTTTTGTAGAAATCAATGTTAAAAAATTACCAGCGGCATACATGATTATAATGTTGCTTAAACATCGCATACTTTTATCAAAAATTCGGGTAAATAACAAATATAGAAAACAATTTTCGACCCAAACGAATGTGGCTGAAATTGAAGTACCGTTTTCTAATGGGTAAGAATCTTTTAAAAGAGCTTCATCGAATTTATTTGTTTCCTTCAATTCATAGGTTACATGTATTAAAAACTTGTTAAGTATTTATTCTAATCAAGTCAAGTATGCCTAGCTGTATATAACAGATAGTTAATTAACGGCCAAAACACTAAATTACTTCCTATAGTTTCCCGTTACTTTGTTATGATTTAGACCATCATTTTTAAAATTACTAGTAATATTTCTTATTTTATGGAACATAATAATGCGGTTTACAGTCAAATTACACAATACTTTATTTTTGAGTATATTTTGCTTTCTTAATTTCTTAAATGTTACTTAAATTTTTCAGAACACAGCTTAAACTTTCTTCGGGTCGTTATGCAAGATTTGCAGATGGAGCATGTGTTGCAACCCTGGGGAAAACTAGTGTTCTTTCTACAGTTGTATCAAAAGCTAAGCAAAGCTCTGCATCATTTCTGCCCCTTGTAGTTGACTATAGACAGAAGGCTGCAGCAGCTGGCCGTATACCCACTAACTTTTTGAGAAAAGAATTAGGTAAATGGATCTATTTTCTAAATCATAATCAAGGATTTAATGAATTTAAGTGCTAAGAAAATAAATGAGTATCACATATTTCATCATTATCATCATAATTTTTGACTGTCTTACTTTTTAAATATGTAACATATAAAAGAGAGATTCTGGCATTAATTCCCAGCAAAACTAGTTTTGGCACAAAAGGTTGATCAATGGTTAAGGACTAAAGAAAATTTACACTTTTTTCAGGTCCAACAGAACGCGAAATTTTGACCTCACGATTGATAGACAGGTCTCTGAGACCACTTTTTCCTCAAAATTACTACTTTGATACACAAATAGTATGTAATATGTTAGCAGTGGATGGAACAAATTTGCCAGAAACAACAGCAATCAATGCAGCAAGTGCTGCTCTTGCATTGTCAGATGTACCTTGGAACGGACCAGTGGGTGCTGTTAGGTAACTTTAAACCAAATATTATGTTGTTCTTTAAAAGGATGGAAATACTATGGTACTATAAATGGTGTAATTTAGGGTATTTAGTTGAAGGGACTACAATTTTTGGTGATATTATAGTTATTGTTAAATGAAAAGAAACTTAACCCTTTGGAGTCATTTTAAACGTTTGACATTATATCAAGTAACTTGGAGTTTACACGGACCAATTGGAATTCAATAGAATTAAGTGAAATGATATAATGTTATATTTTAAGAATACTTTCTTGTAACTAATGTTTATTACTGATACTTCTATTGATAGTAACAATATAATATGTATCTTACAGGCTAGGACAAATAGACCATGAAATAATTGTTAATCCAACTAGACGGGAATTAGAACAGTCCACTTTGAATCTGGTGGTGACAGCAGCCGCCACCAATCTGGTTGTGATGTTGGAAGGCAACGCTAAGGATATTTTACAGCAGGACCTTCTCAAAGCCATCAAATTAGGTATGAATGTAAGTCTGATTTTTGTATTATTGGACTAACCAAAAACTCTTTTTATGTATTTTTAATGCAATCAACTAGAATCTTACACTTTTTTTTTATTAACAAAAAATTCTGATGCGAAAAGTTTTAAAATTATTATAAAAATTAATAATTGCTCAAGTTCCATGAAATATTAGTCCACTAAGCACCATGGCCACTATAAGTTGATTTTTTAAAATCAACAACTACCCGCTCACCGTTTACAATGTAAAGATACAACTAAAGGACTGTCTTATGAGCATACCTTACGCAGTGTTAGAGATGCTTTTGAGACCGAATATTGTAATGGAAATGTACTTAAAATGAATCAAATGACTTTTTTTTAAATACAGGGTAGATTCCTTCATTGATATTGTTACAGTTTAATTTACCATGGAACCCTTTTTCTAGATAAAACTTCTCGATTCTACGTAGTCGGTCCCAAAGTTCTGTCACTAATGGAAATAATGACAAAAACAAAAGTACTAATCAGTTTTTAATGAGTGATGTATCAATTTATAGTACATTAATTAAGGAATAGAAATAGCATAAAATTATCCGAAATGATCTCCCTTATTTTTAATACTGGCCCTTAAGCGCCGCGGCCAGTCGTCTATCGCAGCACGCACCATATTCATGTTGATTTCAGTAACTGCTTTATTTAAAGATGACTTCCGACTCTCCTTATTTTTATGGGGTATAGCACAGACCTTCCTCTCTAAGACCTGCCAAATTTTATAGTCCAAAGGATTAAGGTCCGGACTGGAGGAAGGCCAATCCCCATGTCTAATTAAGTCGATGTTTTGACGCTTAAACCAGGCTTGAGTGGTCTTGGCCGTGTGTGAAGGCGCAGAGTCCTGCTGGAACACGAAGTGATGTCCCGCAAATAGCGTGCTGGGCAGGTCTTTGACAAGCCGATCCCAAACCGTCTCTTGGTACACTTTTACACTGGTTTTGACCCGATTTTAGAAAAATTGAACCTCAGTTGGCCCGTAATAGGACACTCCCAACCAGACCATTACTGATGATGGATGATGTCCATGTTGCACCCTTGGAACTTTATTTCCAGCTTCTTCAGAACTCCTGGCGTACACTCTATCATTCTGTTTATTGTACTTCTCTTCAATATCGAAAAATCTTTCGTCCGTAAAGAAGATATGACAGTGTCGGTTTTTCGCGTCCCGCTTTAACAACACCTGCGATCTCTTAAGCCTTATTGCTTTTAGACGAGCATTAAGTAAGTGCCCACTCTTTTTTTGTATGGTCGTAGACCAAGACCTTCATTTAAAACTTTTTTCACTATTTTCCTATTGACACCCATCTGCAAAGCCATCAACTTCTGCTATCGGACAGGATTTCTTGCTATCCGCGCCTTGATAGCTTTGATTACTGCTGGTGTTCTTGCGAAGCGTAGCCGGCCAGTTATTTTCTTGTCCTCAACACTGGAGACTTCATTGCACCTATCAAAAGTAAGGTACACCAACCTAAGCGTTACATTCAAATTTTTGAGCCACTTGAAAATGCTACTCTGCGAGCGCCCGCAGCGGTGCAACGCAATAACAGCTATTCGGTTTTCTTTCAATGTCCACTCCATCGTGAAAAATTACGGAAAGAGATTGTTTTTTGTTTTAAAACAATAGTCAAACATTCAAAAATATAATGCAATATTTTTTTTATAAAATCATGTTCGAAATTTAAAAATAATGTGTCAGTGACAGAACTTTGGGACCAACTACGTAGTATTGGCTAGATCTAATTCTAGTGTACTGGAATTGGAGAATATCAACATTAATTCATTTTAGGTACAAAAGAAGCTCAACATATAGTACGAGGTATAGAAAAATTACAGAAGGACTATGGAAAGACGAAACGTGAATTTGAAGTTCCAGATCCAATCGACCAGAGTGTAATTGACTCGATAAAGACTCTTTCAAATATGAAAATTAGGGAAATATTAAGGTAAATCACCTATAGAATCATTTTTAGTTGTGTAATAATTTGTCAAAAATTATTTTCGAAATTATTTATAGTTGTTTGTCTTATATTAATTTTAACGTGACACTTGAACTAAACTCTGACAATCTTCGCTTTAAAACTCGCTTTAAAAAAAATTAATCGCGTTATTAAAACTTCATAATTTCCTGTGTATATATTAACAAAAAATCGGTTTATTTGCAAAGAAAGTGTTACATTGAGATTTATTAGTTATAAAATAACGCACTATCAGCCATATAAAAATAGCCATGCAAATGTCAAATTAATTAATATAATGTCATAAGAACAGCTAAGTTATCTATAGAAATCATTCAAATCGGTCCAGCGGTTTAAGAGGAGTTCAGTGACATACACACGTTCAGCAGAATTATATATATATACATATAAAGATATTATATACCTACATATTGCCTCATACAGTTTCTCCTTGTCTCCCTTTTTGCCCCCTTTTTGGTATTTGCAGCACGCATTCTGTCAATTTTATGTCAAGCACCATAAGGTTACATCAAAAAAGTTTGAATTGTATGGTGATTAAGTATTCTTAAATTTTCTAATTTTCCGCGCAATTTTCTTATTTTTTTCTTTCATAAGAACCTTCTCCTGACAATAACAAACACAACAAAAAAGAATTAGCGAAATCGCTCCAGCCGTTCACGCGTGATGCCGTGATCAAGGGAGATAGGGATTCATTTTTATAAAAAAAAAATGTTTATTATGGAACATAAGATACATGTATCACTTATTCCACGTCATTAAATTTGAAGGCATCCCTACTATCGGCAAAGAAGACAGAGGGTGTAGGCCGAGAGAAAAAGCCGGCGTAAAAAAACTCTCGGTACTCTTTTAAAATAGCAAATCATCAAACAACACTTATTTTAAAACAAATATCGCAAATTAATTAGAAGTAGCCTGTCTAGCACTAGTCCCAGGCCCTTTTATCAACTAGATAATCGTTGACTTTATAGTAAGCCTTTTTACACAGCTTTTCTTTAATACATTTCTTAAATTTATTGAAAGGCAGTGATAAAAGAGCCTCTGGGATATTATTAAAGAAGAGTATATATTATATAGATTTAACGAATTAACTTCAGAAAATATTAATAACAAATATAAATGAAAATCATTTCAATCCAGTATTATGTGGCATAACAATGTAACGAAAAAGTATTTTACAGTGATTTTAGCCATGACAAAATATCCCGCGATAACGCAGTATCAGATCTACGACAAACCGTTTTGAACCAACTTCGGGACACTGAGGTGGATGTTGGCAAACTCCAAGAATGTTTTAATAGCAATTTGAAGCAGATATTTAGAGATCTTATTTTTGAGACTGAAGTACGGTGTGACGGAAGGGCGTTGGATGAATTGAGGAATATTTCTTGTGAGGTCAGTTATGTACTAATATAGAGAATCATTTAATTTCCATTTTTTTTAATTATTTCTTAACAATTAAAATAAATCAGTGGCGCTACATCTTTAGGTCTTGGCCTCAGATTTCTGAATCTGTTTCATGATCATTTTTAAATCTAATAGGCAAGAAGGTGATCAGCCTCCAGTGCCTGACTCACGCCGTCGACTTTTGTGTCTAAGACATGTCGGTTTCCTCGCGATGTTTTCCTTCATCGTTCGAGCAAATGTTAAATACGCACATAGAAAGAAAGTCCATTGGTGCACAACCGGGGATCGAACCTAGGACCTCAGGTATGAGAGTCGCACGCTGAAGCCATAGGCCAACACTGCTCTCCTAACTTCTTTCCTAACATATCCCAGAAAAAACAACACTAAATAAAATGCATTTAAAATAAAAATTGTGAAAATGATCTTGAGCCGACATAGGGTCTTTCAAGAAACGAGCATATCAATTCTTAAAATGCCGGCAACGCACTCGCGCTCTGGCATTAAGAGTGTCTATGGGCGGTGGCATCACTTAACATCAGATGAGCCCGTCTGCCCCGTTCTATAAAAAAAAAGATATAGATAGATACATATTCAATACTCATCTGTCTCTTTCCGTCACAGCATAAACATAATTTAACAAAAAGAGACAAAAGTTAAAAAAGTTTTCATAAATAAGGCGGTTTATTCCTACTACCAAACTTGAAGTGATTGCCCATAATTGTTATATTTAAATTTTGAATCTTTAAGGTATCCCTGTACGAGCCTCTGCACGGAAGTGCGTTATTCCAACGTGGTCAGACGCAAGTGTTATGTACTGTTGCATTTGATTCTCCAGAAAGTGCTTTAAAAATGGACCCACTTACAATGATTACTAGGTGAGCGAGTTTTTTTTTTTTTTAATTTTGTTTAATGCCTTTATCTGCATCCTCTTTCACGGTTAGGGTCCAAGCCTCACAGCATCTTACATTAAGGCTGGTCTAGGTAAAGTATCTAAAATATATACCTAACCTATATTGAAACGATATTTTTTGGGTAAGCTATTGCATAGATTTTATCGCGGGCTTTGAGCGCGGCGACCGAATCAAGAAATTCCGTAACGAAATAAACCTTACACTCGATGACGCAATATAGGTGCGGCCAATACGCGTTAGAGCGGGACAGAACGCATACTGTGTCTCACATCGGTTTAGCGTGATCGGATAGGCATGTTAGTCGGAGTCTGGTAGAGTGGTAGATTGAATTACTATCAAATATAATTTAATATATATAATATATATAATTATTTATTTATTAAAAAATTAATAAATAAATAATTATATAGCATAAGTTGATAAAAAATGCTATGCAATAGGTTTACCGCGGCAGTCCCCGAGTGCCACACGTTTTTTTGTTCTTAGAGGGTTGCCTGGAGAAGATCGCTTAGTTAAGATCACCTCTCACACTATTTAAGTTTTAATTATTTGAAGTGTATATATGTAAAAAAAAAGGGTGCGTGTACTTATGTACGCGCGTAAGAAGTTATACTTCTTTGGCATTATTAAAAATAGTTTTTGATTGCATGCAAATAATTAATTACAATTAAATAATCAAAGACTGGAAAAGGAGTCATTAAAGTCAATAAAGTTCAGTTTACATTTGAAAAATTAATTAAATAAAACACTATTTATCTTTAAAACATTTTTATTTCATTATACTATTTATTTTTAAGTGACTCTAATGTCTTCATCAGAATTTCGGTTTGTAATTTTAAATTAATCATTACTTGGTTGTGCATCTACGAGGCTTCTCCAAAACTACTTGCTTTCTGCAACAAATAAGAGAATATTAATTTAAGCTCTGTCCATGCAAAACTTAAAAATTTTTATAATTCATATTATAAATTTTTTAACACATTTATATTAATATAATTATATAAATGTGTTGATAATATAATTTGTAGCACATGCTACAGACCTGGATAGCAACTTTCTTTTATTCTATTTAGAGATAGAGATAATTTAAATATAATACCGGTGTCTTCCTTGTAGGTTTCTTTGGAGTTGTTTGGGGATTCTTGTTGTTCAGTTCGACATGATTTTCTTTAACCTTTCTTTAATCCTACAAAATAATGAAATTGTTAAGTTATGTTGTCACTGTTGTGCACACCTTTGTTTGGCTTTTTTAGTATTCAAGTTATGTCAAAACTGATTTATTACCTTGTCATTGTTGGCTTTATTTGCTTTTGGGATATCAATTGTTTCCAAAATGATTTTATTTGTAATAACCTGAAATATATAAATAACATCTATTAATTTAAGTATCATGGTGAGTGGTTCGCACTCAGGTATTAAGGTGTATTATACCCACTGTCCATTATAAGTGGGAATGGGCTCACTTCTGGCAGGACAGAGTTTCGGTACTACAAGTGCAACATGGATGTTTTGAGGTATTACAATATTTCTAACTACCCTGTAGGGGAATAAAGTAATGTTGTAAGCATATGCCTATGCTTGAAAGGTTGAACCTTGAACATCACCATACATCATATTTATAATTAACATTCCTACCTCGACACCATCACAATCAAATTCATTGAAATCTACTTCAAACCATTGTGTCTCGAGAAGGTGATGGTGGCTTTGTTCCACCTCCAGTTTTTGATGTTTCACGGCGATAAGATGACAACTCTTTTTTTGTATTCAATTTAGTGCACTTCCACTGATTCATCAATTGTTTTTTGTCTCTTGTCCTTATATTTGCTAGATTCAATCTGATGTTTTGATTAAATAATGTGGTCATTTTTTTGAGATGCAGGTACTTATTAAAATGTTTACTTCTCTGTTATATCGCTCCAAGCCTTCATTTTCTCCTTATTAGTATTCGTGCTTAAATCTTTGTTCTCAATTGATATATAGGGTCGTAGAATATTTCTAAAAAGTTGCTGTAACAAACGCAATAAACAAAAGCAATGAATAATGGTTCATGTTTCAGTTTTAATAAACAATAATACTCGATAATACATACGGATAGTTAACCTCAATTGTATTGAAGCACTCAGGAAGGTTAGCACAGTTTTTTCACAAATATTTTATATTATTTCACAAATATTTTGTATAATGAAAATAACTAGGTATATAATTATTAATTTTAAACAATAATTAAAACTCCTATATTTGTTTAAAAGGTAAATGTCATTGTCAGATGTCAATTGTCATGGTCATTCAAAATTCTTGTTAAGCTGCTAAGCTAGAATATGCGTGAAGTTAGCTTCACGCATATTCTATTTCTTTTACTTGTAGTTTGTCTTATTCCCATCTCGCTCGCGCACGCTATATCACACTGCCAATTTTGTGTCATAGGTGCGCGCGCAATCGTAAAATTTCACTCTCATCAATTTTTCATAACGCGCCTAAAGAAGTACAACTTCAATAACATCTATTAATTTAAGTATCATGGTGAGTGGTTCGCACTCAGGTATTAAGGTGTATTATACCCACTGTCCATTATAAGTGGGAATGGGCTCACATCTGGCTGGACAGAGTTTCGGTACTACAAGAGCAACATGGATGTTTTGAGGTATTACAATATCTCTAACTACCCTGTAGGGGAATAAAGTATGTGCCTATGCTTGAGAGGTTGAACCTTGA
Source organism: Pieris macdunnoughi (assembly GCA_905332375.1). Lineage (NCBI taxonomy): Eukaryota > Metazoa > Arthropoda > Insecta > Lepidoptera > Pieridae > Pieris > Pieris macdunnoughi. The sequence goes on along the minus strand of CAJOBZ010000022.1, from coordinate 1,308,238 downwards.
ACATCACCATCATATTTATAATTAACATTCCTACCTCGACACCATCACAATCAAATTCATTGAAATCTACTTCAAACCGTTGCGGTATAATCTCTGCCATATCCATTGTGTCTGGAGAAGGTGATGGTGGCTTTGTTCCACCTCTAGTTTTTGATGTTTCACGGCGATAAGATGACAACTCTTTTTTTTTATTCAATTTAGTGCACTTCCACTGATTCATCAATTGTTTTTTGTCTCTTGTCCTTATATTTGCTAGATTAAATCTGAAAAATTACATGTTTTGATTAAATAATGTAATCATTTTTTTGAGATACAGGTACTTATTAAAATGTTTACTTCTCTGTAATATCGCTCCAAGCCTTCATTTTCTCCTTATTAGTATTCGTGCTTAAATCTTTGTTCTCAATTATTGATATATAGGGTCGTAGAATATTTCTAAAAAGTTGCTGTAACAAACGCAATAAACAAAAGCAATGAATAATGGTTCATGTTTCAGTTTTAATCAACAATAATACTCGATAATACATACGGATAGTTAACCTCAATTGTATTGAAGCACTCAGGAAGTTCGGCACAGTTTTTCACAAATATTTTATCATATGAATTAGTATTGATTTAGATATTCAATTTAAATCACTTCTGATTATAATTCAGACGCAAATATAAAATTCGCACTTGTATAATAAAAATAACTAGGTATATAATCTTTAAAACTAATTAATACTCCTATATTTGTTTCAAATGTCATTGTCAGATGTCATGGTCATTCAAAATTCTTGTTAAGCTGCTAAGCTAAGAAATAGAATATGCGTGAAGTTAGCTTCACGCATATTCTATTTCTTTTACTTGTAGATTGCGCAGTGCGCACGCTATAATCACACTCCCAATTTTGTGTCATAGGTGCGCGCGCATCGTAAAATTTCACTCTCATCAATTTTTCATAACGCGCCTAAAGAAGTATAACTTCAAAAATAACCACAAATATCTTACAGCGGTATAAAAGAAAAGAGTTTCTTTCTCCACTACGAGTTTCCTTCATACGCGACGGGAGAGGTGGGGCGTACTGGCCCAGCGGGAAGACGAGAAATGGGGCACGGGGCACTCGCAGAGAGGGGCCTATTACCCGTTGTGCCCCAGCATCCTTGTACCGTGAGGCTTACGGCTGAAGTACTTGAATCAAATGGTAAAAAAATATTTTTTTCTATGTTTATGTTTTAATACCATCCCTCCGTCGTTCCACAACTGAGCGTTTTCTAAGGCAGTTTTTGTCGCCACCACTATGGGGAACCAGCTAGTACTGAAGTATTTCTGAACCAATTCGACTTAGGGTCCTTCAAGAAAAGAGCGTACCAATTCTTGAAAAGCCGGTAACGGACTTGCGAGCCTTCTGGCAATGTGAGTGTCCATGAGCGGCGGTATCACTTAGCATCAGATGAGCCTCCTGCCCGTGTACCTACTACTACATTAAAAAAATGTTTCATACTGTCGAATTATTTTTTTATATAATAAACGAAATTCTAGTTGTGTTTTTTAAGGCAGTTTTATCCGCGCACCACCACTTTGTGGCACCAGCTGCCTAAAGTGGGCGTAAATTTTTATGTTTTCTTCATCATCACGATCGTAGGCCTCATTCTGGCTTCTCTGTATTCAGTCGGTAGCGAACGGCGCGGTCTTTTGTTCTGCCGAGGTTTCCATTCCATGTTTGTACTTCTCGATAGAAAACACACTTTAATGAAATATCATTACTTTTCTTTGTAGGTTCGTCCTCAATGGCGTCAGTATGTGCTGGTTCACTCGCTCTTCTAGATGCAGGTGTAGAATTGCTCTCACCAGCCGCAGGTGTTGCTATAGGCCTCGTTTCAAAGCAAGACGAAAAAGGAAACATCGGGGACTACAGAATACTCACTGATTTGTTAGTGAGTCTATATTTTATTTATTCGTTATAAAAACTATTCACTAATTTCAAAGTATGCGTTTCGTATCATCCTGCCATTCTTCAGTTAAAGCAGTGCAATTAAACTGATTATTTTTTTATGAGCAGGGTTTAAACTTTAATTTCAAATGTAAACGAAACTATTCACAAAAACTAAATTTTTTAATTATTCTTTCGTATCATCCTGCCATTCTTCAGTTAAAGCAGTGCAATTAAACTGATTATTTTTTTATGAGCAGAGTTTAAACTTTAATTTCAAATGTAAACGAAACTATTCACAAAAACTAAATTTTTTAATTATACTTTCGTATCATCCTGCCATTCTTCAGTTAAAGCAGTGCAATTAAACTGATTATTTTTTTATGAGCAGGGTTTAAACTTTAATTTCAAATGTAAACGAAACTATTCACAAAAACTAAATTTTTTAATTATTCTTTCGTATCATCCTGCCATTCTTCAGTTAAAGCAGTGTAATTAAACTGATTATCTTTTTATAACCAGGGGTTTAATTGAAATGTAAACGTCATTCTTCGTCAAACGTCGTTTTTAGTTGTGTTCTTTAACTGTACAAGTGCAGTTAAAATTCGTAATTTTTTAAAATCCTTGTAAATTTTTTTCTGATCAAGTTAACAAATATAACTTAACAATGAACACAATCTCAAATTTTAATACTTTTAACATTAACTCAAATACACAGTTGCGCTTAAAACCTTTTTAGTTCTAGGTCTCAGATCTCTGTCTGACTCGTCATCGTTTTCTAATAGGCAAGGTTCTTTTGTCGGTTTCCTCATTATATTTTCTTTCACTGTACGAACGAGTGTTAAAAGCGTACATAGACATATTCCATTCATACGGGGCCGTTCAAGTATTACGTGAGACTATAGGGGGAAAAATTAAAGGGGGGTCCCCTTTAGTTTTTTTTTTTTTACTTTTTTTACACATATTACCCACACATTGTCTATGTTTGAAAAAGAAATGCATTTTTGAGGATTACTACAAAAAATTAATACGTTTATGTACTACTATTTTTGAGAGCTTTGCTTACTTTTGACGACAAGAACACCAGGGTTCGAACCTACATACCTCAGGCTAACTAACACTACTTTTTAAAATACTTAAATTTTAATTCCAGGGTATAGAAGACTATATGGGTGATATGGATTTCAAAGTGGCAGGAACTAAAAAGGGTATTACCGCTCTGCAAGCGGATATCAAGATAGCGGGACTTCCCCTTAAGGTAGTCATGGAGTCAATACAAAAGGCTTGCGATGCCAAAAGCAGAATTATCGATATTATGAATAAGTGCATTGATAAGCCGAGGTAAGAATGTTTAATTAATTAATTATATTATAGTAAATAGAAGTAGTATTAGTATATTATTATAGTAGTAGTAAATATAAATAGTATTTATTTTATTTTAAAAAAGTGTGTTTTTTCATTATAAGTAGATATGCATATTACAATGTGTAAGATTCCAGCTCTCCCATTACAAACTTAATACTTAATTTTTAAAAGGCCGGCAATGCACTCGCGAGGCCTCTAGCATTGAGAGAGTCCATGGGTCTATCACTTAATATCAGCTGAGATTTCTGCCCGTTTGCCCCCTGTTTTATAAAAAAAACTATTCCGTGTAGTTATTAGTACACTGTGTGTCTAAAAATGTAGAATTATAAATTATTTCAGTCAAAAAAACAAAGAGAATATGCCAGTTATGGAAGAATTGGAAGTAGAGGCGCACAAGCGATCGAAATTACTTGGTATAGGAGGTATTAATCTCAAGAAATTATATGTGGAGACTGGTGTGCAGGTTAGTACTAATTAAGTAATAACGAATCATAAAATGCGCGTAACTTTAAATAAAAAAAATAGATTTACAAATTTTGGTAATGTAATAATTATTTATTTATTTTAGCAAAGAATCATAAGTCCATGTGACATTTGAAAATATTGTCCTAAATATTATATTAGTAGGTTATTTAGTGGCGTAACTATTCCATCTGTGGCCCGTGGCAATTCTTTTGATATCAGTAAAAATCGTCCCTCAGTGTAATTTTAATAAACTTCAAGATTTTCAGCGTACTCAATTACACGTTGTATATGTCCCACGAATGGCCATAGGCCTCCTCTCTTAGGCGAGAGGGAATGGTTTGTAGTCCCCACGCTAGCCCAACGCGTATTGGAGACTTCACATTCATCCATAGAACATAATATCTCTTGGGCAGGGGCCTTCTTGGGTCGGGGGCCCGTGGCATTTTGTCAGCCCTGCCACCCTATTGTTACTCCACTAGTTATTTATATTGCATGGTATAATTCCAGATTAGCCCAATAGACGAGTGCAAATACAGCGTGTTCGCGCCCTCTCAAGCGGCCATGGACGAAGCGAGAGTTCGCATCAACAACTGGGTCAGCGCTGAGAGGACCCCGGAACTTGAGTTTGGGGCTATTTATACAGCTAAGGTGCCGCAAAAACCATAAAACACTTTAACTTCTAGATAGATAGTGTATTTGTACAGTGAGCGTAACGGGACCATCCGTCATGATTGTCCCGTTACGCACATTGTACGCCTGCGCCGCATCTATCTCTCTTCCACTCAATTGGCCTATGCGTCCGAGTATTCACTCCTTTATATACAGAACAGATATTCATTAAAAATTATTAAATTTTATGAAATCAATGTTTTTTTATGACGTCGCGTTAAAATATCGCCCGTAAACCGACTTTACAGACAACCATTTTCTTTTAAATTTTAGAATTGTATTTCATGAAGGGGAATGACTTGCACTGTTATGAGACATACAAACACTGATATTTCAATTCGAGGGTTGTGAGAATCTATATCTATCTTTTATGTATATTTTATTTTACCGCGACGTTTTTGACGTGTAAGACAAAAAAATATTATTTTTTCAGGTTGTAGAAGTACGTGAAATCGGCGTACTAGTGACTCTTTATAGTGCAATGTCACCAGCATTAGTTCACAACAGTCAGCTAGACCATAGAAAGGTAATATTTTAATTATTTTATTAAAGTAACATTTTATTTTTTTGCAAGAATATGGTACAAAAATATTATGGTGGTACAATATAAAGTTCGCATATTCTGCCACACACAATGGCGTGCGAATTTGTCTTAAAAGGAATTTTAGATATGTTACATATAATGTCGTCGTATCATTATAGTCAATTCTCATATTCACTGTTATGACAACACATCTGCCCTTTGTTGTACTAACTTAAAAAACACCCAAATAATGTGTAGCATATTATTTATTAATTCCACATAATATTTATTATATTAATTCTCATATTTACATTTCAATTTATTTTTATTCAAACTTTATCAACACTCGCACGCCCTACAATAACGGGTCTTGCTTGTTTCGCGCGTATGCGTGCACGCAGTAATCTAGGAGTAGTGCTTGCGCCAGTGCGCTTTGAGACTTATTGTGCAATGTGCATAACTTTAACTTTTTTATGAAAATTTTTTAATAGTTAAAACATTGAATCAATTAATTAATTTCAACATGGTGGTCATTTCATCTACACCATAAATGTATTCTTTCAACTGTGCCTCTACTGTTTGTCAAAAACTTATGATGTATCTGTCATATGTCAATTTTATTAGTTTGTCACACCACAATATTTTATTAAGTATCTTTGTAATATAGTGATACTGTGACTTTAAGATTAGCCAATTAAATATATTTTATCATTTTCAGATAATGCATCCATCAGTACTAGGTTTAGACGTAGGTTCAGAAATTCAAGTGAAATACTTTGGACGGGATCCAGTTTCAGGGCATTTAAGACTATCCCGGAAAGTTCTAACCTCACCGCCACCCGGGATTGTGCGAAAACTTGACAAAAGTTAATTTGTGGGTAGACATCTACCCTCATAAAGTTTCAATTCATTTAGACATACTTCGATATCTTATTATAAATTGTTTAGTATTCTTAATACCTTTTTGGATTTCCAAAACTTTTCTACTGCCACAAAATATTTTTTGAATCTTGGTTGTTATTTCTGTTGATATAATGTACATAGTTATTAAAATAAAAACATATTATTATTTTTTAAACTTTTATTGCAAGAAATAATCTGTACAATCTATGAAAAAATATTGTATCACAAAAGGACGTCATGTCGAAGGCACTACATTACATTTGTCCGAGGGATCTTAAACTACAATATTATGTATACAATTACAATTCAGTACAATAAATAACCCCTTAGACTTAAAGTGATCAAAAAATAAGGAATCAACAATACTCGACTACCCTCCGTAGTCCAACAAAACTAAAATCCACATAATACCCGCAGTCTTTGATTTCGTTGTGACTACCAGCATTAAACAACATTAATATCTATTTACAATATTCGATAAACAAAAATAAAATTCGAATAGGAATACTCTGGCCAGAGCGAAATAACACCGTGCGAATAAGTGGCAGTATTTTTGGCATATCTGTTTAAATATTTCAAATAAATGGGATAAATAGCATTCGCACAGATATCCCAAAAACGAGGTACACAATATCTAGCATTATCTGTCAAACATGTCAAATGTCACCACAGATTAAATTTCTTAAATAAATCATTTACAAGTCGGCTAAATCTATGATGACACTTTACATTAGTTAAAATGAGATCACTGTGCTTATTGTTGCCACTATATTCGTAAATACAAGCAAGTGCACCATAGACAATACAAAACATAAAAGCTTATCGCTAAACAAAAATTCTGCCTAATATTATGCAGTTCATGGCATTTAAAGCGTTCAGGTATACCTAAACGTATTTAAGCAAAACAATTTGTCATTAAATCTTAACCTATCATTATGAACATAGAGTATAGAGAGGCATTCTCTTGTCTAGTCTTTATTTTCTGGCAAGATTATTTAACAGTTAGTAATAGCCTCTTATTGCCTTATCAAAAGGGGAAAATTAGCTGCCATTTCAAATAACGATCACATCTTCGAAAAGAGTTTCCCTCATTGCAATTATTGTTATAAAATTATCTTACTCTTTTCAAAATAAATCATTATTTACACATAGGTAACATTTTTTAAATATCAAAACGGCGATAGTCATAAGCAATTGTAAAATTAGTAATATCAATTTCTTAAATAACATGTATATTGTATAAATATTTTCATTTGTATATTTTATTTATACTCATTAATATAATAAAGTCGACAATCGAGACATTTCAATTTCTAGGACGAATTCATTCATAAATAGATTTTCAGAGACAAATCCATCTCATACTAAAACAGCATTTTATTTCGTTGAAATAGAATGGATTTAGGGACCTTGCGCACAATAAAACTTAGTATGTGAAAATATTTTTTGTTTATATTTAACTTTTGGTTTGTAAAATGTATCTACGTTAAGTAAATTGTAATAGTTTATACCCAAGGTAAAAGTTTTGCATTCAATTTGTATCAATCTACCCTCAAAAGTCAATTAATGAATGAATTTTTAAAACTACCCTCAAATACACTTACTGGCTAAGCCCGAAGATCTTGAGCGCATTGAATGCAGTAGCAAGCGCTACGTCCTCCGGCTTCTCAGCTCTGAAGCCAGCTACGAGTTCAACTATAGCGGGTAAGGCACACGGTTCATTACGTTGGAAGGTGCAATAACGATTCACGAAGTTCTGGGATCTGAAATGAAACAATGGAATTGATAATGAGACCCAGAAAACATGGAGGCAGTCTAGATGCCTAGTTGTATTTCATATGTTTTAACCCTTATCCACACTCTTTACTAGGAGACGCGAGAGTGGGGACGGTGCTCTGGACGCCTTGCCGCCTCTCCGCTTTTTGGGGCGCAAGTCATAAGACGCGACGGGCTCAGGCGAGAGCATTGGACACACTCTCGCGCTTGCTCACTTTGTTGTTAACTACTGCACAGTGAGGACGCGCGCGTTTTCCTATTATCAATAGAGTAATGAATTGTTTATGAATTTTAATTATTTGTATCCAAATGTTGAATCTGATAAACAAATATACTTATACAGAAGTTAAAAACTAAAAACATCATCAATTGCGACTGTTGGGGGCGCCTAAGAAAGAAAAATTAAATTATATACCGGCATATATGATACTTTTTATTTATATTTATGTTATTTTAATATTGGTAGGCACATTAGTCGACTATATATATTTGTTTTGCTAAATCGAACTTTGAGTTTACGCGATATTTTTAAACACCGGCGTTTAATACAATTAATACACATTACTAAACAACAATACTTGATTCTTATAAATAATATTATTGAGCTCAGGCTTGGTATACAAAAAAATATATAACATCTTTACCTCTCCGTAAGCGAATCCTTGACGTGCAACGGCAGTTTCGAAGCCCGCATGTTAGGATACATGAAGGGCGAATCGGTCTCCACCAGCAACTTGTCCAGAGGTAGAATTCTCTCCGACAGAAGTCTTCTAATGCCACCATCAGACTTATCCTTGCAAATATACCCTGTTATACCAATATAGAAGCCTTTTTCTATATATTTGATTCCTTGTTCCACACTTCCCGTAAACGAGTGTATGACAACGGGCGGTAATTTGTTCCCGAATTCGTCTAAAATCGTTGTTAGATCGTCTTGTGCCTCTTTCTCGTGTACGAATAACGGTTTTTGTAATTCGCACGCGATTTCAACCTGAAATTAGGAATCGTATTTAAGTATATTGGAATAAAAAGGGGGGACGCCCACCAGAAACCTGGAAAAATGGAATAAAAGGGATAGCGGGGAGGGGTTGGAAAAACGATGACAGAGAAGTGGAAGAGTTTATTGGTACGATGTTAGTTGTTTTTTAAATGTGTATAGTAACATAAAAAATCAATGGGGGTTGGCACATACACATCTATTTAGCCTGTACACACAACGTTGATTTCTGGGTGTATATTTTCTCAGTTCCTTCAACATACGAGCATGTGATTATGAATAACTATTGATGCACATCCGAGGCTTCGAGTCGGAGCCCTAGGAGCAACAAAGGAGTGGAGGCCATCTGGCCCCAAATTAATTTCCAAATAAAATAAACAATTTTTTTCAGTTATCAATCAATAATTTATTGTGAACTAAGTAGATTCTTTTAGTATTGAACAAACTTATCAAAATATATCAAAAGAAAAGTTGTTTACTAGTCGGAATTTAAAACATTTTTTTTCGAATTTTCTCTTTACGGCCGGTGGCTAACAGATATATATACGCTTTCCTCTTGGTGTAATAAAATCGTATCTTATATATTAACCGTTCGAAGGCAGTTACAGCACAGGCTTGTACTCTATCTGGCTGACTCTCTGACTTTCTGTTAAGTCAGCATTTCCCATAGAGAAATGAGTTCGGTATCATCCTACGCCGCGGACATTTGTTAGCTTAATCGTAATACAGGCTAGCAAGTGCGTTGCCGGCTTTTCAAGAATTGGTTCGCTCTTTTCCTGACGAACCCTATGTCGAAATACTTTAGTGTGTTGTGCCACCTTTACGTAAGTTGCAATTAAAGTACATTTGTTATAACACACAAGAAAAAACGTGCATAGTATTAAAGTAATGTACATTTTTTTTTATAATTTTCAAAATATATTTTTTATTGCTTTTTGCAGTTTGTATTAAATCAGTATACGACTGAACAATTGCACAGCTTTACAATCTATATTTAAACATCGATTCAGCGCCAATCGATACAATCCATTTCACAAAAAAATATTTACGACTAAAGAAATCACATCAAGCAAAATAAAGTATTTTCGTGTACTTTATTGATCTCATAAAGTATTCAATTGCCTGAAGTAACGTACAATAGGTACCTACTTTATTACAAAGTACGGGTGGCAACACGAATCCTAACACAACGCACATATTTTAATTAATTAAGAGTCAGGCACAGGAGGCTGATCACCTACTTCCCTATTAGATTGACAAATGTTCATATGTATCGCAAATAAAACTAGTAACTCAAAACCTAGCGATTAAAAAGAGTGGCGGAGAGTTTCTTGCCAGTTCTTCTTGCCCTTCTTTGACTTGCGAACTGGTAGTAAATGTAAATTTGGAATTAATTTAACTTCTTTCCTGACGTTCATAAGTGTAGTTGTTTATCTATATGAATTAAGTTATTTTGACTTTGACTTTGAACTGATGTATTTATTATTATTTTAATAGTTGCATGTTGATATGCAAAAACGTAATTCGATAGCCGACTTCAACTATACATAGGAGTTACGTGTCGCGGTTTAACTGCACGTTTCTTGTAACCTTGTGATGCCTCGCGAAATAGATACTGTCTCAATGAGGCATGAGGCATAGTTTGAGAATTTGCAGGCGTCATTCCAGTAACTTTTTCGATCATTACACACATGAGATCAAGGTCAATCAATTACCGTCGAAAATTCGTAATATTAGCGCGTTTAACCAATTCAAAAGGACATTAAAGATACATATCACAATGAGCCTAGTAGACTAAAATTGGGACGGCTAAAGGCGACGTGTATGAAAAAAATGAAGGAACGTTGGAATTTAAAAAATAAATAGCCATAAACCATCTAGGAAAAATTTCGCATCGAATGGCAGTAGTCCATGTCGATACGATCAGTGGTTAAGGCGTGAAGGAGCCTCAAACGAAGACCATTTTTCTTATATATATATGTATATATAGATATTAAGTTGTAACTAAAATATGTATATTCTTTTTGTAATGAGAAATAAAGTTCTTTAAACATACAATCATAAATTAGCCTTGTATATTCTAGGCCTTTCCATGTTATAACATTTTATTTTCTAAGTAAATATTTGTAGCAAGACGACATGATACCACTCTACTCTCGACAGACATTACTAGAAGATTTCTGATAAATAATTAACAAAATTGGAAAAAATAGAACAATAATTAATAAATGATGTTTGTAAACAATTATTTATATATACGCGATAATATTATTCAGATGCGCATAAAATTATCGCCCAACAAGTCTATAAATACGATATTTTCTTTAACAATACCTATGGTTGTCGTACAAGTAGCATCTCTACATCTCTACATTCTACATTAGGAGTAGATATTTAAGAGCCATTTACCAGAAAAATATACTTTTACGATAATGTACATTATCCCAAAAATATTCATTGTAATTGTATGTTTTTGTATACTAATTAATATGTTATGTGATAATAACCGTCGAAAATCTTTCAAAAAAGGAGATAATTTTATAATCTCCGTTCACAAATATTAAAAGGGCAATATTGCATTTTTACAACGAATAATCTTAAAAAGTAGCGGACTGAATGCAAAAATTATCCCTAAGACGCATAGACTATACATATTTTCTTTCAAAATATTTTTAAATACCCAGCCGTACCGAGCCGCTGTATTTTGTTAGAAACATTTGAACTTCTCTAAGCCGAGCATCAATTACGTGATAAAGCAGTCTCCAATTGAGATGGCCAGACATGTGGGAGTGATCTGTTTAGTATCCGTGTGTCAATGTCCATCCAATTAACATCTATTTTGAACGAAGGAAAGTTTACGTCAGCGGAAGTGTTTATGGTAATCTCGGATCTCATTCTGTATGCTTTATACAAAAAATAACATCATAGAATAAGAATTTTATATAAAAAACTTAGATGAAAAACGGACAAAGAAAAGTTTGATCCCCGTTAGCAATGGATTTTTTACACTCGCTTTTATGGGGTAGGAAAATATTGTAATGCAACTGATGATTTGAATGAAAATTAACGATTTTGGTTTTAGACAACGTAATTTTATTTTGAGATAATCTTTATCAATAGACTATTACAAGCGATGTGTCAGGGTTGCCAGCATAAACTTAGAGATGTACTTATAATATGAGTTGGTAAACAAGGGTTCAATTTTTCTAATTTAAACAGCAACCGTCGGTGAGATTCAGAAACGTAGCGTGAACTCCCATGAAATCCAAAAAAATCGTTAGGTTTTTTAGACCAAAATAAAACGTGTGTCAAACACATAAACCTATTTTGTTATTAATAATCGAATATCAAATGCAATGCCATAACAGATTGAGTCGCCTTTGGACATATAAAGTTTCACTCATAATATTTATCTGAAAATAGTCTTTTTAAAGAAAGGCACAGCACATCGTGCAACTATAAAGAATTTTCTTTCCTTATCCTTGGGACCCAAGACCATGAAGGTTAAATCAAACGTGCTTATTGCCTTAGTTTAAATATTTACTTCGACTTAAAATCATATTGTAAATAAAAATATCACAGTATGGTTTGAATTTCTATTTTAGCAAAGCTATTGTAGAATCAAATACCCAAACAGGAAATTGTAGCATATGAAAGTATTCAAGACGCACATCGGATGCGTTCACAGGATCGTGTCAATCTAAATTTATCTCCAGTATCGCTTCGACGTAAACTTATCGACATTTTATCTTTGATTTAAAGAGTTACACTAAAAAATAAATAAAATTTATTTTAGGCAATATATCGAAAACATTTGCAATTATTCATTTTCGTCACGATGAAAAAATTGAGTTTTTTTTTTTATAGAACCGGGGCAAACGAGCAGGAGGCTCACCTGATGGTATGTGATACCGCCGCCCATGAACACTCCGAATGCCAGAGGGCTCGCGAGTGCGTTGCCGGCCTTTTAAGTTTATAATTTCTATTTAATAAATGTCAGTGCGTATTATAGTTCGAGGATTCGTTCGAATAAAGTCCAAATTTAAGTTTTTGTAGACATGTCTTTAATTATTGTCCTTTACACTTTGCGTTATTAGTCTTGTTATCAGTCTACTCTGATATCTACAATATCGGGTCATCGTTTTCAATCACACAATTTCTTTTACGTCGCTGACCAATGGACCATCATATGTTTTTGTAGTACAAGTGCCTAGTAGCATACTTAAAAACGTAAAAAAAGTACACAGTTAAATTAGACTTATTTAGTTTTTATGACTATAGTAAAAATATTTCTCATATAGACATATTTTCATGGGAAACTGACCTGCCGTTTAAAAACTTCCCTCTGCACCTTCGGTTCGGAAAAGTCCTTACTGTAGTTCAGTCCGCACTCCCCTATCGCTACACACTCAGGCGCAGAAGCCGTGGCCTGTAACTCGGCCCACAATTCCTCCTCTACCATTGATTTTGCATCGTGTGGGTGTACACCTGATATTACAAGTATTTATTAACACCTATTCTATACTAACTAGACCCATAGTCTAGTCAACAACTACTTCTTGTGTGGGTTTGTTTTCCAGCAAAATAATAAATCGGTCAGAGGATTGAGGAGGCTCATTGCATTAACAAGAATCTTTGAGGTAGAAGCAGAATTGTGTCACTAATCATTTTTATTTGTTATAAATCGTTTACCTAATAGAACTAAAATAAATTAGCCATAATATCTAAGTGTAACTTTTCATATCAGTTACTTAGTAGATGTTGTCTTTTATAATTTTTTATATTAAACTAGCAGACTCGGCCAAGCGTTGCTGTGGCTAAGATTTTTGTTATATTACATAGTAGTAAGCTATTCAAGGGAAACGGCAGTAGAACGACAGTCCACCATGCATTTTTGGTGGTAATGCCATTAAAATATTGTTGCTTATTTGATACGTTGGTACTTTCAACACAGCGCCATCTGTTAGAATTGTGACTATCAAATAATAAACAAATATTTTGTAATAAAATAATATTGCGGGTATAAATTGAGATGTAAGCTATCCTATCTTTGAAAGTTTGTTGTTTTGTTGTAGTGCAAATTTGATTGAAATCGGTTCGGTAGTTTAGGAGTCCATAGCGGACAAACAACGTGACACGTAATTTATATATATTAAGATAATAAAATATTAAACTTATTAATAATAAGCAGATACATTTGATATCATAAATCCAAATACATTAAACCAATATCCTAATCTTGAAGACCCAAATAACTTATCACATAGGTTTATGTAATATAATCTTGAAAATTTTAATGGAAAAATCCTAACAAAGTATTGTTGACTATTTTTTGGGAATGCCTTGCTTCAAATCCCTATATTTTAAGCATTGATGAAGAAGGGTTTTGTTAAACTCACCTGCTGTAGAATATATAGTGCTCGGGTAGAGTCGAGTGAGCCTGAGTGCTTCTTTACTGCTCCTAACCGATGTTCCCGTGACCATTATCTTTTGGACTCCTACAATTGTAAAATTGTTAATATCTCGTCTGACAACTACATTAATCAGCAAATCAAATCATATGTTATTTATCAATAAAATGTGATAGTTTGGATAGATAAATGTTGGTTAGTCAATTGCATCACCACAGCTTATTTGTTAGATATATGAAATTGAATCCTGAGATTTTAATATTTAATAGACCATGTCATTTTTATTAACTTTTAAAATTATAGTTAGAGTACAGAATAGATTTACTATTTATACAGATAAAAAGAGATAGAGAACTACATGCAAGCATAAAGTAATGAAACACAATGTATACTTATTAGTATAAGTTAATAAGAAGGCAACCTTTAATAGCATACTAACAACAAATCAGCTTAACAGCTGCTTAATATACATAAAACTTTATTCCATAGTTGTTACAGTGATTACATATCTTCATAAACAGAAGCCAAAGCAATTGACTTGTAACCTTATGAAACAATTATGGTATTACATTTCTAAGAATGTTTTATTATATTGAAAATGATAAGATAGTAAATTGGATGATAATGCAACCATTTCATATTAATAGGTGATTTAAAAATAAAACAGGAGAAAGCCTACTTATACTGCAACTGGTACACCATAATTCATGTTTTTAAAGATTTCATGGTTATCTTTCTTACTACCACTACCAGGCAAGATTGAGGGAACCAACCATAAAACTACTTATAATCAATGAACTAAAAGATAGATCAAGATCTGCTACACACAGCACCAAGGCACTTCGTTATAATTTAAGCCAGGCTCACTTTTCTAGCCAAATGTTTGTCCTAATATTAAATGTAAACACAATAATAATGGAATTTCCTTTAGGATGCTGTTGTAACATACATTTCTACTTTCTCAATTATTACTCCTTTGGAATGTACACTCGAGATTAATAGGCGCACATTCATATTGCAATTGTAAATTAATGCATTATTATAATATCCTTACATGTTTGCACGCAAGATTTTTGGCAGTGAAAAGATGAAATAAATACCTGCGTCTTTTGCCCTTTGAATAACAGAATCCAGATCACGGCCGTATTTCTTGTTCGTCAAGTTTGCACCAATATCGATAACAATAAGATTCTCGTAACATCCCTTCAGTTCTTCAGAAATCTGGGACTCTTCAGACGTCATCCTTAATTTTGTATGAAGCTTATTAATTCGGTGTTTACCTAAAATATATCCATAATGTTAACATATTTTATAACTTCTTACATACAAGATCTTTCGAAATTAACTTACAATTTGTATCAAACACTCTTGCTAAATAAGCTTTCTTAAATTTTAATGACTACTCGAAATGTACACCCTTTTCACTGAAATGCCACCATGTTTTTGAGAAGTGAGAACTGTCAACTGACAATGAATTAATGAAAGGGAAAGAGGAAAGTGAAGATTTTGAAATCAGTCAATTGTCATTTTAAAGAGCACAGATGAAAAAACTACAGTTTTGTAATTAGTCTGTACTGAGAAAAATGTTGACAAATTTTAAATCAGCTGATGCCATAATAAAAATAAAAATAGTGTACAATATTTTTCAGCTGTTACTCCTACAGTTGAAAGTGGTAAGCATAAGCTAATAAGAATACAAGAAAAAGATCGATTTAATTTTGCTTATCTAAGGAATTGTTTCCAAAATGCCGAATGTTCGAGAATTTTTCAACAAAAATCTTGTGTTGATCATTATGGTACCGCTTATATTTGGAAGTCATTATGGGTGGATGCGATTGCAAAACGTTGATGCTCTTGTCAAAGAAGAGGAACGAAAGAATCTACCGACGGTATGTGTATACAATAAATCAAGGTTTACAAGTAAATATACCAATTAAGCTGTTAGTTGCATTACCAATTAAGTCATTTGGCCAAATAGATAACCTAACCAGCAAAAACTCAAGAGTCTTTCAAGAAAAAAATATAATATTTATTTTGAATGTAACACGAATACACTAGAGTTTTTGTAGTTTAAAATCTAGCCATTTTTGCCATTGATGCTAAATATTTGTAAAAATGTTGAAACCATTGATATATATAAAAATAATATAATTAGACTACAATATTTTGTAAATTTATAACCTTATATTATTTATTTATAGTTGAAGCTGCTGATCTTATTTTTTTACATTTTTATGAAGTTTTCTGTCTTTTCAGATCTTTAAGGCAAATCAATGAAGATGAATCTAAAAAATGGTTGTTAATACTACTTAATGTATTCATTATTTCTTTATGTAGCAATTTTAAGTAAATTTGTTTAATTTTCAATTTTTTTAATTTAAAATGTGTCAAAGGTAATTTATAAGAATTTCTATTTTGAATTTATTATTGGTGTCAATTAACCTCTACAGTCTACACATCTCGAATATAAAAGCGTTGCTAGTAATTTACACTGGATTGTTTGGACTCAGGATTTTTGTAAAAAAAAGTTGAGTAGAATAGAATAAACATTTAATTTTAATTAAATACGATGCCATGGTGCTAGTCAAATAGTTGGTAGGTGTCCTCTTGAATTCAGGTCTGTCTTTCTGCCTTTTGGCTGGCTTCTCTCATTCACTATGAGCTGGGGCAGCAATGGGGATGACTGTACCTGTAAAAACAATATCTCTTGTATATTGCATGCTTTCGTAAGTCTCAATCTTCTACGAGTCAAACATACGGTAAACTTAGTTAAGCTCTTACAAGGATAAGGTAATTTTTGTGAATGATGATGCATTTTTATGTCATCATATACAATAAATGGTCTTACTTTGGAATATAACTAATCCAAACAATACTTTTGCTATATACACACTGCATATAAATATTTGTATGTATTTCCTAAACTAAATATAACAACTTACAGAAATTAAGATTAAGACTAAATATCAACAATCTATTTAAATCCTATATTATCTTTCTAAAAGGGGAGTTTGCATATGTTTTAGTAAGGTACCTCATTATGGGAATTGTTTTTATGCTCATTTTCCTTTATTTTTCTTTGAAACAGTAACGTCAGTCGTTAGTGTAGACATTTCTTCGTTCATTGCTCGAGATTTTGCATTGAATTCTTGCTGTTTTTAAACATAATCTACTTTTATATTGTGCTTTGATGAATTTACTATTATTCTAAATAAAAATAAAAAGATATCTAGTCTAGTTCGTTAGTCTTTCTGTATATTTATTAAAATTCTTCTCAATAAGTAATAAATTTGGTGAATTTACTATTATACTAAATAAAAATAAAAAGATATCTAGTCTAGTTCGTTAGTCTTTCTGTATATTTATTAAAACTCTTCTCAATCTTAATATATATATATTTCTTGTGTGCGTGTGTATGTGACTGAACTCCTCCTAAATGACTGGACCAATTTTGATGAAATTTTTTGTGTGTGTTCAAGGGGATCTGGGAATGGTTTAGATTCACAAATCAGCCCGGCAGATGGCACTGCAGTCGGTACTTTCATACTTTGCTTAATATCCTAATCGCTTTAAATATCATGCAGGACAACGTCTGTGGGGTCCACTAGTAAGTAATAAATAACCGAAGTAGACGGCAACGCATACACAATCCTGTAATCTGTCAAGTGTCATGACTCATGACACACGGGAATTGGGAGTCATCCCGTCTGTCAAAATTTGACATACAGGTGTCATGTTCGCACCAACTACCAAGTCTCGACTAGAGACTACATATTTGGGGGGTTTAGTCTCTTTGTACTTTGATGACAAAAAACTATTTGAATCTAATGCCACATAGATAAAGTAGCTGAAATTTAAATAAATAAAGCTAATTAAATATAATGTATATTTACCTGCTGACGTCTAACCCTCTCGTATTCATCATGATCAGAGGCAGGAACGGCGAAGAGGAAATTCTCGAATATCGGATGACGTAACAACTGCTCGCAACTCCAACGCATCATTGGGTCTTTGTCTAAGCATCTCTAAAATATCAACCCACTAATTAAAAACAAAGCAATAGTCGTTACAATTCTCAACCCTGAGGCCGTGCGTACGATTCCCGTTACGGAATTGTAGATGGTTTATTTAATTGTAGAGTAAATGGAAATTCATCTGAATATAAAAATCGATGTAGATAGCGTGGATATCCCTTTATAAAAACTCCATTTAAATTTTCATACCTCTGCGTCTTTTATATTTGACTAAGGACTATAAGAACGGAATAACTTGTAAGTTTTTATCTTTGATGATGCGTTGCCTTTCATTGAAGGCATCCCAGCTTAATAGTTTATTACTCCGTAATTTTACAAATTCTCGACTAGACTTGTTTAACAAAAATTTATACATTAAGGTGCGTCACTAAGACAAACATTTTGAAAAAAAGAAAGCTGGAAAACTTATTGCTTAACGCAAATTTTACTTATTACAATATTATGTAAAAAAATCCAGTGCTTACTGTCAAAAAGTCGACAATCAATTCATTATTCGCGTATCTTGATGGGATTTTCTTCTCCAGGTTCTCAACTGTTGTCGGTTCTGGTAACGCCAAGCCCTGAAATATTTACGAATGATAATTTTCAGCTAAACCCTCGGATATTAGCTCTTCTATTAGAATTTATCATCAATAAAATTTAATTTAAATAAAGTTCTTTATTATTGTGGAACAGTTATTTGTTCTATCAATAGTTTTCGCAACGCATGCGATAAAAGATATTTTATAAGCATTTTTTACACCTTGGGTAACATTATTGTAGTGTTAGTAGGGATCCTTATTTTTTCTTGCAAGTAAAATAGCATATATTATTCAGTGATAAGTAATGTTACATATTCAAATGGCGTAAGAATTTTTCAAATCGGTCCAGTACTTTTTGAGCCAATTCGTTACAAACATACTTACAAATCTTTCCTCTTTACAGTATTAGTAAAAATTTATTTGTTTTTTATTTATAGTTGAGACCTATATTCTGTTTTTCTGCCTAACAACCTATCTTACACTTCTACTGCAATACGAATACTACGAAATTAATTATAATATAGCAAATTTCTTAGCGCCTACGAAAATCTTAACAGCAAATCACACAGTTTGTGATAAATGTTTAAATATTTATTGAAATAGTTATGAGAAAAATATTTATTAATCATGTATACTAAAAAATTATATTTAGCATAAATTTAACTAGAAAATCTTTAAAATATTTCAATCAATCAAATCAAAACAAAATACGTTTATTCAGTTTAGATGCGTCTTAGGGCATGCTTATGAATGTCAAAAACGTTTACAAAATTCGCGAAAGAACAAGACTTCGCCATCCGTTCGCATAACTACCAGGAGGCCTTGTTCTGAGAAGAACGGGCAAGTAGATGTTATCGAATTAAATCATTACTTGAAAAAATGAATTCTGTGAGAAAATCGTCATGTGTCTCGGTAAGAGATCTCCAAGTGTTTTTCTGATTAAATACAGCTGGTCCAAGTCACTCTTCCCCGGCCAAAGAGCTTCACTTGAGAGTAACTCCGCAAACACACAGCCTGAAATAAAAAAAAATGCTTCTGTAAGATGTAACTTGTAAGATAATTAATAATTCTTGGCTTCTCTATAAAATGCTTACAATAAATCGACGTCTAGGTAGAGTGACTACCTACATATCGTCGCTGTAGAATGATAACCTCGTATGTCCAGAGAACCAAACTTTACAGGAAACGAAAAATGTTTAATTTCGTCAATGTTCGTTAAATTATTATTATGTGTTTTTGTCCATAGTCTTAGATAGTAAAAAGGACTTATTTATTAATAACATAAGTAAGTTCTTACTTCATGATTATACCAATTAATTGACATAAGAGCCTAAGAATATAAAAATAAATGGTTTTTTGATATACGAGATTATCATTCTACAGTGACAATATATCTTTCCATTTATACTAAAATAAAATCATTTAACAAGTATAAAAATTGCACACCATGTAGAATTTATTTTTTTCTGGTTTGGTGAATCTTTAATCAATTGTTTTTTTTATATATAGCTAGTTTTTTATTAGTAATCTGGTTCCTCCAGTTTTCAAAAGGCCGCAGATGTTATCGTTTCGGCTAACAGCATCTTAGGTACTCTTTATAGAAATTCCAGCAGATACGTCGTCTCCTTGTCTGCTTAGAGTGTTTTTTCAGTTATACTATTGTTTGCTTTGTATTCCAAATCTTCTGGTCCTATTTTTGGACACAATACTCATGTAGTACAGTTTGAAATACTACTTTGGAAGATTTAAACACGAAGACTAAAACACAAGATCAAAACATACTCACCAATAGCCCATACGTCAACCGGCATGCTATACATAGTATCTCCTACAAGTAACTCGGGTGCACGATACCATCGAGTCGCCACATAATCCGTGTAGCTCTCACCCGGACCTGGGCATGTTGACGGAATTTCTTATTAGTTAATCATTCCAATAATTAACTTACTACGCAACTTCCATGTGGTCAGTGTGGTCCTAGCGTTATAAGGCTTTTTAAGGAAATATCAAAAAGGTTAGTCGACATCACAGGTGACCGAAGAGCTGGCAGCTACTTCGGACAAAGAATTAGTCTAGCGACTCAAAGGGGGAACGCTGCCAGTATCTTCGGAACCATGCCTAAAGGGATTATTTAATAATATACTTTGGTTATTATATGTTAAGGTTAGTTATTGTTTTTATTGTTCTTCTTTTTTGTGCATTTGTGTGTTGGAAATACAGAAATACAAATAAAAGTGACTATTCGTTATAAAATGTGTGAGATGTGTTGACGTTTTGTTAGGGAGTGCAAATGTCATCTAATGTCCTTGAGTTAGTTAATGAAAATGCTATTGAAGTTACGCGTAACTAAATACAAAACAAAAAAACAATGTAAATACAATTTACATATTAAATTGTTCCTGTTGAAAATTCAAAATTACGATTGGAATTTAAATGATTGATTTTCTTTAAATTCACTATTTTGTATTTAAATAAGTACATATTAACACTCGCCAATACAATTAAACAAAATAGACAAGATAAGGTTTTACAGAATAATTTTTATGACCTAACTAGCTGACCGGGCAAACGTCGTTTTGCCATATATATCATTTATAATAAAAAAATAGGGGTTGATCGTAGAGGGGTGAAAGTTAGGGGTTTGTATGTATTTTTTAATACTGTATCATAAACAATTAAAACAGAAAAAAATATCTAAAAATAAAAAAAAAAAATATTTAGGGACTACCCTTAACATTTAGGGGGATGAAAAATAGATGTTGTCCGATTCTCAGACATACCCAATATGCACACAAAATTTCATGAGAATCGGTCGAGCCGTTTTGGAGGAGTATGGCAACGAAAACTGTGACACGAGAATTTTATATATTAGATTATTTTACATGTTTCTTATAACTATCTACATTATTAATTGTACTAAAAAAGCATTTATACTTATTCATTTCATTCAATCAAATATTTGTTTAAGCGGCCGTATAGAATGTATCAACTAATATACGAGTACTATAAACTTTATTGTAAAAATATTGTTTATTTACTAGTATCGTTGATGGCACACATATGACTGTACGGATAAACATTCGACCCGTCAGGTCAATATCATCTTAATGTCACACAAATACCCTTGAACGTCTTGAATCTTGTAACAAAGTAAAAACAAGAAACGTCCTTTGTTTTACTTGAATAAAGGCTTGGTCCTTTAGCTTGGAGATTATCTGTGATGTGTCATTACTAGCACCATAAACAATATTTATATTGAGAAGTCGTGGAAAATATGAAGCGAATTTGTTTGGCTTATTCTACTATTAAACTTTCTTTGTGCCAAAAATATCTTGCATGATTAATTGATCGAACAAAAAACCGCAAGTAGCGGCCTTGGTACCGCTATGTTTAGCGATAAGGTGAAGGTCGCGTGGCCTTGAGTATGAAAACCATACAATCAAAGCTTTAATCTATGGATTTCCTGTCCCCCCGGAAACACTTTATAACGTAATTACAAATTCCATTTTCGAAGTCTTTCATATTATGTTCATAAACATATCCTTTGTTTGTTAGCCAAATTTCGTTTTACGACATCTAGGGAGGAATATATTATTCAACTTTTATAGTTTGTGAATATATATAACATAAGGCGTTGAAAAGACATATATTATTCCTTTTACCCTAAAAAGGTATTAGTTAACCTACGAATATTAATATGAGAATATCATGTAGGCACCACAAGTAATACCGTAAGCTTGACTAAGGTAATACATAGTTAATGAATCATATATGTTATAAATGATATTATGGTGAAAGCGATAACTGAACGAATGAACGAACCTAATTCTGATACTTAGAAAATTATTTATTTATTCCGTGTTTTGGAGTTGATATTGCGAAGCAAAAAGGAAACAATGGCTGTTAATTAATACAGAAATACGTAAAGTATATGTGCGTGAATGGAACGTTCCATCTTTCGCTTTTTTTCTAGACCCTCAGTGTAGCTGGCCAGCCTACGCGTAACGAAAAATCTGATCGGGTAGGTTTTACTTTAAGGCATGCTTATCTCAGTACTCGAATACTGTTATAACGTCGCACTTTTTAAATTTCCTGTTTTAATAGTCCTGTTCTGAGATTTATATGATTAATTACCAAAAGTACTGTGTGCCCCTGCTAAAATCGATCAGGCGAATCACACGGATGTATTGCCGTTCATAAATGTACATAGTTACCAATATAATTATTAAATAAATTTAGTATTCATTCTCGATTTGGATCGTTTTTATTGAGAATCTGTAAATATCTACTAAAAAGAGTTATTTTGTGACAATGTGTATAATTAACATTATGTTATAATAAGTCACCATCCTTGTTCTTGAAACACCGCGTCGGTTTCCTCAAGATGTTTACATTGGTCAACGCACATAAACAGAAACATCTAATGGTGCACAACTGCACAGCCAGGATTTAAAGCGTGACTTTAGACCGTGACGTTTTTCTAAGCCTTATTGTAATAATTTAAACACGAAAGTGTTTACACAATGCTATGAATATCGAACATTATGTATGGTGTCATCAATATAGCATTCAGGTCGTACATATTTCATTTTTTATCGTACGATTGCGATGCTTAATAAATTACTGCATTTGTAATAAATTCTACGGAATATAAATATTCAGCGATTTCCTTAAGTTCGTAGAAAACACAAATTTTTACATATATTTAACCTCTCAAATATCAACTTTTGACCACAGGTCTTCACATAGTGATGCCTGATTCGTAAGTTCTTACAATACCGGATTTGAGTTCTGGAGGCCTTGGGTCGACAAAGGAGTGTAGGCCGTCTGCCTCATATTATTATATACTAGCTGACTCGGCTAACTTCGTTCCGCCTGACAGTCTAATAATATCGTTGTTACTTTAGTTAAACTTAAAGGTAATAAACATTAATACAACTTTTTTCGCAAAGGGGGCGTTCAAGTATTACGTAACGAATTTTTGTTCTTTTTGTAAAACGTTACGATGCGGGGCGAGGATTGAATTACGCGTTATTCATATTATTTTCGAGTACTTTACACCACATAATGGTAACTCTTAGGTATAAAGAGTCACTGGGTGGTCACGAAACGTTTTACTATTGGGTACAGAAAAACATTACGGCGCGTTACATGGGGGGGGGGGTCAAAAATCTCCAAAAATTGCGTGAAGTAATACTTGAACGCTCCCAAATACAGAAATGTTTTATTGCTTGCCATTGCGAAAGAAGAATGGCACATTACACGTTAGGTGCATTACGTTTTACACATTAGGCTTCTTCTCTCTAGCGCCAATATTGCGGTGGTGCATGATAAAGCACTTTCTGATATAAAACATTTTTTGATGAGGTAACACATGTCTTCGATCAAGATCAAAGCCTGATTATGCATCTCCTCATTCACCTCAAGATCGGAATTTCTTGAACTGACACGAATTCCACGTAAAATGATGCGGTGTTTTGTCAACAGATTCGTAAAATTAATTAACTTATTTATTGTTATTCGATAACTTATACGATATTTTATTACTTATAATGCTATTCGGAGAGTAACTTCGGTCCATCCGATCTTGAGTTAGAAGTGGTGTATCTAACACGACTTTGTTTTATATATTTAGAATGTGAAATTTATTGTGAAACTAAGTTTAGATTATTTTATTATTAAAGTCTCTATTGTGGAGGCAGGCCCCTCTTTTGTGTGCCCCATCCACAAATCCGGGGCTAAATTCTCATGTTTTTTTCACACGTCATCTCATTTCATTAGTGTTTGATTGTCCTCGTTTTAACATGTGTAATGTGAGTATAAACAAAATAACATTATAAATATTATAAACAATCATTCAAACATTATTTTGGTAATTCAGAAGTGCGATTGGGTATTAAACTATTTCTATCGGCTTGTAAAACCGTACTTGGAACTAAATTGTAATTATCCGTTAATAAGAAGCGCTTTAATGTAAGGTTCGGTAAATATTCCGTATCGCGGCACCAGCGATTTTGAGGCTGATTTTTTTTAATGACTTCGTCATGAGTTCTCAGCACCATAACTAGTGTTGTTATGATGGCGCATGACCTTTTTTGCCAAAAAAAAAACAAAAAGTACCGAATTAGAGCACCTCACTATCGACGTGGTCTTGTCTGCCTTACCCCTAGAGTGTGTATAAAAAATCGGAGGCGCGGAGGATTGAATAAAATGCCTGTGCTTTGTACTTTGGTACGCAAGGGCGGAGGAGGACCTGTCGAAAAAACTTATTATTAATATTGTTCGGTTAGGTTAGGTTAGTATATTAATATTTTTTTTAAATAAATACTTTTTTTTTCATGCGCCATCAAAACAATACTAGTTATGATGTTTACAGAGCATCACGCGACTGTAAAAAAAAATCAGCCTCAAAATCGCTGGTGCCGCGATACGGAATATTTACCTAAGATTCTTTTGTATACGTCAAACAGTTGCAATACAGCTGCTAAATAAATAAAT
Source organism: Pieris macdunnoughi (assembly GCA_905332375.1). NCBI lineage: Eukaryota > Metazoa > Arthropoda > Insecta > Lepidoptera > Pieridae > Pieris > Pieris macdunnoughi. The sequence continues at coordinate 1,283,164 of CAJOBZ010000022.1, read as the reverse complement.
AAAAATACCTCATGCATAAGGTAGATTAGAATATCATAAGTGGTTAACACTGACATCACATAGGTACCACCGTGATAGGTCATCTACTCGATTAGATATTACGATATATTTACTTTTAAACTTGGCTTAATTGGCGTGTCCTCAATGCATTTCATTAATGCATATAGAACATATAGTTTAGTCTTAATCGTGCAAATCTTGACTATGAGCTGGCTGGCTATACAATAATAGTTTACTTTCTTACTTAAATCTTAGATCTGTGTGTTGTAAAGAACATTTATCACCTACGTGCCTATAATACCTACCCACACATAACAAGACCTTTAGCGCCACTGCATGCATATAATTTATGTGTCTGAACACACAGATGCTAAACAGGTCTTATGAGATAAACTGCGTCTGCCCGAGTTCATGAGTCAGGTAGTTTTATTATCTACGTTTTAAGACCTTCTGGCGATCCAAAGTGGGGCCTGATGACCTGTAACACAGGTACTCTTACCTTTAAACATTCATCAGTCTCACACAAACAAGCATTTCCTTATTATTGCTTAACTGTTGCTTTATTTTGTGCACTATGTAAGTTTTTGTAAAAAAATAAAGATTTTATCACGTACGTAAAAACAGATTATAGCAGCAGTTACTTATTTTTGAATTTTTTTTAATCGTCAAAAGGTGGGTATCTTGTATACCTACCTTTATATGTTTTGGAATAAATTTGTTTTTTCTTGCGAAGTTGCCAGTGTTGCACAACTTATACATTTGACATTTACCCATAGATTGCATTCCCGGGTCACGGGCGTTAGATTTACCTAATCTGTTTTATGTGGAGTGTTCGTCTATACTACATATAGATAAAAAATTGTGAAATTCATTATTCGGTAGTTACTTGTTAAAAGATCTATTAAATCACACAATTTGTTGTAAAAACATGTAAATTAAAAAAAATTGTAACGTCAAAGTCTTAAATTTGGTTATGTAAGAGCTAGGAACCCTGAAAAAAGTATTGGGTGTCCAAAAATGATGTTAACTAATAAACATTTATATATACTAGAACCACGCAAAACATGTTACATCGAAAAATTATTCGTAATTTTTACTTGCCGTAAATATTTAAAAAAGAAAACTTTTATATAGAACCTTAAGAGAAACATTTAACAGATATAAATAATTGGAAAGATCTCGATTCGATTAGAAATGAAGAATTATCTGATTATTATGAAGAACGATGTTATGTTTCGTATCACCACTATGACAGCTAGACTTTAAATAATGGAAATTTGACCAAGCAAAATAATATGACCGAAGCTTATAATTATTATCCTTGTTGTCTCTTGATGTCTCTTGTTGTCATGCGTATCTTACTTCAGCCCTGCTATTCTGTAACTCACTTTTCGAACTCACACAGCGGTTTTCGCAGGGCTGTACTTACGTACTTAACATCAGGTACAATTTTTACTTCGTTCTATGTATATTGAATAGTTTAATAAACTATTATCTGTATATTGCTATTATATTTTATTCTTGATTCTGTGGGCTACAACGAGCTAAGAGTACGCCGAGAATTCGCGTTTGTGATGTACTTCATAAAATTGATACATGGCAAGGACAGTAATTCGGCAGTACTTCAGTACCTTCGCTTCAATGTATCTGATGGGTACGTCAGAAAGCGACATCGTCCGCCGTTACTTCATGTGCCCACAGCTAGGACTAACCTTCTGAAAAGGGCTCATATGACTCGGTGTAAATTTAGTTAACGAATTACATAGGTATAGGACCTTTTTCATTGTCCGTTGAGTGAACTGGCAAAAGTTCTATTATATGTTAGTGCCTATAGTAGTTAGTTAATTTCATGTATTTTTTATTATGTAATTTTGTTTTTTCTTATTAATTTTGTATGTTTGCTTTTTTTTTGTTTCACGTCTTATATTCATTTATTCATAAATTTTCTTCACTTATTGTTCACTCTTGTCGATTTAGGTTCGCCTGTTAGGGCGGGAGTGTTTTTATAAATAAATGTCTTAGCCAACTAGCTTAATTAGCCGTTCAGTCAACAGCCCAGCCTCTTAACTAAACTGCGCGGTTTAACTAGCGGCCTAAATGAAGCCAGTGATCAGTTTAAATAAGAATTTCTTACTATAGTCTTTATTTGTCTACAGTAATTACGAGAACTAAAAATAGTAGATCTGGCCTTTAACCTATTTAGAAGGCCGATCATCGATAAGTAACCGGGTTATCTTAACGCTACATCTTAATGCTTGCCTAGGCCTTACATGAGTAGACATAATAGCCGCGAGGGCGGGAAAATGGGGCATAATAATTTATTAAACAGTTGCTAAGAGTATATTTTGGAACTATAAATATACGAAATATTACGTATTGCACATTTACTTTTCCACAACTAAGCGTTTTTAAGTTTTTGCCGCGCACATCTATGTGGAACCAGCTGCCCACTGAAGTATTTCGAACCAAATCGACTTGATTCCTTCAAGAAAATTATATTTCACTAGCTGATCCGGCAAACGCCGTTTTGCCATGTCATTATATCATTTATAGTTATTGTGCCTCACTCGACATAGATAGGTATAGTGTGTCGCGGACTTTTTTGTAGATATTTATAAGATCTACAATTACTTAGAACATTTTATGGTTCTATATTTAACAGTTTAGGCAGGGTACGCAAAATAAGTAACTTTTTGGTTGATTTTTTACACCTTGTGTCCGAAAAACCCTAATATCTTACGGAACCCTATTTTCGTTCAAAATTAAATATAGCCTATATTACTCGTGGATAATGTAGCTTTCGAATGGTGAAAGAATTTTTAAAATCGGTCCAGTAGTTTATGAGCCTATTCATTACAATCAAACAAACAAACAAAGTTTTCCTCTTTATAATATTAGTGTAGATAAAAGGCCGGCGACGCAATGTGAGTGTCCATGGGCGGTATCACTTAACATCAGATGATCCTCCTGCCCAATGGCTCATTGTTATATAAAAAAATTATGAATGAAGAATCAAAGTTTTTTTTATATAAGCCAGTACTGATGTTGAGATATTTACATTTAAATTAAACTATCTTTAACGAAGCTATAACTATGACTAAAAATATTCACTGCGATGATATTGACTACTATATAATAATGGTCTAAGATCCCGCTATACAACGACCTTCACCGAGATGCTTATTTAATGAAACTTATTTTATATATAATTTAATATGTCAATAAATATAATCCATATGGGTTGCCTAGCAAATTTTAGTCCAGAGTATGTTTAATTAATTTAAAAAAAAAATATTTTTTTAAACATTTCACCGGTATGATTATTAGATAAATTCTATACCAATCGAACGTATGAAGCCCATAGAATATGCAAACGTTAGGTTGTTTTTAATCAATTAATTATTTATGTGTATATTTTTTATGTGACACTAAAGTATATATACATCTTTAGTATAAAAGAAGGTTATAGTGATACATATATAATACTACCCTGATTAAAAATATTGATTGAAAAAGTTCAAAAAATTTACTACATGCAAATTATAAAAAAATTTTTTTTTTAAATATTAATTAAACATACTCTGGACTGAAATTTGCTAGGCAACCCATATGGATTATATTTATTGACATATTAAATTAAATATAAAATAAGTTTCATTAAATAAGCATCTCGGTGAAGGTCGTTGTATAGCGGGATCTTATACTATAAAAGAAATAAATAGGTACTGGCTCTCCTTCTGACGTCAACTCCAAATGGGATCATGGTGTGGACTGAGTATTCTGATGAACATGTGCCACCTGGAGGAAGGTATCAAGGGTAAGGAAAAATGAAACTGAAATAGGGTTATTAGGAAGTATTAGTGGGGGTTATAACGTTAATACTAAACTACATTGCTTACTACTTAATAAATAGTTATGTAGTAAAATATCTACTGGTCTATAATCTGTTGATAAAAGGAATATGTTATAATAATATCACGCTTATTTCAAGAATTAAATATTCTGGTCAATATATTCTTGAAGCATTGTATGTACAAAAAATATAAACCATTTTAAAACAAATGGTGACTTTCACCAGTATAATACTCGAAACAGAACTAATCTAAGCGTACGACCAACCAGGATCCAGAAGATAAACCACTGCTATATATGGAAATTGTATTCGTTTTTACGACAAACTCCCAAGCGAAATTAGAGAATTATCACTGAATAAATTAAAACTATCGTTAAACGTAAATTAATCAATAATGCTTGACGATTTGACGATTATTTAAATGATCCTAATCCTTGGGATCGATTTGCTCCAGTTCAAACAATTTGTATGACTCAAAACTTGGCGATCAAAAAGAGTGGCGGAGATTTTCTTGCCGGCTTTACGCCCTTGACTTGTGAACTGGTAGTAAATTTAGAATCATAATAACATATTTTTACGTTCATAAGTGTACTTGGTTACCTATATGAATAAAGTTAGTTTGAGTTGAATGGAATACGCACTGATCATCCTCGCGAAGCCAAAATCGCATAACTTGACCACACCATCGCCGGTCAGCAGAATGTTTTCCGGTTTCACATCTCGATGTATGCAGTTGTGTCTGTGACAATACGCCACGCCTTGAAGCGTCTGCCATATAATCTGCTTTGAGAGGAGCTCGGGACAGCCCTAAAAGAGAAGCCATCTATAAATCAGTCTCTTTTCATCCCAGAGACAATTTGGCAGAAAGAGTACATATTTTAAATTAGTGCAATTTCTTTTCATCAAAAGCGGGAAAAGTAAAAGTTTCCAAATTATTATTTATACGATAAATGTTATATCCTAAATGTTCAGAGTAGTTCAAATTGATAGCTTTAGCTGAGTTTCATCATCGGACGTCGAGGGAGAATACGAAATTCCACCCGTATCACTTCAACGTTCGTCGTTCCACAAGCAAGCGTTTTTCAAGGCACATTTTGCCACGCACTATGCGGAACCAGCTGCCCACCAAAGTATTTCCGAACCAATTCGACTTCCTTTAAGTAAAGAGAGTACCAAATCGCAAGGCAGTTCTATATAAATTAATAGATATCATTCAACAAGCTTTAAATGTTGCCAAATATTTCCACTAAAAATATAACGTTGAAACTAAAAGCGAGTGGCAATGTTTCTCAATTGTAATTTACAACACCGATAATAATATATTTAATACATTTCACATGAATGAACAACCTTTTACCATTGAATGAAAGTGAACAGAATTCTTCATGTTATTTGCAGTTATAAAGATATGTGCATGTACGATATTTAGCCGTATCATTTGTTACAACATTAAATATACTGGCTGGCAAATCGTTAGGCCATTTGTTAGACATCTGAGTTCTGACTTCTGACTGTTCTTTGGAAATCATGAGCGACGCCATATTGACAGTTTGGAAAGCTAAGGCGCTAGGTTTTAAGCTTTGTGCTTTTCGTTTTATCTACGTCGTGATCATTAATACTTTAATATTGTTAATAGTTAATTGATCTACACACATTAATTAATTATTAAAATTATTCGTAGATATTGTTTATAATTATTAATATATACCTATTTCTGCCGACACATGATTTTTTGAAATATGTAAATACAATTTTGTAAAAACATTGAAACCCGCTAATTGTATCAGAAACAGCTATCATATAAATTAGGAAACGACTACAACTGCCATGTCCACTGCGTAATTCGACCTTCGAATCGCTAGCTGGATGTTGCAACGAAACCTTTTTGAATATAGCAATAACATCATACAAGATTACGTATTTGTTGATCGCTTTTGATTAAGGTATTTTGTGTGTGTATTCTAATACCTATACATTTGTAGGTCGTAAAATCCTTGAATAAAACGATAAAAGAAAGTCTTGTTTGTCACCGCGATGTTTTTTTCGTGTAATTAAACTTAATTATACCTAGCTACCATCTTTTTTTATAATTAATCAATTTGAATGTACAACTTCTTTGCAAATAAACGATTTATTATTATTTATTTATTGAAGTTATACTTCTTTAGGCGCGTTATGAATAAATTGATGAGAGTGAAATTTTACGATGCGCGCGCACCGTGACACAAAATTAACAGAATGAAGTTGCCCACGGAAGATGCGACGGCAATGGACATAATTTAAAAACAACATTCGAATAATAATAGAATTTATGTTACACTTAATGTAAGAGAATAATAATAAATATTTATTTATTTAATTTTTCAAATGTAAACTGAACTTAATGGACTATAATGACTCCTTTTCCAGTCTTTGATTATTTAATTATTTGCATGCAATCAAAAACTATTTTTAATAATGCCAAAGAAGCACCCTTTTATTTTTTAATTAGTTTGCTTATTTTGCCGAAGCCGCGTACAAATTATTTGAAGAAGTCTATTAAGTATGAGGGTGTGCAATTATTTAATCAATTACTTCGTAATATTAGCGCGTTTAACCAATTCAAAAGGGCATTAAAGATTCATATCATAATGAGCCTGGTAGACTAAAATTGGGACGGCTGATGGCGACGTGTATCTCGTTCGTATACTATTTTCTCATGTAAATAAAAAAACATTATTTTTGTAATGAGAAATAAAGTACTTTAAACATTAGTTTTAATTTATTACTGTTTGCTTGTGTTTAATTTTTCCCTTGCAAGAGTGAGCGTAAAGCAAATGTTAGCAATCATCTTACACTCGTAGCCAATAATTGTAAAATGTCAGTTTAGTATTGTGTCCTTTAGTTTTTCCTACACTCATAAATTGTAATATAACATTTTCGTTTCCGATAATATCCAATAGGTCAATTCTTATATTCTTTATAGGTAATATAAGTGTCACTTAGATTTAAGAACCCTTCAATAAGTCAAATTAGTTTTTTGTTAGTCTATCGTCGCAACCCCACTACCCCTAATTTAATATTAGTTATAACCTCAAGCTTTATACGATTAAAAACAGTTGACACATAGCTTCAAAGAGTTTAATTCATTTGAACATCCCCCTATGGCATAAAGTTAAAACTATTGCCATAATATTTAAAAAAAAAAACATCCCTCTAACAACCGCCACCGAACTTAACTCTAGTTTGAAACTTTTATCTTCTAATATAATCGATGTGTGTAAAGTTTGTGACGTCATATTTTCTTGTATTTAAGCATACATGTTGTTTTATGACTTAATAAATAAATAAACATACAGTAGTGTGAAGAAATTTCAAAGCTCCCTTTATATTTAAATTTTAAGCTATTGCATAGCTTCTATCGCGGGCCTTAAGCGTGGAGACCGAATACAGAAATTCCGTAACGAAAACAACCTAACACACGATGACGTAACGTGACGTCTCATATCGGGCGCAGCCGGTACGCGTTAGAGTGAGACAGACTGTATATTATGGAATTAATATCAAAGAAAAAAAATACTGCATAAATAAAAAATTATAATTACATAAGTTGATAAAAAATGCTATGCAATAGCTTTACCGCGGCAGTCCCCGAGTGCCTCACGTTTTTTTAATTCACATTGGTTTTTACACATTAAGTTACATAATACGTAAAAAATTCTAACATGTTTACACAATGTTTGTGGTACATACCGTGGCCCTGGCTCTGCAGTTATTAACAAAGAATGTTATAATTACCCATCTCCTACGTAAGGAACACGTGTATGAACCGCACGCGAGTGACGACATGTTCTTTTAAGGCATTGGGGCAATGTTGGTCTGGTTTAGTAATCATTTGAGCGAAACTAAATGAATATGCAATCTATATTATTTAAGCATTTAGCATTTATTTCCCATATAACATTTACAACAAACAATAAGATTACAGTTGAGAAGGTATTGGGAGACTGGTTTCCAAACTAGGTAAGAAGTAAGAACCTGTGATATGGATAATTAGGCTTCCATTCCACAGCAGAGTCATATTGAGTGGTAACAAAAAGTACATACATATATGGGTAGGCAAACAAATTTAAAATAAGGAAAGAAAAACAAAACAGTCAACTAATTAAAAGTAAGTAGAAATAATGTTTTATGGGCGTATGCGAGGGTGTGTGTATGTGAGTGTGTGTGTGTGTGTGTGTGTGTATGTGAGTGTTGTGTGTGTAGGTGAGTGTGCGTACAGTGTATGTGTGATAATTCGAATATGTATACCTTTATTTATACAATCTATGTATTTAATAATTAGTTATACTATGGTGTGGAGTGTTTAAGTGTTCTCCTTGTGAGTAAGGTGAGAGGGTGAATGTGAGTGTATGTGGGAGAGTGTGTTTAATACTATTTTACAACCCATAAATAATATAATATACTATCCTTTTTTTATTATACTTATGGAGTAATTATTCTAGATTTGGGTGCAAAATAGCAGTAAGCTTTACGCATTGGCACTTAGAGTAAGATTCAGAAACGCCAAAATTGTATTGGATTTTGACATAAGGGAGTCAAGTTCGCGCTAAATCTTGAAAGTCCAGTCGAATCTTACCCTAAAAGACATTGTTTTAATAACTACTGTACTATTCACTATTTCCATACTGAACCATTCGATTAAAGGTTACACGTGACCGGGCATTACGAAACATACCTACTCGTTTTAGTTCAAACGAGTGCGAATTACCATTTTCGCTAATTGCTATACCGGTATTATGTTACCGTGCTTCAAACGCAAAAAAGTGCAGCCATTTTAGTTTAAAAGTCACTTAAGCTCTTCCAAAGTAATACTTACAGCAACAACGACCTCAGTTACTTCGTTCACTCTCATAATACGTACGTATGTACATCGCTTAGGTCAACTAGGCATTTGCTTACTTACAGCTGGGTACTTCTCCATTTCATGAAGCACGGTGTGGTCGCAGTACTCAAAGACTAGATGCAGCTTGCGTTTGCGGCGGAACACTTCGATCAGGTTCACGAGGTTTGGGTGTTTCAGGTTCTAAAGAAAAATTATTTTTTTCTTTATAATATGAAGACAAATTCCCTATATTTATGAGAAATAAATGGTCTTTTTTCAAAGGAAACCTTTTGTAAGAGAGGTTAATAGTTTAGGTAACTGTCAGACTAATTTAGTTTTTATAAATATAGATAATAATGTCCTTTATATAATACGCATCTCAAGTGATCTCATGACCTTTGAAACTAGATTTAAGTTTGTATCACATTCTAGAATACGGACCTAAGTGTCAGCTCATCAATAGTAATACAGACTTCATATTTAAACCAACAAGTTCCAAGCTAAAGTGTATAGTCAGGTTAACACTTTATCCACGATAATCGCTTTTGAAGGCTTTAAATCGCAGATTTTAATTACTAACAAAGTATATAACTTCAGACACAGGGCTGGCTTAGTAGTCGGGAGGTTTCGGGGCAACAAAGAAGTGGTGACTCCTGGCCCCAAATTATTTTCCGAATAAAATTTTAAAAAAATCCAGTCGAGTTTTTCAACCAATCAATGAATTTTATCAATTTCAATAAATTTGTTGTCAAACCAAGTAGATTCTTTTAGTATTTAACAAACATATAAAAAGAAAAGTTGTTTAGTGTTTACTAGTCGGAATTTAAAATATTGTTTTCTGATGGCGCTGTAGTGGGCCTCCACAATAGTTGCCCTTCCCTATAATCAACATCAATCTTTGACCATGCAAACTGTATAAACACACCGATGAGATCTAATCCTTACTTTTAATTCGGAATAATTCGTACAATAAACCTCAAAATCTTACCTGAAACCTTAAATTAATTTAATAATTAGACGTTATAATTTGAATTCACATACGACCTTGGGTTTAAGAAATAAATTTTTTGTTATACATTTATGCTATACGCGAAAATAAAATAATTTATATGTTCATTTTGAACCAAAATCTTTTTGCTGTTGATTTATATGGCTACACGAACACGAAACGACCCTTCCGGAAAATACAAGTCATTTCACAAATTAATGGTGTTGAGAGTTTTACGTCATTGTGTGAAAAAGTTAAATGTTTTCTTCCGCCTCGTGACACAAGCCATATATGCGAACATATTTAATAACTCTACAAAAGGTAGGTTTTAAGCCGATATCGACTTAAAGAGATTATTTATTTGTTAGAATGCGCTAATCCCAGGAAATTCTGGTTCGAATTGAAAGCTTTCTTGTTGGTCCTTACCTAAAGAGTCGGGTTGTTCAAGTATTACGTAAGAAGATTTACTTCAATTTATCCCCCCCTTTCTCTTGTCAGACAGGATTTACAGTTGACCTACTTAAAGTCTTGCGGGTGGTGAGCAAACTAAGTGTTCTTCGAGAACTTGGTTTCTTTGTACCTTTGTAGTTTGTACCGATATGTGCGACGGCGACGGCCAAGGTTGTTTGCGATACCAATGGCCAGAACCAGTCTTTAGCACAGATCCCTCTTGACAAAGACGTTGCGCTTACTGTGGCCTGCCTCCGACACTATCGGTTCTTATATGTATCTTATATGTTTGCAGAGCCACAGTATATTGTATATTTTATGCATTTAATATATTTTATTTTTAATTTCGACATTATCGTATTGCCTTACTGTAAGGGTAGTGTATGTATTTTTGTGAATAAAAAAATAAAAGTCTGTATTAGTTATGTCACCGTAAAATTGTAAACACCGTTAGATTGTAATCTATCTCGCGAGATTGTGAACTGTCGAAAGATTGTGAACCTCAACGCACTGCTTACAATTGATTTAACCAACCTTCAGCATCCGAATTTCTCTAAGCGCAATTTTTCGTATGAGTGGATCGTCTTCATTCTCCACGAACTTCTTGATGGCGACTATCTCCCCGGTCTCTCGATTTCGACACTTGTATACGAGGCCATAGGAACCTTCACCAAGCTTAGCCAGCTTTTCGTAGCGTTCCATCGCTCGGCTGGAGGCGCGGGACCTGGAAGGATAGTCTCTACAATTTCTATTAAGTATTAAGAGTCAATAATTTATATCAACAAATTTAAAAGGTACTAGTTTATAGTCCGAGGGTTTAATATTTTAAATTATTTCAGTTTCATGAATATAGCAGTCACTTCTATGACACTTCATAAACCTTAGGAACTGTGCCTTCCAGACACAAAATCATTATTATTTTGCCGGAAACAAAGCCTCTGTGAAGTATTATTTCTATAACAGACACTCTTCTCTGAAAGATTTATAAGTGCTTCCATATATATATATATTCTTATTATCTAGTTACTGCTATCTCTCTCTCTGGATGTTCCACATAGATGACTGTTACCATCTCTAAGCCATTACCATTTGTAGTAGTGTGGAGTTTTCGACTTTCTACATACACTACTGTTAAGGCATCTTAACTAAACCCGCTAAACATTCGTTTTAGAATATAAAGACGCACCCAAACATATACCTTGCACAGACAACATCGGGAGCAACAATACTCAAATTAATTTCTCCTTTCATATTATTTACTGTAATTTAGTCATACAGATATACAGTGTCAAGTTTTATCCTTCATAAGCATCGTTTAGTAAACTTAAGATATCTAAAAAATACTTTTAAAACCAAATATTACTATATGAAACATTCATTTGAGCTCAATTTTGTTCTGTCACTTCGGGTGTGGCAGAAATCAGTTGCGTAGTATTTTTAAGAGAAATTTGAAAGATGCGTAACGTAGGTTTTAATCGTCTTAAGGAGTTTTTTGAGTCTTACAAAACGTCTTTCTTTAGTCTTTTTTTTTAGTTTTTTTTTCTTTTTAGTAGCATACATATTTTTAAACTGTTATTATTTATACAGCTTATTTAATAAAATAAGTGTTGTTTTATTTCAGCGTGCGACTCTCATAAGATTCCCCGGCTGTGCAATGGACTTTCTGTTTATGTGCGCATTTAACACTACGTACGGTGAAGGAAAACATGCTGAGGAAACCACAATGCCTTAGACCCAACAAATGGACGCCGAGTGTCAAACAAAAATGAGCACGAAACAGATACAGAAATCTGAGGACCAGGCTTAAATATTTATGTTAAAAGTTATTATTTCATTGTTTTTTATCTTCTGATAGTGAAGTACAATAATTTAAAATCGCAAAAGCGAAGTTTTGTTATAAAGACACATTTCGAGAGCTTTCTCTGGTGTAGTTCACTGGGCCTATCTGAGATGATGCAAAAAACCAACCATCAAATTTTTATATCACAATAACTTATCTGAACAAGTTTTGATTTCATAACAATGTTATCATTATAATTTGAAATAAGTAATTATATCTTTTATTACTAATCGACTAAGATAACAGTATCGATTAAGTTTACGTAATCTAGGAAAGTGTTATAAATTGGCTACAATTTTTATTAAGCTTAACTAAGCTGTAATTTATTAAGTCCTGTTAAATTGCTGTATTTAGTTATGGGTAACGGTACTACTGGCTAACGGTAATGGTACTGATTAGTTAAATGTATCAGCCCGTAATAAATACGATACTTATATATTTATGACAACAAAGTATAGAAAAGAAATTGCCTACAGACTATTTTTCTATTACCGTAAATAATATACATATAACTTTTGAAAATAAACACAAAAAATCTCAAAACTTTAAAATTGTGTAGTGTGTATATGGCAGTAGATTTAGGGTCTGTTTCACAATGTATGGATAAAGTACCAAATAGATATGCAACACATAAATTATTTGGAAGATAAATTGTGCTATTTGACACTTCATCTGACTCATAACTTATGATCGACTTTATGTGACGAATAGCGCTATCTGACAGTCGTGAAACGCAACAATAGTGTTTATCCTACCAATAAGTAATAAATAGCTAATTTGGAACTTATGTAGAACTTATTCGTACATTGTGAAACAGACCCTTGGACTTTTAATTTCTTTTTTGACATTCGAATAGATGATTTGATTATCTGTGGTTTTGTTATTATTCTTAGTAGCATCGGAGTACTATTATTTGTACATTCTTTAAAAAGTTCCTTCGTGAATAACCAACATAATACCATTTTTGTATTCTTTTTTGTTCTGAGTATGATTTATATTATACTTGGGTAATAAACCTTTATGCTTCAACGTTGGTTTCAATTACATTTTCATATTACGCTCAAAACAATGACCGATAAAATTGTATAAACCGATTACATCGATTTTCCGTTGTGGAATTTCTTGATACGCTTTTATTTCATTACAGTATAAGGTAATTAGTTTTGTAACAAGAGAATTATTCGAATACAATGTGTACAAATGTATTATTTATGAAAGATGTTGCGTGGAGCATGATCTTGTAAAATAAATTAAAAAGAGGTAGAGAGAATAGCGGAGTTTCTGGCCAGCTCTTCTCTTCCGTTCTACACCATTACGCAATGGTGGTAAATGTATATATTTTAGAATAATTCATATTTTCCGTAACGTTTTTAAATGTACATTATATTACCTATATAAATAAATGATCTTTAATTTGTTTAAAAATATTTACCCAAAAACATAGGTTACTTTATATAAATTATGATATAGTATGAAAGTACATAGTTAATTAATTTCAAAAAGTATGGAATATATAAATGCATATGTATATAATCTATAATATATATTTACGGTATTATTAAAATTTTCTTTATTTAGGTACAGTAAAGGTTGTACACAGTACAGGTGTTCGTTAAAATGTAACTGAAGTTGCGTGTCCATAATATTATTACTAAAAGTACTTGAGAAAATTTTAATTCTTTTCAACAAATTAATAGGGAAATGTATTCTATACTATTTGTCTGATCATGAAATGATCTATTATACGATCAAGCTGACAAATTATCCAAACGTGCTTATTGATTCTACCTGTACTTAACTAATTTCAATATTTAACCATTAATTAACAACATGATACTCTTCCTAATAATATGAAAATATTTACCTTAACCATCAACACTTATAAAGAGGTTTGTTCGAACTATTCAATCATTTTTTTAAATCATGTTTACTAGTAGAAAGTCACAATATTATAAAGGTAGGCAATAGTACATATTTGACGTTGTTCAATATTTGTGTTTTCTCGCGAAAGTTGAAAAAGAAAGTTCAAGCGCACCTCCTCGGCAGCAGTGGCAGGTTATTACCAAATAACCATAACCGCTTATCACCGAACCATTTCTCCATACAGGAAGCCACGTTGTTCCACACTTTGAAGACTTGATGAACAACAACACTTTAATTCGAAGATCACTTTGACATTTAACTATTTCGCGGCTTTTTGAGACTTGACATTTATTTTTTAATTAGGCCAAGCCTGCTGCTGGTACGAAAGCCACGAAGGTTTTACTAAAATTATGGAAATATATCGATCGAGGTCCGTTGGTTTGTTTACAGTTTCTGTTGTTTACATGACAACCGCGGGTCACTTGTATATACTATCCTAGATATACTTCTGAAAGACCGCTGAAAAACTAATTAAAAAGCAGGATTTAATATTTAAGTATCTATAAGACATAATATAAGCACCTTAATATCATATTCTAGGTAAAAGTTAAGGTACCTATGAAAATAATTATGCTATCATACCATTAAAGGTGCTTAGATACTAATTTAATTAGAAATAAAAAAAAAACGTAACTTTAAAGGTGCTAAAAAAGGGTAGGCAGGTTGATACGGCCTATAATATTTTTGTATTGTTTCTTTTAGCCGCTCTATTAAAAGAAGCAATGAAAAGGTTAAAATGTTATACAGAAATCAAGAAGGTTGAATATTGCCTTATATTATTATTAAAAGAATAAATATAGGTAAAAAAAACTATAAAACACGCTTTTAAAGCACATCTACTAAAAAGTGAAAAATAATTCCTAATTTAGGCTGAAAATGGTAATGAACAAAAAATACTGGTTTTATTGTGAAAAATCGTGGGTTGCTTGATAGACGAAAAATATGGCTCAGAGCGCCCCACGCTTTTTCACAATAATACCAGTACAATAATACATTTTAGTCCTAGCAGCAATACGTGTTGTCTCAATTTAATCGTATTGCTTTGTGGACTTAAAAAAAATTTCATTGTTTTTTCGAGATAAACCTATGAAATTATTATACTGTCGCTGATTCTTTATAAGTGTACAAAGTTTAAATTAAATCTGTCCGTTTAAAGTGGGTCAAAATCGAGTCCGAAGGAGTCGGTTACATACATACAGGTGAAGCTAATATAAAGTGTGTAAAAAAGTATGTCTGTATGAGTATACTGCTTAAATTCAGTCACTCTGTGTTAAAAAAAAATGAAATCGTTTATCGTCGTTATCACTATTCTATTGTAATACGTTATAATATAATTTCACAGATCAAACAGAGATAAATATATTTGCTTCTTTGTCGGGTCGGTCGTCTTCATAGTAGTCAGCTGGTTTTTTACATTCAGTAATATTCGTTCTTATATGTTGCTAGTATATTGAGAATATCAAGAATAATTGGTAACATTAATATTTCCGCGGGTATTGTGTTTGGAATAAAATCCATGTATTAGCTAAGTAAAATTTTCAAAAATTTAATTGAACAGGGAATAAATTGAATTAAAATCATTAGCAATGTTTTTAACATTTAATTTATACATAATACAAGAATATAACTTTCCCAATTTTTTTTAAATTATATAAATTTCCGCTGTATATCTGTGAAAAAAAGAATTAAATGGCAACACTAAAACAGGTTTGACAATGTCATTAACGTTGACATGAATACTTTCGTTCTTGACTGATGAACTGTGAACGGCGAGTTTCCATCCTTCGTTCTATTTTCATTTTTCTCTCTGTCAAATTAATAGTAAGGTGCGGTATGCGCGAAACTCTCGCCTTTTTATTTCGATCAATGTTAATTATTGACGGGCAATAATGTTATTGTTGATCGGACGCAATCAAAACATCGTTATCGGCAAGGTTAATAGATATAATATTGATGCAACGGAGTAAAGACGTTGGCTACTTAGCTAACTACAGTGTAATGTTGAAATAAACTGATTATTTTCCTTTGAGTTTCGGCGATGTTCCTTGTGTTAATATTTCAGTGTTGTGTTTGTACAATAAGCTGAATGCGCCGTACTTTTTCGTACTATTTCGTGTTTTGTTTGTGATAAGACAATATGGGTTCGACGGGGCTAACGCTGGCTGATTTGCCCAATATTTTTATTATGATAGGCGCTCTCATTTCGCTATTCGTAATGCTAGTCATACTGCTTAGGTAAGTGATCATTCATTATCTTTATAACAGTAGATATAATCATTTGGAAACTACATGAAACATTCTTGTTTCTAAATTCTACCAGTTTAGAAGTCATATATATTACTTGTACTTGTAAACAATAATTAGAAAGTAATAGCTAACATAACCTGGGTTTCAGATATTTATTGTAAAAAGTTATTATTATTATTTTAGCTTAGTGCATTACATTTATTATTCATTTAAAACATACAGAAGTAAATGCATATTAAGTAGTATTTTGATTTTATAATACATAAATAAAATAGTATGAAAACAACAACTTTCTGTAAAATTAGGACAAGCAAACTCACTTTTGCATATTTAAGGTTATTTAGAAAGTAAATTTGTTACAGTTATTTCTGAAACCTTGAAATAATAATACCATGTGTTTTGAATGACAATGTTTTTATTGCTGTTATACTTTCATGCTTATGTTTCATACAGGTCCCAATACCCAAATAGATAAAATATTCAAAAATTTAATGATAATACATTAATAAACCTTAACAATGGATAGGAACAATAGACAAAATCTACTTAAACTACTATAAATATAGAACAATATCACTAAATGGTAATGTATTCATATTAATTATTGTTAAAGAGATATTTCCTTATTTCAATGTTTAGATAATTGATTTAACAAAACGGGTGCTCATTTTGATGCTATTATAATATGGAAATAGTTTTTCATTGTTTTTTTGAATGTATCTAAAACTGTAATTGATAAATGCAAAAATTACTGTAGAGGAAAACAACTAAAGAGCTAAAATTATTAACATATTTAAAATATAACAAGCACTTGTAACTTATGCCAGATTTAATATTAAATTTGTAATAATAATTTAACAGCTTAACTAACTAACTAAAACTAACTAAACTTAATTAACTAAAAAAATGGCATAGTGACAACAATCATGTGATTGAATAAAACATACCTTCAGTGCACAGCTAAATTTTATTTTTAAACCCATTTAGTTCTAACCCTATGGCTAAAGCTTGGTGGGCTGTGGTATCAGGTCTTAATTCTAGGTTTATCTTTATAGTTTTGTAGAAATCTGATGTTAAACTGTTTAAATAGAATCAAATATTTATTTTATAATATAATCAGGCTTAGGTGAAAAAATTTAATTTTTTTTTATTTATTATCAGTCACATTACTGATCCGTGATGTGACTGTACCAAGCTGTGCTTACCGTGAAGAATCTAATCAGAGTATACAGAGCTCAGACTCAAAACATATATGATATGTTCTGATGGCAGTATAGCGCAATTTATTGCATAATACAGTTAATGAGCAATTTTGAGCTGGTATCCTTGACATCCTATTGCATACCTTCACTCGATGAACTTGAATGATTTCTGGCTGTTTCTTTTCACAGTTTTATTTGCTATGTATAGAATTTTGATAAATAATGATACCAATCACCATATAAATTCAAATTAAACAAATATATTAGAAAAAAATGTTTCCTGATGTGTTTGTCTATTAATATAAAAAAATAGACTTTGTTTAAAAACCTGTTCGCATAAGTGCTATCCACAAAAAGTGCTTAATTTTAATTTTTATAGTTAATTTATATTTTTCAAGTGCTTAGCTTAATTTTATAAAAAATAATTGTGGGGTAAATGTTAGAGTAAATATTGCTAAAAAACATACACAAGTATTGTCTAGTCTTCTGTAAATTAAATTTTTACATCTATATCCTAAACAATTATGGAAGAGAGTCTTTTGAATTTTCAAATCTATCTAGTTTGATTCCATTGTTTTTTAGGAATGCCTAGTATATATTTATACAATTCCAAGAGAACTTTTTAAACAATGTAGAAGATATCTTATTGTCAAATCTGAATCTGAATCTTGTGCATGATATAAACACTAATTATGAAGTATCAGTTGTTCATACAAAAATATAATAAAGCTTTTATTTAAGCAATTCTTAAAAGGCCGGCAACGCACTCGTGAAGCTCCTGGCATTGAGAGTGTCCATGGGCGGCTGTATCACTTAACATGAGGTGAGCCTCCTGCCCGTTTGCCCCCTGTTCTATAAAAAAAAAGGCATTTATTATAGCAATGAAAACTTTCTCACTACATACTTAGAATTAAACATAAGCATTAAGCATACAAAAATAAGCTATAAATAAAACATTCGAACAGAATGAAAACTAAAGTGGCTTAAGTATGCACCTACAGCAACGCTTTTTCCCGGATTTTTCTCATTAATTTCACGAGTGTCGACGTCAAAGTTGCAGTGTTTCACTTGTTTGCTACGCCTCCCAGTGACACGCTCTCACCTACTTTATGAAAGCTGTGTAAAAAACCTTTGAAACCTTTGACCAAAGGCTTAAATTTTTTATATACGTTGAAATTGGAGTTTATATGGACAGGAAAATGTGTGTACTGCGGTTCGCATTGCAGCTCACACGCTAGAACATGCTTTTACATCTTGCTTGGGTTGTGTTTTTATTAGAAAATGCAATAGATACAATCTTATTATGCAATTGATAAGCTACATAGTAAATTTTATACTCGAGAAGTTCTTGTAACCAGAGAACTTGTTTTTTTTATTGTTTTCGATCATTGATTTTATTGGTGTATATAACGTGTTAACCATGATTTTTAAATCAATTGTTTATTGGAACTGTTATGTCTTCAATATTTCAAGCCATAAAGTAGACAATATGTAAATTAATATATTATAAAAACTTAAAAGCTTACAAATCTAACCTTTCTGTTAATTAAACCTTATAAATTACCTATGCATAAAAATGATTAAAAATTATCAATTCAAATAAACCACTCGCGTTAAATGTCACGTATTTTTAGGTTTTAGTCTCAAAAGCACATTTAAGCTTCGTAATATCAAGGCTTGTTTATGCTAAAAAGTTTATTTATAACATATAAACATTCTGCAACGGAAATCGCATTCGCCAAACGAAACTTTCTTTTTATAGATATGTATTTCTTTACTAGCTGGCCTGGCGAACATCGTACCGCCTAACAGTCGATTCTTTATTTTTTTTAAATACTTATTCTGCTATTCGGGACACCGGTCTAGCTAGTAAGATGAAAAAAAAGAAAGTTGATAAGACAACAAATACATTATGTCAAAATTTAAAATTTACCTTCCCGGAACCCCTCCACTAACACTTAAACTTTATGGTATGGTATTAATATTAAAGTTCAAATTGACTTCTAAATATTATTACGAATCTTTTGTATATAGAAAAGTGTTGTTTTTAGTCTTTAACACTCGTTTTTTTTTAATTTTTCTCTCTGTAAGAACCATCCTCGTACTTCAAGGAATATTATAAAAAAAGAATTGGCCAAATTGGTCCAGGCGTTGTTGAGTTATGCGCTTACCAACACATTTTGTGATTCATTTTTTATATTATATATAGTCGAACCAGATTCGTTTTGGAATTATGACAAAATAAAACTCTTGACATTTCGCGTGCTTAGTAACAATTCTGATATAAAAATGTATATGTATGTAAATCATTTGTAGCATACAATTTATGAATGATAAGGGGCAAGAGTTCATTTGCCTATATAACGTTATTGGGTCATTTAAATATATTATTGTGAAGTAAATAATTATCACCCAACGTCGAAACTGTGGATGCAATTTTGCTCCGTGATTTACCAATATCAAAACCAGATTTATTATCAGTTGACGAATTTTATGATGTCAGTATTAACTAAGGTTTTTGATATCCTTCGGCAAAGGAACGGGAGATGACCATGAAAGAAGTACGTGGTATTCGAGTTAGGCGATGTAAAAATCAATACATCAGCAGATATATTTATTCGATAAATTGTGTTTTTGGGTTTAATGTAAGGTGAAAGCTAGTTTTATCATTAGATTAGGCGACCTTCATAATAATATAATTTATAACATAACTAGCTGATTACTGATATTTTATTTAAAAATGGGGGTTAGCAGAAAGGTGAAACTTAATTATGTATTTTAAATGCCAAATAATAAAAAACCCCGGGTCACCTACCAAATAAAAATCATAAAAGTCGCTTAGGTCGTTTTGGAGTTTGGTTACAGACACTGTGAATGTAAGAATTTTATAAATATATTTCAATGAATATTCTGCAATTGAAGAGGGCTATTCGTGCAATCTATAATTTATAATGTAAGGAATCTGTGAGAAATTCAAGGAAATTAATATACTTACCTTTCACTCGCAATATATTTATGAAAATATTATGTATGTATACAAAAATAGTGATAAGTTTGCTAGAATAGAACATACGCACAATGTTAATACTCGGAACAAACGCAGGCTGCAATTTCCCCGTACTAGACTATCTAAAGTTAGTAATTCTTTTTCGGGAAAAGGGATACTCTGCTTTAATAAAATCCCAGAGGCTCTTTTATCTCTGCCTTTTAATAAATTTAAGAAATGTATTAAAGAAAAGCTGTGTAAAAAGGCTTACTATAAAGTTAACGATTATCTAGTTGATAAAAGGGCCTAGGACTAGTGCTAGACAGGCTACTTCTAATTAATTTGCGATATTTGTTTTAAAATAAGTGTTGTTTGATGATTTGCTATTTTAAAAGAGTACCGAGAGTTTTTTACGCCGGTTTTTTTCTCACGGCCTACACCCTCTGTCTTTGCCGATGAGTAGGGATGTCTACCAAATACTATCTCTATGCTCTCACTATCCGTTTAAAAAGCTTTATTAAAAGTAGGCCTACTTTGATGTGATCCTGTTCAATATCTTATGTAAGCTAAACCACGCTTTAAAACTAGTATATAGAATAAAGTAAAGATTACATCATGTAATCCATCATTACCTCGTGCGGTGATTAACGATATAAACATCTTCAAATGCATGTATGATTATGAGTCGAATAGTTGTTGTTATATAAACTGTTATATATACTTTATCGTCTCTTTATTTTGTACGAAGATAAGACAGTGCGTAGTACTCCCAATGTGGCTTCGTAGTACCTAATCGATTGTTTTGTCTTAAACAATAATATGTATATTATAAGTTAATAAGTTCTAAAACAACGTGTATTGGATAACATATACAAGAAAATATGACATCACAAATTTTACTCATACACATCAATTATATAAGAACAAGCAATGCATGGGGCATGGGGAAAAGTATACAAGCAACCACAAAAAAAACCAAATAATAATTTAAAAATAAAAAACTAGAATTATAGAAACTTAAACCTCATTAAGAGCATGGCAAAGCTACGGTAAGTTGGAAGTTTGTTGTAAAATATATCAATATTTTCATCGATGTTTGTAATGAATTGGTAATTATGAGTTATTACTGGACCATTAAAAGTAACAGTTAAGTAGGAGTTAAGGTATAGAAGACTTTTAGTTCTAGTAACTCTAGGATTACAAAGAAAGGATAATTTCATAAATGTGTAACATCCAATTTGATATCTCATTTAAAACATAAGATAAGTAATATTGATATGGTCACTATAAGATATTGTCAGGTTAGCTAATTACGTAAAACTTATGTCAGAAGATCCCTTAAGTAGGGACGGAATAAATTAACCGACTTGGTATTACGTGGATCTCACAACTTTTTACAGTAGTAGAACTGCCTTGCGAGACTTGTTTTTTTTACAAGTTATGTTTTTGTTTGCATAGTATTAACACTATATTCAACTAAGAGTCTTTTCTCTTTATTTTTGAAGTGAAACTTCTTAAGGCGCATGAGGGTAAATTTTTTACGGATGAAACGTAATAATAATAATTTTAGCGTCACGAAGATGTGCAGCGTTTTTGTCGAAAAGGGCGAGAGCGATTGAGACCGATTGAGAGAAGAGGGTGAGAAGGGCGAATTAACTTAAAGAAATTATATTTTTAAAAATAAAATTTCGTAAAGAGAATTTATGAAATATTAGTATTTTATATTTTATCCAAAAAAAAATATTAAAATCTCAATTGACGAATTGTAAATTAAAATGCCATAAATGTGTTTTTATTGTCGAATAAATAAATTTAAAAATTAAATTAATTATTGTCTTAATTTTCGACACTTAATATTTTAATGACAATTAAATTCATTAAATTCCTTAAATTCATTCGAGACTTAGAGATAGGGAAAAAGGAAGATATGTAATCTTTCTCTAAGTCTCGGAAATCTAGTTTTAGTTTTGTATAAATATGAACACGACTTGCCAAAGAAGTTTCACTTCTGACTTGTGTACTTTGTACTCACACACTTTTTTTTTATTGACGTGAATATCGTTTAGTTGAGAAGTTAAATTTATTAGTAAATTATCGCTCAGCATGCAAAAACAGCTGCCGTCAAAATTGTTCACTTGAAGAAACAAGTGAAATTTGAGACATTAGTAATAACATTCCCACTGCAGAAACTAATTTGAAATATGATGCCACCCGGATGTTGTTATCAGGATAATTTAGAACTATATCGAGCTTTATTAAGCTTGTAGACATGACCCACCCACAACGCTGGTTTCGCGTTCGTCTTATTTGTGATAATGACCGGAAATCGAACTGTCTTGAGAGACACGTGCAACGAATGCAGCTGTGGGTGAATTAAAGTTATCACTTGCCTTATAAAATTTATAACAATTAAAAAACTTGTATTGTAACATTTAACAACAATTTAAAAATTAAGTCTAAGTAACTTTTGTCTATGTAACAAGCTACAAGGATGCAAGGAATGATGTAGGTATCGAATAGCCACTTTTTCCTTGCGTCTTTATCCTACTGTGTAACATTGTTTAGCTTATAAGCTCATCCAAAACAAATACGCCACCTTGAATCAAAAAAAATATAGCTGTGGGAATTTCAAGAATATGTTTATTATGGAACACAGGTATCACTTATTCCACGTCATTAAATTTGAATCTGTAGGCATTCCTACTCATAGGCAAAGAAGTCAGTGTAAGCCGAGAGAAAAAGCCGCGTAAAAAACTCTCGTTACTCTTTTAAAATAGCAAATCATCAAACAACACTTATTTTAAAACAATTATGGCAAATTAAATAGAAGTAGCCTGTCTAGGCACTAGTCCCAGGCCCTTTTATCAACTAGATAAATGTTAACTTTATAGTAAGCCTTTTTACACAGGTTTTCTTTGATACATTTCTTAAATTTATTAAAAGGCAGAGATAAAAGAGCTTCTAGGATTTTATTAGTAGCTACTCACCGGATAGGCAGGTGGCTGCGAAATTACCGTATAATCTAAGAGGTGACCTCGGATTATTCTTATACAAATATAACTTTAAATTATAAAAGATATCGATCAAAATAATATCAATTGATATTACAATAACAAATCAATGTATATAAAATATTGTAAAAACTACCATTTGGATGCGCAACTATAGTATTTTTTTTTAATATTTGTAATTTTAACTTCCAAGTGTGTCTTTTGGGTAGGCCTAATTGTAATAAATTATTTGACTTTGATAAAAAACTATTTTAAATTGTTTAGTTAAAAATTAAAATATGCGTTTAATTAACGAGTTCAGAAGTAAAAACTAACCTAACCTAACAAAACCATACTGCCGATTAATTTATTCAAGTGATTATAATAACCAGTTTAAATAACAGTTGTGTACATCACTCATGAATAATCATTTGTTCCAGGAACATGGAGGTGATAGGTATTGTTGGCGAAGGGCGGGAGGAGACGTGGCCTCGCTCGATGCAGCCGCCACGACTTCTCATGCAGAGGGTCCACATACCTTTCACGTTCAAGGTCATGGAGAACGAGCCTATTGGATATGGTGGTAAGACCTTTGTTGAATTTTGATAAGAAAGTTCAACAAAACAAACAAAAGACGATCGTTCTACACAAACAAAACAAAAAACCCAGTGGCGCTACAAACATTTTAGGTCTAGGCCTCAAATTTCTGTATCTGTTTCATGGCCATTTCTCAATCTATTAGCGTACTTGACACACGCCGTCGACTTTTTTGGGTCTAAGGCAAGCCGGTTTCCTCACGATGTTTTCCTTCACCGTTCGAGCTAATGTTAAATGGATACAGAAAGTCCATTGGTGCACAGCCGGGATCGAACCTACGACCTCAATAATGAGAGTCGCACGCTGAAGGCCTGCACTGCTGCTTTGAGTTTACACAAAAACACAAATTTATTTATTTATTTATGTAGAACCTCTATAAGTCGAACATCAAGGGAGACGCCAAAAAATTCGAGTTATAGAGTTTTCAACTTATGGAGGATTTCGACTTAGGCGGATTTTGATTCGACATAAAGAGTTTGAGGTTTAAGTTTTTAGTTTACGTTTCACTGCACTCATGTTAACTGTTGTACTAATTGATGTGTATTGCAGTAGAACCAAACTACTTCTGACAGTATTTAAGTCGAAAACAAATGACTGGCTTAGCTAAATTTCCAAGGGAATCAAAATTGAACACCTGACACAAAGCAAGCAAACACGTGTTTCCATGAGTCATAAATTTATTATTGTATACTCCTAAAATGTTTTCTAAGAAACAATAGTGTACTCACATTGGCGGCAAGTTCTTAAAGTCGGTAACTTATTTTTGTTCGAACAATAGAGATAATAAATTCCAAATGATCAAGTTGTAAAGGTTGTAAAATAAAACGTTCCTATGTTCGAGATACAGAGGTCAAATTTAATTTTTCGAGTTATAGAGTGAAAATATGTACCAAAATGGCTTGGAGGGACTCGGTGATTATTTCGATTAACAGAGGGTCAAGATTTCAAGTAATGGAGGTTTTGGTGTTTTAAGGGAAGGGAACAAAACATTTTTTCGAGATTTGGAGGTTTTTGACTTATCGAGGTTCGACTTAACGAGGTTCTACATATATATAAGTCCCTAACAGCTTGTAGCCAATGCGATAGTGGTGTAACTCAATTATCGTAACTGATAACATATAAACTATTTTCGAAACGATCGATATGTATTAAGCCAACGCCTTTTTTAAGGGGGCCTTATGCCACAAATTCGTTCTGCCCATAACTGCAAATAACCTTCATTTCCGCCGTCTCAAATAGCCGTTCGGTACAAATAAACTGATTTCTTTGCAGAATATTAGGATTAATAATAACTCCCAATTCGATTGGGAATTCTTAGTAGTCAATTGATTCGATAATTCATTAACTGATAATCCAAACATTCTCCGACATACATATGGATATTTGTACATTGTGTTAAACAAAAGACGGTAATTGCAATCTTGTGAAAGGTGTGAGTTAAAACACCACGGAACAAATGAAGATAGATTTATAAAGTAGATACCGCATGTATAAATCAAATTTATATAATATTGATAACTATGTACAGTGTACCCTTATGAACGACAAAATTAAAAAAAAAGGAAGATCTTCATTTGAATTCGTATATGAAGGGCAATGGGTATGGTGAGAAACTCCGCTCTTTTTAATTTTTGGTTAAGAAAAATTGTATGACACCATGCTTTGTGTAAAACAAAAAAAAAGGGTGCGTGTACTCATGTACGCGCGTAAGAAGTGATACTTCTTTGGCATTATTAAAAATAGTTTTTGATTGCATGCAAATAATTAATTACAATTAAATAATCAAAGACTGGAAAAGGAGTCATTATAGTCAATAAAGTTTAGTTTACATTTGAAACTTTAAATAAATAAATATTTGTTTTTATTCTCTTACGTTAAGTGTAACATAAATTCTATTAAGTTAAAAGTATATATTATTATATATTTAGAACATCTCTACCAAACACTAAGATGTATGGTGTAGCTTTGGCAGTATTGCACAATATAGCCATTGATTTAAAAGAGGAACCTATCTCTGATGATGATGAAGAGACCCTGCCCTCACTACCATCAGTGCCCTCATCTCTCTTCTATTATTATTCGAATGTTGTTTTTAAATTATGTCCAATGCCGTAGCATCTTGTGTGGGCAACTTCATTCTGTTAATTTTGTGTCACGGTGCGCGCGCATCGTAAAATTTCACTCTCATCAATTTTTCATAACGCGCCTAAAGAAGTATAACTTCAAAAACTTGGCGAATAAAAAGAGTGGCGGAGAATTTATTGCCAGTTCTACGCCCTTGATTTGAGGACTGGCAGTAAATGTAAAATTAGGAGCATTCCATATATTTTTCTTTTTTTTGACGTTCATAAGTGTATATTGTTTTACCTAAATGAATAAATGATTTTGACTTTGACTTCTACTTACTTCTTCACCATCCGTAAACATCTCTCTGCTTAACCGTAAACTCATGCACTCGTGCAGCTACTTTTTCGCAATAAAACTCTCTCTAATAAGAGGAAGCTATAGAAGTGTGTTTCGACATTTTTAGTATAAAACTTGTTTCAAAATTTGTATTTAGCACAATCGTGCGAGTTGTCTTAGACTTGTAAAAACAATTTTCAATTCGCTATTGTTCTGCAGTAATTCAAGGTTTACGTGATGATTGAAATGTAGTTTTATTGATATAGCGTGGAAATATTTTAAATGTAAATCAGATCAATTTATATCTAAATTAACTGTACCAAGTCATCAATGATTTCGTTGTGATAGGACTAAGGGAGCGTTCATGTATTACGTAACGTATTTTGGGAGGGGGGGTCCTTTTGTAAAACGTTACGATGCGGGGCGGGGATAAAATTACGCGTTATTGTTAATATTTTATTTTTCACCACATAATAGTAACTAAAGAGTTATTCACCACATAATAGTAACTAAAGAGTCACTAGGTGGTCACGAAACGTTTTACTATACTTGGGTACTGAAAAACGTTACGGCGAGTTACATGGGGGGAGGGAGGGTCAATAATCTCCAAAAATTTTATGAAAAGGAGGGTAACTCCAAGCAACCACTGTAAGAGAAATATATTAAATTAGATATGGTAGGCAAGAAGTTCAAAATACATATTACATATAGTTAGTTATAGTAAACAGAAACAAAAAACAAACTAAACTAAAAAAGGATACATGAAAAATAAAAAGTGCACATGAATCACGATAATTTAAGATCAGTCTCACGTCAGTTAGTAGTTAGTATGAAAGTTAGGGATACGATGTGGACAGGTAATGTTTGTACAGAAGACATTTAAAGGAAGATAGAGAAGGAGCTAAGCGAATAGGGACGGGAAGTGAATTCCATAGCCTAACTGCAGAGACCTTAAAGGATTCGCCAAGAAAGGAGAAGTTATGAGATAGGATTTCAAGGATATAGTTTTCGGAAGAGCGTAAGGTATAGTTATGGGCTCCCATAAATTTGAAATCATTTTTGCGATAGGAAGGAGTTTTACGGTTGAACAGGTTGGAATATAAGAGATGGAGAACATGAGCATCACGTCGCTGACGAATGGGTAACCAGCCTAGCCGCTTACGGAACGCAGAGATATGGTCGTACTTTCTTAGACCGAATATAAATCAGATACAGAAATTTATTTACTTGTGTTTTCTTATCTATCCCCCCTCCTCCTAAGCAAAGCTCTCGAAAATAAAAGTGCTTACGTAATACTTGAACGCCCCGTTTGGGCTAAAATATACTATTTACAATTTTGTAGAGTTCTTAGACCAAAGGTTGTACATTTAGATAATTCTTAAATGCGTTCTCGAACCCGTAATACCCGCAAAAAGTGTTTATAATATATAATGTAATAACAGGTACAAGGTCCTTACATATGAAATTGACGTTGGATATTGGATAAAATAATATATGACAAAGCATAGTATAAATTCGTGTCTTCCCCCTATTTCCGCTAGCTTGATTATGTATATTGGCCCAATTATCATACCAGGCGTACTGGGCTCGTAGACTCTGAACATATCGTAATACATAATGAGTAATATTGCTTACAAAAATTGTTTCAATCGTAAAAATTTGAATT
This sequence comes from Pieris macdunnoughi, assembly GCA_905332375.1. Lineage (NCBI taxonomy): Eukaryota > Metazoa > Arthropoda > Insecta > Lepidoptera > Pieridae > Pieris > Pieris macdunnoughi. Next base: position 1,255,155 of record CAJOBZ010000022.1, on the reverse strand, counting down.
TGACGTCAAGCAAGCCTTCATGAATATAATTCCCGAAGTAGTAAGTATTTCCGGACCAATTCGACTTAGGGTCCTTCAAGAAAAGAGCTTATCAATTCTTAAAAGACCGTCAACGCATTCGCGAGCCCTCTGGCATTGAGAGTGTCCATGGGCGGTATCACTTAACATCAGGTAAGCCACCTGCCCGTTTGCCCCCTGTTCTATAAAAAAATTTAATAAGAATGATGATTATACGGGAGCTTATCATAAAACTGCATCCAGGATATTATGGCATATTATGCTAGAAATCGTTCTATGTGCATGTTAATAATAGATCATATATTATAGTGGGCTTTTATTCGCAACGGCTAGACCAATTCGAGTAATATTTTGATGAGTAATGAAGAGAATAATATTTTTAAAAATTTGAAAAATTTTGATTTATTTAATACTTAGGTTTTTATTTCGGAAAAGCGAACAGTCTCTTTGGGTTATAATAGCAAAATGTTTCAAATGTTTCTGTGTAGCTACTAATAAGGTAAGCTAAGTAAAAAGTCATATTAAGGCGAAACGAATACGCGAGGACCGTTTCAAATAAAGAACAATTTACTGCAATATTGTCTGTAATATGATATCATTTCAGGTGTAAACTGCTGTGTGTCGTCAACAGTCCGTTATTGGCACGCGTGTTGGTGGGGCGCACCCGTCCGGGACCTTCACCAGACCCTTTGGGGGACCCTGCCGGAGATACTCGCTTCAAATCACTTGAATTTTACAAGGTATGTTTAATGTATATTGAGTAGAAAAAAAAACATCGAATATCGAAGCTCTGGATTCCTAACTCCACAAGTGTTGTAACTACCAGTCTATCAAGAGCATCAACAAATCCGGATTGCGTTCAAACCCTGTAAAGCAATGATTTTTTTCTGGCTAGCTATTCTGACCTGAATCATGTTTTCTTTTCTTGTCCTAAATATGACCATTCTTCCTTATATACTTCTTTAATATCTCTCTGTTCCCCTTCCTACCAATATTTCTTTACTTCTTCGAGATTTAAATCCCCTTATATTATTATAAGTACGTATGTTTATTGTAAATAATAACATTAAACTATAATTTTAATTTAGTTTTCCCTTTATGTAACTATTCTGATTTTTTTTTTGTAAATTTAATGCGTTTTCAATCATTTATGTTATGTCGCGATTAGTTTCCTTCGTTTTTTATTATTCATAAACTGTAAATAATTAAAACAGCTATTTATAAAAATCTTATACTTGACGCTGGCTAATGCACAAACCGTGCCAGAGCCATAAAGAGAAAAAAAACGTAAAAATTAGTTAAATTTATTTTGTTTAACCCAATAACAAAATAAAAGTTGCGCGCAATAATAATGTAATTAAAATTAATAAGGCGTTTTAATTAAACACAATATTTGCAGCAGGCCGTTTATTAGTTCGGTGGCGTGCGATTCTTTATTGGTGTCCCAATTTGCGAAATTGCAGCTGTCTGGTAGACTAGCACCCAAAGTATTATACCTTAACATATAGTATGTAAACATATATTTATATTATAAGGTTGAAGGGTTTATTTCAGGACATTGTCAAACTATGTGTGTGGTGTCCATTTATCGTGGAACTAAAACATCTTTAGGTGAAACAAAGTCAAAAGTCAAAAATCATTTATTCATATAGGTAACACAATGTACACTTATGAACGTCAAAAAAGATTTACTGCCAGTTCTCAAATAAGAACAATAATATAAACTAGAGTCTTCGGACTGATTCGTTCAGAATAATTTGTATGTAACTGTATTAATTTTTATTATTGTCATTTATGGTTGGCCCATGACCCAATACCATACATTTATGGTATGTAGCATTCATTACATTTAATGCTACACAATTTTACTGTTGCGGGGTGTTTCGTGTATAGCAACATTTACATTATACTCCTTAATAGTTGTGTGTTATGATCTGTGGTGTTCAAGATCTGTTACGTGAAAAAGATAAATAAATCACTCGCCTGGCAATGTTAGCCCATGGGCGTCGGTGACACTTAACTTATGCTCTAGTTTGTGCGCTTGCAGTCTCTGCTATTTTATAGCCCAATGACAACTGACATCTGACAAGGCCGCAATTTCTTTTCTTTTATAGTAAGAAATTCACCTGATGTTCGCTCTTATCTTCTAGATGTTTTTTAACATGATGTTAAATATGTTGACATCCGCCGGGTGACGTTTTTTAATTATCACCGGCCATTTTTAGTGGTTACATATTTACGAACTTTTTGACAGGTAAACGTGAACAGTTTACTTAAGTTATTTTTTGAAGTTCCAAGCATATAATAAATACTCAGTTTAAAATTAACGATTCTGTGAAACATATGCACTGATAAAGGCAAGGTTTTTATTATGATTACAAAATATTGAAATAAAACAGGTTTATTAATCATTACTGGCTTCGCAGTGGATATGTTAAAATATTTTAGAAATAAATATGGCCCCAAACTTTTCCCTTGTTCCCTTCCGATTTGTTAGCTCGATTGCACTGTATCTTTATTATATTACCAAATAGTTAGAGAAAAAACTATAATGACGAAGGTCTGGCCGTCGGCCGTCACTTACTGAGTTTAGCGATCTTGATGTTAAATGATTAATTTGTACCTAGATTGCTAATGCATTATTTTATTATTACGTTTTCTCAGTCCCGTGAAGCTAGCGTGATGTTTGGTTCTCGTGACACAAACAAAATCACCAGATTATCTATTTTTAAAGCGAATTGAAAAATGCAAAGCAATTTCGCACATATTTGTTCTTGAGCATACACCCATCTCTGGCATTTGCGGTATTTGTCGTACAAATTATATTTACATTTTTGAGACGAGCGACCTTGGGAATGTAGACTGCGAAGATACACTTGTTTTCTTTTGCTCATTACTTAGGATTTTATGTTCGTAAATTTTGTGTTATTTGGTATTTATTCAGTCTTACTGCGCTGGCGCAGCGACCCAAAGTGAACCTTGGTCGTAACTAGAGCACAACACCGCATCGGTCCTTCACCACTTTCCAGCTCACCTTGACTCTGCCGACGGCCGGCCGAGATACGCTTTTTTTACAATCCTATATTTTTCCATTCATGATGACCAGGGTTGGGTATGCCTATCAGGTCCTCGATTTCCTCGTTTTTCTTCTTTCGACCGTAGAGTAATATCTTCTAATACATACAATTCTCGTGTCACAATATTCGTTCCCATACTCCTCCGAAACGGCTCGACCGATTCTTATAGAATTTTGTATGCATATTCAGTAAGTCTGAAAATCGGCTACTATCTATCTTTCAAACCCCTTAATTTTAAGGGTGGTCCACCCCTAAATTTTTATTTCTATTTTTAGATAAATTTTTTGATATAAATATATAATAAATTATAATTTAAATAATATTTTTTTTATGATACAACATACAAAAATACATACAACCCTTAATTTTCACCCCTCTACGATCAACCCCTATTTTTTATTTGTTAGTTAAGAACTTAAAACTTGAACTCTGAGGTTTAGATAGAGAAAAATCACAGGAGACCCTAAAAAGTTTTCATTCTGGAAAACGGAACAGTCTCTGGGGTAGCATAGTAAAATATTCCATGTTGGTATGTACTAAAAAGGTAGGCTAAGTAAAATCACATTAAGGAGAAATTAATTTCGCGGGGGCAGGTATTATTTATATAATATTAAGTGTCGGGACTTCACCCTAGTCGTAATATGGTTGCTTTTCTGGAATAATGGTCAGACAATAGATAAAAGAGCGTAGGATTGCAATTCTATTTATTACTCGTCGTCTGTAAAATATAAAGCAATTGTACACTTAATTATATGCGATACATTGACACGTGTTAAAAAAATTGTCTAGACAGTTGCGCCCTTCTCACTAATGAAACAATAGCTTTATATATATAATTGTACTGTACTTGTTTATATCACTGAACTCCTCTTAAAGGACTGGACCGATTTGAATGAATTGTTCTGATGCATTTGAGTGGCGCCCTGGATGGTTTAGATTCACAAATCGAATAATAAATAAAAAGTGACTAAAAATATTGTTTATCAACACGCATTAAGATAAAATTAAACAAATATTATTGATTATAACGATTTGTTTTTAGAAGAATAGTTATTAGAAAGAATAATGTTTCCTTGCTGATCGTGACGCTTAGACACGAGTTACCGTTTGAAGACAGAGATGAAGTATATATGTGTATAGTACACAGCAGAGTACTAATGATCAAGTCAGACAATTTATCTCGTATGACGGCGTCGATTTGACAACTGAGAGTTTTTGACAACAGAGATGGAGCACTGAGGCGCGCCGGCCCGTAAAAACAATTAGTTATGTAAAACATTAAATTAATGTAATTTTATCAATTTTTGCTGAAATGAATTACTTGGCTTGCTTTAAAATATATCGTGTAAATTTCAAAATCATGTTCTATATACATTTTCGTCATAAAATGAATTCAAAGTGTAAAAAATTGGCTATGTTTGGATTTTTTTTATCAAGCGCAGTTATTTAAATCGGGTATCGATATTTCAAAATGGATACATAAACTACTCAACTCCACCATATATTTTGATCCATTCTACATACTTCAAGGAACGATGACGAAAAATGGAAAGAAACAATGTACTTTTTTACACGCTTTATATTAGCTTCACCTGTATGCATGTAACCGACTCCTTCGGACTCGATTTTGACCCACTTTTAACGGACATATTTAATTCAAACTTTGCGCACCTGGCAAAGATCGATGACAATGCAATAATCCGAAAAAAAAATTAAAAAAATTAAAAAATTAAACTAAAAAATAAAAAATATTATTTATTGTAGTTTGGCGACCGTATAGGTCCTTAAGTGTGACTTCCGTATGCTAAAAACGTATGACATTTTAACATAGTTCGTCCTAAGCCTCGTTTCTAAGCCAGTCTTTTCTTTATAATACATATTTAAATTTGATTATTATTTACATATAATTATTGATCGTATAGCTTAGCCTACAATGGAAGCAGGTGACATGGTCACGAGATCAATGTACTTTTGGCAACGTCCGCAATGGCGTCTTAATACTCGCTTACTTATGAGTAAATTATAACCGTTATTTGAGTGAATAATTAGTTATTAATGAGGTACCGATACTGTTTGGAATTAAAATAATGCTGGAAATACCGGATGTATTTTTTTTCTACTTTCCCCGTAGAGGGATATGTGGAATTCACACTCTCTGGAAGAGAAGTTTCATCTAGAGTACTTCCAAACCAAGTCCTGACTGCGTCTGATTTATTGATTATTTTTAAAGGTAATCTGTGCCGACAAACCCCTATGGCTGGATTACGCAGTTCGTTCTCGTTCTGGTGAAATATATTTTCGTATATAATTTAGTTTCAACCGGAATTTCACTGTAACGGAGTATATTCACGTATTTTTTTATATATATAAAAAAATACGTGAATATATGTATAAAAATACCAGTCATAATCCAGCCTATTAGTGCTTTTTTCGCTGCGAATGGAACCCAGAACCCCACTCAGATATAAGTGTTATACTTCATATGTGTTACCCATTAAGTCGTGAATGCGAATTATGTCAATAGATATATTTGTGAAACGAAAAAATAACAAAAATAGTAGGTATAACAAATGTCAAGAATCAACTAAATTTAGCTTTGGATTTTATCTTAATTGACAAATTATGCACATATGTATATGCATTTAATTATTCTTTTGATTGGCTGTATTTCCGGACTTTACTTAAATTAAAAAATAAGCACGATTTATAAAAAAATATTACTTAATCCAATTTAATATATAAGAGAGTGTATACGGGCAAGTCACAAAGCGCACTGCCGTACGCACTACTTCCAAGTGATAATAATATATATGTATAATGTATATAATATATAATAAACATCATTATTTATAAATCGATCTTCATCCCGGTTCCAACGAATACGTATATACAAACTCAAACTAACTTTATTCAAATAGTTAACCAAGTAGGTACACTTATGAACGTCAACACAAAAGATGTTAAATTGATTCTAAATTTACTACCAGTTCGCAAGTCAAGGGCGTAGTGGGCAAGAAGAGCTGGCACGAAACTCTCCGCCACTCTTTTCATTCACCAAGTTTTGAGTTATATAAATTGTTTGTAATAATATTATAATAAATAAAATAATAAATCAGTGGCGCTACAACCTCTTTAGGTCTTGGCCTCAGATTTCTGAATCTGTGTCATGATCATTTTTAAATCTTATAGGCAAGTAGGTGATCTTCAGTGCCTGACACACCGTCGAGTTTTTGGGTCTAAGACATGTCGGTTTCCTCACGATGTTTTCCTTCACCGTTCGAGCAAATGTTAAATGCGCACATAGAAAGTTCTTTGGTGCACAGCCGGGGATCGAACCTCCTCAGGTATGAGAGTTGCACGCTGAAGCCACTAGGCCAACACTGCTATAATATACACAACTCTTATTTTAAACTGAATTACCCTAATTTAAACACTTTAAAATTAAATGTGCCACGGCTACCAGTGTTGCAATCATCAAGTCCAGACAGATACTAGCAATTTAAACGCCTTCGAAAATAATGATAAGATAAGCAACGTTTAATTTTTTTCTCTTTAGAACAGATCTTATTCTTAAAAGGACGCCCACGCGCTCGAAAGATCTTTAGCATTGAGTGTCCATGCACGGCGGGACCCCCGTATATAATTAATATACCATGACGATGTGGCAATTGTACTAAATTATATGGAATATGTAAAATATAGTATTTTTTAATTAACTTACCGCTCCAACATTTCTTTTTTTATTATTTAGATGTTTTTTTTTAATAAAATAGGGTGGAAAAAATTGGAAGAGGTCTTTCGCCGGATAGGGGTCGCATCTTAGGGTACTATAATTTTATTTATATCTATTTTTGTTAAATGTATGCCAATAAGATGTGGATATATAAGTGATATATTAAAAAAGCTTATTATTATTATTATAATTCTCGATATTGCATGCAACTGAAAAGTCGCAGGCTTTTATGTTTTTATGGCAATAAATAAAATTATTATTATAATATGTTTCGTGTGTACCTACTATAAGAATGGGAAAATTGTGTAATGTCTACCAGTGTTTTCCACTCATGACGTACAATTCATTCACAAATTTAGTACGATTACTCACTTGGGGAAACTAGACGTAATCATAAATAATGTTGCGTAAATTAAACATGGTCATGGACAATTTTTCACGTTTCATCGTTCTATGCGCAGGCGCAAGACGTGCTAAATGAGAAATTGGTCTGCCTCCATACTGAGTTTTCCGATTAATTAATGCCAGGAAGAGATCGCTAAAACGATAAAACACCTATTATTGTATTGCTTCCTTTTTAGACATAACATTTATTACTATCGAAACACACAAAATAAAAATAATACTAATCAAAAAAGAAAAGGAATAAGGTACATGGCCCTGGCTCAGCATTATGCTGTGGAGCAGACGTGTTCCACAGCGCTGGTCATTCTACCAGAGACCACAACAGTTAGTTTGCGCCTCAGACGCAAAAAAGGAAAAAGAATGTAATAGTTAAAATAAACAGTGTAAGTAAAGAAGTCTTGGAAGATTTGTGTGTACAAGTAGTAAATCGTCGCTGTACGTAATAGTTAATAAAAAATAAGAGTAATTGTTACTAAAACTACTATAAGAAATAGATAAATACATATTTTTGCTTTGTTTGTTCATGTTACTTGATATAAAAATATACAATAAATGAATAAAAGTAGTAATAACTACGATTTCCCTTACTGTGAGTGGTTTTGTAGAAAGAGCAGAAAGATACAGGAAAAGTAAGAAAGTCTATATGTAGTTATAAGTAAACAATAAGATAGAAAATGTATAAATGAAGGTGTTTTCATAAGCTGAATAAATTTATACATAAGAGTAAGTTTCTGCTATTCACAATAGTAAATACACAATACTTAAATAAAAATATAATATTTCGGTCATGTGTTATCATTTGATGCAAGGTGCGTGGTTATAATTTCGTTATATTACCTGTGACATATCTTCCAATTTATGGACCCGATGGATGTTACCGTCAATTTTAACTATGTTACAAATTACTATACTTTAATTTACCCTAAGATGACGCTTTGCACTGACGGAATAAAGATGTCTTTTGACGCATTAGTTAGTTATTACCTATATGTTACCTCTTGTCATTTCATTTATTGTTTCCTGTTTTGACCGCTCTACGCCCTTGACTTGCGAACTGGTAGTATTGTAAATTTAGAATCAATTTTATATTTTTTCTGTTGACGTTTATAAGTGTACTTGGTTACCTATGTGAATAAAGTTATTTTGAGTTTGAGTTGAGTTTGTTAACTGTGCCGGCTTTGGGATATTTTTTTTATTTTCTAAATAAGTTAGAATTATAATGGTGAAAGAATTTTTGAAATCTGTTTAGTAGTAAAGGGCCGGCAACGCGCAAGCCTCTGGCAATGTGAGTCTATGGGCGTCGGTGTACTTATCATCAGATGAGCCTCGTGCCCGTTTGCTCCCTGAAATAAAAAGAATAGTTTTCATGTATATTCCTTCATATACAAATCTTACCTTTATATTAATTATATGTAGCACTGAAATAATTTTTATACTCAGTTCTGTAGTGGTTTTATTACATACAGAAATACAAATCTTATATCTCTAATATTTGTATAGATATTTTATTCAGATTCAGAGTTGTTCAGATCAGTATGACGAATAATCTTATCAGAATTTCAAAACGGCAACTTGACCTAGGTGAATGTCGGCGTTATTTATAAACTGCTGTTTGTTCTACGTAGCTGTTTCAACACTGTTTTCTTTGTTGTACAAATGTTATTTTTAATAAATAACGGAATGCTTCAAATGTAAAATGTTAATTAATTGTATTGTGTGTGTTATGCAAATGTTTTTCTTTATTTGAAAAACATCGATACAATTCGTTGTTTTTTTTTTGAAAATAAATAATAAAAATCAGTGGTCCTACAACCTTTTTAGGTCTGGGCCTCAGATTTCTGTTTCTGTTCCATGATTTGTCAATCTAATAGGCAAGTATGTGATCAGCCTCCTAAGCCTGACACACGCCGTCTACTTTTTGGGTCTAAGGCAAGCTGGTTTCCACACGATGTTTTCCTTCACCGTTCGAGCGAATGTTAAAGAAAGAAAGTCCATTGGTGCACAGCCGGGGATAGAACCTACGACCTCAGGGATGAGAGTCGCACACTGAAGCCAACAGGCCAACACTGCTCAGTGTTTAAACAGTTGAATATTTTATTCGTTAAATAACTTAGATCGTCCCAATACAAATCCATTATGTTGTGGCTTTAGTTTAAATTCCCGCCGCGTCAGGTATTCTTATCTTTATATATATATATATAATTCTACTGTGTCTATGTCACTGAAATCCCCTTAAACTACTGGTATTGTATGCGTTTGTGTGGCGCCCTGGAATCTGGATGGTTTAGATTCACAAATCAGCCCGGCAGATGACGCTGCAGTACTTTCATACTTTGTTTAATATCCGAATCGCTTAAAATATAGTGCAGGACGTCTGTTGGGTCCGCTAGTAGCATATAAATTCTAGATTTGTAAACCAATATTGTGAATAAGTCTCTCTCTTAATACGTGCAATTTAATAAGCTAATATACTTACATGGACTAAGTATAGTATAAGTTTTAAACGTCCCGGTGGACAGAAAAACTATGTATACTACTAACTATATATACATAGTTTATAATAACACTATTGTAAACTTCTTTTTTTTGATAAAATAAATAAATGTCGACGAATTGACGAATCCAAGTTAACCGAACAAAACTTTTTCAAATATTTCTTTTGAATTTCGAATTATTTTAACTTTGAATGATCGCTAATCAATGAATGTTCAATCAATTTTCATATACACGCAATTGTTCTGTACATTCGTGACTTGTTTGAGACATGTTTGTTAATTTAAATAAAGATTGAGCCCAGGACTGTTTGACCTTACGCGAACTTCATTGTCTTAACGTCGAGTGAGGAAGGTGACTAATGGTACTTTTAAAGTTACGTTTCACGTATAAAGCGAGAAGCTCCACGTATCACCTCGACGTCCGGCGTTCCACAACTGAGCGTTTTCTAAGGCAGTTTTTGCCGCGCACCACCACTATGTGGAACCAGCTGCCTACAGATGTATTTCCGAACCAATTCGACTTAGGGTCCTTCTAGAAAAGAGCGTACCAATTCTTGAAAGGCCGGCAACGCACTTGCGATGTCTCTGATAATGTAAGTGTCTTTCACTTAACATCAGATGAGCCTCCTGCCCGTTTGCCCCGTTATATATATAAAAAGATCATATAACTATTAAATATAATGTCCTTTCCACTGGTCACTTGGAAATGTAATTACGTGACCTCGGCCCCTATAAGGCTATGAAGAAGTTCTTATTTATATGAAACTATGAATCACATCCTTCAAACAGGTATATAATATAATTCATTTATAATTTTAATTGGTTTTAAGGAATCCAATACAATTGTTATGTATTTGATTTATATCACGGGAAAGTCCTAACAATATAGGTTTGTTGAAGTATTAATGATGTTAATTAAATAAACAATTTACTAATTATATTTTGATCTTGACATTTAACACTCGCACGTGAAGGAAAACATAGCGATGAGACCGGCATAGCTTTGACACAAAAATAAAAGGCGTGTGTCACAGAAAGCTGATTCCTAAGAAAATATTATCAAGATAGTTCTAGACTCAATAGTTAATCAATTGATAAAAAATTAAGTACACATATTGAATTCGCGTTTTATTAACGGGAGTTTGTTCGCGTTTTTAATAGTGAGAATTATCATATAAATAAAAAATTGTAAAATTAAAAATATTTGCGTTCCTTAATTATAAAAACTAAAACACAACATGCAAAATGTCTGAAAGAGATAAATAATGCTGCGTTATCTGTGGGATTGTGAATACAGTAATAACCTTATATGTCCTATGGCCTTAACGATAACTCGATAACTGCAACACAAAAATAAAAATATTTAATTTTTTTAATGTATGAAATTCATATAAAAAACATCTGCCGCTCTAAGTATACAAACAAATATTTATGAGGTATTATATAACATGTATAGAAATCATAACTTTTGCAATCGGAATTGATAGTTTATTTACTAAGCCTTGCAGTTATCGCTGGCAGTGAATCGAGTCGGGCATTGTTTCGCAATCAGTTGTGAAACGCTCTTAGATGCACCGTCTCGCTCCAACGAGTGGGCGGAAGTGTACCTACTGTGTTATTTTGTTATCCTATAGATTGTTAATGTGCTGCCCGAGTTCGTAGGTTCAATCACCGGCTGTGCACCAATGGACTTTTGAATGTGCGCATTTAACATTCGCTCGAACGGTGTAGGAAAAGATCGTGAGGAAACAGTCAGGACTTAGCTATTAAATTGACAAATGATCATGAAACAAATACAGAAATCTGAGGACCTAAAAAGATTGTAGCACCACTGATATTTTTTTATTACTTCCAACCTTATAAAAACAGATATTTTCAACATTCAAAATAACTAAAATTGACTTAAGAATATAACCTATGTATGGTTCAGTAAAAATTAAATATAAAGTTCAGTGTTTGGTTGGAACCCCCAGCTTTTGGTATTCAATCTAAGCTGTTTATCGCAGAGTTTAATAAAAGCGTTCTTTTTTCAAAAATCTACGATGAGTCCTACCATATCTTTTTTTCAAGATTATCGTCGGTACTAAGGCTTACTTTCCCCTCTAGAATCGAGACTAGCGCTAGTGTAATAGAATTAGACATCAACAACATAGGTACTTAAGTATAATTGTTTTTATAATCAGCGTACAAAACTAACCTATGCCAAAATTTCTAAGAAAGACACCTGAGGTCTTAAACAGCCGTCTCGCCTTTGTTATTGTTAATTGCATTAACACGTGTTCCATTATATTTAGATTACATTGCCTGTAGGAAATTTTGGTCTCAGTTACTAAACGCGCCATCGTCACCTATCTATTATATCTATATAAATTATTGTAATTGGTTAAATTTGGTTTTTTTTCTCTTCCCTCGCTATAACGAAATCTCTCTATAGCGAAAGGAAATACTCGGTCCCTTAAAATTCGTTATAAAGAGTTATTGTAAATAATGCTTTTAGCGTCTACATTCAATTTATCGAATCTATGTACATTATAATTAAATTGTTCTGTGTCAAATATATAACAATGAAATATTATCATTTCGAAGTGTGACTTCTATATGAAAAAAAAATTATGTTATCGACATTAGTCAAACTTGTGTAATTGAAATCATTTTGCAATTACCTAATTTAAAGATAACAGTTTAATGACAAGATAAATTAATTTTAAAGTTTAGTTTACTTCAAAACTTGCTTATGTAAATGCATTATTTGCATAATGTGTCGACTGAACAAGTTAACATAACTATTTGATATTGCGATTAGAACCTATTAAAATTTGGCCATCTACTGCCAAAGTTGGTATTTGCATAGTATTCAAAACATTGAGGGCGCTTGCTGTGTTTTGTTCTCATTATAATGTAAGTGCGTTCTACTGTTTCTTGACATTTTCTTTCAATATGTCAAGTAAAGCATGTCTTACAATTTTCTTGTTAACCAAAAACTTGGCGATTAAAAATAGTAGCGGAGTTTCTTGCCAGTTCTTATCGGTACGTCCTTTAAGAAATGGTAGTAAATTGAAATGCTGATCTTCCTTTTTATATTTTATTGAGTTATTAACCGGGGCTTTGCCATTTGGTCATGATTTTATGGCGGAGTACCTTAACGACTTGCCTAAAAAGGATAAGCTGTGAGATGGAATTTCCAAAATACATCTATTAGAGGAGCGTAACATATACATAGTTTATTGCCAGTTCTTCTCTGCCGTTCTACGCCCTTGATTTTAGAACTGGCAGTAAATATAAAATGAAAAGCATTTAATGTATATTTCTTCTTTGACGTTCATACGTGTACATTGTGTTACCTATATGAATAAATAATTTTTGACTTTGAGATTTGAATTCATGTTAACTTTAGTGTATATATTTACATTTATTTTTTTCATTTCCCTGTTCACCTTTGTATCATTTTAACCTTACCATTTAAATTAAATAGAAATTATTAATTCGTGCTAGTCTTACAGATTAATCACGAATATTTTCCAATTTTCAGAAGTAACCCCCACGACGAGAGGGTTCTTAAGCTGTCATCTGATGACGCACTTCAGCTAGGCCCGCCGCCTAGGAGCTGCTACCCTCTGGTGGTTATTCTGGCACGAGATCAGAGAGACACGGCGGAGCTGAGGCCTGATGATACGGTGAGTCAAGAAAATTATCAAAACGATTTATTTGGCTATCAAGCTATCATGGTATTAATGTAGATTTTGTAAAGTAGTAGTTTTTTTAATTATTTATTGTTGTTTCGCTACGTTACCCAAGACCTAATAAGCCACAAACCACTAAGCCATATAGGCGTTTCTCTATGTACGAAAGAATAAACAAATTATAGTCATAATTATTTAAGGCAGTTTTTATCTACTAAAGTATTTCCGAACCAATTCGACTTACGTTCAAGAAAAGATCGTACCATTTCTTAAAAGGCCGGCAACGCGAGCCCTCTGGCATTGAGTGTCCATGGGCGGATATCGCTTAACATCAGCTGAGCCTCCTGCCCGTTTGCCTCCAATTCTATAAAAAAAGACTTTCTAGGACACTATTTTACAAAATCCTGTTACTATACAAAAATAAATTAATAATAAATATAGTTAAAAAAAACTAAAAAACACGCTTTTGAAGCACATCAAACTAAAAAGTGAAAAATAATTCCTAATTTAGGCTGAAAATGGTAATGAACAAAAAATACTGGTATTATTGTGAAAAAGCGTGGGTTGCTCGATAGACGAAAAATATGGCACAAAGCGTGTTTTTTAGTTTTTTTTAAACTATATTTATTTTCCACTTTTTAGTCCTAGCAGCAATACGTGTTGTATCAATTTAATCGTATTGCTTTGTGGACTTAAAAAAAATTTCATTGTTTTTTCGAGATAAACCTATGAAATTATTATATTGTCGCTGATTCTTTATAAGTGTACAAAGTTTGAATTAAATCTGTCCGTTCAATGTGGGTCAAAATCGAGTCCGAAGGAGTCGGTTACATACGATACGTGAAGCTAATATAAAGCGTGTAAAAAAAGGGATTCATTTCCAAAAATTTGGAATTACAGTCAAACCTGGGTAAGTGAGAACTGGATAAGTGAGAAAACTCTATAAGTGAGAGTAATAGCCGGGACCCGTCATTTTAAGCTCCCAAAACCTCTATTATCGAGAATCAGAAACTTCTGTAATAGAGAGTCGTTTTTCCCTCATGCACCTCCGTAAGTGAGACTGCTACTTATCTTTACCTCTATAAGTGATTCGGGCTTAATTTATATTATGTACTTTAGATGCTTTAGAGACGGTCGCACTTGTTGTGACTTGTTATTGCTGCGTACCTCTATAAGAGAGAAACGCTACCCATGTACCTGCATTAGCGAGAAACTCGATTTAGTGAGAAACCTCTATAAGCGAGAATGAGATTGTGCTCCCTTGAACTCTCGCTTATCCAGGTTTGACTGTAATTATCATTTATATATTAGTTTTAATGCTCATATAATTAGTAAGTATTTGGTAAGTTAGCGATAGTTATTAAGTATTAACGTTTGTTTGTCTGTTAAAGGGCGTAAAATTAGTCTTGTTATTTTTATAGATGTAAGCGATTATTGTAATGACTGTTAATAAACTCTTTTTTAAATAAATAGATACAATTAATTTTTTAATTAATTGAAACTGACGCAAAGGCGTTTTTCTTTTGGGTTATGGATGGTAATATCGTATGCAAATAAGGTTTCGATATAATTTTTAATCCATATATTTTTTCTATGGCTTCCTTAAACTGTGTTCACATTTTCTAGTTATTTATGGCTCGTGAATATTAAATGGATTACTAGAACGTAAGTAAGCCTTTTCTATGGAAAGCTACAAAGCCCATGGTCATGATCATAAATGTCATTGGATGTTTTAAGATATTTCTTTCTTAGCACGAAGCTAAGCTTAATCTAAAAAGATACTGTGGGAACCCGTTAGAAGATTTTCATTTAAGTATAGGAAAAAAATGGTGATGCCCACAATTTGGATCAATTCAATTAATTTTATATAGAACAGGGGGCAAACGGGCAGGAGGCTCACCCGATGTTAAGTGATACCGCCGTCCATGGACACTCAATGCCAGAGGGCTCGCGAGTGCGTTGCCGGCCTTTTAAGAATTGGTACGCTCTTTTCTTGAAGGACCCTAAGTCGAATTGGTTCGACTTAGGTTCCCTCAATACTTCAGTGGGCAGCTGGTTCCACAAAGTGGTGGTGTGCGGCAAATCTTCCCTGAATAACGCTCAGTTGTGGAACGGCGGACGTCGGGTATATGATTTTACTAATTGATTAAGTCTTCAACAAATAAGAACAAAAGACCCGTGTCCTGTTGAGTGTTGACATTTTGGAGTGTCCCTAGTCTGTGTCTAATAATTTATTTGAATGTTTCAGGTGGCCCTTGTGAGTATAGTTCACATAAAAGATGAGCAGTGCCCACTTCCGAGTGGAGTCATCGCGCAATATTTGAAACAGGCCAACGGACACTTATCGTGCTTAAAGGTAGCTTCGATTTTCTGCATTTGCGTTATATATGTCGCCACCAACTAGCTTATTTAGCCGTTCAATTAACAGTCTAGCCTTTTAACTAAACGGCGCCGTTTAATTAGCGGCCTAAAAGATATTCAGCCGTAGCGTTTGTTACAACATTTAATTAACTGGCTGGCTAATGCTTAGGGTTTCAAAATCAAATCAAAAAAATACGTTTATTCAATTTAGATGCTTCTTAGAGCATGCTTATAAATGTCAACAACGTTTACAAAATTCACGAAAGAGCAAGACTACGCCATCCGTTCGCAAAACTACCAGGAGGCCTTGTTCTGAGAAGAACGGGCAAGAAACTCAGCAAGTTTGCCCTCCCTTTACATTACAATTATTCAAAGGAAAATGTCATAAATCACAACGTCATTAAAATTACATAAGTAAAAAAAAATAAAAAATCTGTTCTGTGATTTACCACATTCACCATTACACACATATTCATAACACTTCAAAGATAACAAATCAAATTATAAGAATATAATTAGAACTATTGCCAAGCGTTTTTATCTTCCAGGTAGTCATTGACTGTGTAGTAACCTTTACACATTAAGGTTTTTTTGATGTTTCGTACGATACATTCTTTATTTGGCAGAAATAAAAAAGATGAAAAATACAAAAAAAAAATTCTTTTAAAATTTAATTCCTTGAGTCAAATTCATATTATTATTGCCACTACACTCTTCCATTGTACTTGTTGTTTTTCATAAAAGTTTGGAAAACACCATCAAAGTTGTGGTTTCGAGTTTGAGAGTGGCAGAAAGTGGAATTAAATTTAAATTAACAGTCAATAGGCTAGGTAACTAATCTAACGTCATCAATCCAAGTCAATTGCCTAGCTGTTTGATCAACTGGCTGAACATCTTTCAGGCCGCTAGTTAAACGGCACCGTTTAGTTAAAAGGCTAGGCTGTTAATTGAACGGCTAATTAAGCTAGTTGGCTGCGACATATCTATCGTTAAATTATTGAAAATATGTTTTAAATTTAAACCTGGGACCTTACTCTTTAACTTCCAAAAGTGATCCTGATTTTAATAATGAGTTTTGGTTCGGGATTTACTGATTTACAACTACCCTGAGTAGAGAGCAGTGTTGGCCAAGTGGTTTCAGCGTGAAACTCTTTTATTATATAATTTTAACTATTAATTATTTTATAAAATTCCAGCAATTGTATGTGTCCGGTGAGATGGCAGACGTGGACGAGGGCTATCGGGCCAAGGGCGAAGCCTTGTGCTGCGTATGCGCAGCCGCCCCTTTATCTCGCGCACTGTTACCATGCCGACATGCCTGCTTATGTGCGGGATGTTTACGTAAGTTTTTATATTATACAATTTAGCCAGGAATAGAACCCAGCCCCCCCCCAGGTATCGTCTTAGTTAGTTTTCTTTACAAAATATTTTAAATTTAGTCATTAAAAAAAGAACTGATAACGAAACAAATAATAATTAATAACTATTAACTATATATTACCTTCTAATAATGTCCTCTGATCTTATAAGGCTATGATCCCAGATCACATTTATTCAACTCACGCGCATCATTAGTATTCAATCCGTAAATCAATAGGAGTTATAGTATAGTGGTCTGTAGTGGTTTGTATGCGGCGAGTGTTGGATGTCTGTGCAAGGTTGCGGTCATGAGGTTACGTCAGCTTATTATTGCCTCGCAATTTCATTATAAAAATAAAGAAAAGGTAGAGACTTTTAAAATAAATAATTTTAATGTCTTCTACTTATTAAAATTATTTTCTAAATACCCTCACTAAACTTTTTGCGCTACCCCCACTAGCAAAGGCAATTCAATAAAATTATTTTGAGTTACCAATTTATGGACTTTGGCCTACTGATATATATTTTTTAAAGATTAACGTTGGAACTAGATTTTAGTTATACCTACATACTTAGCGGTAATTTGCATTCGAACATTCAAAAACACATTTAAAACTCTAAAAGCCCTAAAAAAAGTCGAAAGATGACTCCCGTATCTCAAAATCCATGACGTTTTTGACATACCTTAAACTAGATAATCCAGACATTAATTGTATGATGCATTTTTTTCTCGATATACTCCCCTGCCATTGTGTCCAGGGACTTTTTCCATCTCTTATATTTTTACTAATAATATACATTTGTTACGCGTATCGCAGGGCTGGCAAAATGCCACGGGCCCCCGACCCAAGAGATATTATGTTCTATGGATGAATGTGAAGTCTCCAAGACGCATTGGGCTAGCGTGGGGACTGCAGACCATTCCCTCTCGCCTAACAGAGGAGAACTATGGCTATTGGGACATATACAACGTGTAATTGAGTACGACTGAAAATCTCGCAGTTTATTAAAATGAAACTGAGTAGGGACGATTTTTACTGATAGGGCCCCATCAAAAGAATTTGCCACGGGCCCCAGATGGTATAGTTACGCCACTGCGCCCCGGCTACATCGGTAATATTATAATATTCATGGACGAGATGGGGCGCAATTGCTTAGGAGACCCGTTCTTTTATTTTTGTTTGCCTCCTTCAAATATTGAATAATTTTCGCGGAACCGTTTCAGGCAAGGCTTTGCATGATCGAAGCGATAGATGTAAAGTATATTACACTAGGTCACTCGGTGGTCGTTAGCTTCAAGCAATGACATTGATTTTATTCTAATCACGAATGTGCATTGAAAAAGGATGAAGATTTATTGTCAATGCTTTCCTTGAGGTTACGCCTAATATGGCGTGGTCTTTGCAAAAGATTTTTTATTTATTACTACAGACAGGGTCCCACTTTGATGACATTAATTTTAAATGAATGTTGAGAGAATAATGATAAGCTATAAAAAATATAATACTATGGACTGCAAAGCGCACCAATGCACCTATCTACCATACGCGAACAGCGAATTATATCATATTTCGGCCATACTATGCGCAGACGTGACGAGAACTTGGAGACTTTTTTTTACTTTTCATTTTCTGATAGTAATTGCAACCATATTTTTCAAAATTATTTTACGTCTTAAATGAAATTATGTAATAAATTGGAAAAAAATGGTTGCCAGCTCTCGGTCAGTAGAGTTCTTTACACCTGAGTAAACATGTATAGCCTCGTAACAAGGTATGCGTATTGCTCTGTCTTGCTTGAATCTTATCTTGTCTGCTTAAGTCCATAGAAACAGAAATAAAATAAAAATGTTTTTATTTATTGTTTGGTAATGGAGAAAGCGCTTTTCAGTTGACTGAACTATATGTAAAATGTACATTGTACATAGCGAAAATAAATTTAAATGATTTTGAAAAAAAAATACGTTTTATTTGGTGAATAATTTGAGGAGGCAATTCCTTTGTTGCACCGAGGCCTCTAGACGTATAAACATTGGGGATACGAAAAGTAAATTATAACAATGCATTAATTTACCTCAAGTTTTGGGCATTGTCAAATGTGTCAAACTTCATAGACAAAGTGGTTTGAATAGACAAGCGACTCTTCTATAGTACAACAGAAGATATATATAATGTCTATGACGCTGATTCAGATTATTAAAAATATTTAAAACAGTTATTTTTTTTTACAGCGAAGCTAGACAAATGTCCAATCTGTCGCAGCATGATCACGAGTTACTTTTGCATCAGAAACGAAGAGGAACCGCGATCAGACAAACAACAGTATCCCATTAATAGGCGACTTCTGAATCTATTTCATTATCACTAGCCTTATACAATATTTGAGCATAGATAATAAAAATAAATAAGGGTCTTGGCTCGAAACAGAATTCGACCTAAGGGGCCGTTCAAGTATTACGTAAACATTATAGGGGGGAGGGGGTATTTGATTTTCTTATTTGGTGATTACGTTAACAGTAATTATTTACTTTTTACACATATTACCCACACATTTTCTATGCTTGTAAACGAGATGCATTTCCGAGGATTCGTACAAAAATTAATACGTTTATGTACTATTATTTTGCTGCCAAGAGGAGGGTGGGTGGGGGGCGATAAATTGCAGTAAATCTG
Organism: Pieris macdunnoughi; assembly: GCA_905332375.1. Taxonomy (NCBI): domain Eukaryota; kingdom Metazoa; phylum Arthropoda; class Insecta; order Lepidoptera; family Pieridae; genus Pieris; species Pieris macdunnoughi. Next base: position 1,235,355 of record CAJOBZ010000022.1, on the reverse strand, counting down.
CTTAATAAACTAATACTTGAACCGCCCCTAATTGACGTATTTGGTGGATCCACCAATTTGATTATTGTATTTTTTTAATGTATACATTCTGATTACTCTAAAGGTTTGCGATAAAAAAGAAATTTATCGAAAATGTCATGTGTCAAAAGAGCTAGAGATGGTAACATACGATGCGCTAATCACTTTTCAAAATTAAATGGCTGACTATATGCGTCATTTTTTTTGGAAATTTACTTTAGTAATATTCTCATCGAGACGTGTAAGTAAATCAACTAATATTAAGTCACATAAACTAACATTCAGAAAGTGTCAATTGTCATCTGTCAAAGTGACATTTGATTGTTCATTTTATTCTTTTTAAGTGCGTTTTACCTGATTTGTCGTCAAGCATTTACTTAAACGTAATTCGATGACAGTTTACTCGAAGAAAATGACAGACCATGCGCCATTAATGGGCTGTGCTTTTGGGTGACTTAGCGCATGAACTTTCGCTTTTTATCCATCTCTTAAAATTTGTAAAATGTGTATAAAGCCTAATATTATCTCCATACAAGATTAAATGTTAAGGTCTCGAAAACGACTCGTTAGTTTAACTGTGAGTGAAAAATCCGTATTTTACGAATGAATTTAACGTCAGCCACATTGTGTAGACATATATTTTTTTTAATATTGCGTAAAATGAATTATAGCGCCATCTACCGTGATAATTTTTTACCTTTGCTTTCCTTTATCCTATAATTGTCTAAATTTAATGTGATGTAGTATAGATATTCAAAAGACAATGTTTGCTTGTGATATTTTGCGTGAATTTATTTGTACAAATGTTTATTTATTAGATTTTAATTCTTAATTCTTTTTGGTAGCTCCAAACTTCGAGGTCACTGTGAAGCTGTTTTAAGTTCTTTTTGGACTATCCAGTAACCCCTTTTTGGGGCATGGGTCAGATATTTTGTGTCAACGGACCTGTTTAAGAACTTCTGTGCCTGTAATCCTCAACCCGTAAATGGTACAATTTTGGTATATCCCATTGAAAACAATAAATTTTCACGTCTAAGTTTGGCGATACTTTGTGTTCAAAATGTCTCACACACAAAAAATATTTGTTTACGTGCTGTCAAAAGATAGCATTTCGAAAATTAATTTATTAACTATTTTGTGTATTAAGACATGAAGTTAATTTCCTATTTTCTCCTAAAATAAGAGTGGGTGCAAAGAATGAAACTGTGATAAATTAATGCTTTGTGAATTTGCTTTGTATGTGTACATATAACATATATTATTACCATAAGTCGCTTACTAATATAATATAGACCACTGCTCATATAACTTTAGACTCGCTTAGACGTGTGCTGTCCACCACTGGCGCCTTAAAACTGTCATTTTATTCGTTAATTAAGAAATTAAGTTTCATATCTACAAATTATTTTATTTAAATTTTTGTTCGTTGACATTACAATAATCTTACAAACTGTTTGAAATAAATAAATTCATTTATAGGAACACCTGAACGAAGTCACGGGCGTTAGCTAGTAATTAATTTATTATAACAAGTGCTATATACATATGTCAGAAACTTAAGGCGCTTCTGGTGTGTTAAAAACAGCTAATAGTTTCACTTTATCTCATACTTTTTTTAACACTACCCTCTTAAAAACCTAATTTATCTAGCTCTGATCTGTCTACATAATAGACAGAAGACAAATATACTTTAGTTATCTGAGTAATAATTTTTAAAAAGAGGGTGCCTCGTAAGAAATTGTCATTTCCGTGACTTCTTGATTGTAATAAAATGTAAATGAAGTCTTCCAATAAACAAAATCACTAAGTCTCACGAATCAGCAATAATTCCCGAAATACACCAAATTGTCTCAACTCATACATTGCAAAATTCATCAATTAGTATATAAAGCCTGGCAGAGGCTAATAAGTCAACAAATGTAGATGGTATATTTTCAAAATGTGTAAATAAATAAGATTGCCAAAGTTATTGTTGTTTTTATTACCAATAAAAACCATAGACAATCCTTTTTTTTTTTTTTTTAATTTATTTATTAGCCGGATACAAAGTCCATTGGCACAATAGACAATCCTATGCATTCTGTGTGACCAGTAAGTACAATAAAATAGGATCAATTTTGATATCTTGAGTGGGATATGTATAGAAATCCTATTTGATTATTATTAAGCAGTGTTAGCCTAATGGCTTTCAGCCTAATGACTATGTGCGCATTTAACATTCGTTCGAATGGTGAAGGAAAACATTATGAGGAAAGCAACTTGGCTTAGACCCAAACAGTACGAGATCCGACCGCGTGATTTATACGTTCATATGTTTGATTAATAAAATATAATTTTTATCGATATTTATAACTAAACCAATGCAGATCCGCAAAGGTGGCCATCCAAATTTGGCCGCAATTAATTTTAATTAAAATGTAATTAATTATTTATTTTTGAACAATTACGTTCACTTGTAATTGTTAAAAAATATATTTCATTAGAAAGAAATATACCTGAGATACCGAGAAAGTTGAAGGTGCCATCCCTCACTTGGCCGCAACCTAATGTCAGCCAGGTGTAAACAGGTATAATTTCGTTAAATATATACGTTCATAATGTATTATCATGTTATACATACCAAATTGAAGATTAATTCTTTCCCTACATGATGAGATATAGGTGCCTATGCAAAAATGCCCGCAAATAGTGACTGCCAACGATTAAAGATAAATAAAAGCGAGAGAAACTTAAGATAAACACCCCATGTCGAATAAAGATAGAGCATCCCAGCTGCTTGTCGTTTTTATGCTACTGCGCATGCGTCCATAGGCAAGGTGCTCAACTAAATACCGTACTGAATATTGCAATCATATGTTTTTGACAGTCTTATGCGCCACGTTGTTTTTTTTCAAGTCCAAAATTATAAAACTTTGTTAATATTAATATTGATATATTTCATTCTTAACGTTATTAAAACGTAAGAATAAAATGAAGAAGTGTTTTTTGTTGTGTAATGAAAAGCAAGAAGTGCTTAACTTTAGTGATGTATCATTTAAAAAGTGTTTTTTAATGATATTGTTTCGACGTCACAAAAATTTTATGTATCATAACCTAAAACTTAATGTGGAATCAACAAATGAATTTGGTTATCACATGAATTGTTTAAAAAAAGTTATTACTGTAAAAAGTAAATACAAGGAAGAATTTGAAGAATTGTGTAAAACTCAAAATGTAAGTACAATATTTTGGAAATATCGTACTCAAGAACGAAGAACCTGAATTAGCATGCCTACATGAGGAAGCTGATACCAGGATTATTTTTCACATCAGTAAAATACATGACGGTGCAAAAATTTTGGTTAAGGCAACTGACACTGACATCTTAATAATATTATTAGGAAATATACATAAATTTGCCAACTTACAAATTTGGTTGGCAAACAGTACTTCAAAAAAAACTACCAATCAAGATCAAGCTTGCATTAACTGCACAAAATTATCAGTGGAATTAGGTCCGACCTTATGTCTTGCACTACCAGCATTCCACGCGTTTACTGGTTGCGACTATACAGCAGCATTTTTTAACAAAGGAAAAGTCCGCCCTTTCAAGATATTTTGTAAACACCAGAACATTCAAGAGACATTTGCATCATTAAACAATCCGGAGGATATTCTTGATGATAACAAAATGATAGTAGTTCAGGAGTTTATAGCTCTAATGTATGGGATTAAAAATTGTCAAAATGTAAACGCTGCAAGACTTTTAATGTTTAATAAAATGTATGCCATGACTACAATTAATGACAAATTTATGAAAAAACTTAAAGGTTTCAATTCAAGCACTATTCCACCATGCTTGAAATCCTTGCAACAAAAATTATTGCGTACGATCTTCGTTAATTCAATGTGGCAAAATGCCACTAATCCAGATTGCATCAGATTTAAACCTGAAAATAATGGTTGGATTTTAGATGAAACTTTAAAACCAACATGGTTCATTGGAGATTCAATGCCACAGCAAGTAGAAGATGTTATTTGTGATTTAATTGAACAATCTTCAGAAGATACAAACGATAAAGATTCTGACGTTTCAACATAATATGAGAGTGACAGTTCTGATGATTCAAGTGACGATAGTACGTAAATGAAAATTTTTTCGTTACAAGTACTCCGATATGTATTGATAATTATTAAATAAAATTTATATTAATCAGATCCCTGATTAAAGAACCGAATTAAAAGCAATGGAAACAGAATTCAACAGAATTAAAAAATCAATTCTGTTTAATTCTGTTACCATTGTTTTTAATTCAGTTCTTTAATCAAGGATTCAAGGAAAATAAACGAAACTTTATATTGATGAAAATAAAAATAGAAAAAACATTTGTGTATGAAGATAAATTTTAATATAGATTCAAATTAACGTCTTACAGTTCAAAGTTATTGTTTGAGTTGGATATAATTAAAAAAAAAATTAAAAACACTGGTTTGGATAGTAATTTTTATGAAGACCGAAAATAAACGAAACTTAATATTGTTAAAAATTGTAATAAAACAAAATTTATTTAAAAGATAAATTTTATATTTAAAATGACGTTTCACAGTTAAAAAATATTGTTTTAGTTGAATATAATTAAAAAAATATTGAAAACACTAGTTTGGTAGATTAATTATTATGACATATTATTTTTACTGCTCAATTTTTGGAGTATTTTAAACTCCAAGCAAATACGCGAGCTACTAGTTGAGCACCTTATCTATGGACGCATGCGCAGTAGCATAAAAACGACAAGCAGCTGGGATGCTCTATCTTTATTCGACATGGGGTGTTTATCTTAAGTTTCTCTCGCTTTTATTTATCTTTAATCGTTGGCAGTCACTATTTGCGGGCATTTTTGCATAGGCACCTATATCTCATCATGTAGGGAAAGAATTAATCTTCAATTTGGTATGTATAACATGATAATACATTATGAACGTATATATTTAACGAAATTATACCTGTTTACACCTGGCTGACATTAGGTTGCGGCCAAGTGAGGGGATGGCACCTTCAACTTTCTCGGTATCTCAGGTATATTTCTTTCTAATGAAATATATTTTTTAACAATTACAAGTGAACGTAATTGTTCAAAAATAAATAATTAATTACATTTTAATTAAAATTAATTGCGGCCAAATTTGGATGGCCACCTTTGCGGATCTGCATTGGTTTAGTTATAAATAACGATAAAAATTATATTTTATTAATCAAACATATGAACGTATAAATCACGCGGTCGGATCTTAGACCCAAACAGTCGACGGCGTGTGTCGGAGGAGGAATTATGTAACAGATATATAAATCTGAGGCCCAGATTATCAAAAAATCCGTGCTACAACCTTTATAAAGTATGTTCATCTGTAGCTCTAAAGAATAATTTTAAAATAAGGCATTTAATATAAAGTCAATTATAATATATTATTAAGATAAAAAACATATCTTGTATATTGATATGAACATATTAGGTGTCATAAAGATCATGTATGGTTTGTATATTACAGTAGTATTTAAAGAATATCCTAAATAAATAGTACACACAGTACAGTAGTAATAGTAGTAAAGATTATTGTATTAAAATAAAATACATTTTGATTTAAATCAAAAGACCTTTATTACAAGAAACGTAAAAGAACGTAACCTTCGTTTCAACCTGTTGACATCCGCTGTTGGATATAGGCCTCTCCCCTAAATTTCCAGTAGTTCCCCGCTTATCCCTTTTCCTCTTTTATCCTATCAGCGTACAACTGCGAGTTTTTGACAGCTGAATACAGACTAAACAACAAATGTAGAGCCTGTAATCTGTCATTGAGCGTGTCTCCCGCTATTGGAATGTCGAATATTGCACAGACTATATCAACGTATTGTGACAGTGAGCAGTCAAGACTCGCCGGCGGGAAACCAACTTCGTTCAATGTTTCCTCCATAGCGTCGGGCCACTCTTCCATTAGGCTGTCAATATCCGGCATTTTTCTGAAAAATAAGTTTAAAAGATAGTTTTATGTATATCTCTGTTCTAATCTCAAGTTTTACAAAAATTACTATTTATATTTTCATTAATTTAAGTTAATTAAAATATATATATATATAGAAGATCGCTATTATTTTATTTCAGTGTCCCAACAGAGTCACTTATTAAGAGGTGTTAAGCATATTTAGTTATCAGCTAAGATGAGTAGTAAAACTTACTACGACATAAAATAAAAGAGGTGTTTCGCTATCGCGTCTTAACTTTCGTTAATAATTAGACATAACATAGACAATGACATAACATTTATTACTAACGAAACACACATAATAATAATCAAAAAATAAAAAAATATGGAAAGAAAAAAATCTTCATCTTAAAAGAAGAAAAAAAGAATGTAATGAATTTGTGATTACTTATTATTATTTTACAAATTTATTATTCAAATCACGTTTATTTTTAATTAATGCCATTGTCATTATATTAAATGAATAACGTCAAGTCAAATTAGTGTAAAACCGTTAATAGGAATGGTTAATTTCGAAATGACTATTCAATGGTCGATAATAATAATGACTCCATAGTCATTATTATTATTAAACGTTATTTATCATAATTTTAAATATTAAATCAATGACTATAAATATTAAAGTAATCTTTGACACTCGTTCCTATGACTGCCGTTCGACTCTGTGGTCGATTCGGGTTCGGTCGTGGAACGAGTACACGAAATGTCACGAAACTGGAATTACAAATGCTGGTTGCTTAAATACAGGAACTGGTTGGTGTGGCCCTCAGTTCGATTGAGCGGTCTAACTAAGCAGAAGCCTTTAAACAGTAGACTCTGAATGTCGATATTAAATGGCTGATGCCAACAAACCAATCTATGACAATAAGGAGACTTATTTGTATAATATAAATAGTCGAATATTGAGGAATCATAACAAGAAGAAGGAAAAGAAAAAAAAAAAAAGAAGAAGAGATCTTTAAAGAAGGCGATCAGTGAGCCTTGACATGAAACATGAGCATGTGTCATCATGCTGTCTTTAAGGACTGACCGTTTTTTTTGCGATATATTCCTTCATTATTGCGTTCCTAGATAGAAAATTAATTGGTCCACGACCAGGTTTGAAGGCACGATATCAGGGCTGCGAGTCCACACTCACCTAACATTTCTGAATTATAATTTAGTTATAATAAAGTAGCACTAGACGCAATTTGATGAATCTTAGGAAAGCGCCATCTAGTTGACTACCTACAAAACAAATGTTTATTTTGTTTGAAATGCGAAGTTATTGGCTTACGAAGTATAACTGACGGTGGGGGCCGGTTTCGATATATGCAACTCGCTGACATCTTTTATCCATCTCTCTATCGCCTTGGGATTGCTTTCGGCATTCTCGATTTTCTTCGTTAACTATAAAAATTTAAACATGAATATATTATTTTAGGGCAAATAATATATATTATATACCCTAAATCTTAATCTAACAGAGCGTACCAATTCTTAAAAGTCTGGCAACACACTTGCTAGCATTCTGGTACTGAGCGGGTAATATCACTTACTATCAGTTCCTGGCCGTTTACCCACGTTTTATAAAAATAAAAAATTATTTATTGAAAAATAAATAATTATTTTCGAAACAGCAAGGTGATCAGCCTACTGTGCCTACCAACCCGCCGGAAACCAAACAAGGATCTTGTACTATGCCAATATCGTTAACCATTTCGCCACGGAGCCCGTAATTATATTATTATAGTAAAAAGTTATGTTTCCTTCAGTCGGAATTATCAGAAAATGACGATTTCCTTTGCATGTAGGTCTCGTATATTACAAAAAAATAGACATAATTATTCTCTCAAACAAATTTTTAATTTTACCCCTTTATCTTACCATTTAAACTCATTTATTTATTTACACTTCACTACATTTATAGAAAAACAAATAACAAGCGATCTCTTCCAGGCAACCCTAGTAAGGAATAAAACTTAGCGATGCAATACAAACAAATAAGAAATACAAGAATTACAAGTCACGCTTGAGCAGGATAGGCTATGGTTAAGAAATATTTATGTAGAAGTTTTAAAAAATGTTAGGGAGGTAGCCAATCGTATGGAGTGGGGCAGCCTATTCCACAACTTAATGGTGGAGATCCTAAACGAATTGCCTAAGAAGGATAAGCTGTGAGATGTAATTTCCAAAAAGCATCTATTAGAGGAGCGTAACATAGTTATAAGGACCTGAAAATTTGAATTCATTTTTAAGGATAATAGCCAGCCGCTTCCGAACTTCGTTTCGCCTTACTATGATTTTTTTTCTTAGGCCACATTTAAGTAGCTACATACCAACATATGGTATATTTTACTCTGCTACCCGTAGACACTTCGCTTTTCCGGAATAAAATGTAAGTACTAAATAAAACTAAATCTTTCTCTCCATGAAAACCTTCCTCAGAGTTCAAGGTAAATAAAAAATGTCTAATTAATCCAGGCGTCTTCGTGTTTTGCGCTTAGCAACAAATTATGCGATTCATTTTTATTTATATAGATAGATTAAATTAACTCACAAGATTGGATTTCGCACTGCTAGTTTTAGAAATGGCTCTAAGTTGGAGATGCAACAACGCCGAGTCACTTTGTTCAGCCGCTGGTTCGTCCAATATTGTTAAACCTTAAACATCAAGCAATAGTAAAAATTTCGCACGTGAGGAGCTTATGCCTTATAGTATTTTATAAGTACAACTTGTAGCAAATCCTTAACATAAATAGGGACATAGACTTATAAAAATATTCACGACGAAATCTACTTAGTACTAGACAGGCAGTACAATGTCTGTAATGTCTTTTAATTATAAATAAATTATAATGACCGGCAACGCATCCTTTAAACACGGCTGAGATAACTGCCATTTTTGGGCGTCCTGTAGGATTCCCCCCTCCTATCCGATAAAAAAACTTGGTTTTCTATTGTTTTTCTTGTATACTTGAAAATAATGTGGTGAACGTTACTATATATAATACCATTGTTATAATTTATCATTAAAAAAAAATATTTTTTATAAAAAAATATGAAAAGCACCAGATATTGTTGTTTTAAAATTTAAATTTTGTTTTTAAATTTCAGTTTTCTTTCATTATTTTTTACATTTTTGTCTATTAATTTCCTTACTTATGTTTTCTGTTTCATAAATATTGTTTATCTATGTTATCTGTTTTGGCTTTGTATATTGTCAAAGTGTTTTGTTTTACAATACGTATGTTAGCTGTAAGATTATTAATAAAACAAAAATTTAAAAAATTGTTTCGTCTTACTGGGAGACGGAGACATATATGCATCCGATCCTTGTTCACTTATAGCCTACTTTACCACCTAAAAAACAATTATTACTTCGCCGGAAATCGAACTGAGCCACGGGATAAACAAGCTGAAGTCATTGCTCTATACAATGTTAAATATTTATGCACTAATTTTAACGCGATAAGATTGCCAACGATCTGCGTCGGATATATCTGTATGTGGGTCAGAGTCCGCAATTCACGAGCGTCATTAGATTTATAATTTGCATTTTGACATTAAATTTTTGTCGGAATTATTGATATTAAACTTGAGATTTATTTACGCTTTTTAGTATAAAAAATATTTTTGGTAAAATATTGTTATACCTACAGCTGTACGACATGTTATTATTAAATTGGGTTAGATTTGATTTGAATATTGCTCTGTCTTGTTCATTTCTCGCTTCCTCTCAAAGTGGCGAAGACTACTTCAAGCCCTTAATTATCGTGGTGAGCCTGCCCGGTAGCTTTGAGATAATCCCCCCACCTCGAACCTTTGATCCTACCCGTAGGGCTCCGTCTGTTACCTTAGGTCTCTTGGTGCAGACATCCCGTACTTATTTATATATTCACTATTTATGTGTTAGGGTACGTCTGTAGGGCTTAGGAATCCGTAGAGTTGTTAGGTTCTTACATCTCACCCTCTCATCTATTTAGTCATCTAGTGCAGCTTGCTCATACATACATTACATATACTATTCAGATACTCCCGACATTGATTACATATAAATTTTAAACACACTTTTCACAGTCCACTAACTAGCAAGCTGTACAATACCTTTTAATCCAGCAAAAGTACATTTTACTTGAAATGTAGTCTGGATTCGACATAATAGAATTCAGAGAAAATCTACACACGAAAAATAAAGATAAAGTAAATTTTTTTTATCAAAAAAACAATAATATTTTTGGTACGCAACCTAACCAGCCAACCGAATGTCCACGGACGGAGGTGATATGCTTCAACGTACACAAAGTTACACAAGGGATCGTTAACCTCCTCATTCGGTTATTATTTGGAGTTCGACAGCCGTAAAACGAAGCCATGATTTTGAACTACAAAACATACCTAAATTATCAATCATGTTAAGGGCGCGTTCAGCAAGGGGCTCAGCTCTTAGACCGCATACGGGCGAGGAGACTTTTATGAACGCATCCGTGTCGCCAACACCTGGGACATATTCCGGTATGAAGGGCTGGAGCTTGAAGTCTATATCTATCTTCTGGGGCGTGTATCTGTAATTTTAAAATTATTATAAGTCGGTGAGCCTTTCAACTAATATATAAAAAACTTTATATAACAAATAAAAAATCAATTTCGACTAATAAAGTTCTCAGTTCATTTAAAGTCAACATCAGTTTGATTAAAATGTGGAGAAAAGAAGGATTTTGTAGGCTCCGCAAGCGTGATGCATGTCTAGTGGCGCTACATGAGTCGAAAACATTTTTCGTGATACGCAAGAAGTAGCCTAACCGATTAGCTAGCTATTAGATTAACAAATGATCATGAAACATATAAAGAAATCTGAGGCCCAGACCTTAAAAGGTTGTAGCGCCATTTAATTTATTTTATTTTTACCTTTAGATAGTGTGATGCCTGATCAAGGATTGAATGTATAAATATTATAACCATGACGGTTTTATATAAAGTGACAAAAATATAACAATTCGTCGACTTCGACGTCCGTCTTTCCACAACAGAGCGTTTTTCAAGGCAGTTTTTGCCGCGCACCATCACTATGTGGAACCAGCTGCCCACTGAAGTATTTCTGAACCAATTCGACCTAGGGTCCTTGAAGAAAAGAGCGTACCAATTCTTGAAAGGCCGGCAACGCACTTGCGAGCCTTCTGGCAATGTTAGTCCGTGTAGTGTCAATGTTACGCCGTCCATGGGCGGCGGTATTACTTAACATCAGGTGAGCCTACTGCCCGTTTGCCTCCTATTAAATAAGGCGGAAGTCAAAACAAATTAGACCAACCAATTAACTGATAACAGTGTATAGAAATCTCGAAAGTCTGTGACTCTAATTAAAATAAAAACTGTTTCCCAAATAAAGATAAAGTTACATCTCACTTTCACTTCAATGTGTACTTTCATTGTATATCATGTGACTAAAGTCTAAACCCACAATGACCACATTGTGAAGACAATCGTATTATCTTTAACCAAATATTATTACAAGATCAAGGTTTCGTTTTCATTTGTAAGATATATATCTTATTTCCAGTCTAATTGCAGTCTTTTACTAAAGTACTCTTTTATCTCTTTCTGTCAAATTGTGCTTACGTTGTGATAAAAAGAGACAGATAAATACTTGAGGATTTAGTCTTTATGGAGAATAAACTTCAAAATGTGCTTACAAGTATAACATAACATCTTTTTTCAAATGGTCTTGATAAAAGTCAAAATCATTTATTCATATAGGTAACACAATGTATAGGTATGTTAACTAAAGCTGGCGGCTTCAACACATTTACACTTTGTGCTTGTGTAGTGTCTGTGAATAAGCGCGAGACGTGATGTCAAACTGAAATACAATCATAAATACATCATGAATAGACTGTCCGTCGTGTATGAGTGGACTAAAATGTATAGCATGGCAAAAAAATCATATTTTGAAACATACTGTATGTGAAATTGCATTAGTGTGAGTACTGTGAACCCGCCAGCTTTCGATAACCGACCTATACACTTATGAACGTCAAAAAAGAAATATACATTAAATGCTTCTAATTTTACATTTACTGCCAGTTCTCAAATCAATGTAGAACGGAAGAGAAGAACTGGCTGAACTCTCCGGCACTCTTTTTAACCGCTAAGTTTTTTGTTTTACACAATGTTTGTAAGCTGCAACCATTACACCATGTTCGTGACATCTTAAGTAATAAATAATAATAAAATAAATTAAAAACAAAGATGTGCCCCCTAAAAGAGTTATTAACATAAGAGCGTATCACATACCACATATATACTAGCTGTACCTCCCGCTTTCACTGTTAATTTGCATGTAATGTAAAGTTATGAAGCCTTTTCTCGATTTTTTATTGGAACGAGAGATAAGCGCGTTCAACTAAAACGTGCTAAATAATAAGTGAATCTTTTTGATCATAATTTTGTTCGTGGTAAATGTCTCACACTAGAATCAATTAGACCAATTGCATAAAAATAATAGGCTTAAAAATTTGCTATTTGACACGATTTAAAAAATCATTTCTGATTACTTTTTATTAGTGACACAAATTATAATTTTTAATTCTTTAAAAAATTTAATGAAAGATTCTTAATTTCCCAACCCTCGAAGCACGATGGTACCTACGACGTTCCATGCTTTTGAACACCTGAACACCTAAACAAATGTTTAGTTTTTTATGTGTAACTTCAGGGCCGGATTTAGTGGCCCCGGGGCAACAAATGAGTTGAGGCCCCCTGGCCCCAAATTATTTTCAAAATAAAATGAACAATTTTTTCAGTCGTATTTTTCAATCAGTAATTTATTGTGAAACAAAGTAGATTCTTTAAGTATTTATCAAACATAAAAATAAATCAAAAGATAGGTGTGTACTAGTCGGAATTTAAAGAAAAACACAAACACATATTTCGATCAAAATGGTCTCCGACGAAATAATACTCCAAGAATAGTATTAGGCTTAGACAGGCGAAGATATTGTTTACTAGCATGGTACGTCATCGTCGATTCAACTAATCTGTGACCATTTTGTGTCACGTGACAGACGTTTTAAATCAATATTTTTAATTATCAACTAGTTATTTTACTCTATAACCCATTTAAAGCCATATTTAAACAGATTTCTAGTACCTAACTAATAACTCTTTATATTTCATACTCTCAACTAGCGTTTATATGTGACTGCTACTTAAACTCAACCCAAGTCAAAGTGTGCGTAGCAAAATGCGTTCTAATACAATAAAATTTTACTTACTTCATGATATATTGAAAGATGTTCTCCATTTCAGCTGGCACTTTCAGATCAGCAAACTGTTTGGGATCATAGGCCCCTTCAGCTGGTATAACGACTCCTCGCTTTTTGCCGCTAGTTGGCAGCACTGGGTCGGGCCGATTTAACACTGCCTCTAAATCCGTACTATCCGATTCTGAAATTTAAAGTACGACTGAGGCTTTCTTGAAAAGGTCTCGTACCTACTAAATCTGAAAGAACACCACTATTCACTCCGAATACCAAGTTTCATTTGATCTATAAAAAAAAATCAGCTGATTTTAAACTTCAAACTGAAATATTATTAATAAGAAAAAAATCCTTTAGGTAAATCAGGCTGAAAAGATTGAAAAACATAAAACCATTGGAATAAGTGAATTGGTGTGAGTGCACGTGGTAAGTGGATCAAAAATAGTACACAAACACAAGTGTCTTCCCTTTAATAGAGACTGTAAGAAGTGTTTGTTTATCAGTATTCCTACAGCTACTTATTATATAATATCTAAACTATTACGTTGTACACAAAAGCCAGAAACGGAAACAATTATTACCTACTTATGAGTTATGAAAGAAAATCAAATAAAATATATAATATGTATGTATATAATAAATTGAATGATGCATTGATCATAATAAAATATTCAGTATAAAAGAGGAATACCAAAGCCATTATATCTAAAGGATACCAGAAATTTTATATTATTTTTGTTGCATTAAATATATCTAATTGCTGGTAATTTGTGTTATTGTGTCCAATATTATTATATATTATTATAATTTATTATGTTAAATATCCTTTATTGTAAATTAGGTTAGTTTTAAATTACTTATTAGTCTTAAGTTAAGCTAAATCGAAATGTTAAATTGTCACAGTCACAATTTATAAAAAAAAATTAATCAACCTAACAATGTTAAACAAAAGACAAACGGCGCGTTTCGCTTGATTGTGATTGGTCAACAGCCTCTACAGACGTGACATGATCCGGCAATCATTTTATTTTATATTGTTTCCTATTTTCCAAATAAAATTAAGCTTTATGTAGACAATGTTATTTTGTGGACTGTCTCACTGTTTTTGTCTCTGTCGACTTGTGGCACTTTGGGTAAGATTTAACTCGAAACTTAGCAAAAATTATGACTCCTGTATCCAAATCAAATACCTAAGTTCTTACGTATGCGTTTAATTCAGCGCGAAGTCTCGATCTTTTACCCTTCGTGACAAACAAGCTAAAACTTAAACATATTTAGGAGACAGTGTTACTAATAAAATTTACAAGATTGTAACTTAAGTGCGTTGTTTTAAGCGATATTTTCCAATGCTCCATATAATGTTCCTTCTTACCGGAATTAGAAGAATCGTGCCGACGACTGGACTGCCGGGAGAGGTCGTTATTTTTAGCTTTTGTATTGTTATCCTTATCCGAATGCTTCGACTGTCGATCCGGCGACTGAAACATTATCATTGATCTTAAAATAAACAGGAACACTTGTTTTGGAACGATTTGAAACGCGTTTAGAATAAAATTCAAGTCGAAACTAGCGAACTCTGTATCAAAAGTTAAGTATGAGATTCTTGCTCATAGTTAATATGGTTCATTGGAATTACACAAATTAAGTAATATTGAACACTTGTTGGCCTAAATACTGTTATCCTTTTTTTTATGTAATAGGAGGCAAACGGGCAGGAGGCTCATCTGATGTTAAGTGATACCGCCGCCCATGGACACTCACATTGCCAGAAGTATCGCAAATGCGTTGCCTCAAGAATTGGTACGCTCTTTTCTTGAAGGACTCTAAGTCGAATTGGTTCGGAAATACTTCAGTGGGCAGCTGGTTCCACATAGTGGTGGTGCGCGTCAAAAACTGCCTTAGAAACGCTCAGTTGTGGAACGACGGACGTCAAGGTGATACGGATGGTATTCTGTATTTTGCCTTGACGTCCGATAATGAAACTCAGTCTGAATAATATATGATACATACTTAAGCATAATATAGCTCTTGAATGTTGAAAATATTAAATCATTTCTTACAAAGTCGATTGAACAGCGTAATGCAAAGATTTTAGCAATAAAGAAATCTTTGCCAAAATACACTACATACCTGATCCTCCTCTGAGAAGTCAAACTTCTCTGGCGTGTCGTCACTGGCGGAGTCAGAATCAAAGTCATGTCTCGCCGTATGCCGGACTGGAGGGTTGAACTTGGACATCTCGTCTTCAGAAGGGCTATCAATTTCGTTGGCATCCACTTCTACAGTCTCGTCATACATTGGAAAATCATCGGAACGAACTTCTGTTAGTGACAATGTCTGGCAGTGTTTGTTATTGGTTTCCATGGCAACCGGTTGGCACAGGAGCGGGTTACTTTGGAGGTAGCGGAAGTATGAATGGCTCCCGGTACTAATAATTGTCTGGTACACGTTGGTACCAAATTTGCTAGTTCATATGTGATTAATGGGAATAATGGAACCATAATTCACATGTGTTATGCTTACCTAAACAAAGTTAAAAATCTCTCATTCAAAAATCTAATAAGTCGTGAACAGATTTACCGCTTAGGTACATAATTGTTAATAAAGATGGTCAAGAAATTACAAAAAGTTTATTTGAGAGATTGTTATCAAGTTAAGAATATTTAATTGATAAGTTTTTATAAATATTTATTGTACTTATTTATTTTATTTAAATTCAAAGCTACAAGTCATTGTAATACAGGAAAGATGGCTAAGAGTTAATTGATTATTTTTGAGTGTTTTAGAAAGTGTGTGAAAATATCTAGTGACACGAAACATAAAAAATATGCAACTCATCAATCTTTATACTTTCTTATTGCAAAAATTTCTTGGTCATATGAACAATTCATGCTTGAATAACTGTCTAGGACCGCGGTGAATGTAATTAATACATATAATTATTAATTAATGATGCGTGTAAAAGAAAAGTAGGTTAAGAAAAATACTCCAGTGAACTAAATCTTAAGCATATGACTCCAGTACAAAAGACACAAATTATTTCTATATATGTATACGTATAGCATTGAGCAGTGTTGGCCCAGCGTCTTCAGCGTGCGACTCTTATCCCTGAGGTCGTAGGTTCGATTCCCAGCTGTGCATTTGGACTTTCTTTCTATGTGCGCGCATTTAACATTCGCTCGAACGGTGAAGGAAAACATTATGAGAAAACCGGCTTGCCTTACGACACAAAAAGTCGACGGCATATGTCAGGCACAGGAGGCTGATCACCTACTTACCTATAAGACAAATGATCATGAAACAGATTCAGACACCTGAGGCCCTGACCTAAAATAGTTATAGCGCCACTGATTTATTTTTTTCTTGCATTAAACTCCTATAGAATGCTTTCTTTGTTCGGTCGCATTTCAAAATTGTAAGTCATAAACAAACCAGCGTTTCCTACTTTTACGAGATGGGTAAAAATAAAACGAACCGTTACCGAGGTCAATGACTTTAATAACTAAAATATCTAATTAAACCAAAATATTTTACAAAAATAGTTCGCTTCTAACAACCCGTGTACAATATTTTTGTATAGGCGAATTCATTTTGGAACTTAACATTATTAGCACATAAAAAAATATTAGTACATATTTTAAAAACGTACAAAAATATTTATTTTTAAAAGACCAAAAAAATATTAATCAGATATCAGCCTTTACATACCGACTTGACATCGAGTCATATTTATTATCCAATTAATGTTAATTTATAACGCTAAGAATTTGTTATACATACCTAATTAACATAAGAAATAGGGAAGTAGTTAATAGAATTTCTCTATAATAAAATAATTAAAGTCTATAATCGCACAATAAAAAAATCTTAAATACTTCTGAGAAATATCAAATATAGCATAATATTAATCTACAGAGGTCAAAAATACTAATTTCAATTTAACAAACAAAAATTATTATTTTTTTAACGTTAAATAAAGTAAATAAAAATTAGACACACTTAATTATGGCCAGCATAACTACTTGTCCTTTAAAAACAAGATTTGAAATAAAACACATTACCATAAACTTATGAACGTCGGCGACACTAGTTTTGTTTGGCATTCAGATTCGGATCAAATCAGTTAGTCGCCGTACCTATATAATAGTCCTAATTTTAGATCGTCATAAAACACTACAAAAGTTCGCGCATAGTTTGTCTCATGAGCCAGTTCACCAATTACGCGACATCTTCTTAATGCAACTTATCATATGATAAGTACACAAGCCATGAATTCTAGATCACAAAGAGTTATAGCTGTTTAGACTGTGTCTAATTATAGTTCAACCAACTTTATTTATTAGCTCGTCGCAAATAGCGGTCAACTCTTTGTTCGCTTTAGTTTTCTGCGCAAGCGTTTCCTCGAGGGATGATATGTGTAATTCCGTCCTTTTCATCATTGCCTGTAGCTTCAAAACCTCGGCTTCGTGACCTTTTTTCAACTTTTCATGTTCTTGATTTGCGTGGTTTAGCTTTCCGGTTGCGTGTTGTTTCAACAGCTCATAGTTGTTCTGAAACTTCACTTCACTATCTTCAAACTCTTGAAGTGATTTTTTCAAACAGTCTTCATTCGCTTTTAGGCTGAAAATAATTTGTTTACTCTTCTCATATTTGCTGTGCAAGTCGTTAAATGATATTTGCAAAGTTGATAAATGTGCAGTTTGTTCGTTACGGTCTTTAATAAGTCGAATTCGTTCTTCAGCATGCTGCTTCTTAGACTGTTCGAGTTCAGCAACTAAAGTTGCAATTGTCCTTTCATATTTTTCAACAACAGTCGCCATATTTTTGTTTTGATTATTTTTTTCTGACAGTACATTGCTTAAATCTTTTATTTTTCTTAGTCTGACTTCACCTTCGTATTCTAAAGTTTTCTCTTGAGATTCCAACGCGCCGAGCCTGTTAGTTAGTTCTTTACGATCATTTCTTAACACCTGTACGTGCATTTCTTTCTCGGCTAACATCTCTCTTAACTGCATGAGGGCTACATCGGTGTGCTGCTGTTCTGTATCTTGAGGTATACTCGTATCGTGGCATAAGGATGTACTAGTATTTCCACTAAGGGAAAGAAGCTTATCTATAACTGCCATAGCAGGAGATGTGAATGTTAAAGATTGCCTATTTCTTTTAGGGGGAGTTGCATTTTTTCTAGGGGACGCAACAGCTGGATTCACTACCATAGTAGGTTTAGATATATTATTAACAATTGATTCATCAATATGGTCAAAAGTGGGAACATTTTTACTACATGATGGAAATGCGTTAGTGGTTTCGGCGTATAAATAACTTTCTTCCGGTTGTTTTTCCTTTTTTGGCGTGCTTTGTTTCTTTTGAAAATCGCTTAATGCTGCTAATATTCCATCACTTGACACTCTTTTTGCAAATAAAGGATCAAACTTGAGAAATAAACTCTCTTTACCACTCTCAGCTACTATATTGGCCTGATTTTGATTCAATAAAAATTCAAACGCTTCGGCATCTATAAACATTTCATTTTCAGCATCATCAGTTTGTTGTTTAGGAAGGTCATCAAATGCCATATTATAATCATGCTTTTCGTCACTAAGAAGATTGTCACCTTTTTCGATCTCGCTTAAATTGTCTTCTTCTAAGAATGGTCCTTCAATAGTATCTTCATCTTCTGTGTTTGCTTCTTTTAAGGTCTCGTCTTCATGACTAGATTGTTCAATATAATTTCTATCTTGCAGAGTTTCTTTAGTATCATCGTTATTAACAATCACCGTAGCATTATTTTTATTTGACTCTAAGAGCTCGATGTTATCTGCGTTAAAGGTATCATTGACTAATGGTGGTGTTAAACATACTTTAGTTCTAGTAGGGAACGGGTTAAAATTTCTATCGTCGATTTCAGGTAAATTAAATACGTTTCTTTCACTAACATCGTAAGAGACGTTCAAATCATGTCTTTTATGATCATTAATAACAATATTATCTGTTTCTGAATCTTGTGCAATTACACCGTCAATATTGTTTCCGTTTGCATCATTTTGAATTTCAATTTTGTCTTTAGTTTGAAGAGTTTCAATTGGTTTGGTTTCATTTAATTTCATGTTATTATTTTCTTTTACACATGAGACTGCTTCATTTAAAGTGGAGTTCGTTATCTTTTTACAGACAATATTTAGCTTTTTTGGTAAGGGTTGCGATTTTCTCTTGTTCTGCAATAACTTTTGTCTACTGTTTGGTTTATTCATGGTTTCACTTGGCGTAAAAGTATCGGTAGCTGAATTCGTTTGCGGAGGTGAAGATCTCATCTTAGTTTTGGTGGCGAACGGGTCGTTAATTTCGTCAAAATTGAAATTGTACCCCTTTGGTTCCATTTTAGGAGTTGTAGGTGGTGATTCAAGTAGTTTAGATTTTGTTTCAAAAGGATTGTCGAGAACCACAGTATATGTACTTTGGCTTTTGTTAATATTTTCTACTTCTAAATCAACTTGATCTAATTTCTGAGTTTTGCAGAGAGGTTCCTGTGTTTCTGTACAATTTATTTCAAATAATTCTTCATTTATTATATCACATTCATTTGTAATAGTCAAATTGGAATCTAAAGCTTTCATAACATTTATTTCTACATTAAAGTCATTTTTCAAATCCGTTATCCAATTTTCTTCCGTGAGGTTATTATCTCCTGTAACTGTTAAATTTAGTAAGCTTAGTTTATTGAGCATTGTGTTTTCATCGTTAGCTAAATTTACAGTAGTATTAAAAGTTTTATTTTCAACTTGCGTATCACATTCTTCAATATGTGCAGAAGATTCATATTCCTTTTTTGATAAAACAGCTTGTTCAAATTGCGTATGACTAGAATTATCAACAAAATCTTCTTGGGGTGTATGATCATTCATAATGTGAGTGCTACTAACTTTCTTTGAAGAGCCTTCAAAAGCCAATATTTGGTTTTCATTTAGGATATCAGGTTGCAGACAAACTCTTTCATCATTAAAAATATTATATTCAGAAATTATATTTTTAGTCTCATAGAATGGCTCTGATATAGAAACAGGATGTTTTTGGAAAGAGTTATGAGCTTGATATTTTAAATCACTATTTTTAATATTGGTCAGGGATTTATTATTTTCGTCAGATACAATTAAAGGTTCTACTATATGGTCTTTGCTTACATCTTTCTCTATATTTTGGCTGTCATACGTATTATTACAAATTTCAGTTCTGTCAGTAGCCTGAATCAACTGAAGAATGTCTATGTCTTTAAGGTCATTTTTGTTAATAATATTATCCTTTAAATCACCAATATCAGTATGTAAATCTTCAATAATTTGTTCTTGAAATATTGTACAATTATCATGCAACATACCTGAGTCAATAGCAGCTGTGCTAACCTGAATACTACTTTGATCTTCCAATTCACTTTGGTCTGCACTACAATCAACATCACTTTTGTTAACTATTTCAATATCATGTTTATAAATTTCATCTCCCTTAAACAAAAATTCGGGGTTTTCATTTGATTGTACCACATCTGGGAGGTCAGATTTATTAATAATATTTTTACTGATCTCATCATCAATTTCAGTATTGAAATCTAAATTTTCGGAATATTTGGTTTCATCTTCTCTATTGCTAGGAAACTCAGTATAAGTTTCTTTATCGACAGAAGCCTCTGTAATGTATACTTGATTATTATCATTATTTGCCTCTATTCCAGTAGTTATTGCATGACTGTTACTAACACCAGAGCCAATGTTGATTTTAGTATTTCTGTCTAAAATATCCTCATTATATGATAGGGTTTCATTTAAATCTTTATTATCTATTTTACTAACTTCCTCTTCCATCTGTATTGTTTCAGAAGATAAAAGGTCCTCAGTGTGTGTGAGTGTGTGAGTTACAATATCAACTGTTCTATTTGATATTTCTTCCTCCATTTCAATACTTGTTTGTGGCTGTTTTGGTTCTAGAGTTTCCTCAATACTGTGAGGTTGTGTACAAAATTTGTCTGAGGTTTCACTTTCTAATATATCCTTCGTATCTGGAGAGCCAAGGTCTAAAGTTTTATTCAATTTCAGAGGTTTATTATCAAAATCAATATTTAGACCTACACTTTCAACAATTAGTTGATTATTTATTATATAATTTACATTCTCTATCATTTCAATACCTAAACTATTATCAACAGATTCATTTAGTTTTATGGCAATATTCTCCAATTCAGTACTTTGCAGTCTTTTTCCTACTATGTCATCCATGTTAATAGTTTCTTTATTGGCATAAGAATTAAGTTTCGATTCAAGGCTAATGGTGTCTTCTTTATTTGAATCAGCAACTTCACTAATATCCATTTTGATAACAACTGCACTATTAAGTGTAATATCAGATTCTTCCTGTAGATTTGATTTGGTTACGCTAGAGACAACCTCGATATTTTCAAATTCCAGACCTGACATATCAATGTTAGGATCTTTATTTAAGAGTTTAGCAGCAAGTGGTACATTTCCACTATTATGATCTGCTTCAGAACTGTTTAATGTTGTTTCACAATCCTTAAACTCTGAATCAGATTCATAATTATTTATAACAGTACTGGCATCCCTTTTCTCAATTTCTTTAATGTTATTAGCTGTTATAGTCTCATTTAAAGAAATATCCATGTACTCAAGAGAAATATTCCTATCATCTTGAACTATATTACTAATAGCAGGCTTAACATTAGAACTTATATGAGTAGGAAATAAAATATGTAAAGGCACTTTTTCTTCTTTGAAAAATACAGCAGAATCTTCTTTCCACTGTAATTCTCTATCTAAATCATCATTAAATGTAACACTTTCTTTCAAAGTACAATTTCTTTTTGAATTTTTCATAGGTGTTGAAGCTAAGACGGTTCCGGTTTGAGGGTTGGAGTCAACAGTTTGTAAATTCAAAACAGCTTCCAGAGAGACTTTTTCTTCATCATCCCTATCTTGAACAGGTGGAATTGGGCTTTGTGATGATCTAAACATGCTGAGGACACTCTTTAACCCTCTCATGATAGGTGAGCTGCACTCTTTTGGAATTTCTTTTGTTGGAGTTGTGGCTTCTGGGGTATGACCCAAAGATGAAGATGTACTTGGTAATGATAAGCTTTCCATATCAGCTCCATCAATATTCAGATTTATATTATTTTTAGCATCAAATGACCCTTTGTCAATGGTTTTTATATTTAAGTCTATACACTGACTTGTTGTTATTGATTGTAATGGCAAAGACTTTGGTGATTTTATTAAACCATTGCAATTGGCTAATGTAGAATTCAATGATCGTGTAAGGTTGGAGTTACTATTTACAATGTGATGGTCTTCAACAACAGAAATATTCTTATCATCAATGTTAGCAGTAAAACTTTTTGACATTGATGAAGTTCCTTGAGTAATAGAGCATATATGTTTCACCTCTGAGACGTCCAAATTATCATGCACCTTTTCAAACGCCGGCGCCCTTGGCAAAGCATTATTAATATGAAATGTATTCTCCTTGTTATCAAAGTCACTTTCAATACCGTCCAAGTCCATAGGCTCTACGTGAGCCATTGTTCATTAACTCAATTTATTTTTTTAATTAAATAGTCTATGCACTTTTTACAGTCACATTAAGTTATATCTTGTTAAAACGAAGTTTGTCAAAAATGAAAACAAAAATACACGAACACGCAATTCACTCTAAATAATCTATTTTTAGCTCTTTTATACACGAAGTCACTCGATGATTATTTTATATAACATAAGCGCCCGAGGGAATTTTGCCAAAACGCGTAGCCGTTACGAGCTCGGAGCTACTCAAAGGAGGATAACAACGAATTATAAACGCCGTTTTTAATTTTTCAAACAGCAACGGGCAATCGTTGTCAATGTCAATACCTATCTCTGATCTCACAGATATTACGAATGTTTATAACAGATTACATTATAAAGCTAGGACTGGATCTATTTCTATTTTTTTATAAACTTATGTAAATCTAAGATGTTAATATATTTTTTTTAATAATATTTATTTACATTTTTAACTATTTAACATTAATTATCTTTAGACACCAAAATTACTTGGACTCTGCTGCTGCTCTAAATAAATGGTCAACATAGTAATGTAAACAAAATATAAAAAAGTTTACAAAACTAAAGAGTATTATTATAAAGATAGTCTGTGGTAAATATAAAAAAATGTGAAGTGTGCTTTTTAATGACTTGTCAATTTTCAATCAATTTTGTTTAATTTTTTTTTAATTTATTTATTAGCCGGAAATCAATTTTGTAGTGAAGCAGGGCTGCCAGATGTACCAGGTTTTTTGTCATTATTAGTCATGTACGATCGCTAGACCAAGATCGTACAGAAAATGTACGATTTTTCTGTACGAAACATTTATGTAGCAACATTTCGTAATGAAACGAATATACTCCACCGGCAAGTATTATGTTTGGGGAATTCGCCAACGACCTAACGTATGCCTAGATCTCTTACTTGAATGATGACCCTTTACGCCTAAATACCCTTTTTTCATAAAAAGTCTGTATTTTTGTGCATTGTTACAAAACTTATGATATACTCTTGTACAGACTTGTATTTTAATAGTCAAAAACCTGTTTTTCTCATCAGTCTCGAGCTCTAAGTGATTATATCCTCTTTTGATCTTCATATTGTCTTTAGTGTTACTTCAATACGCTTAAGCAAGAATGGGTAGTGAAAATTAAGAAGAGCGACCTACGCCAGGTACTCTAAAAAAGAAATTGGCCAAAAGAGGAGAGCTTTCTGCAACAGAGAGGAACAAACACAGACCACAGAAGTATAGTCCCGATTGGGAAAAATTAGATTTATTTAACGACTGGTTAGGGCCAGGTAAAACCCAATGTAAAGCCAGGTGCAACGTTTGTGACGTTGAAATAGTTTCAGCATATGGAGTTATAAAGTTACACTCTTCAAGACAAAGGCAGCCAGTAATTATAAAGAAAACTTTCCACTATTATATTGTACGATCTTTTCATTTCAAAGTTTTCTTGGAATACGATGTTTTGTAGTTGATGTACAATCATGCGATTTTTTTCATCTGGCAGCCCTGTACTAAAGACTGAAGTTAGAACTTAGAAGTGCGACTGCAGCCGTAAGTCGTAACTAAATTGTAATCACAGAGTCATAATATTATAATTATCTATATGGTTGTCATCTTTAATATTTTTATAAACTTCACTTCATAGTTCATCCTTCGACCTTCACATTTCACAATTCACATTTAGTTGAATGCTAGTTGCTACTATTGAGTTCATCACAAATCACAATTATTGAATTATAATATATTCGTATTTCGGAAGGTAACGTAATATTTTATTTATACTTTAAAAAATTAAGAAACCACGTAGTCCCATACGAATTCATGATACTAACTTTAGTTAATTATAAGTATTCCTCAACTATTTAATTGCCCTTTTAAACCGTGTTATAATTTACTTAATGCAAGTTATGTGCCATGTATTACTCTACTAATTGGTCTATTAGAAAGTTATGCATAGCTATTTTTACGGTAGACTGATATTTTTGTTTTAATATACATCAATTAATAACTTAATATCGCTTTAATATGTAATAGTGGAAACTTATGAAAGTTGTCCGAGATGTATTTAATTTTTTTCGAGTTTACATTGAGACAGAAAGCTGTATGTATATATTGTATGTTGAAGTATTTATTTATTAGTTCATATATTAATAAATGTTCATTTAAATTAAGTCTATCATATTTTATAGGATGAACTATGGAAATTGAGCATGGAGTGACAGTAAAAATTTTGTTCTTTGCTAAGTCTAAAGAACTAGCTGGTACTCGAGAAGCAAGAATCACAATACCTGAAAAAATAACATACCAGCAACTGCTTAATATTATTGCGAAGAATTATAATTTAGAAACAATTAAGGATCATATACTATTAGCAAAGAATGAGGAAGTTTGTTCTGATAACCGAGAATTAGTTATACGAGAATTTGATAATATTGCTGTAATACCACCATTAAGTGGAGGCTAAACATGGATCATTTAAAACTAACTGCTGACAAATTGAGTATAGATGATATTAGTGAATTAGTTGTGAATGATAGTTGTGGTGCTGTTTCTATATTTGTTGGAACAACCAGAGATAACTTTGAAGGAAAAAAGGTTAGTATGGTCCTATGTTTTAATACTGGCACTGAGGCAATGTAGTAATGATTTATGGAACTATAACATAGTACAAGATTATTAGAAACATTATTAAAATTTTGACCTCTATTCAAATGAATTTCTAGGTGCTACACCTTGAATACGAAGCTTATGAACCAATGGCCTTAAAGGCAATGAAAAGTATTTGTGATGAAGCTAGGAGCAAGTGGCCAGCTGTACATGGGATAGCAATTTATCACAGGTAAATACATAATTTATAAATTCAATTAATAAGGGTATTTAAAATTGTTTGATTTTTTAATATTATTAGATTAAAGCTTTATTAATTAGGGACCCCACCTACTTAATAAAAAAATGTCTGATGTATAATTGTGATTGTAATTATCAATAATTATGATGAAAATTACATCATCATTGCTTAATAATAAAGTTATTTATGTGTGTTATCTTTATCTATGTGACCTTGCTGTATACTTGTTATATATGCAAATTAAATAATTTGATACAAACGACGAAACACACAAATTGCTATTTACACAGCTGTGCATTACCATGAAAACATTATCAAGGATTATTTTAATGAGGAAAGACTTTTGAAATGTATGAATATTTGTAATTGGTTCAGACAGAACAGGGTATATATTCTACAAACATGCTTATATGTATAGATAGGTATCTTTAAGAGAGGTATTACAAGATATTCTATTTTAGGCTTGGTGCTGTACCATGCTGTGAAGCCTCTGTGGTGATAGCAGTAAGCAGCCCACACAGGCGAGATTCCTTAGAGGCTGTGAGCTATTGCATAGATACACTTAAAGCTAGCGTCCCAATTTGGAAAAAAGAGGTGTATGCTGACAGCGAGCCTGTATGGAAAGAGAACATTGAATGTGCGTGGTCCAAACAAGCTCAGAAAGTGTAGTTTGACTTGTCAATGGGCCTTGGCCCATATTCCAAAATTTTGTAAAATCAATAGATAACACTGTTACCCATTTAAACTAGTGGCTAATCAACATTTTTATATATAATATTACTGTGGTGCCTTACAGGCTGCATAACTACGGATTGATAATTACAAAACAGAAATACTGTTAAGAAGTTTGATATCATTTTGGAATATGGTAGAATGATCTTTTGTATTTTCAATCAATACACATGGAGCTCATCATTATTTTTTTTTTTTACAATTTAAGTATAAAATATTGCTTACTATAAGGTTGGCTTGTTAATTTTTTTAAAGTGTTACTTTTCGAAGTTATTTTTATTGAACAAACAGAAAATTTACAACTTGTTGTAAAAGTACTTTTTTTACTATTAAAAATGCGGACACAAAGTTTCCTCTATATGATCCTTGGTTGCATGAATTGTGTTATATAATATAGTTTTGCTATCCATTTTTTACCTCAATTAATTATCCCATTTACAATTATTTATTACATGTGTAAGATGTTAATTTATTTTATAAGTATTTTTATATATAATTTATGAAGATAATATATTTAGTAAAATGTCAAAGTTATAAAAACAAAAAAAATAAACAATGGATGAGCATTGTAAATAAATGTGCCTAGATTATTGTGACGTAAACTTTAAATAATTATGTGTCCACGTCATTCATTAAATGTTGTGCACTAATTTTGCGGCAATGTTTATCCAAACTATAGATAAGCAAAGCTTACTATAATAAAATCTAAAAGCACAATAACTGTTGATAACATGTTGTTATTTTGGTAATGGGTTGTTTTAAGTTTCAATAAATATATACGTTTTAAAAGGATTTTTATTTATCTCCGTTTCAGGTAAACGGATAGCTGATAAAAATTTAGTTCAAATAAATGTGTCAAACGAGGAAATTCAAAAGCGGATTCACCATTTTATTGAACGAAAGAGGGCGCAAGTGAATTTGAGTAATATCCAGGATTTTATACCGCGACGTGAGAATGAGACGGAAGATATGGAGACGTGTGCGAGAGTGAGAACGCAGTTTGTGAAACGCAACGATTCTAAAGGGCATTTGAAGGGTGAGTATCCTTAAGCAAAATGCACGTCCAAAATTAAATATAAAATGGCTTACATTTAAAATTCTAAATTAATGTATGGTAAATTAACTAAGTCTCATCAAGGATTAATGCCGGGCGCATACATACTGATTCCTGATCAGAAATCCTGATCAGGTTTCCTAATCAAGAATTCCATGTGGAGAGCGCACACATTCTGTTTTTTGCATTCGGAATTTAAACGATCAGTTCGATCATAGACGCTTCTGATAACGCACGAGTATGGACGACGAAGACGAATTGATGCTCATTGCTCTTTTATTGGCGCTAGACAAAAGGGCAAAAACGTCGTTATTGGGTGCATCCACTGAATACCCAAAGATTAACTGAGAGTCAATTCTATGTCAAAAGAGCAAAGTTACGGGCATACCCAGAAGAATTCTTCAAATATTACAGGATGCTCAATGAAATCCTTTGATGAGCTTCATACGAGATAAAATAAAAAAGCAGGAGAGTGTTACGTCGTACGTCTACTCGGCACAGCGCGGCGCCAACGCGATTCTGAATGAAAATTTCCGTACGTGTGCGGCGATCGAGCCAAAATGTATGCGAATGCTGCGTTCGGGGTGACGTATAGTTTTTCCTTCTTCCAAACGAACGCACGGAGAAATTGAACGAACGTCAGGTTTTTCTGTCCGGAAAAAGTAAGAACGGTGTGGCTTGTCGAACATTTTGTATGCACGCGGACCATTCAGTTTCCGAATCTGAAACCCTGATACGGAAACCTGATCCGGAATCAGTATGTATGCGCCCGGCATAATGCCGATTTAATTCGAATCGTAATGCCGGGCGCATACATACTGATTCCGGATCAGGTTTCCGTATCAGGGTTTCAGATTCGGAAACCTGAATGGTCCGCGTGCATACAAAATGTTCGACAAGGCGCACACCGTTCTTACTTTTTCCGGACAGAAAAACCTGACGTTCGGTTCGGAATTTCTCCGTGCGTTCGTTTTGGAAGAACGGAAAACCTGATGACGTCACCCCGAACGCAGCATTCGCATACATTTTGGCTCGATCGCCGCACACGTACGGAAATTTTCATTCAGAATCGCGTTGGCGCCGCGCTGTGCCGAGTAGACGTACGACGTGAACACTCTCCTGCTTTTTTATTTTATCTCGTATGAAGCTCATAAGGATTTCATTGACATCCTGTAATATTTGAAGAATTCTTCTGGGTATGCCCGTAACTTTGCTCTTTGACATAGAATTGACTCTCAGTTAATCTTTTGGGTATTCAGTGGATGCACCCAATAACGACGTTTTATCCCTTTTGTCTAGCGCCAATAAAAGAGCAATGAGCATCAATTGTCTTCGTCGTCCATACTCGTGCGTTATCAGAAGCGTCTATGATCGAACTGATCGTTTAAATTCCGAATGCAAAAACAGAATGTGTGCGCTCTCCACATGGAATTCTTGATTAGGAAACCTGATCAGGATTTCTGATCAGGAATCAGTATGTATGCGCCCGGCTTAAAAGAGTTCTAAATATCTGTTACTGTACCTTAGTCAAATTTAACTATAGTACTCATCTGTCTCTTTTCATCACAGTGCGTACACAATTTGACAGAAAAAGACATGGTATATTGTTAAAAAAGTGCAAATAGACTGATTTGTTTATGAACAGGTGAATATAGGGATTTTCGAGTTATGCGAGAAATAGTTGACGTAATTTATCTATCAATAAGGAACCATAACAGACCCATTGCAAATATATACAAGTTATAATTATAGAAAAGTCCTGAAATTGTTACACAGATAAGACTTTTTTATAAAAGTTTGACTAACACAACAAAAAATTACACATTAGAAGCACGAATATGCAAATATAGCAATTTAAATAGACGTAGTAGTAAAAATCAAACATAAATTTTTAAAGCGCTTGAAAAAATGTATTTTGCTTTCGCTACTTAAATAAACATAATTAAATATATAATTGTAGTCTGTATGTATTTTATGAATAAGCAAATAAAATTTCAGTTTGTCGTGTCGAAAATGAATGGGGACCACAAACGGTGCCCGAGCCCCAAATGGTCCAAAAAGTAGACTCAACTTTGCCCCATTCGATCGCTGAGCGGGTCACAGCTATCGAATCGTATTTGAACACGACACCCGTATCGCCTGATATTTATAAACGACTTAAGGAAATGGAAGATAAAATCGCATATCTTCAATCCATTTCACCGGAATACGCACAGTTTTGGGTAAGATAAAAAAAATAACTTGCCATTAGATTGTTGACGTTTCAGATTCAGATTCTCTGGTCTTAGATATCTGTTTCATGATAATTTGTTTTTTTAAGAGGCAAGTAGGCGATCGGCCTTCTCTGCCTGACACACCCCGTCGACTTCTTGGGGTTACGTCTCTTCGTCCTTTACCGTACGAGTGATATATGCGGGTAGATAGAAAGTCCATTGGTGCATAACCGGGGTTCGAACCTATGACCTTAGGGATGAGAGACACGCTGAAGCTGACATCATGAGGCCAACAGTGCTATTACTACAAGCTCTCTCTATTTCTTATGTTAGCCGTTATATTCGAAATTCTTAATTTAAAAGGATATTTATAAAATATTTTATTGTCAGTTTTATCGACGTAAATTATTAATTAACCCAATATATCCAGAATTTAAGGGTTTAATAAGACATTAGTTTCTATTTTTAATCATGTTTTCAGAAAAACAATAAGTCAACTATAAAGCAAGAACAAATGCCCGAGTACGTGGTTAGCGCAGAAGACATTGATAAAAAGATTGAATTATTGGAACTACAACAGAATCTTATGTAGTTCATACAATCTTGGGGCATCTTTAACGCAAATTATTTTTTATTCCTTCAATATTAAACTACTTGCAACTCGCCTTGATTTTTATTCCTCTGTGTACATTTCCCTTTATTCATACACATAGTATAAATATTGAATTTGTGGAAATTAAAATATAATAATTAAAATATAGCTACGTTTAATTCATGATAACATCGGCCATGCGTCATTTGTTGATTAAACATAGACATAATAATATTAATTACTAACAAAATACACAAAATTTATAAACAAAAAAATATAAAGAATGACAGATAAAAAAAAATGGGTAATGCGTGTGTTGTGGTTATAATTGGCCTTGGCTCAGCATTATGCTGAGGAGCAGACTGTTCCACAGCGCTGGTCATTCTGCCAGAGACCACAGCAGCTAGTTTGCACTTTGCGCCTCAGTCGCAAAAAAAGAAAAATAATGTAATAATAATAATACTTAGTAGAAAAAAAATAATATTAGTAAAATTGATCAGTGTAAGTAATGAAGTGTTGTGTAAAAGTAATAAAATAAAATTATAAATTAGAATAATTCTTATGAAATAGATACATCAATATTTTTGGGCAGATTTAAATCTTTACATGTAGTATAAGATCCCGATATACAACGACCTTATAAATGCGACGAAAATTTGGTTTTAGTTGATTTTTCAACGGAGGGATATTATTTCCAACATTTCATCGCGCTATATTTAAAACTCCCACGAAATGACGCTGTCCGATGCTGGGGAATGGCGAGCTCCTGAGTACAACTCTTAACTTTGTCCTTGTTGATATTACTACGCCAGAGGAGCTTTTTGTACAGATATTCAGTTTGTTTACTATATACTACATGAAATAACTAACATGCATACAATTTTTGTAGACCTTTCATTGTTAAAAGGTTTAGGTAAACATATTTAGGGTGGTCCTTATTTTTCGACTTTTGAATTATCCTCGGGGCACTTTCTCATTTGATTATATACCTCTAAATATGAAATACGTGTTTTTTTTGTTTTTGTTTTTGTTAAGATTTAGAGGTCGCTACCAGCTGTCAAATTTTTTATATTATTAACAGTCAATTAGATACCAGTCTTGATGTCTCTAAATTGAGTGACAGACAAGCAACTATGGTCGTGACATCTACTTTGAAATGTGCAGGCTGTGGTCCATCAGAATTTAATGTCAATAGATCTACTATGCGTCGGTAATGGGTCCAAAATCGCAAAGCTGTGCAGATTCGCTCAAAAGCGAGTTTAAACCTAATTCGTCATTAACAATCCATTGGTAGGGTAAACTTCTAGAAGATATTACTGGACACAAAACTAAAGATCGGCTGCCAATTTTGACATCAGGATATGGAGTTTATCAACTACTCGCTGTTCCAAAATTGGAACGTGGAACAAGCGAAGCTTGTCCGTCCAGCTGTCTATGAAGCTATAAAGTCATGGAATTTGAGCTATAAAGTAAAATGTTAGACAATGTTTTGACTCTACTGCTGTAAATACCGGCTTAAGGCGTGGAGTATTCGTCCTTCTGGAGCGCAATATGAATAAAAATAAGCTTTGGTTTGCTTGTTGTCACCACATAATGGAAATTATGTTGTCAGCTGTAGTGGATCACTTGCCCCATCTAGTGCTCCTGATATACAATAATTCAAAAGATTTAAGAACAATTGTAACACTATTGACCAAAGCGACTTCAAATCAATAACAGCTGATGACGCTGAGGCAAATATTCTTGCAGAAGTGGCCGCAGACAGGATTTCGTTTGCATAAAAGCAACTTCAAGTACATGAACCTCGAGATGACTAAAGAGAACTGTTGAATCTTACTATCATTTCCTTAGGAGGTGTTCCTGACAAAAGCGTTTCATTTCAGAGACCTGCTGGTCTTCATCGAGCTAGGTGGATGGCAAGAGCCTTGTACAGTTTAAAAATGTATTTATTTAAGCATCAGTTTAAGCTAACGAAGAAGGACGAAAAAGCTGTGAGAAAAATATGTATTTTCAGTAGTTGTAGAGTCAGTCAGCACCAAGAAACGACTTACAATTATTAATAGACTTAAGGTCTTCAACAAAAATATAGCTACTGATGCGCTGATAAAGATTTTAAATAATTTGTAATTTGTCAGAAGACATAGTTTCGCTTGCGTTTTTCGATGACGACGTTTTAGTTCAAGAAAAGAAAAATATAGTAGAAGTACTCAAAATTTAAGGCACAGAAGATTGCTTAAAACGAATAAACCTTGGCATCGCACATATCGACAAAAAAAATAGAAAACTTCGTGAGTAGTCATTCCTTAAGATTCTTCCAGACCCTAGATTTCTCATGGTGTTTTTTTAAAAGACGTCGAAACCTGGAACGAAAACGCTGATTATATAGCTGCCAAAAATATCGTTCATTCATTGCGAGTAGTGAACGACATAGCTGAGAGGAATGGAAGAATATAAAAAAATAATTACCACAAATGAAGAACAAAAGCAATATTTGCTTTTAATGGTAAAAGAGTATAGGATAAAGTACCCTAATACTAACAATTCAACCCTTATATCTTTAAAATAAACAAATCAGATATCTATATAATATCTTAATTAATAACAATAACAATAATTTCGTAACATTTTTAAGACCTGGGTATAAAAATAAAGAATTCTAACAAATACAGATTTTCAATTTTTATTTAAAATTCAAACCTTGGTAGCGACCTCTAAATATCATTTAAAAATTTCAAAAAAAATACTGAAACCCTTTTTTATGGTATATATCCAAATTACGTGGTGCCCCGCGACATTAAAGAAAAAAAATTTTTTTCTTAGGAATAAGGACCACCCTAGACTAAACATATTATATTATGTATTTATACAGGCTGAACCAACGGGTTTTTTGACCCTCTCCGTAAGGGATCGTTCAAGTATTACGTAACGAATTTAGGGGGGGTCCTTTTGTAAAACGTTACGATACGGAGCGGTGATTGAATTACGCGTTATGGTTAATGTTATTTTCGACTTTCCAGTACTTTACACCACATAATGGTAACTTGGGGACAGAAAAACGTTACGGTGCGTGACGTAATGCAAGGTTAAAAAATTAAAAAATAAATAAATGAAGACAAAGTACATTAATAGGCGGTCTTACTGCTAAATGCAGTTTCTTCCAGACCTAGATAGATTTACCAATAATATTTAATAGGTAAAATATAGAATAAAACCCGTCTCTTAATAAATAATTTTATTTACAATCATTTTTACAATTCACACAAAACACCGCTGTCATCGACACTGACAAACTTTTTTCACACATTTCCGTGTCCTACCATTTTACTGAACAATTATAGATACATTTGAAAAAAAATATGTATTTTGAACTTTGCTGATAAAGAAACACAATTACATTTAAGAAGTCGAATTAAACCGACTTAACAAAAGCATTCTGTCTCCTTTCATTACAGCGTAAATACAATTTTACGGAAAGAGACAATAGTACTTAAGTTCAAAGTTTTGATGAATAATTCAGAAATTTTTATATAAATTAGTGCTCACTCAACAAAACATGAAAATACAATAATTTTTAATATAAAGGAAACAAGCAGAAAGGTTTCATGAATTAATATGATTTCACAGCACTCTCTTATAATTAACAGTTTTATTACATATAGCTAGTTTCACATTTGAAACTACCCTCCATTTTAGTGCGGGTATCTGTCTAAAAAGGTATTCCATGACGAATCTCCGTTCACAATCACTTCCTAGGATTGTCAACTGACATTAAATTTGAACAAGTCATCTACTTGCTTCATTTGGTCCTTTTATTGGACATCCCAGTTTTGTCTATGAATAACTTGAACCAGGAGATATTTAACTCAATTGTGATATATATTTAATTAAAATGACATCTTATATTCAGTACCATTTATAAAACTAAATTCAGTCTTATTACAAGTATGCATTGAACTCTTTCTGTCTCTCTTGTTTACGGGAAGAAAAAGAGACGGTTTTTTAAACAGGAATTGGGTAATTTAGTTTTATAAAGGGATTTCTATATTTCATTTAAAATTGAATTTATTTAAATTTTGCTAGTTAACTTTATCACATTGAAAAACTCTTTTTTAAAAAGAAAACAAATACGATTTTACTATTACCAGTCACTAAGTGACAAGAATGTAGGTTCCAATAACAACGGGTCGTAATCAGTTAGTCGGTTGCGGTCTCCTGAGGTAAAGCACTAAGCCAAGGGCAGCCGCTAATATCGCAATGAGGTAGACATCCCAATTCGAGAGAAGCGTAGATTCACCAGAGAGGAATATCATCGCTAGCGGACTCTGCAATATGGACTAAATTATCATTTATTTAAATTGAACTGTTCAAGTAACACACTAATGGAGCTTGGGAAAAACACATTTCAAGACTTTATTTATGGCTTTTGACATAATTGTTTGCCGGTAATCGAACCCAAAACCTGCAGTTTATTGCCAGCTAAGAGTGAAAGTAAACTGCGCAATTATTTTTTTTAATTAATTTACGTCTTATTTAAAATTGCTTGTTTTCTAATGTTCAAGCAAATTATATTAATAGTCAATAAGTTAATAATACTATATATTATGACACTTTCATCGAAATTGGGACACAAGTTTAAATTTACCTCTCAAATTGAATTAATAACATTGTTCTAAAAAGTCAGCGAGCGTCAGGCACAGAAGGCTGATCACCTACTTGCCTATAAGAAAAGAAGTGATCACGAAACTGATATAGAAGTCAGAGGCTCAGACCTTAAGGGATCATTATTTACTTAAAAAGATCATATTAGTTTTTTAAATAAATAAATTTATACTCACATCCATCAACGAGGATAGCGTCGTAACAGCTGTAAGCCGAGCCAGTGCCAAGGCAGCCGGCAGTCTTGCCTCCGGAGCCGCATCAGCCGCCAGGTCGTAGCACCTCTTGGCCAGGTGGATGTCGCGAGCTAAGCCTAAGCCTCGCTCGTGCATGTAGCCTAGGTTGAAGGTAGCTTGAGGGTTGTGGAGCTGTTCTGATGCTATCCTGTAATGGTAATTAGGTCCTTCGAGCCGAAATCACGTCTTTATCTCATGCGTTGTATTAAAACAGTATCACTGTTGAACTAACATTATTGCTTCCTAGGTGTTAATTTAACCAGTTGATTAGACTAACAATTACAAAATTTGATTCTTAGTATGCAACAAATCTTTAAGTACATGCTTAAAAAGTGTTTGAACAAATAGTTTTACGCAAATCCTTCTTATAAATAAATGATTGGATATGCAATTATGAGATTGACAAACACTATCAATAATGAAAACAGATCACGTTTAAATACAAATATAATTAACAATATTATTTTGAAGTCGCTATTATTGTATTTCGAAATTTCATTAATTATTTTTTATTTCAATTTCACTTCAATCCAGAATCTGACAAATAATTAGATTGTCTATTATTTATGTCAATATAATTTTTTAATTAAAATTCCAAACACTACTAACGTAAAAAAATACTTCTGACGTGTTGACGTGACGTGAATACGACTGAAAGGCTTTTAGCGATAACACTTAACCAGAGCTTTGATTATTTAATTTTTAAGTAAATTGTTGTTATTTACTGTTAACAAGAGAAAATAGAAATATCTTATACAGAAAATTCTAAATAATATTGCAAAAACACCACATTTGTTTTGGAAACGGGAAATAAATTGTGAAAATATGATCCCACAAGATGATACCTGTAATGATAAGCAGCTGCCTCTAAGTCCACGTTGGTTCCCAGCCCATAATAGTGGTAGTCTCCCAGCTTGACTCGTGCGGAGGCACAGCCTTGGGATGCTCCACGGGACCAAAGCTGTAAAGCCCGACGCCATCTTTCTTCTTCTGGGAAAAGTTGGACTTCACCTGGAAATTATAGAAAATGTTTAAAACTATATTCAAATTCGGTAAAAAAGAATGTAGCATTTTTAAAAAAAATGGGAAATTTATTTATAATTATCATCAGTGACACATGTTAAGTCACGTGACAAAACCACAGAACACTATTGTTTTCAATTATTATTTATTTTATTTATTGTTATTTTTTTTTGTATAGATTGTTGTATGGGGCCGACGTCATTTATTTATTAATAATTTATAAAAACACGCTACTATAAGCAATTAGATCGGGCTTCTTGCCTGCACACTCGGTTTTACGACTCTTTCCTCGATCTCAAAAAAAATGACGATTTGAAGACGATAAATTGAAATTAAATAGTCTATAGTCTGATTTTTCATTCAGTAGAATTCTGACATTTCACGAGAGTTGCTACTAAAAAGTTCTCCACCGAAAAAGTGACAAATTTACCCATTTGAGGGCAATAAATAATAAAATACTACGTATTTTTTATGTTTTACCTACAAAAAGCTAAATCTTAATATTTACTTACTCAAGTGATCTAATACAAAAATAACAAATATTTCAATATCACGAACAATATATCGAAATAACTTTGATTACTTTATTGTATTCTTTAGCTGTCATTACTGCCTACTTATTCCAGGTTTAGTAAACCATTTAAAAAAAAATGTTATCTTTATTTGTGCGTTTTTTACTGTTTGTGATGAAAAGGGTCGCAATTATCACTCGCCGTTAAACCACTTATAATGTGGAGCACCGCACTTAATAAAATGGATTCATGGCCAAAAAGGTTTGTAATCTCTGAAATGTCAAAAAATTATAGCTGTCAGAATTCTACGGAATTAAAAATTGGAGTATAAATGCAATACGTTTTTAAAATACTAAGCGACTTTGATTCTTACAAAACTACCGGTGCGCATGAAACAGATAATTCAAAATGAAAACACTGGTTTCCTAAACCTCTTACCATCATCCAACAAATAAGCAGCATTACTCTGGGCGATCTCAAAACCGCGTTCAGCAAGAGCCAAGTACTGCAACAACGCTGAATCTGTGTCCCTCGCTCGCCAAGCCGCGTGTCCTAGCATTAGTCGGGACGACCACGGACCACGTTCGCATACGTTTTTAAATAACTGAAAATTATCATACATTGTAATTCAGAGACTCAGCGCGAACTAAAACTTCCATATCGTCACTGTAGAACGATAACCTCGTATGTCAAAAAACCCATTTATTTTTTATTCTTGATTCTTATAACATTTAACTGCTATAATTATGAAGTAAGGACTTATTTATTAATAAGATTTTACCATCCAAAACTATGGACAAAAACACAATTATATTATAATGAACATTGACGAAATTTAACTATTTTTTCGTTTCCTGCAATGTTTAGTTCTCTGGACATACGAGGTTATCATTCTACAGCGACGATGTGTACCCGAAAATAAGAATTGGCTAACGGCTGCTTTCTTTAGTCGATTTATAATCAAACATTATTTCCAATCCAGATTTTCGCAAATTTACATTGATAAATGTCAAAAATCGATCTGTCGAATTCTAAGATATTATACAGAAACGATCCATCGATCGATTATTGAAAAGTATTTTATGCAAAACATAAAAAAAACTACTATAAACTATTGATTCCATAATTCGAGAGCTATCGTGGTCAGAGATTGGTTTTATTCAAATATATAAATTTTTTAGAAAGAAAGTTAGAGTCATTACTGCATAAGTTTACAAGCGCGTTGCCGGCCTTTATTATACTCGTATTATTCACCTTTTGGCCAGACCGAACCGCCTTCCCCTACTATTATTCTCTAGAAACTTCCACGATCTCATAGGGAAAACATAGTCATAAAAACTCTAATTGACCGTTTATATGCGTCTTTTGTAAATTCAGAGACAAATTGGGAATTGAGTCTCTATCAAATTGTATTTTGACAGCTTCAAGACAAGATCTGTGAATATATTCGCTCATACACTCTTTAAATACATCTATCCTTCTCACCTCTGTAGCGGTAGTACAGGAACGCATCACACCCAACCCTTGCGCATGCAATTGTGCCAAATGGTACAAGGCCAGCACATGACCCGACTGCGACGCAAGAGAGAAGTATTTGTTCGCCTGTTTAAAGTCACGACGGACACCTGTTCCACCTAAAAATAAATATTAATTGTACAATCTCCAGATATTAAAACCTCTCAATCGCCATAGAACTATGCTTACGATGTTTCTTTTAAAAATGGTAACCATGGCAACAACACGCTGCTATTTTTGGTCTACGTTTTCTTTCTATCTTTTATCTGATGTTACGTGATACCGCCGCCCATGGACACTCAATGCCAGAGGGTTCGCGAGTGCGGCAACGCCTTTTAATAATTGGTACGCTCTTTTCTTGAGTCCTTAAGAATTGGTTCGGAAATACTTCAGTGGGCAGCTGGTTCCACAGTGGTAGTGCGCGGCAAAAACTGCCTTATAAAAGCTCAGTTGTGGAACGACGGACGTCGAGGTAATACGGTTGGAATTTCGTATTCTACCTCGACGTCCGATGATGAAACTCATCTGCAGGTATTAATCCGAACAAACTCCTCTGAACACTCCATGGTAAATGCGGTAGAAGATGCAGAGAGGCGCCACATCTCTGCGCAACGCCAAGGGATCAAGCCGCTTGGAAAGGGATTAAGTGTTTTAAAAGACCGAAATTGGTGAACACTTTTGTTTATGTATTGTAATGTAATTTGTATTGTGTATAAGATGTACATATTTCAGACTCACAATTCACTGACCCAGAATGTATCAATTTCTTACCTAACTTACCTATAACGATTTTTGTAGTTATACTTCTTTAGGCGCGTTATGAAAAATTTATGACAGTGAAATTTTACAATGCGCGCGCACCGTGACACAAAATTAATAGAATGAAGTTGCCCACGGAAGATGCTACGGCATTGGACATAATTTAAAAACAACATTCGAATAATAATAGAATTTATGTTACACTTAATGTAAGAGAATAATAATAAATATTTATTTATTTAATTTTTCAAATGTAAACTGAACTTTATTGACTATAATGACTCCTTATCCAGTCTTTGATTATTTAATTGTAATTAATTATTTGCATGCAATCAAAAACTATTTTTAATAATGCCAAAGAAGTATAACTTCTTACGCGCGTACATAAGTACACGCACCCTTTTTTTAAATTATCATTCTCTGAAATAGAAAGCTTCAACTTACTTAAATACAGGAAACCAAGGTGCAACTGTCCTTCCATCCATCCCTGATTCGCGGACATCGTAAAGTATTTGTATGCTATATTGGCGTCTTTTGGCACGCCGCGACCCTGAAAAATATTCATAATATAAAAACCGACGACATACCGGTAATATTGGTCCAAAATCAAAGGTCCGGGCTTAATTATATTGTATTAAAACTTAATAACATCGACACCGGCTGTTACGACTATCGGTTTTTACGACTAAATAATAAAATACCTATAAAATAGCCCTTACAATAGCTAGAATTTGATTTTGAATATAATAACATTGTTTTAAAACAAACTTTATATAATTGAAAAAAATATTATTTCACTTTTTCCAGTAAAATTTGGTTCTTTGGTTTAATAACGGTTTCGAAATCAAGGTGCGATCTGAGTAGTCGCTCCGATGTCGTTAATCGTTATAACAGATTTCGACTGTATCATCTATATTATAGATTGATTTATACGTAGGGTCAAAGACTTAGCGCGAACTATGGCAACAAGTTTTCCAGTTTTTGAAAATGTACATTTAGAAGCATTTTATAAACTTTGAATTTGATTCGACCTTTGTGTATCACTCCGGATGGAGGAGGCTGACAACCTGGGTCATCGTGGTGCTTTAATAGAGGATTTTAGTTTGACTCTATATTAACCACTCGCGTACGACAATAGAATATAAGCGAAATAATAAACGATTAATTGCTATGTAATGAATGAATGCAATGTAGAGAGAGAGTGCCTTCGTCTGGCTATACTTTGGGGGCGTAACTCCGACGATTTAGAAATTCCACGCTTATAAAACTAAGAAAGCCTGAGTGAGCAAAATGTACAGCCTTGGCTCGTACAGTTACATTGTATTTTACCTACTGATAAAAGTAAAGTTTTAAGATTCATATATATGAAACTTCAATGTTCTTATAAGTTAAATAAAGGATATTGATATTCCAAATTCAATACTTAATGACATTCCGGAGCCACACTTACGACGACTGTGAACTCTGGGTCTACAATTATTTTAATATATTTTAATTACCTATAGATTATTATAGTATAAAATTAGTTGACTAAGCCTGTACAAAAGGAAAGGAATTTTTAGAATTAATATAAATGAAACATCGATGTTCTTATAAGTTTTGGAAGTAAAGGATATTGTTATTGTTATATCGAATTTAATACGTTTTAACATTCCAGTTATTTTAATTGCATTTAAATTAGTTATAGTTGTACATATTATAAACTTAGTTGACTAAGCCTGTACTTAAGAAAAGGAAGTTTTAGAAACTTATAAATAGGCTATATACCTGTAAATACATCAATCCCAGACCACTCTGACCAATTGGGTTGTTCAATTCAGCAGCTTTTCTGAAATAATGAAGCGCCGTTTCGTTGTTTGCCTTTATTCCGTCGCCTCCCTCTAAATATATCTGAAATATTTTGGCCACTGAATAATATAACAAAAATTCTTTAATAAAACAGACATAGAAATATGTAAGTTATCGGATACCACAATCCACAACTGAACGTTTTTAAGGCAATTTTTGCACCATCACAATGACAGGTACAAGAGAAACGAGTGCACCAATTAATAAAAGGCCGGCAACGCACTGGCGAGCACTCTGGCAATGTGTCTATTAATGTGTAAATTTAACAACAGGTTTCCGTTTGCCCTGTTATAAAAAATAATAATAAAAATTGAATACCTTTCCAAGATACGCATTGGCCATAGCGTTCCCAGTTTTAGCGGCTTGTTTGAAATAGTGTAAAGCTTTTTGTATATCCAGGGTCACACCGCGACCGCCTTGGAAATGTAATTGACCTAGACCGACCTGACAAAAGATTACAATTTGTTGATTAACATTCGTAAAAAAGTGCGTGCGTACAAAGTACACATGTCGGAAGTGAAACTTCTTTCGCAAACTAATTTTTAAGTTTTGTTCATATTTATACAAATCTAAAACTTTAGATTTCCGAGACTTAGAGGGAGGGAAAAAGGAAGATATGTTAGGAATTTAATGAATTTAATTGTAATTAAAATGGTAAAAGTGTCGAAAACTAATACAAATTATAAAGTTAATTTTTTTAATTTATATCGTCGATAGTAAAAATACGTGGCATTTTAATTTACAATTCATTATTTAAGATTTCAATAAATTATTTTGCATAAAATATATTTAATTATTTAAATATAAAATTAGAAGCATTTAATATGTATTTCATAAGTACATTGTGTTACCAAACTGAATATATGATTTTGAATTTTAATTTTAATTCTGCAAAAAAGAATGACGTGCCATCAAATCTTTCTTGTTCTTCAATGACTCAACGATTCCTAACGTTATACAAAATATTTTTGAGTTTAAAAGCATGCCATGACAAAGATTGAGGCATCTTAAAGGGATATTTTTAGTCACTTATGGTTTCCAAAAAGAAACATTTAAATGCTACACTTACCTGAGCCTGAACATCTCCTTTCTCAGCCAACAACTGGTAGTATTCAATAAGATCTGTATCAAGCGCAGCAGTTGGTCCGGTTCCCTCAGCTTCATCAATCAAACGTGTTCTTTGAATCGCGGGACCACCGCTAAATGTCACTTGGCTGGCCACTATTAGACATTATTTTCTATTATATAATATAATAATCTATTGCATTCATAACAATAATATTCCAGTGGTAAAACCCAGTAAAATAAAACACTATTCTATATTTTTTTATAAGTGTTCTTACAGCTGCAAATATCCTTATAAAAGAAAACACTTAAGACAAACTCAAAATATCTTTATTCATATACGTAAAAAAGTACACTTATGAACGTCAAAAAAGAAGTTAAATTAATTGTAAATTTACATTTACTACCAGTTCGCAAGTCAAGGGCGTAGAGCGGGCAAGAAGAACTGGCAATAAACTTTCCGCCAGTCTTTTTAATCGCTAAGTTTTGAGTCATACAAATTGTTTAAACTGGAACAAATCAATCCCAAGGATTAGGATCATTTAAGTTTTCGTCAAATTTATAAAAAGATTTTTTTGATTCATTTACGTTTAACGAGGGCTTACAATACACAAAACACAAAACCAAAATAGATTACATTGATTGATAAACAAAATATATGAAACTGAAAACATACATGTACTTATGGATTAAAAAGTAATGGATTAAAAAAGAAAACTGAAATAAAAAAACAACAAATTTATATTTTACTTTTGTTTCTAAATAGAAACAAAATTTACAACAAACAGTAAAATTAATAAAATAGAATACAAAATATTAATATAAAATATAAAATTTTCTTTAAATAAAATTCCCCGAGAGAAATATATCTATTGTTGATGTGTATTGTTCTGTTTATGTGCCTAATATATATTGTTGATTTAAAGGTCTATATAAGAAGGGTAATTTTTTTTTCAATGTTCATAAGTGTATATTGTGTTACCTATATGAATAAATGATTTTGACTTTGATTTGCTATCCAATTTTTTCTGTACAAACAAGTATTTGTTGTGCACATAGAACACATAATCTGGCAGGCTGCTCGATATCTATATACAATATGGAGATGTTATCTTTAACTTTAATGTTAAATCTTGTACAGATTTTATTCATCTGTTTGTGGGCTATTACAATTTCATTCATAAAATAATTGATGTAAATTGGAGAAATGTACTAAAGATTAAATTAGTTAAAGAATTATGCTATTGTTTACCCAACTATTAATTGAAGAAGAATAACCATTAAATAGTGATTTGAGACTAATAGTATGAGATAGTTTGACACTCACCTTTACTTGCAACTTTCATATATAGCTCCATAGCTTTTGGACAAGAACTTGGCACTGTTACGCCTACCCAATGTCTGTATGCAAGGGCCATCTGTGCATAATCACTTTCTCCTATAGCTCCTATAGTGTAGTGGACTAAGGCTTTCGCTTGAGACACTGGTACTCCCACACCGGTTGCATGTAGGAACCCAAGACCCTATATATATTTGTATGACATTAATGCTTACAATCATAATATAAAATTTCTTGTGTTCAGTTAGAGGCTTTGTAGCACAATTTATGTTTAAAGGAAGTATACTTTTTAAAAATTCTTAGAATTTTTTGGAAACAATTTAGTATCTAGTCCAAAAACATCGAAAATACCATGGAATCTCACAACGCAAATTCAGAAAAATCCATTATAGGTGAAAATGATAAAGCATGATTAACAAAAGTATGTTGGCAGTTTTTTTTTTTTCTCATAGTTTGGATAAAAACTTACAGCATGTGCATCAGCATTGCCCTCTTCAGCAA
The DNA here is from genome assembly GCA_905332375.1 of Pieris macdunnoughi. Taxonomy (NCBI): domain Eukaryota; kingdom Metazoa; phylum Arthropoda; class Insecta; order Lepidoptera; family Pieridae; genus Pieris; species Pieris macdunnoughi. The sequence continues at coordinate 1,191,596 of CAJOBZ010000022.1, read as the reverse complement.
GTTCTGAGAATATATTCCTTGCCTTCTCAACGTCAAGTTCCATCCCTTCACCAAAAATGTATGACCAGGCCAATTTTATTTTGGCAGGTGCATATCCTCTGTCAGCCGCTTGTTTCACTTGCAAGATAGCCCCACGTAGATCTGGTGATCTTTTATCTATCTTTTTCACTGCTGAGTCGAAAAGCTCTTTTGCTGTAATATTTAATTTATATTAAACAAATATTAAAATATTAAGGAAATTAATAATTATTCATTTTCTACTTTTCCCTATTAAGACTTTTCATATTAAGTGTCCCACAAAAAACTAGAATGTTCCATAGAATAACATAGTGTCTCTTATAAAATGAAGACAGCCATTGAAGTCTCTTAGGATGGACATGTCATCAGTTACCCTCCCCTCACTCAGTATCAATAATAATACCTAAAGAGATTCTCTTTAAGCAATCAATTTACCTTCTTGTATTTCAGGAGAAAGTTCAATTTCTTCTTCTTTTGGTAGTGGGGGTAGGCTATCAAGATAATCCTGAGGATTTTCTTCTGGTCTCTGCAAACATATACAAATATTTTAAATGTAATTGGAATAATGATTTAAATATATTAATTAAGTCTTATAATAACAATGGTATTATTTCCAACATTTTAATATAGAAATATAAGTACCCCAACTTCAGTCTCTAAGGAGTCAATCATTCCTTTGGCTGCTTCCACCCAGCTTGGTTCAGTCTGTCGCAGAAGACTGTTCTTAATCAGCTTAAATGTATATTCCATTTGCTCCATGTTATCCTTTTCATTTGGTTCTAAAAAAATAAAGATAACCACAAAATGAATGCCATAGTAAATCTTATTAGAATCTTATTTCTCTCATCTTAAGAGTTATCTTAAAGCTAAATACCATGAATTACCTTTCGGATCTTCGTCTTTCAGTAATTCTTTGGATTTTCTCATAGCATCAGCGTATTCTTGAAGCATTTTGATCTCTTTTCTCATAGCTGAAGTTATTTCACTATAGTCCTCAGGTTCGTCAGTGTCCGGTGGTTCTGTAGTTTCTTCGTCATTTTTCACTTTTTTACTGGCCTCAGGACCCACTAACTCTGCACTAGCTATTATTATGCAAAAGAATAAAATAAACAATCTTAAAATTTCCATATTTCTAAAATTTTAATGGGTTGACGTGTCCTTATCAAAACACAACACTAAAGTGATAAAATGAATATACTATAGCAATAAATCGAGGTAAGCAATTAAGAGTCATTTATAGCCACTTGTTATTATACACGTGTGTTAACTCGTATAAGAATTACATTATTCTGAAATACATTTTTCATTAAAATTTATTGTAGCAAAGACCGACTTCGTATTTATAATTTTTGTGTATTTTATTCTAATCAACGTCAATGTCAAAAACAAATCATTCCATAGAACTATGTTAAAGTAATCTGTAATAGGAGAATATTCTATTAGAGACTATAGGTCTACCAGAATCTGATGGCAAAAAAATTTTTAAAAATTAGCGATTTGCATATGGCAATAAAAGAAAAAATTCATCTGTCAGGTGAAATTTCGAGGAATTGTTTTTGGTTTGGCTTCAAATTTCTTTTAAAAAGTGATGAAAATGTCGAAGAAACCTCTTCGACCGCAAGCAAGACATATTGTTTTCAATGTTTATCAAAGAATACTTGGTCAACAAGATGCAGATCATACACAATCATCGATATTGAGCCACGTGCAAGCGTTGACTGGTTAGTAGGAATGACACGTCTTGATACTTTGGTTTATGGGATTTTTCGTGTGTATTATATTATGTACTTATACTAAACTTAGGTTTATTTCAGGGGTTTCTTATACTACAAATAAACTTGGATAGTTTTGATTTAGAATTGATCAGAAACAAGATAAATGAGTTGTACACTGTTTCTTTCTCTCAAATAGGGATCGATGAATGGTGAAAATATTGTGAACATGTAATAAAAATTTAAAATCAATTCATAGAACAAGATCGGTTAATTGAGATGCAGGAGGAAAGGTTTATTATAAATACGGCGTTGAAGACTTTTTTATGGATGTGCAGTATTTGGAACCATTTTCAAGTTCTTAATTAATTAATAAACTCATGAACAGAGTAATTGGAGTTTTCATCTAAATTTCAAACCCACATTCGCCACATTTTCAAAAATTATCCTTGTTCATTGGATACATTTTTATATTTGCATGTATCAGCCGCTATAAGGAAAAAAAAAGTATCAAAACGTTTTACTCCAACTTCCCCAGTATTGCTAGCGTCAATTTCTTTTTTCCCTTTTTGCCATCAGATCCTGGTAGACCTATAGTTCATGAAACTAGTGAAATATACCGTTTGACTATTAATGCGGTGATGCTCATTTCTCGGAACGACGCCTTAAGGCCTAATCCATTTGTAGCTGGAAATACGTTGGAACAAGTGCGGCAATACAAGTATTTGGGAACAGGTTGACTTCAAATCACGAATTATTTATGATACTGTAAATAGTTCAACACTGCGCGCGCTCTGCCTTCTATCTCGAAAATGGTTCAAGATATTTAAAAAAAAAGGGTGCGTGTACTTATGTACGCGCGTAAGAAGTTATACTTCTTTGGCATTATTAAAAATAGTTTTTGATTGCAAGCAAATAATTAATTACAATTAAATAATCAAAGACTGGAAAAGGAGTCATTGACTATAAGTTCAGTTTACATTTGAAAAATTAAATAAATAATTATTTATTATTATTCTCTTACATTAAGTGTAACATAAATTCTATTTAGTTAAAAGTATATATAATTATATATTTAGAACATCTCTACCAAACACTAAGAAGTATGTTGTAGCTTTGGCAGTATTGCACAATATAAAATTAATAAATTTCTTTGAAAAATTAATCAAAACTCCTTTATTTGTTTAAAAGGTAAATGACAAATGTCATTATGGTCATTCAAAATTCTTGGCATACGAACTTCACGCATATTCTATTTCTTTTTACTTGTAGATTGTCTTATTCCTATCTCGCTCGCGCACGCTATAATCACACTCCCAATTTTGTGTCACAGGTGCGCGCGCATCGTAAAATTTCACTCTCATAAATTTTTTCATAACGCGCCTAAAGAAGTATAACTTCAAAAATGACGACACAAAACTCATAGAGAATTTAATCCTATACAATATAATATATCATAAATTTACGAGATATTTGCAATAAATGTGTAAAAATAGATTTTTTGACCTTCAACCTTGGAATATCTGTAGTCGCAAACATCCTACGATTAAAGTCAGTTTTGGGACAAGTTTTAGAATACCATAATAAAGGTTTATACAAGTTTATAGCCGACTATCTTTCATTCCGAGGTGAAACCTCTAATCTTCCTGGACTATATGGTTTATAACTTTCGTTAAATATAATTAAAAATCATTCATCAATCATTTCTAGAGAAAGTCCCCGTATGTGACTTTGACAACTTAGAATAAAATCTAAAAAATTATAGTCCTAGTCTGTGTCGCCAGGTCGCGAGCCTTAAATTTTGCAAAACGTTGCAAAAATTGAAAAACATTTCCGTACATAATACATTTCTCGAATCGAATTTTCATTACGAAAAAGTCTTAATATAAATTAAACTTCAAATAACAATTTCTCACTAGCTCTACATAGAATTTCATTGTATTAAGCAAGAATGCTGCGGACACCGGTCAGACGATTTCGAAGTGATATTTCGCGAAAGCCTTATTTTTTACGAACAAAATCGTCTAGTGCTTACTTAAGGAAAACATTTATAGATTATTTTATTGAAAATCACGGACATAAACATGTTAAATCAAGTTCGGTTATACCACTTTGTGATCCTACGGTACCGTTTGTAAATGCTGGCATGAATCAGGTACTCACAAAAACTATTACTTTTAATTAATTCCTTATTTATTTTTAAAATATTATATAAAAAAGTCTACAACGTTTTATAGTAAAAATAGTTGTAATTTGTTCACATTTACAGTGAAAAATTTATCATAATTTCCCATCCTTTAGAATAGGGAATAAGGTAAACTTTAATGAATATTTACAACATTTCAGTTTAAAGGTGTATTTCTGGGCATGGTTGAGCCACCTTGTTCTCGAGCAGTAAATTCACAAAAATGTGTGAGAATTGGTGGAAAACACAATGATTTGGACTTAGTTGGACTGGATGGCACTCACCATACTTTTTTTGAGATGCTTGGCAATTGGTCATTTGGTGATTATTATAAGGTACATAATTTTTTTTATTTGCTTAGTATGCAGAATAATTAAATGTTTGTGTTTTAGTAATTTAGGAAAGATTAATAAATAACAAACTATCAAATCTGTTACTTTAATACAATAAAATATATATTGTAATAATTACCATTAGATACTTTTAGTTGATATCGATTTAATGTTAACTTAAGCTTTACTCCTTATAGAAAGACGCCTGTAAAATGGCCTGGGATTTGTTATTGGGACCATATAGATTAAAACCTGAGAACCTGCTTGTCACATACTTTGGTGGTGATGTTGTTATTGGACTCACAGAGGATAGGGAATGCAGAGATATATGGAAAGAAATTGGGTAAGTACATAAATATTAATGAATGTTATTAACTATTTGTCGCTACTTTTTAATTTTTGTTTAATTTAAGGCTTTTAAAGGTTAATTCCATGCAAAAATTCTACTATATAAATGTTTTCTGAGTGTAGGTAGCACACTCATAATTGTGAATATGTTTATTTACATTATAACATGTCACTAGTATTTTAAAGTGCTTTTACACTTCAGGGTCAAGGCAAGTCATATCAAAGACTGTGGTGCAAAAGACAATTTCTGGGAGATGGGTGTGAGTGGTCCATGCGGACCATGTACAGAGATTCATTACATACATCCTGATGGAAGTCTTACTGAGATATGGAATATTGTATTTATTCAGTGTAATAGGTAAGTAGTATTAAATAGATTTGTTGGCATGCTTATATTGGCCAAAGTTCCTGCAATGAGTCCTGCAGAGTAGTGACGTTTCAATGTATTCTGTTCAGATCAACTTTTTGTGCCTATGAATCTGAAGTAATTTTTACTTCACAGAGAATTAGACCTAAGTAAGTAATATGATATGTTAATTGAACACTGAATGAAGAAGGATGACCCCTAATAATAGTTCTAAAGTAATTTAGGACTTTTCCACTAACTAAAATTAAACAAAGAAATCACATCATACTTAACTATACACTTAAGATTAAATTCAATTGCAAAGCTTGAAGTCTTTTAATGGCAAAAAAGTTGTATAAACTATTCTTCCTTAGTCATAGCATAAACACCACTTGGGATCTAGGCATTGTCCCTCATTCCAACCATAATTATAACATAGTTGTTCACAAAACCAATTACTTATCTTCCCATCCTTGGGTCGTATCAATTCTGCTTCAGCCCTTTCGTAGTGATATTTAGAACATTCTGCAATATTTAAAAAGTCATTTAAATGAAATGTTCCAATTTAGTGAATTTGTTATTAATTTTGCTTATCAAGGTAATTTCAATCTTAAAGCGTTTCTGTCACTTAAGAAGAAAAATATATATTATGACTTACCAGTTCTTGAAATAAATAGTATTGTTATTAAAATAAAATACAAGTGTTTATTAACTGGCATTATTTGTAATAGAAAGCAGTTAATATTATGCCATATTTATTTTACATTATATCATACTAATGTTTGGAATTCATAGGTATTCAAACAAAAATGTGAAATGGGGTTTTTAAATTTTTCTATAACAAAGTAACACAATATGCTAATAAAGATTTGTGTTAAAATTGTTCACTGATAACAAAATATATTAAAACATATAATAAAAGTTTTTTCAAATGTAGAGGAGTACTATAATAATTATTATCAATTAATGTTCATTATTGAAGTTATACTTCTTTAGGCGCGTTGTGAAAAATTTATGAGAGTGAAATTTTACGATGCTCGCGCACCATGACACAAAATTAACAGAATGAAGTTGCCCACGGAAGATGCTACGGCATTGGACATAATTTAAAAACAACATTCGAATAATAATAGAATTTATGTTACACTTAATGTAAGACAATAATAAAAAATATTTATTTATTTAATTTTTCAAATGTAAACTGAACTTTATTGACTATAATGACTCCTTTCCAGTCTTTGATTATTTAATTGTAATTCATTGATTAATATAATTAATTAATTAATTTGCATGCAAACAAAAACTATTTTTAATAATGCCAAAGAAGTATAACTTCTTACGCGCGTACACGCACCCTTTTTTTATTTATTATCATAATAATAAATCCCTTTTTCAGAGAGACAGATGGCAAAGTAACTAGTCTTCGGCGACATCATGTCGATACAGGAATGGGATTGGAAAGGTTGTGTGCACTACTACAGGGTGTACCATCAAACTATGATACAGATTTATTTAGACCTATTATTACGGCTATTGAAAAGGTATTTTAATCTTTTAAAAACACAGCTTACTTAAAACTATTTCCCCGTAGAGCGAAAATTCATTAAGTCCAAAAACCCTGTTTCGAGATAATGAGGGTTAAAGTTTTGAAATATATAAATTGCCATAACTTTAGCATGTCATGACATATTTTAATGTTTTTCGTTTCATTTTGAGGGAAATCAAATTATGTTCAAATGGTGCTAGCTACCCTAAGTATGATTAAGTTATTACTGAGAAAACCTAAAAAATAATAATTAGTTATTTGTTCTCTGTAGAATATCCGATGTAGTTATGAGTTAGTTAATATTCGCCCCTAGTTAGTGATTTTTCACTCAGATCGAGTTTATTTCTATGATAAATAACTTGAGTTGGGTAATTTACGACTAACTGGTAGATATACAAAATATACATAATGAAAAAAAACGTTTTTTTAACTTAATAGTTAAACGGCATTTTGTTTTATCTATATATATAAAAGAAAAATGGTCTTCGTTTGAGGCTCCTTCACGCCTAAACCACTGATCGTATCGACATGAAACTACCACCATTCGATGCGAAATTTTTCCCTAGATGGTTTATGGCTATTTATTTATTAAATTCCAACGTTCCACGTTTTTTATTGCTGTTTTACTTTTATGAAAATTTATCCATACGGACTTCACCGCGGAAACATTCGGGGAGGCTTCCTAGAACCTCTAAACGTCAACATCTGTTAAAAACTCGATTTTCGAAATATTTAAATTTTCTTAGCGGGAAGTTAAAAAGAAGAATAATAAAAATATGAAAAAAAATAAAATAATGAAACATAAAATTTATTTTAATTCGTCCAGCAAAACGGGCGCGAAACGGCTAGTAATAGTATAAAATCAAACTACTTTTATATAAAAAAATCTTATACACTCCCTATGGATTAAAAAATTAAAAATAAAGTAGTTAAATCATTTTTTTTTATAAGCTATGTAAGTTTTTGATAAATAAAAAATAGTTAACATGATTTAGTTATTTCTCTTATTTTCTATTAGGACCAAAGAATAGATTTATTTAATTTTCCCTTTCTGTAAATCGGAAACTAGGATACCTACAAAATTGACGGTTAGACAGTTAAATAAAGAAAAATAATATAGTTTTAATGGCATAGATAACTCGTTTTAGCAATTTTTTGATTTAATTAGTTTTCGCTCTACGAAGACTTAATATATTATTCACTAAAACTTATCAATTGCAATAATGTTAATTCTCTAATTACATAGACATATTGCAACGCGAAAAATGCGGGTAGGAATCCGGCTGAACTACCCACATATATACTTACTTAAACACAAAATATATGGTTGTTTTCAGAATAGCAAGGACGTATCTCCATATTCTGGAAGTTATAGTAAGGATGCAACGTTGGACCAGTATTACAGACGTTTAGCAGATCATGCAAGAATGATTAGTATCTGTTTAGCTGATGGCGTGTTCCCATCAACAAGGTAAGAATTTATTTATTTAATAGATTTTTACATAATAAATTATACTTGCTAGCCAGTGGACTGTGAAATGTGTGTTTAAAATTTCGCCATAGTCGTAGAATAGTGACGGATCTGAAAAATTTTAAACTTTACAGGGCAGCCATTTCAAAAGAATATAATCATGTTAGTTTTTGTCATTACTATTTTAATTCATATTCTGTTATTATGAAAATTGGCATACAAGCAAACGAAAGAGTTTGTTTTTAAACAAGATAAAAATAACATTAAATTACACAGTTTTATAGAAAAATCACATGTTTCTATCAAATCTATCACTTCCGCCTCATTAATTTGAAATTTAAAACATGGAATTATTTGATGTAGCCAAACTAGATAGTGTAGTATCCAAATAAGATAATAATTTTGAATATTTTTCAAATACTATATTGTTCTACGATCATGACGATTTATATGTATTGAATGTCAGGAGTATCTGTATTGTATATGTAATGTATGTATGAGCAAGTTGCACTAGATAACTAATATATGAGAGGGTGAGATTTAAGAAGTAGGTGTATATGAAAGCAAACAATAAGTACTAATAAAATAATAAACAATAAGTTCTAATATAACAAAATATGAACAATTTATAAAAAAATATTTAATATTAATAATATATTATATTATTTTCAGTGTAAATCTTAAACAAATAATGAAAAAGTCATATAAAATTTGCTCAGACGTCTTCCATAACCCGAATTTACTTAATACGCTATACAAATACGTGGCTGAAAGTTTGGGTGACACGTACCCCGAGCTCGTAAAGCGAGAAAGGGACGCCATGCTTATCTTAGAGCATGAGAGAGACAGCTATAGTAAACTGCGTTCAAATTTGAGGAAGAAATGGAAGGATTTATTGAAACAGTACCCAGAGGTTGAGGCGTTTAATGATGTGGAGTTGGCGGGTTTTGCACTTGGATATAAGGAGTTAAAACAGGTATTTATTTTATAGGTTACTGCCGTTAATTAAGAATTAACAGTTACTTAAGAATTAACAGTTACTTAAGCCATTAAAGAGTTAAATAACTTTTGGATGAATTGAAGAATTGGTTGTATTCAAATATATATTATTACTCTACGCATATTGGGTGGTAAATTATAAAGAAAAATATCCTGATAATATTATCAGAAGAATAGTTACACCAAGAAATCTTTATATATATAAAATTATCGTGTCACAATGGTCCCATACTCATCCGAAACGGCTCGACCGATACTTATGAATTTTTTTATGCAGTAAGTCTGAGAAACAGCTACTATCTGTCTTTCAAACCCCTAAGTTATAAGGGGTGTCCTAATTTTTTTTTTTATGATACATCATACAAAAATACATACAACCCTTAATTTTCACCCCTATACGATCAACCCCTATTTTTTTATTATAGTAGTTATTTTTATTGTATTAAAAGAATGTTGCCTAGAAATAATATACATGGCAAAATGACGTTTGCCGGGTTAGCTAGTAATTATACAATATATTACAGAGCATGAAAACACACAACTCCAACACAATACCTGGAGAGCTGGTATTCAAATTATACGACACGCACGGTTTCCAAGAAGATATCATAGAACGCATTGCCACACTCAACAATTTCGAGATAGACAAGAAAGGCTTCTGGAAACTACTTTCACAGCATAAAGCTAGACATAAGACATCGTTTAAAGAACAAACGCCCACAAAAGGCGCGCTTTTTGATCAAGCGTTACAAACCATAGTCAAAAATGGAGTGAATGGTACCGATGACAGTCCAAAATACAAATACACAATAGACAACAAACTGACATTCCCGCCTTTGAAAACAAAAGTCTTAGCCATATTGAATGAGAACGCCGAATGGGTGGACTTTTTAGATCCATGTGAAAATAGACCGTATTACATAGTAACTGAAAGCACAAATTTCTATACGGAAGCTGGTGGTCAAAAGGCAGATACTGGTATTATAAAGTTCAGTGAACATGTAAAACTAATCGTAGATAGTGTTTTTAAAATCCGTAACTTTGTGATACATAAAGGGTTTTTCAAACTTCATAGTGACAGTCGTTATGTTAATAATTATAGTGATGTGACAGTGATTATAGACAGTGAAAGGAGACTAAATTTAATGAGGAACCATAGTGGTGTGCATTTATTGAATGCAGGTATACGTAAAGTGTTGCCGAATAGTATTGTTTGTCAAATTGGTTCAAGTGTTAGTGATGCAGGACTTAGTTTGAGTTTGGTGGTGTATGGAGAGAAATTGTCACAGAAGGTGATATTGGCTGCTCAGGAGTTGATAAGGTATGTAACGATAAAATTGTGTAAATTTTTGTGACATTACAAGTTATTCTAGATTAATGTTAAAAGTTTAAGTTGACGATTCAGACTATTAAAATTTATTATTGTCGGTTTGATTCTGGCTTGAGATAAGAATCCTTCCAAAACATTAAAGTCTTATTTTAATGTGTACTGCTCGTGTAAACTAAAGTCAATTTACTACTGTACATTGTTAAGGTCTTAAATCGACAAAATAAACTAATATTAAACCATTTGAGTCAACATAGTTTTGAGCTTGTGTTCTTTATTTATAGGGAATCTATAAAATGCAATTCAAGTGTGGAAACAAATGTAATAGATAGTACCCAATTATCATCTGAAGATGACATAATGACTGTTCCTGGTGAGACCTATCCTGAGACGGGACTTCGTGTGGTTACTTATTCACCTCCTTTGGTCTCTAGGTATGTTTTTTGTAAAATTTATGGAGTTGTGATACAAAAACGTTAATTATTATCCACAATTGACTCATGTACCTGCAATTATTAAAGCCAGTATACTTCCCAATAGGTAAATATACTTTAACATATATGTGTAATCATTAGATTATTTTAAAAAGTTGCTAGCATCTTTAACTGAATAATTGTTGACATCTCCTTCATTAAATTTCTTCTAGGGAACTATGTTGCGGAACCCACGTTCCGTCAACGAAGGTCATTGGTGATTTCTGCATAACTTCCGTCAAAGCAGCTAATAGTCAAAACCCTACATTATTTGCGCTGACTGGTGATTTCGCTCTCGAGGTTAGTTCCGTCTCGAAGGACCAAAAATTTACAAATTTATGTGGTAGTTATGTTATTTATATTCGTTATGAATCTTGTTTCCTAGTAAATAAAATAAATGCCTATTATCGCAGTTGATCGCGCTATCGAAAATCGGAATCTTAATAACAAAAAAGGAATAGATTTAACTTGAAAAGCAGATCCTTATGTGTGATTGGTCAAGTCCAAAAGATGTTTTGGATTACAGCTCAGCAGATTCGATTATCATTTTTTCCAAGTACATTCTAATCACACTAAATTAATAACCCCGCTATGAGCTACTATGCCCGACTCTCACTCATAGATACACGGATGTTTTACCCTAATTAATATTAGGTAATCAAAAGGGTTATTGAGCTTGACGCGTCGTTATTTTTTCAGGCACGTGAGCTTTTCTGCCGTGCTGAAAAGCTATCGCAAGTTACAGATCTCGCAGATCCTGAAAGAATCCAAAATGAGGTGGAATATATTCGTCAGCAGCTGGCTACTTTGTGTGGACCTGGTGTACCCTGTGGGGAACACTTGGCCTGCCAAAAGTTACTTGACAGTCTCCTCAAGAAAGCTGCTAATCGGAATGACGTTGCTTTACGGTAAGATTTGTTTTTATAACTCTTATCTTTTCTGAATGTGTAAAGTTTTCAAAATATTTATTATCTTGCGATGCTGTATTTATTATATTGCTGACTTTTTAGATAAAAAAAAATAGTTTATTTAAGGGAGCGTTCAAGTATTAGGTCACGCAATTTTTGGAGATTATTGCCAAACCAAATGTAACGCACCGTAACGTTTTCTGTATCCAATAAATACCTAAAAGTTACCATTATGTGGTGTAAAGTACTGGAAAGTCAAAAATAATATTAACAATAACGTAATTGAATCCCCGCCCCGCATCGTAACGTTTTACAAATAGACTCCCCTCCCAAAATTCGTTACGTAATACTTGAATGCTCCCTAACGCAGTTGCTGATCAGTTCGTACCCCAATATATACGGTCATGGTAAACAAGCTTTAATCTTGTGCTAACAACGCAATAACCCAACTATATGTGCCTCCACAGATCAATAGCAGAAACGGAAATATACGAGGCGTGTCACGAAGCGATCCGCGAGGGCCGACGCTTTGTTGTACATTTCTTGCGTTGTTCTTACCTTATGCAACCCCCAGCCGCTGCTTTAGCTTTAGCCAATACACGCACTTGCCCACAGACAACCACAGATTCATTTGAAATAGGTAGCAGACATTTACATCCGAACATCGACAAATCCATAGACAACATGAGCATTGAGAAAACGATAGATTCAATAAATATTGTGAAACAATCCATAGACAATGTGACACAGAATGATGTTGCTAATGGCGAACTTCCAGCTATTTTAATGGGATGCGCGGGTGGCGTTATCGTCGCAGTGGCTCGAGTACCACAGGTAAGGTCCGATCTTATGTATATTATCTATTAAGAACTGCAATATCTACTGAAAAGAGCAATGTACTGTTACGTCTTAAGAATCATAATCCTGTTATAATAACCGATTATAAATATCTATTGAAAATATTTAAAAAAAGTGAATTTGTGTGAATGTACCATAACTAATAGACAGTACCGTTATATATTGTTAGTTGTAGGCCTTGTAGCCTAATTTACTGTAACTCAATCTCAAAATATCTTTATTCATATAGGTAACCAAGTAGAAACACACTTATGAACGTCAACAGAAAAGATGTTAAATAGATTCTAAATTTACATTTACTACCAGTTCGCAAGTCTAGGGCGTAGAGCGGGCAAAAAGAACTGGCAAGAAACTCTACGCCACTCTTTTCAATCGCCAAGCTTTGAGTGATACAAATTGTTTGAACTGAAGCAAATCAAAAGCTTTATTGATGATTTTACGTTTAACGAGAGTTCTGAATTTATTCAGTGATAATTCTCTAATTTCGTTTGGGAGTTTGTTGTAAAAACGAATACAATTTCTATATAAGGTGTGGTTTCTCTTCTGGAGCCTGGTTGGACGTACGCTTAGATTTTTTCTGTTTCGAGTATTAAACTGGTGAAAGTCACCATTTGTTTTAGTCTTTTATATTTTTTTATACATACAACAAGGCTTCAAGAATATATTGACCAGATAGTGTCAAAATATTTAATTCCTAAAACTCATTCCGACTCCCTTGGGGAAACACAACAAATACCTCAGCCCGCTTCTGCAGCACAAATATGGATTGAACCTCTGCAGCAGCATCCCACAGTAAAATACCGTAGGACATCACTATTATTAATTATTATTACTTTTTGTAAAATCTAACCGCCATTTTAATCAACAGGAATTGGTGAGCGAACGATTTACAGCTGAAAAGTGGTTGAATTGTATTCTGCCGATATTCCAAGCAGAAAAATTGCCCAATCGGGACGGTACCTCTCCGCTGACACACGCACAAATGAACGCTACTAAAGTGAGTAATATTATTAAATTATAGAACATAAACTTCTTGAAGTTATACTTCTTTAGGCGCGTTATGAAAAATTGATGAGAGTGAAATTTTACGATGCGCGCGCACCGTGACACAAATTAACAGAATGAAGTTGCCCACGGAAGATGCTACGGCATTGGACATAATTTAATAACAACATTCGAATAATAATATAATTTATGTTACACTTAATGTAAGAGAATAATAATAAATATTTATTTATTAAATTTTTCAAATGTAAACTGAACTTTATTGACTATAATGACTCTTTTTCCAGTCTTTGATAATTTAATTGTAATTAATTATTTGCATGCAATCAAAAACTATTTTTAATAATGCCAAAGAATTATAACTTACACGCGCCCTTTTTTTTATGATTAATTTCTAACTTATTGCTTATCACTAAAAATATATTAAGGCAAGATTATTTAAGGTCAAAGAATAAAACATTTTTTTTATTTTTTTTGTGTCATATTTTTCTCTTAAGAATTAAAGAATGCAATGTGTTTTGTACTCATCCCTTAGTGGGTTTTTGGTGCCGAGTTTTATAACCTATAGTTTATTTATATATTAAAAAAATTAAGAACTCAGAAATTCTATAATTTAACCGTACGCTGCCCTTTAAAATTAATAAAAATGTGATAAACGCGTTCGCCAAGGGCATTTTCTTCGGATTATAAGAGGTTTTTACCAGAATGTTTAAATAAGAATGCAAGAGATGAAGTGCATTTTCTGGCGTTATACTTGTTAGAAAAAACGTTAGTTTTTATGGACAAGGAAAACAAAAAAAATCAAGTAATTTCGAGGAACTAGTTTTTCCGTTATTATAATTGCATTCTTACTGAACTTTTCAGGTGAGCCTTATAACCTGCGAGCAAATGGTACAAGATGCGATGCGGGTGGCAATTAAGTTTGCTCAATCACACGTTACGGAAAAAGTTGTTGGAGATGGGCCCACAGAGGATAGGCAACACAGTTAAGACTTATTATTACTGAACTTCACAACAAGAGGTTATAAATTTAACCTGTATATGTTTACAGCGAGGTTACTAAACGCAACTACTGAAAAAAAGTTTTTTTTTGTGTATATTATCTGTTGTATTGCGAATATACACTAGAGATATGTTCAAAGATCATTGACCTCTCTAAGGTCACTTCCGAGAGGTCAATGATCTCATTATTCTTCCTTTTACCTTTTTATATTTCTTATTAATTCTGGTTTAATGTATAAATTTTAACACAATTCTTTAATTCCATTGAGTGTGGTTATTTTTCACAATATTTTTATCGCACAATGTACAGTGTGTAACAATATCCCAGGTTAATGTTATAATGGTTATTAGATCTAAAGGTAAAATTCCAAGTCGATACTTAGCTTAAGTATGACTTAATCTAATTGGATTTTGACATACGGGAGTCATACTTTGTGCTAAGTCTGAATTTTATCCAAAGTATATAACATATTTCCATTATTATGGATACGTATTTACGGAATATTTGTTATATAATGTATCTTTGTTGACTTTGAACTTTTTATAATATTCACAATTATTTAATATGTAAAAAGTAATTAGGTCGTTTAAAACGGAATAAAATCTTTAACTTTTTGACAAATGGTATTGCAAAAATTTTACAAAAAATTATAACACAATTAATGTATAGTGCTGCATTATATTACTCGTAGAATAAAAATTTAAACTATCATAATTAAAAATAAACTAGAATTTAAATAATTTCTCATTTTGGTTTAAAATGGTTGACTATTGCAATACGCCAATTAAATATAATTATAAAACACCACAATATTCCTGTTCGTCCAATGTCCAATAAAATTCCTTAATGTTATAAAAATGAAATTCATTTATCATATTAAGAAGTCCTTTCCTATGAAGTTATCTACCTCTTTATGTTGAGTAATAGATTTATCATTTTTTATTGTCTTTATTTGACTTCCTGCAAAGCAAGTTTTGTCAGAATTACAAAAAAAAAACCATTTTCGTTTTGTGTGAATTGTTAATTTAAATTTTTTGAGATTAAAACCATTTCATGTATTTTAATTTTAGATATTAAATATGACGCTTACGAAATTAAAAATTGTTATTTTCTAGTCAGACTATGAAATAAAATAAATTATTTTATAGACATTGTTTTATTTAACTTAATTATATTTACATTTATAAAATACAATTAGTTATTAATGATTATCCATATATTGTAGCTCCGAAAGTAATAGTATCGTATTGGGAAGTGGTCTCGGCTGTGGTGACAGTATTGTCATTGTTTGTCTCTCCGAATCCACTGCAGTACTGTGGAGTAAAAATGTCTTTTGTATTAATTGGCTTATGTATGAATCATTGAACTCTAAACCAATACATGTTATAAGTGGTTTAAAAATATGTTTATTATGGAACATAAGATACATGTATCACTTATTCCATGTCATTAAATTTGAATCTGTAGGCATCCCTACTCATCGGCAAAGAAGACAGAGGGTGTAGGCCGAGAGAAAAAGCCGGCGTAAAAAACTCTCCGTACTCTTTTAAAATAGCAAATCATCAAACAACACTTATTTTAAAACCAATATCGCAAATTAATTAGAAGTAGCCTGTCTAGCACTAGTCCCAGGCCCTTTCATCAACTAGATAATCGTTAACTTTATAGTAGTACACAGCTTTTCTTTAATACAATTCGTAAATTTATTAAAAGGCAGAGATAAAAAAGAGCCTCTGGGATTTTATTAAAGAAGAGTATCCCTTTTTTTTGGATAATAAATAAAAATGACAACTGGTTCTGTGAGTCTACCATGATTTAGATAAACGAAGATCATTAGTTCATACTAATTAAGTGAAAATTTGGGGAACATGTTGGTTATCTGTATTAAACGCTTTTTTGAGTTCCTACAACTAGACAATTGTATTTGAATGTTTCAATGGTTTAAACGATAAGTAAAGCCCAACCAAACATTGTTTTATCAATGTTTTAGAAACTAGAATAGATAAGGAAACAGCAATATCAAATCAGAACAATGACAGACATTTTAGAAACTGAGTATAAGAAAAACACTACATCCAAGAAACTTAGTTTTTCAAATTTTTGTTGTTAATGAAGGTTATTTTCTCTCACCAAAACAGACATGGGTATGTACGATTTGACTCACTCCAGGGGCGCTGCTACTCTAAGAACCGGGTAAATATAATCGCAAATAGTAGTTTTTACAGCATTTTTCTTAAATATATCTTACAGACCCTCATGTTCTATTGCCGCCCATTAGGTAATTACATTTCTTGCCTACTAATGGTTTTACTTTCTACGCAAGAAGAGTAGCAGTCTAACCAAAACTGTATCAATTGTTATGGTACTTGAACCAGGTTCATCATTGAAGGTTTGAAGTGCCAATGGGACAAATTTATTCTAATATATACCATGTGGTATACTTACGGTTTGCTGATATAATTAATAAACCATAGACAATATATTAAAATTACTTACACACACACAAATCCCGCGAGGTTCGAATGCAATGCCAGTTCATCGGCTGCTGGTGAGAAAGACACTGCAAGTAAGCGATGCGCAAGCGCAGGTGAAGCCCAAACGGGCACTAACTTAGTTAGGGCTTCTTCTGCGCGCATTCCTAATGGCATGCACGAGTCGGGCAGAGACGGGGCCCCGACCTATAGTAAAGGTAATTAATATGAACAATTTTTTAATAAAATTGTGGATTTTTTAAGGCAATTTATCATGCAAAATTATTTATATACAATCTTACAATTTAACAATTAAATTTAAAAAAAAAACAGTTTTTTGCCCAGGTATAATACGCTTTCACTGGATTAAAACGCGTTTGGACACCGTCGGATTTGCAGTCGCTGTTTTTTTAATTATAAGTCAAATAAAAGCACAAATATACTTCTGCGATATTTATGATATCCGATATTCACCTTGTAAATTTTAAGATCTGAAAACTTTACGTCAAATGAATGTGGATAGTACGGGGTTCGTTTCCCATAGAAATACTCCCTAATTCGACTATCCCTTATTTCCGCGCGTTGAGATGTTGATCTTTCCACTACCTGAAATTAAGTTATAAATAAGATTGGAAGAATGTATTTTGGGGAGGTGTAACTCTAAAAACAAAATTAACTTTTTTCATGTAACATGATCACCTCCTGATGTTAAGTGATACCGCCGCTCATAGATAATTACATTGCTAGAAGGCTCGCAAGTGCGTTGCCGGCCTTTTAAACATTGGTACACTCTTTTCTTGGATAACCCTAAGTCAAATTGGTTCCATATGTGGAATACTTAAGTGGATAGCTGTATCCACATAGTGGTGGTTTGCAGCAAAATGTCCCTTAAGAAACGCTCAGTAGTGGAACCACAGACGTCGAAGTGATACGGATGGTATTTTGTGTTCAGCCTGTTGTGTATATGAAAAGGAAAACTTACCCCACCGCTCTTTGGTAAATACACAACTTTGACAAACTTTGGCATATCCCGCTTTAATTCATTGTATAATCTTTCATTATCTAATACTAGTATTACATCCACCTGGAAAATAAAAAGTGCAATTACATACAATTTTCTTGCTCTTTACTTATTTTAAATTAAAGAAAGATTCTATAAATTGAACGACATTGAACGAAATTGACGACTCATTGGTCTAGTGGTTAGTATCCCGGTACTGACTGCGAATCCATGGGTCCCGGGTTCGATCCCCGGCTGAGACGAACATCGATGTGATGAGCATTTGGTGTTATGCTTAGGTCTTGGGTGTTTAAATATGTATTTATATGTCTATCTATCTATAATATGTATGTATATCCGTTGCCTACTACCCATAACACAAGCTTCACCAGCTTAGGATGGGACTAGGTCAATTGGTGTGAATTGTCTTTAAAAAAAAAAAAATGTCTGAAAGAATATGCCTAGTACATAAATTATTTTATTTGTAATATAACTTTGAATCAATGTAACATTTTATGACAATAAAACTATACTAAGGCCACGGATAAAAATAAAAAATTTAAGTTATAAACAAAGAAGTCACAACTCTAAGAAATATTATGATAAATTTATTCTTCGAGTAAGCTGGTTAACATAGAGTAATATTACCTCAAATGCTTGGGCAGCATGAGTCAGTACTTTGTAGCCAGCACCCTTCACCCAGCCACATGTGTTTATTATCACTCCTGAAGTTGAGGCTAATAAAGAAAAAGAAAAGTTCAAGTATTTTTTGTGTATAATCCATAGTTTCTAGGGACTTTAATTCTAGCATACCCAATTGGGCATAGTTGCCTTCATATTTGGGCATCTGTTTTAGTTAATCCTGTAGTCGCTTTATCAAAAAAAAATACCCCTTAGCACTCACACCGGTCTTTGATAAACCTTAAACATAGGTATTACTAACCTTTTTTATTATGTTCACACCTTTCAGCTATAACTTCAGCAAGCCGAGAGACAATAGTGTTATACAACTCTAAATTCTCATCTGGACTTTTATGACCAAAGTGATATACTAGAGGTGCCTGTTGGCTAAAACCTTCTTCAATAGATGCTGGCCTTTCAACCAGTAAGGCCCCTAGAATGACAAGACATACTTGTATATGTGAAGAGTAATATATGATTGAGAAACCACAGGGCACAGCTAGTGAGTGATAAATTAAAACAAAATAATCAATGAAAAACTATTGAGCGTTGTTGTTAAAATTCAATAAATTAAGTTATTACCAATAGTTCCTGGCACACTAATTTGACCCTGACCAACATCAAGATCAACATATATTGGTCTCCGTGCCATCCTTACAGCGTAATTAAGCAATATCCTTGTTAGGGTGGATTTGCCAACATCTCCAGGACCAACTACCATTGTAACTGGACCCCTTGTGTTTTCTTGTTCTGCAGCTACACGCTGCTGCTCTAATGCAGCATGGACATTTAAGTAAACAACCTGTGGAGGACCATAGTGGAAGCACCATCATCGGTAATTATTTAGAAATCGGTCGCCCGAATAGGGGTTGTAGGGGGGGGAGAAGGGGTATAGTTATCACCCCCAACCAATTACAGGCGCCGGAAACAGTTATTTAAATAAAAAAAAAAACAGTATCAGTATTTCTATCCTAGTTATTTGTAGACAAATCTGTTAAATTTTAACTGGGAAGTTGTTTTCAACTTGCTTGGGTCTTATATTATTACTAAGTACTGACCATAATTGCGGTTTGTTTGTAATTCTATAACGCTGTCCTGATTTAAATACTTTAAAATAATAAACAATTCCAATCATAACTTTTCTTACCATTGGTGTCTCCTTAGCAACATAACTGACTTCGGTCCGACCTCGGAGCTCCACCGTACAACCATGCCACGTAAAAACAGCTACTTTAGCCCCAGTATGAAACTCATATGGCTTGTTTTTAACAAGTTCTGTCCCAAACAACTCTGCATATCCGCTTTTAACCTAAAACCGGGGCAGTAGAGCGCAAGTGATTAGTACACATTCTATACCATAATGTTACACTAGTAAATATTAACGAACCTCTAAAACGACTTTCTCGTTTTTCGATTCTACTTCAAAACGAAGTTCAGAATCTGGTTCAAGTTTGAACTCTTGTAACTGAACTTCTGTCATCACGAATCGAAATTGAAAGTTAGTAAGTTGAAGATATTTTCTTGTACACTAACTAAACAAATTGAACAATTTAAACAGTGTGGATTTCCTATGCAATAAATGAATTCGAAGTCTCTAAATTGAAATGTTTTGGTTTTCAAGTTACAACGTCAATTTTAATTTGAACGCTCCAGCTGTTGCATTTCGCCTTCATCTTTCATTATTTGATTGTTAATACCAAATACCAATTGACATTTAAGTCAAACTTGGCAGTTTCTAATAATCTGTGAAGCAATTCTGTTTGTTTTGAATTTTTGAATTGATATCGTTGAGATTTTAATTTGGTTAAAACTTTTCTTTTTATCTCATTAGTAATAATAACAACATACTATAGTTTTTCTATAAAAGGCCTATTTAGTTTTTGCTCCAGGAATATGGAAAACTCGTTCTTTGAATATCGTGATAAAACCGGTGCTGCTGAAGTATCAGATGGTGAAATTGAAAATAGCTTATTAGATGAATCCTATGCGCCTAAAAAGACTCCAGCAAAAAAGAACCAAACAGTCTTTATTCCTGAATCAGACGAAACGTCTGGTAGGTTTATTATAGTTATTATTCTTTGTAAATATTCATCTCACTGAAATAAGCTATGTATGCATTTGTTCTTTAAAAATATTTTATTTTGAACACGATTATACAAAATTATGCATTTAGATAGATAGGTAATTAAAAAAACAATAGAATACTTAATATTACTTATTTCAAAGAATAAATCTTATCACACTGTTATGGCTCTGTTAATTACTTTTGTTTCTTATGCGGTCATTGAAGATAATTAAAACAAAACCATTAATTTATAATATGTATTTGTGGTGAAGTAACTATATATAAATATCAACTAACTTAAGCTAACACTTATTAAAAATCTAATTATTATTGTATAACTTAACTTTTGTTTTAGAAGAATCCGATGATGAACAAAGAGATAAAAGTATTGTTAATAGTAGTGATGAAGGTAAGTATTAATATTACTTATGATAAAATATATGATAATTGTTCTACATGAAATCAATAATTTATAAAATTTTAGATGCGCCACTGAAATTAAATGCATTTGTAACTCCAAAGAAACTTATTTTAAGCTCTTCTGATGATGGTAAGCGATTTTTCAATCTTAGGATGATATTATGTTTAATCAAGCTTTGTCTTTTCCTCTTTTAATATTCGTTGTATACAGTTTTATATACCTCAAAAAATATTTTTTTTTTACTTACTAAAATAATGTGTAGGTATAAATTGTGATTCACATAGAAAAATAGTTCTATTATAAATTTGTGTTATTTAGAAATTGTAAAGTAAAGTACAGTTAACAAGTCATAAGGAAGACACTGGCTGCCCACAACACAGGGAACCCTAGTGTGGGGGCTTGTGCACTTTATTTTAGCTAAATATCCTGTTATTGTGTATAATAAAGATTTTTCTTTCTTTCTTATATTATAATTATACATTATCTTTTACATATAGAATCATTACCAGATGTAGATGTCTCAAAGGCATCTGTTAGATCATCAAGATCATCTGATCAATCATTCATTGGGCATAAAAAGAAAAAACGAATATTGCAACTAGATTCAGACACTGATAATTCAATTATTATTGAACATAATAAAAGTAAAAAAATTGCCTGCTTAAAACATACACCAGCGAAAATTATTGGAAAGAAGGTACTTCAAAAAATTAATATGAGTTATGATAGCATTCAAAGTGATGTGGAATGTGATGATGATGATCAATCTAAACTTGACCAAACTGATGATGATGATGAAAGTGATAAGGAAAATGCACCTTATAATTCAAATAGACAGAGTACTTTAAGTACTGTAAAAGACGACTATGATGAAAAGTCATATGAAGCCAGTATTGTGTATGAGAGTGAGGATACACAAAATATTAGAGATCATAAAAGCATTAACACTGCCGATAAAGAAGTGTCTTTAAGAAATGATAAAAATCCGACTAACAACATTACACATAACAATGATTCAGATACTGAAGAATATGAAATCGAAACCTCTGAGATAAACAAAAATAATGATAGTGAGGGGGATAAAACTAATGATAATGATGACGACCATAATGACGACGAACTATTTATGTCGCGGGCGACGAGAATGAGTATAATAGGTTTTGTACCAAAGGACAATGAAAGTGATGATTCTGATTATATTGAGTCTGGCAATGTAAGTTATTCATATTTATTTGTATATAAGCTGACACATGTCTTATTAGCTTTAATTGTCTGTAAATCACAATACACACAAACACACCTGTAAAATACATATATTCCTGGGTTGAACTTGACTCATCAATTGACAGTGAACAAAATTTGATAATCAAACTAGCTCACCCGGCAAACATTGTTTTGCCATGTATATTATTTCTAGGAAACATTTTTTTTAGTTAAAAAAAACTAACTATCTACTATAGAAAAAAAAAGGGGTTGATCGTAGAGGGGTGAAAATTAAGGGTTGCCTGTATTTTTGTATGCCGAATCATAAAAAAATAAAAACAAAATAATTTGTCTAAAAAATAAAAACAAAATAATTTGTCTAAAAAATAAAAACAATTTTTTGGGGTGGACACCCCTTATCACTTAGGGGTTTGAAATATAGATAGTAACCGATTCTCAGACATACTGAATATGCATAAAATATTCATAAGAATCGGTCTAGCCGTTTCGGAGTAGTATGGGAACGAACATTGCGACACGAAAATTTTATATATGTATATATAGAGATTATGTTCCACCATATAATACATTTTATATTCAAATACTATAAAATGTTTTTTTAGTCAACACACTCCCATTCATCTGCAAGTAACGAATTACCAGATTCCGGTATTAATGTCAGCCAAATGTCCAAACCAAGGAATGACTCAAGGATTTCTTGTTCACCATTCTCGAGTCCTATGCATGACAAATCACCAAAAAGTAATGAAGTAGTGGATTTGACCCAGTTAGAGGAACCTGATGATTTAAAGAGCAGGATCCAAGGAAAATTAAAAGGGAATTTCAAAGAAAATGTAATAGATGATGAAGTGACAATTATAGATACAAAGCCTGAGGTGATAGCTTTGAGCAGTGATGACGACGATAATGTAAGTACACCGTTTATAAAATCTTATAACTCATCACCCTACATTTATTAGCTATAAGAATATTTTTATGGTAGTTTAAGAATAGTTTTTGGGTGAATTTTCAATTTCTCATAATATACATAAATAATTTGATAGATTTATATCGTTAGATAGGCCCCGACACCAAAAACTGTGGCAAAATGCCGACACACGCACACTAACGAGTATTTAAAAAAAGGGTCCGTGTACTTATGTACGCGCGTAAGAAGTTATACTTCTTTGGCAATATTAAAAATAGTTTGGCTTTGTTCCACCTCCAGTTTTTGATGTTTCACAGCGATAAGATGAAAACTCTTTTTTTGTATTCAATTTAGTGCACTTACACTGATTCATCAATTGTTTTTTGTCTCTTTTCCTTATATTTGCTAGATAAAATCAGAAAAATTACATGTTTTGATTAAACAATGTGGTTAATTTTTTAATCAAAACATTACTCGATAATAATAATAATACATACGGATAGTTAACCTCAATTGTATTGAAGCACTTAGGAAGGTTGATGAGCACAGTTTTTTCACAAATATTAATTAGTATTGGTTTAAATATTCAATTTAAATCACTTCTGATTATAATTCAAAAAGCATCGCTAAATTTCTTTGAAAAAATAATTAAAGCTCCTTTATTTGTTTAAAAGGTAAATGACAAATGTCATTATGGTCATTCAAAATCGTTGGCATACGAACTTCACGCATATTCTATTTCTTTTTACTTGTAGATTGTCTTATTCCTATCTCGCTCGCGCACGCTATAATCACACTCCTAATTTTGTGTCACGGGTGCGCGCGCATTGTAAAATTTCACTCTCATAAATTTTTCATAACGCGCCTAAAGAAGTATAACTTCAAAAATCGTGTTTCTGCCATTGTACTTATCTGTTGTTATTACCTATGTACTGAGAAAATAGTGTCATCTCTTTTTCTCCTACATTAGTTGCAAACACTA
Source organism: Pieris macdunnoughi (assembly GCA_905332375.1). Lineage (NCBI taxonomy): Eukaryota > Metazoa > Arthropoda > Insecta > Lepidoptera > Pieridae > Pieris > Pieris macdunnoughi. The sequence goes on along the minus strand of CAJOBZ010000022.1, from coordinate 1,167,314 downwards.
CTTTCTCTTTCGTGCACTCGCCATTTAAATTTGTTATTTTAGACGGTGCGGAAGGAAAAATAAAAGTTTTTAAATCAAATCGCAATACTTACGAGGGAAATGTTACACCTCTGGCTTTATTTGTGTTTCTAGAATTGTTGTTGCACTTTAGAAAGGCACACGATGGCATTTTGTGACACTAAACTGCTCGCAAATGTCCTTTACAACACGTCCGGCTAACACTGTGTTTAGGGGTGCACTGATCCCAGGTTAGTGAGCTCACTCACTTCGACTGTGGAACAACACGGCGCGGTCTCACTGCGGTAAGGGCCTATCTAACGATATAAATCTATGAATAATTTATCTTATAACTTTCTTATTTTTTTAAAGTAGGAATATCTTGTTAGAATAAGGATTCTTTAAATATATCTTCTCCTTAAAGTTTTTTTTCTAGATTTATTAGCTTATTTTTATTTATTTGCTTTCCACACAAACATCAATATCATATTATTTGTCTGTATCATGATTTTTGACATACTACGTCAAATAAATTTATTTCTGATTCTTCATTCAAAAATATAAAACGAGGGTACTTTAAAACTTTGTATCATAGTAATGGCGCGGTGTCTATTTTACAACGGAAGCAGGCTGGCCCTTTGCCTTTGATTTATTTGTATTTTTATTTCTTTAAAGTGTATTGGTAATATTATGGTAAAAGTTAACTTGTTTTATGAGACGTGTTAATAGTTTGAAAAAAAATAAACTAAATATACAACAGACGTCGTCAAAATGCTGAAAACGGTTAGTATGTATTTGCACTTTTTTTTTAATAAGTTGTATACAGAGTTAAAATAATAAGTGTTTTAGTATAAATGCTCAATGTAAAATCATACTAAACAAACCTCACAGTCAAAATGCCGATAACAGAAGATAAATGAATAGTTATTCTAAATCACTATATTATATAATTAAATGTTATAATTTTTATGTTAAATGGTATATATTTCTACGATAAAGGGCAAATCATAGCTTTTTTAGATTTCAACTATATGTTAAGCTTTTTCATTTTATATTGTTTGCAAGGTTTTGTAAAAAAAACTAGTCCTGATGAATTTCGGCAATTCATATTCGCCAGTTATAAAAGCACACATATATATCTACAGATTTATTTTCTTTTTTTGTTACAGGTTAAACCCAAGAAATCGCCTAAAGCGCCCAAAGAGGGCAATCATGTACAGCAAGATATGAAGCAATATATTGTTCCATCTAGTTATCCCAATCAAGTTGTGTATGTGAAACGCCATGTCAAAGAGAACGAGGCGAGCAAACTCAACGGCCTTCGGGAAGATTTGCAAAATGTTAAGGTAAACTGACAGACTGAAAATTTTAAATCCAGTACTTTTTATAAAGGCTCTGGCACTTATTTTTTCTTAACTATGTTGAGTATTTGTTATTATATATGTAGGAAAAAACAGGGTAATTTAGAAATAGAATAATAAATGTTTTTTTAAAGAAATAAAACAGTTGATAAAAAGAAGTAATTTAAAAATATGTATTTAAATTTGAATGTACTATTCAGGTTGTTATGGAACAGCTGGGACACAGGTATTTCTTTACTTAAAAGGGTTCCCAAATCTTATACATTATAATGAATTGTTGTCAAATGAATGAATATTATTTTTATTGATAAACAGTCTTTTAGACTTTTTCCGTTTTAATAGACTGTAGGCCTGAGTTAGATTCTTGGGGAAACAATTATGTTTCTAGTTACATATGAAAGTAACACAAGGAAAAACGGGGGATGTCCAGAAATTTGTTCACCTTAGTATATTTTTTTTGTAATTTAAGTCAACTGTTTTTGTATTTTTTTTTAATTTCAGTACCTTCTAGAGACTATGGACTTGGAGACCTTGCCGGATGGCGGAAGCAAACTAATTGAACGGCTCTCTATACTGGAGGACGAAGTTCGACGCCAGGGGGAAAAAGTTGCTAGAATGGTTGTCGAAGGTAATCGTAATCGTAATTTTGTGTAGTAACGTATTTTTTATTTGTTTTCTATATGTCGGCCTCCGCGGTTTAGTAGTTAATAGATGGCGCTGAGTTCTTGTGAGTTCGATTTCTAAGGACACAATAATTATTTCGAGTTAATAACTGACTGATAAGCTACTAACAAAAGATCAACGAATTAGGGGCAGATACCCCATGCTACATTATGGTGATCAAAGTATTATAAGAATTATCGATTTAAAAAAAAGCTACTACCAGTTCCAAATCGTATCGTAGAACGCACTAGAACTGGCAATAAATCTCCGTCACTCTTTAATCGCCAACGTTTTTAAAAAAATGTAAGCACCTGCAACCATTACATCGTGCCCCTCACCATTGTTGCAGAAGAGCCATCGGTAAGTGGAACGAAGCAAGAGCCGAAAGAAGAGAAGGTTCTGACATGGGATGACTTGCAGAATGCTGGTAACGCAGTACAGCCGAGGATGTTTGGAAAGCAGGGTAAGTGGATCAAAAACTTACTTTATCAGAAAATTGTGATTTTATTAACATATAAAATGGGTGCTACAACCCTTGGATTCTTTGCCTCACATTTCTGTATCTGTTTTGTAATCATATGTTTTTTCATTCTCTTCCTGACTTCAGCGTGCCACTCATCTCTGAGGTCGTAGGTTTGAATGGCTGTGCACTAATGGCTTTCTGTCTACTGTCTACATGCTATTATGGATTGAATACTTGAGAGTTAAATAATTTCGTATAGAAACCTAATTTTGAATAAAAAATCAATATTACCTTTTCGGCTTAGCATGTACTACCATTTTATTATAATTATAATTTTATAATGATATATTAATAGAAGAAAGTCGATATTAAATTAAATGTATTTTTAAAAATGCTTGGTATGCATACCAAAAAGTCGACGGCGAAAACAAATAAATCAATATAAAATAGAAACAGAAATTTGGGCCCATACCCCAAGGGTTGTAGCGCCACTGGTATTCTTATTATTCAGTAAACAATTATTATAGACGGTATACCGTTGTTACTGTAGCAATGTTTTGAATTCCTAAATAAGTTTTGATTTTTTTAAGTTCTACATGTCTAGTTTCTACTTTAGTCAATACATCTTATCTTTTTGAATTCAGTTTAAAGTAATTATAATACACCAAATTAAGTAACAAGTATGTATGTTAGTCGTAATTTTTTTGATAGTAAAATCTCAAGCCAGAAAGCAACAAAAACCCTTAGTAATTTAAAGATAGAGAATAGGGACCAGAGATAAAAAATAGGGGTTCATCGTTGAGAGGTGATAATTAAGGGTTGTATGTATTTTTGTATGCTGTAGCATAAAAAAATAAAAAAAATACTAAAATGTAGGGATCATTTAGGGGAATGAAAAACAGATGTTGTCCGATTCTCAGACTTACTGAATATGCATAATGAAATTCATAAGAATCGGTCGAGCCGTTTCGGAGGAATGTGGGAACGAACATTGTGAACGAGAATTTTATACATAAGATTAGATGTATTCCATCTTTGGCTATATAATATTTAAGCTGTATGATTATGATATAAATAAATAAATTTTAGCTATGTCAACTCACGTGGCCGAACGTACCTCGATTTTGGAGAGTCTTCGTGACTTATACGAGTCGCTGGCCTCTTGCCCTTCGGAAGACAAACATGCCCCCCAACCCCGCTTGGTGGCAACTGAGCTGATGCCGCATCAGCTGCATGCTCTGGCGTGGCTCTTGTGGAGAGAGAAGCAGCGGCCTTGTGGGGGGATATTGGGTGAGTTGGACACCATTCTCCTTTTCTGCATCAATGTATTTTCTGCTATTGGAAACTGACTTTTATTCTGCTCACTGGTCAAGCGGTAAATACTTTGTTCAGTATATTGATCTAGAAAAAATGGCTTCCTTATTGTGTCGTGTATTCATTAAATTAGCGTTTATTTTCGCTCGAATCTGTGGAACTTTATAGAAATCTATTTTAGAAATCTACAAACAAGCCTGGCATTTACGGAGATAATCCATGTTTATGAATTATAATTCTTAGACTGACTGAATATTGGTAGTAGTGTGTGTATGTGAAAGATAAAACGATATAAATAAGAGTAAATTTTCAAGGGAGATATTTTTTGGTAAAAATTTGACATGACTACACTGAAAAAATGTTTACTAAGTAGAATTTGGAGTTATTGAACTAATTATTATTAAGTTATTATCATTCTCGCGCTTTATACCTGTTGTGAGAGTTCCTATTACATTAAATTTCATATTGATGCGAGCACTAAACAGTGAAAGAAAAACGTCCTGGGTTTTCAGGTCGCTGCTGTGCTAAATTGCGTTTAACATGATGACGACATTACTACGTTATTACAGTTCGACAATATCTTGAAACTTAATATGAAAAATGTAACGTAAAAAAAAAATACGTGTAAATACTTCATTAACAAGCTTATTAGTAAATAAATATATAGCTAGCTATTAACAAATAAAATTACATTAGTTTTAAAACAAAAGATAACTACTATTCGTACAATAGGATTAACTATAAGTAACCTCTATGTCTGGTGCGAGCGACGAAGAAGTACCTAAGTTTTATGAACGTCAATAAAGAAATATATATTAAATGCTTCTAATTTTACATTTACTGCCAGTTCTCAAATCAAGGGCGTAGAACGGAAGAGAAGAACTGGCAATAAACTCTCCGCCACTCTTTTTAATCGCCAAGTTTTTTGTTTTACAAAATGTTTGTAAGGAGCTGCAACCATTGAACCATGTTGCACATGACATCTTTAAGTAATTAATAGTTAATTTATCTAGCCCTCATTCTTACGCATCACTCGAGATTTTTCAGGACATTATCGTCACTGTAGAAATATATGGCTGGCCATGCGTCATCGTGAGCGGGTGCTGCTTGTGGTGACTGGTCGTACTTGAATTCGTGTATGCGGTGATGTTGGTTATTTCGACTATGTGTTTGCGTGTTGTTCCCACGAGAATGTAAGTGCGTGCTCCTATTTCACCATGCCTTCTGCTGATAGAGGACAAATCTTTGTTTATAATTTATGTTATTATTATTAATTACTTAAAATGTCACATGGGACATGGTAGCTCCTTACGAATATTTTGATTGTGACATTTTGAAAATTGGCGATTAAAAAGAGTGGCGGAGAGTTTATTGCCAGTTCTTCTCTCCCGTTCTACGCCCTTGATTTGAGAACTGGCACTAAATGTAAAATTAGAAGCATTAATATGTATTTCTTTACTGACAAGTCATAAGTGTACCTATGTGATTATATTATTTTTTATTTTATTTTTTTATAACCTCGTATGTCAAAAAACCGTTGTCATTTAATGTCATTTAACTAGATAATCATGAAGTAAAGACTTATTTACGTTATTAATAAATAAGTCTTTTAACCATCCAAAACTATGGACAAAAAAAACACAATAATATATCAACGAACATTGACGAAATTTTTTTTTTTTCGTTTCCTGTAACGTTTGATTCTCTGGACATACGAGGTTATCATTCTATAGCGCGGTATATATATATATTCTCTCATGTCATAGCACACGTATAATTGATTTCTGTTCCCATTCAGCCGATGACATGGGTTTGGGTAAAACTATCTCGATGATATCCCTAATGGCCACCGACAAGGAGACGAACATAGACAACGATGATGATGAAGAAGGGCGCTCCAAGTGTAAGTCTTCCGTTTTCCTAACACAGTTATAGTTTCATCATCGGACGTCGAGGCAGAATACAAAATTCCACCCGTATCACCTCGACGTCCGTCGTTCCACAACTGAGCGTTTCTTAAGTCATTTTTTACCGCGTATCACCACTATGTGGAACCAACACTGAAGTATTTCTGAACCAATTCCACTTAGGGTCCTACAAGATAAGAGCGTACCAATTCCTAAAAGGCCGGCAACGCACTTGCGAGCCCTCTGGCACTCAAACTCAAAATAACTTTATTCATATAGGTAAACAAGTACACTTATCGTCAACAGAAAAGATGTTAAATTGATTCTAAATTTACATTAGTAAATGTTCGCAAGTCAAGGGCGTAGAGCAGGCAAGAAGCACTGGCAAGAAACTCTCCGCCACTCTTTTATATCGCTAAGAGTAGCACTGTGAGTGGCTATTGGCTATCTCTTAACATCAGATGAGCCTTCTGCCCGTTTTCCCTCTGTAACATAAAAATAAATTAGTTGAATAGGCTCGAGTTCGATTCCCAAGGAAATAAACAATCCTAGATTTCGCTTGCTTACTCAAAAAGGTTATATACAAGACTTGATTTCAGTAATTCTTGACTAGAAAGCAACATTGATACAGTAATATAATTTCTCTGCACCACAATATATATATAATATTCTTTTCAGTGGTCCACGGTGGCACATTGGTCGTATGCCCTGCATCATTGATGCAGCAGTGGGCTGGCGAAGTCCAAAAGCACTGCACCAGTAATGCTTTGTCGGTCTGTATGCATCACGGTGCTAAACGAGCGACACAGGCCCCAAGACTTGCCCAATACGATCTCGTTTTGACCACATATAATATATTGCAACGGGAAAGTGAGAAGGTAAGCATATTAATTAAACATATGTATATTAAAATATCATATAAAATACTTATATGTCTGTCTATGTCTGTTTTTATTCCTACATTAACATCCACCCTTAGGTGAATTTCACACCGTGTGAATTTCGTGTCTTTAGCTTTTTTACCACCGCTTAAAATTAATTGTAATATTTCAATTAATTACATAAAACCATAAGAAATTATAAGCCTAAATTCTCTGGAATCTATCTATCTATTGGTAAACATATCATATAACATATCGGTTAGGTGATATAGCAGATAGACGCGGCCAAAAGACTTTTGTTTTAAAATGTATAAAAACTATTCAAATCCTTGAGTAATTAAAAAAAAATCGTCTCTTATTTTATTGAAAAGTGTCATAAGATAGATAAGGACATAATATTGATTATTATTTGTTTTAATTAGTTTTTATTCAATATAACAGGTCGTTTTTATATTGATAAATTTCTCCATAGAAAACATCTATTTCATCAACTAAATCTGTTAAAAAAATACTCTTGGGGTGTTTTTAAGTCAAAAATAGGTAATTGGTTTCTGAAAACAAACCTTATCCACATGTCGCAGTAAAGTGGTTAAATCAGAGAGAGAGTTTAAATTGAATCTCTAGACATTTAATTAAATATCGATATTCAATCAACTCGCTAGCGTTTTGATTTAAATAAAGCAGCGTCAAAAACGTTTAACTATCTGTCTGACCGAAAGCCAGCGTGTTGATTAATAATGTAAACAAAATGGCAGTCACGACAACAGCTGATTACTTTTAGAGTCTTTCTTTTGCCAAACGTTGGTTTGTTGTGACAGTGGTTTTTTGTTTCAAATTGTGGTCTTTGGTGGTGGTTGGATTAGGATTAAGCAGACATTATTTATAGACATATTTAACGTTTGATGATTATAGTCAAATCGCTTTTTAATGTAGCTACGGATTACTTTTAATAACATTCACACTGTCAAAATACTTTTTGAATTGATTTTTCTTGTCCGTATATTCTTTAAACTTGTTAGAATGGCGTACTCACGCGCATACTATGGCGCCGGCTGATCTTGGACGAAGCACACGCGGTCCGCAATTACAAGTCCCTAACATCAGTTGCGGTGTCCGCGTTGAAGGGAAAACGTCGTTGGGCCTTGACAGGGACGCCTTTGCATAACAAGGACTTGGATCTATTCGCACTTATCAAGTTTCTGCGTTGTTCGCCCTTTGATGAATTGCATGTGAGTATAGAACAGCCTGCCTGTCTCTTCTCTTCTCTGTCTCATCACAATAATACGACACATCCATTTTGTATGTCAAGAAAGTGAATGACGCGAGAGAGGTATGTCAGAATCATAGCAAGTGGAGATCTGTGGTCTACTTCTTCAGGAAAAAGGAGTGTGTAGATAGATTGGTCTTTTTAACAAAGTTATTCTAGTAACACGTTCTATCTATTTGGAGGGTGTTAAATTCTCTTTATTCATAACATCAGTCTTATTGCACTCCTTAAACAATAGTATTATCGTCTTTTTCTGTGCAATAGTGTTTACGCTGTGATAAAAAGAGACGGAAAAAGAAGCTGGGACGACGTCTTTTAATAAATTCTCATGAAAAATACTTGTTAGTGAGAATGGAGTTGCTCTAAACATCTGAACTCTTCGCAGATGTGGAAGAAGTGGATCGACAACAAAAGTATGGGCGGACAAGAGCGCCTAACCACAATAATGCGGGGCGTGATGCTCCGCCGCACGAAGGTGCAACTCCAAGAGAAGGGGCAGCTCAAGTGTCTGCCAAAGCGAGAAGCACACTCCGTTGAGGTCACTCTCACCAAGGACGAGATGAACGTCTATCAGAAGGTACTCAGAATTAGTCAAAGTTGCTATTATAATCCGTTTACTCGATTCCAGGGGCGGATCTACTGAAGGGCTTTTTGGGCTGCAGCTCAGAGCCTCGTGGGTACAAAGGGCCCCCAGTCCCCACTGAAAAAATATGCGATATTTTGAATTAAACAAAATATCTAAAATTAAAAAAAAATCCTTTGTTGGAATCCCTGATCAGATCAATCATATGCGATACGCGTCTGTCGAACGGAACGGGGAATTCCCCGTCGCTTGTTTTCGGTCGGTGTATTATTTCGCGTGTGCGTCTATTACGAGGGACTTCCCCGTAATAGCCTTCAGCCCCACAAATTCACAATCCGCCCATGCTCGATTCTAAGTATTCAAACGTTTGTTGATATTATCTGAAACTGAAAACATATACCCCTATACGCCTGCACCCCGACAGGGATGTGCATCTATGGACTAATTAGATTTGATACTCGCTTGGCATGTGTCAGGCACAAAAGGCAGACCTTGCCTATTAAGAAAAAGAAATATCAAAAATAATAATAAAAAATTAGAACATTCTACAATAGTCTACTCCGAAATTATGCATAAGAAAAAGATGAGAAAATTTATTACCTAACATCATTGGAATAGAAATTCTAGGACAGGTCTGCGTATAGAATTGGCGAAAGGTTTTATAGGAAAGGCAGGAGTTTTCTTACTTTTTCTGGAACTGCACTGGATTGGGTAAAAGCGTTAACATTTTTTATATTTCCAGGTGTTGGTCTTCTCAAAGACGCTTTTTGCCCAATACCTCCACCAGCGTGCAGAAAAGCAAGAGGATGTTAGAGGAGGTTATGTTCCTACCCAAAAGGATTCGGCTTACCATAAGATGCATAAGAAGATGGTGGCTTTACAAGGTATGGAACTTCTTACAAAATATGTAATGTGTTTTTTAATTGCACATGATATGTTTGTTATTTTGTTGTTTCTTTTGTATGATAGAATATTTGTATTACGTTGGGATTTCCAATACTATACTTACTAAAAATTGTCTATTAAACTATTTAATCACCTTCCCAGAAGCTATAGATCACTGCCGTGTAATGCTTTTAAGGAGGTGCCTTTAAAGGGAGAATATTTAGACCATAAGGTTTCACAACAGTTATAAAATACGACATTATGATTATTAATACGACATTTGCATGCCTATTTTATATGGCTGACATTCTTTGCAAATAACGATTTATTTATTATAAATAAAAGCGGTTTTTTGAATTTTCGAATTACAAGTATAATTTAGTTTGAGATAGGTTTTAACAAATCCGTTTATAAAATGTCTCACGATTTGGTGTGTCTTTTGGCATAGGCCTCCCCCATCTCTCTCCAATGGGTTTTATCATTGGCAGCTCTGATCCAGTATGGCCCCAAGGTTACTCTGATGCCTCCTCGCCCTCGTGTTATTGGGCGCCCCTGTCTTCTGGTCCAATTTCTTGGATACCACAGTTACTCGTGTACGCCGGTTATTAAGTTTGCATCTCAGCATGTGTCCATCTCCATTTTAATTTTTAAGTCGCCTATTCGAACTAGTAGACTGTTGACTTGATTATTTTATTTCTTTGGACTTTACGTCGTAGATGTTTTAATCTGTGACAGTTAACTAGTAAGTACATTGCGGACGCTTAACCACTAAATATACTTCTTTTGGGAAAAAGGGAGGGAAAAATGATGAGAGTAAATTTTGACGATGCGCACGCACACCGTCACAAAAAACCGACACCCTGAAGTTAGCTATAGTCGACATTTTTGTTTTTTTTATTGTTAGTGTCGTGTTTTCTACAAACGTACGTTTTTCTAGAATAAAATTTTTGAAAAGATTTTTATCTTACGCCAAAGAAGTATAACTTCGAACGTGTGTACATAAGTACACACACGTTATTTTTCATAAACTTTTATTAAAAACTAACATCTTATAAGGAGAAATTTAGTTTGAAATTTATTTGGCCATACAGGTGCGGCACCCGTCAAATCCCATGAGATCCTGGTACTCCTTCTGCGGTTGAGGCAAGTCTGCTGCCATTGTGGACTGATAGCGGTAATGCTGGATAACAATGACATTGAAAACCTTCAGGAGGACCTTGGAGGGCAGGATCTGTTGGCTGAGCTTAATAAGTTGAGTCTTGAAGATTCCAAGACGGGACGCAAGGTGAGTCTCTCTTTCTTTCTATGTGCGCATTAACAATTGCTCGAACCGTGAAGGAAAACATCGTGAGGAAACCGACATGTCGCAGACCCAAAAAGTCGATGTGTGACGGGCACAGGGGGCTGATCACCTACTTGCCTATTAGATTGATAAATGATAATGAAACAGCACATCAGCCATCACAGCGTAAACACATATGGCAGAAAGAGACAAAAGACTACTTTAGTCAAAACTTTAGACAGTAATTTTTATTTTTAAGGGGGTAAAAATACAAAAGTAATATCAAACAAAGTGAAAAGACAATCACCATAGTTTGTCCGAATAACCCTTTCACAGAAGTTAGACAAAGATGGCTCCGATAGCGAAGAGGAGACAAAGGAGAGTACGACTGTGGCCGATGCTATTCGTTCAGTGATGTCTTCCAACAATCCCGTGTTCAAATTGGACCGGCAGTCCTCTAAGATAAAGGCGGTTATGGAGTGTCTTCAGAAAAACGTCTTGAGCAAACCAGGTAAGATTGTATCCTTCTGTGCCTGACACTTGTGTCGGCCGGTTTCTTTCATGCGTATATAATATACAGTGTAAAGTCTATTAATGGAAGCCCGTGATTTGAACGCACGATCTCAAAGTCGCACGCTAATGCCAAAGTCCTGAAGGTCAAATGCAGTATTTAATTATGATAGTTTATTAAAATTCTGTCATCTAAACTTATTAATAGTATTTATAAAACGATACAGTCCGTTCATGTGTTACTAATAATAATATATTAAAAGTTACGTTAGTAGAATTCGTACAAAATATTCAAATAAAAAATTAATTCCGCAATAGTGCCGAAATAGAGGTTATTAAAAAAAAACATTGATCTAGTTGACCAATCACAGCCTAGGATAGAACAGAATGGGCTAGAATATCGGTCTGTCAGAATATAACCTGATCATAAAACTGGTTGCTAAAAATGTTAATAAAAGTTTTTCTTATCAATTATTTATTATATTGTTTGTAAATAACAGTTAGAGAATAACGGCTTTTATTTATTAGGGAGCGTTCAAGTATTAAGTAACGCAATTTTTTGGAGATTATTGACCCCCCCCCCAATGTAACTCGCCGTAACGTTTTTCAGTACCCAAGTATAGTAAAACGTTTCGTGACCACCTAGTAACTCTTTAGTTACTAATATGTGGTGTAAGTCGAAAAAAATATTAACAATAACGCGTAATTTAATCCTCGCCCCGCATCGTAACGTTTTACAAAAGGACCCCCACTCCCAAAATACGTTACGTAATACTTGAACGCTACCTTACGCATTCGCATTAACTTCATTGAGACTGGCCATTAACTTTAAATTTTAGCTACTAAAACCAATAATTTTAGGTGAAAAGGCAGTGGTGGTGTCGCAATGGACGTCCGTGCTTAGTCTGGTCGAGCAAGAACTCAATGCTATGAATGTTCAGAACGTGACCCTGAGTGGGAAGGTTTCAGTCCCAAAGAGACCGCCACTGATTGACGCTCTTAATGATCCCCAAAGCAAAGTCCGGGTGAGTTTAGTTAATACTTTTTTGTATATATATTGTATGCAATGTATTAATAAGAAAATAACGATATGTTTTGTGTTAGTTCTTATTTATTTTACAGAATAATATAATCTAAATCATGATATGTTACATTTGAAAACCATTGTGGTTAATTAAACAATAACAGTCTTGTTACGAGCGCGAAAAATGCATATAAAAGTAGTTTTTAAGTTACTTTTTGCAGTGAAACTTGAAGGATGAGAGCGATTGAGACCGATTGAGAGAGAGTGAGAAGGGCGACTCACCTTATAGAAATTATATTTTTAAAATTAAAATTTCGTAAAGAGAATTTAATATTTTATGCAAAATGACTTATTGAAATATCAAATGACGAATTTATTATAAGTTTTAATAATAAGTTAACTAAAATTCCACGTGTTTTAAATAAAAAAATATAATTTGTATTAATTTTAGACACTTTTAATATTTTATTGAGAATTAAATTCCCAACATCTTCCTTTTTCCCTCCCTCTAAGTCTCGGAAATCGAAAGTTTTAGATTTGTATAAATATGAACAAGAGTTAAAAATTAGTTTGCCAAAGAAGTTTCACTTCTGACATGTGTACTTTATACACACGAACTTTTTTTATGTTGGTTAACGATAGGCTGTCTAATAACTGACTGGGTAGACATTTATAGCAAATACCTCAACGTTCTCTCGCCATACACGTTGTTTGCTCTCGATTTAGACGTTACGCACTTACGGCTCGCTTATCTGCTACTTAATAACTAAATATGCTTCTGTGAATCTCTCGCTCTTACAAATTAATTTCTAACATTAATGAAAATGATATGTTTCACAACAATCTTTCTACTTACCGTACCGTGTATGACGCTCTTAATGAGGTTTAAGTTTCTATTTAGTTTTTCAGCTCATGGTCATAAAAACACAGCTTTTTAACCATAATTTCTAAATAAAATTAACATAACCATACAAAACTAAAAATTACTGTATTATTAATAATTATTATGAAACTATTTTAATTATTCCCTAAGAAAAAATATTCTATTACGATGACTCTCAATTGAGGCATTTACCATTATGAATAACAAGTCTTCATTTAAAAGCAACTTCTTAAAGCCATGTCTCTATATACAAATACGAGTCGTTTCGTAACGAGTCGTTTCGTAACGAGTCGCAGATTGTACTATATAGAAAGTGTTTGATATATTTTTCTCGTAGCAATTACAAGTCGTATATAAGATATTGAAACCGAGTGTAAGCGATCCGTCAGAGTTATTGATATATAAATATTGCTCCAAATTACTAATTGTCAATGTCATTTGAATAATAGACTCTTGAGTACCGCTCATTCTTATTATCGTGTAGGTAATGCTGCTTTCTCTATGCGCGGGCGGCGTCGGATTGAATCTTTGTGGTGCCAACCATTTGCTGTTGTTGGACCCACATTGGAACCCACAACTAGAGGAACAGGCCCAGGATAGGATATACCGAGTGGGACAGAAGAAGGACGTCCATATATACAGGTAACATAACACAGCTCACTACTCACTTTATTATAAAAAATCTATTGATTATATTTGAACTTAAACTTATTTTCTCCTGAAGGTTGTAAACTCTCAACCTGTTGGTTCTTGTTAAATATTATGTTTTTAATAATAATTTATTGCAAGAATATGGTACAAAAATGTGTAAGGTGGTACAATCGTAAGTTCGCATATTCTGCCACACACAATAGCGCGCAAATTTGTCTTTAAAGAAATTTTACATTTTACATTATTAGTCATATGAATTAGCCAGTTCTTATATTATTTGTATCGTACATATCATATCATACGTTATTAAATTTATATCAACTACAGTGTCTCACGCAAACAATCATTTATTGAATAGTAAATTTTTTCCAAAAGCAATACACCTTAATATAAGTCGATTTTTAAAGACTCTAGTCGGAAGATCTTTTAATTCTTTTGGTAAATTATTGTAAACCTTAGTTGGCATACAAAAGGTTTTTCAATAATTATTTAATTTTCATGTGGCAACACAGAGTCAAACCAAAAACAATAGAAGTTAGACGTAGCGAAGTTCGAAGAGCATTTTTTGAATACGGTAGTTTAATGAGTTATGCCGCCATTCGTCCAAGACGGCACGTCTTAGGGTTTACACTCAAAAAGTAACTCCGCTAAATTATAGGACTTCGTATGCCATAATTCGTTTGTAGCGACACCTGCAGAGCTCGGAATGTTGACGTCCTACAGATTCTTGACCTTAGGGAACGTTCAAATATTACGTAACGCGTTTTTTCTTTTCGTAAAACGTTACGATGCGGGGTGGGGATTGAATTAGACACAGACATAGACATAACATTTATTACAAACGAAAACACACACACATAAACACACAAAATAACAATACTTAAAGAAAAAATAAAATAAGACATCAAAAACAATAAAAATTAAAAATTAAAAAATTCCCTTTTGCCATTCGGTTCGCTTCCAGTGTGCAATGTGTGTGTACTGTGGTTGTAATTGGCCCTGGCTCAGCATAATGCTGAGGAGCAAAAAGTTCCACAGCGCCGGTCATTCTGCCAGAGACCACAGCAGCTAGTTTGCGCCTCTAATAAAGTAAAATAAATAATAATAATACCAAGTAGAAAAATAATAATATTAAAGTTAGAAGTGTGAGTAAATCGTGTGTAACGGTGTATAATAAATTAAATTAAAAGTTAAAAATAAGAATAATTGTAAATAAGTAGATATTTTTTGTTTTATGGGTGGATAAAAACTAAATTTCGTGGGACTTTTGTTGAATAAGTAGATGTGTCTTATAACTGCGACTAAAATTCGACTTTAATTGAAGACACTTCAGCGGAGAAATTACGCGTTATTGTTAATATTATTTTCGACTTACACCACATAATAGTAACTAAAGAGACACAAGGTGATCACGAAACGTTTTACTATACTTGAGTACAGTACTGTACTAGGGTACTGAAAACGTTACGGCGAGATACATGGGGGCGGGTCAATAATCTCCAAAAATTGCGTTACGTAATACTTGAACGCTCCCTTAGCCATTTGGGCCATCCTCTGTCTGACCACAGACTGGCACAGAATCGGAGCGTACGAAGAGGAATGATTTGTTGCTTTGTATTGATTTCTATGGTACAGCACACTGTATCGGCATTTCTGCGCCTGAGCCGATGACGTCATCCGCAGTGAATGCGTATTCAGATTCCGAACGTTTCAAGTTCTGACGTGTCAGCGACATATACATAAATACTTATTTCCGATGCACGAAGTGAATATAGTAAAGTTCAAAAAACTTTGTTAGAGTCATATGAATGTACCCAAAAAATCTATTTTCATCTTCTAATAAATCAGAATATAATGTATGAAATTCTCAGAAATCTTTTTGGGTTTATCTATATTAAGAACCCATATCTTTCGTTTCCTCTTGTTTCTCTTTTCCTCTTCTGATAAAATACAGCTAATTTCAATATTCTCGTCACTATCCTCCATAATGCACGTTAACAGGCGATGACGGTTGCATTAAAAATACCTAAATTGCCGATGGATGGTGGACGCACCTCATCGGCATTTCGTAAATTACGTCGCTCTGTTCGCACCGTACGCTCTGATTTCGATCCAGTGGACGCGTAACTTAGTCTTAACTGTATTTTCCTGGAAGAGCCGTATTATGTTAGTATAACTTTTATGATTTTTAAATGTAAGTTCGTACAAAATATTCAACATACAGGAATGTGTCCGCCACATTCTGGTGTTCAAGACACAAGTAAATTATGATCGTGTCATTATTTTCAATAGTTTGACATCTGTTAACAACCTCTAAAAATCATAAATTAGTTTCTCCCGAATATCGCGTAATGTATAGTTTTGGCAAATTCTCAATATGTTTTACGGAAAAAAATTAGTCATTATCATTCATGAATTTCTTGAAATTTTATTTTCGGAATTGTGCTATTATTTTCGAATTTCGGAATTTGCGATTTACTGAACTAGGATAGTTTATTTTAGATATTAAAACAATTGCAGTAAAGTGTTAGTGGCGATGAAACTGTTTTATTCATATACAAGATGTAAGCTGAAAAATCTCAAGTAATGCGTAGGAGCGATAACTGGTTTTCAGCTATAAAATCAGGGCGCGCGCTGTCGGGCTCTCGTTTAAGTACCCCTTCCCGAGAAAAAGGCCCGTAGGAGGCCCCGACATGTCGTTACTGATCCGGATGATCCAATCACGATAACTAATGATTAATTAAAAAGCCGCCCGCGCGGAAAATAAAGTCAAAGTCAGATTAGGGTAAAAAGCGCTTTCACCGGGGAAGGCCTGAACCTGTGCTTTGTACTTCGCTCACGCCAGAGAGCTTCCGTTCTGCCCTTCAGGCGATTGACCACCCCGCGACGCCCCAAGCCGAGGTCCGAGTCTCGCAGGAGACGCCCTTTCTCTAGTCGCGGAAATCGCCCATTCCTGTTGAGCTACGCTCGTCAGAACAGCCCGAGCTGAGCTGTAAAGGCCTGAGAGACTTCTTCGCTTGCACCATCTATATACGTTTCTTATAATTAATTATTATTGTTCAAATAGTGGTAATCTATTGTTTAAAAATTAATAGAAGCTTAATCTCGTGTGTTATCTACAGCTGGCGGCTTCAACACATTTACACTTTGTGCTTGTGTAGTGTCTGTGAATAAGCGCGAGGCGTGATGTCACACTGAATATGCATCATGAAAAGACTGTCCGTCTCTCTCGCTCTCGGTCAAGCTTATGAGTATAAAAGAGACAGTTATTGTTTTGCTTTTGCTACTGTTTATGTTGATCTTTACTGTACATGTTGATCTTTTTTCTCATTATTATTTTGTCTGTGATTGTTTACTTATTTGGTTGGAGGTTAGAATACTTTGAAAAAAATGTCTTATGAAATATATTCCGTCTAAACATTACCAGTACAATCTCGTGAAATGATGTACAATGTTTTTAATTATTTTAAGCATCTTAATAAAAAAGTTTAATGAAAAAATGTAATTTTTAATTTCACATCAGATGCGACTGGTGTTTCTAAGAGGAGTATTGAAAGAATCGTTAGTGAAGTTAGAGTGAAGTGTGTTGAGCTAGATGGAGCTTATGTCGAAAAATGAATAATTATTATTTACACAAACTACTCTTTTACGTTCTTGGTCGGGCTTAGAACTTTTTGATCCACCCTCGTATGCACATAATATTTATATGTATTTGACACATTTTTATTTATTTACAACCCACCTTACTAAAACCAGAGTAGACTAAATATAGCTTGGCAAAAGAGTCATATTTTTAAACATACTGTATAGTGAAATTGCATTAGTGTGAGTACTGTGAACGAGCCAGCTTTCGATAACCGACCTATAGTATTTTTTTTGTCAATTTCTAAGTACTAATGTACACCTTTATTATTTTGCTTTTCTCTTTTACATACAATTTTTTTTACTGTAATACATTATCAAAACTCGCATTCCTGTCTATTTAACATGCAGAATATTCTCATCATGGCATGTGCCAATAATATTTAGTCAGTCATTCATCGCACACGCCTCGCCTTCATGTGCGTCATAAAGCTCTAATGAGTTGTGTTTTTATAATTATCCATTCATGTTTTCTTAGGATTCCCTACGTATCGAAAAATTATGTAATAAAACTAGATTTAAAAATACGTAACGAATATATAATCAACTATAGTTATTACGAAAAGATATACACATAAAAAATACATAGTAAAATATACAGTATCTTAATTAAAAAAAAGGGTGCGTGTACTTATGATAATAAATAATAAATAAATATGTTTATTATGGAACATAAGATACATGTATCACTTATTCCACGTCATTAAATTTGAAGGCATCCCTACTCATCGGCAAAGAAGACAGAGGGTGTAGGCCGAGAGAAAAGCCGGCGTAAAAAACTCTCGGTACTCTTTTAAAACAGCAAATCATCAAACATGTGTACGCGCGTAAGAAGTTATACTTCTTTGGCATTATTAAAAATATTTTTTGATTGCATGCAAATAATTAATTACAATTAAATAAATAAAAGTAAATAAGGAGTCATTATAGTCAATAAAGTTCAGTTTACATTTGAAAAATTAAATAAATAAATATTTATTATTATTCTCTTACATTAAGTGTAACATAAATTCTATTATTATTCGAATGTTGTTTTTAAATTATGTCCAATGCCGTAGTATCTTCCGTGGGCAACTTCATTCTGTTAATTTTGTGTCACGGTGCGCGCGCATCGTAAAATTTCACTCTCATCAATTTTTTCATAACGCGTCTAAAGATGTACTTCAAAAATAGCAAACTAAACATGTGCAACAAATTAAATGACATTATGGAGATTAAAGAGAGAAGAAGAGAAGAAAAGAAAACACTTTATTACTAATAATAAAAAAGGATGTTTTCTTAAAAGATAAAGTGCCCACACTAGAATTCCCTGTGTTCCCAGTTAGTCTCTTCCTTATGGACATGTTAACTGTACTTGAAGTAATAATTTCGACATTATATTGAGAATTTTATACTTAAACTATTGTTGCACAATAATAATACCTATTGTTCGTTTCAGTATAGGACAGATTGTTAGTGATAGTTTTGAATCTTTAGAGAAAATTTGGTGGTTAAAAATGAAAAGTATATTTTTTGGGTATCTTTTCTTTCGAAAAAAGACAACTCCATATACGTTAAGGCATATTGCCATTACGTATATGTTGTTGTCTTACCGCTAGAAGTAGTAAACGTACTATAAACCGCAGATACTTAATTAAGTTTTGTCATGTTTTCACGTTTCACGAGATTTCATTTTAAGTAAATTAAACGGTTTATGATCTGAAAATTAATTTTTTCAGCGAATAAAAAGGAAAATAATAGTAGTTATGTGATTTTGAATCGATCCAAGATTTGTGCTGAACCAAACTTATTAATTAACTCTGACTTGGCCGGCTTTTCATGGAATATACCACATTTTTTTACATATATCCGGTATATTGACGTCGTATATGCAACATGAGTCGTTTAAGACTTCGATCTGTAAATCTATTTTTATTTAATGGAATCTCGTTGTTGGCCTTAAGGGCTTTTACAACTAAGCTCGGGATGTTTCAGCGAGCATAGCTCGGCCTTTGTTGAGTTTCGGACCTCGGCTTGGGACGTCGCGGGGTGGTCAATCTCCTGAAGGGAAAGACGGAAGCTCACTGGAGTGAGCGAAGTACATAGTATTCCTATATGCCGTGGTACTCCACGCCTTTCCCGGTGATGGTTTTTTTACCCTAATCTGATTTTGAATTGCTGCGGGTGCGGCTTTTAATGTGTAATTGGATCATCCGAATCCGGTAGTACCTACTCTGAGAATCAGGTGTGGCAACTTTGAACTTGAACAAATTATTGTTCTATCTATGTTGGTGTTTGCGTTTAAGAATTAAGAATTTTTATAAAAATCTATCTTTTTCTGTAACATGAAAGAACTTTTTGTACTAGTAATACTTTTTTAGTTTTATTTGTGAAACCCGTTATATTTTTTTTAACTAGCACTGTGTTCCGGTTTTGCACGGCATGTTTTTACTGGAAAAAACACCCCATGTTACTCTGGGACAATGTAGCATTCTAATAGTAAAAGTATTTTTGGAATCGGTTCAGTACATTTTGAGCTTACCCTTACGAACATACAAATGTCTTCTTAATAATGTTAGTATAGATAGTTAAAATACATTGTAAAAAAAATTGAAAATTTCAGATTTATGTGTGTAGAGACAGTTGAACAGTCAATCCGGAAACTGCAGGAGGCCAAACTCAAGTTAGCGGAAAATGTATTGACTGGAGCTCGCCACAATGCCTCTAAACTGACGATCGAGGACCTCAAAGAACTGTTTAATATGAATCCGAAACGTCATAAAGATTCGGAATAGTTCGCAGTTCATCAGGACTAGTCTTAGGGAGCGTTCAAGTATTACGTCACGCAATTTTTGGAAATTAGTAAAACGTTTCGTGACCACCTAGTGACTCTTTATACCTAAAAGTTACCATTATGTGGTGTAAAGTACTGGAAAGTCGAAAATAATATTAACAATAACGCGTCATTCAATAATTATAAAAAGGACCCCTCCCCCAAATTAACGCTCCCTTAAGCGCTGTCAAAATTTGTGGAATGACTGATGATGATGCTAGTATACGGAGGTAAGATGAGAGGATGTTGATTTGTTGCCAGTTCTTCCAATTCATAATAAAACCAGACAAGATCATGAATTAATAAAAATAAAAATGCGGGCATTTCACAGAATACATTATTTTTGAGTCTTCCCAGACTCAATAATAGTGTATATAGTAGTAGTGTTCCACAGATAACTGCGAACCGTCAAATAGTCACCTAAAATTTATATGTCAATAAATAATTTTATATTTTGTAAATATTATTAGCTTTTAATTATGAGTATTTGTTTTGTTATTTTCTTAATGTATAGTGGTTAATTGTGAAGTATTGTCACCATTTAAGAGTTTGTACTCATACAAGAGGAATCTGAACGCCAAAATAAGCTTTTGAAATCCAGGAAATAATTATGAATTTTGATTTTCTACTATTACTTTATCTCTCTTGCTAAGGAATTTGATCTGAAAATGTCTCACCTCTTAGTTCTAGAATAATCGAGAACTGTTAAATTTTAGCCTACGTATTAACAGGATCGTATAATCACCCTTTTGTTTCATTTATGTAAAAAAATTAAAATTACCCAGCTTATTTAGATGATTTAATATTAAGTATCTATTAAAGACCTAACAATCTATAAATAATCTATATTTTCAAAGATGTGCCATGACCAAAGCAGTGTAGTATTGTGTAATATTATGTAAAGAAAATTTAATAAATGATTGTAAACTATATTGTAGTTTTACTCAGTCTGTCTTGAATTACGACACATTAACTATTCATAAACATTTTAAAAATGTTTCAATGACCATAAGAAAAATATGAAAAAATCTGAATCATTGTGTTGATTCGTAAGTTTTACATTTATGCATACCCTGATATTCATAATTTAGAAAACATAGACATAGCAGAATAGGATACTATTAGTAACTCCACGAATTAGTAAAAAACGCCGAAGTTTGTCATCTAAAGCAAAGATTCCTGATCCATACAGACAAAACATCACCGAACTAAAAATAGTCAGTGCGCGAGACTAAATAGCGTTGCACGGCCGAATTTATTGTGGAATTTTGTAAAATGACTTCGAAATCGTGTACGGGCTCGGATCCACATGTCACTAGAAGACTTTGTGCAACTCTTATGTGTCTTATTGGGATCCTGTGTATTTGCGCAGGTATGTGTTTGGCTAGACTTTAGGGGAAAAATTGGGGGCATTGTGTATCTTGCCCAAGTGCATGTAAACTTTTTAAGAAGTTTTATATCTATATTAAATTATTTTCTAAAATAACTCATACTGAAAATATTAGTTTGTAAAATAAGTAATCGGACGACATTTCGATTTACGCTAGTTTCATTAGAGAAAAGCTACAAAGCTGGATATTGTCGTTTAATAATGTAATACTACAGATATCCGGAATGAGACTAAATAAAACTTATTAGGTACATAATGTAAAAACCCTCTTTCAGGTTATTTATTCGGTCGAATGGCACGTAACGAAGTGAGACGGGGTAACGACATAATTTCAAGCAATTTGACAATAGCTGCCGACAAGTTGTTCAGAAAAGCAAAACGGATCTCGCCAAAAGCTGTCCATCACAACGATCCGGGGAAAATGACCCTGAAAATTTTGGATATATTCCATTGCGAGCCGAACGACTGTGGCTCTGTAGCCAATGACAACGTAGCAGACTTCATAAAAACCTCAATAAATTACGAAGTAAATAAATTAATTAGGTCAATATACAACGCCTCTCTATATCTCGATTCGTTGAGGTGACACTTAGATCTGAATACTTTCGTCGTAAAGTGCTGTTTTATATGTAAATACTATGAAAATGTATTGCTTTATTTTATTGGTTAATATTATTTCGTATATAAGATTTAATCCTAATTTTACGCAGCACAAGCTGAGTTTGTTTAAAAGAAATTGTATTGTATATGTAGTTTGTGATATAATAAAATAAATATATGTTTCGTATATCGTTTATTTCACCCAACACGTAGCTGCATAGTAAATCATAGATACAATTCAAGTATTAAATTGAACACTCAAGCTACATTCTTCATCCCGGCGTGTCATACCTGCAAAATATGAATCGTTAGTACATAAATTTTAAAAAAGTATGAGCGTGCGCCGTTATTTTAATGTCGTTAAAATGCGTAGTTCGATTGCCACTGGCTTTACAAAGCTCAGGTACGTTTAATTTCGTTATGTTCCATTTTGAGAATTAATTATTAAAATCTGAACTACTTGTGTAGACAAACGGGTTGTATGTGCGCAAACGTGTGATCCACGCGTGCTCAGAAATCGCAAAGTCCATTGGTATACGCAAACGGCTCCCGTACTTACGATTGATACTGACGTCTTCTGCCGCCGCAAACGTTTGCCGTAACTCGAAGGTCATAGCATCGGCTATGCCTCAGCCGCCCGTTACGCCGTATACGTCTGAAATTCTCGCACGCACTTTCCATAGAAAGCTCGCAACGTTAACGACAACGATGAACCTAACTAGGCTTAACCTAAGTCCCCATCTCGGTAAAGCGAAACGTCGTCCTGCAACTCAATTGTATTAGATCACTCCGGAATCGAGGATGGGAGGGATCGTTCGGGTGAGGTGGGTAGGTGGCATCGTAAACTCAAACAATATTTAAAACAAATTGTTTAATCTAAATCTTATATCTTAATACCTTATACAATTCAAGATTATCGCTCAGAGCGCGAGGCGTCTCGCGTCACGTACAGATTTGATTGCCGATTTAAATAGATTTAATACCACAAATAATAATAAAAATCACTAGATGGCGTTATTCACTTATTCTGTCAGTTTGTTCACAAAATATAGAAGTGGCGCAGTCTAATATACAAGAATTGAAATACATATGTTAGGGCGTTACAAAAGTCCGTTATCGTTCTATGTAGTTACTTGGAAATACGACTTGCAGCAGCGTAGTAGCGCCATCTACTGGCTCGTCGATGATCGAGATTTACATGATTCGGTACGGAATCCGAGGGTGCCGTGGAGCGATTGCGAGTGAGTGCGACTCGTGGAAGGAAGCGGCGCTAGTGTCGCTGAAGGCGCTAGACGAGCGCTATACAGTTTTTGTTGGTGCGCGGCCCGCGCCCTGCGCCTGCGCCGCCGCCGCCCGCACACGCGCTAAACACAAACAGCCGCTTAGCTTTAACGCGCGCGCCGCACCGCATCGCCTACTCTTACGGATAACGTTGCGTTTGTGCGTAGCTGCAAACGAAACTAGTGTCAGCGCCCGGCTAGCCTCGGACCTCACCCCGGACGCCGGGGCGACGTTACGAAGCACATTTGGCCAATTGTGGCGCGGCCAGACATACTAGTTCCACGGCTCGTATTCGATTGAGTAGGCTTTTGTTACTAGTTCATGAGCGAAAGTAATGAAGTTACTTTGAACCCTCGCTCACGTAAGATTTTTATAGCAAATTAAGAATATAAATAGTTTATATTTGATTTTATTATGGTATGAGGTGACCAACCTTATGATTCTATATCACACTATAAATACTATTCCATCATTTTATCTAGCTTTAGTGTAAATAATTAATCATCATTATCAAATAAAAATATTCTAGAAGCATAGAAAAGATGATTCTTTTAAAGAACTTATATTATTAAACAAAAATGGAAAGTATTTATATTCAAAAGTGTGTAATGAGCTGTGCTAAGTGTTGAAAACAAAACTACAAAGCAACCAGCGGTAACCAACAGTTATTGTTAAAAAAATTATATTTATATGTAAATTAATGTGTATTTCAATTTAGAAGCACTCAAGTTACTTCCTTGAAAAACATCAAAATTCCGGTAATCTCAGCAATAAATGTAAAACATTTAAAAACAAAACCCTTGATCAACAATCCATTTAACCAACAATATTTACCCATAACCATTAACTAGTGTAGTCTATGAAAGGGTTATCAGTAATGTTAATAATGAAATGTCAACCCATAAGTAAAAGTTGTATGATATTCTATTAAAAGGTAAAAAAAATTATATTGCAAATTATTAAATGTGTTGAACCAAGTTATTTAACAAAACAATAAGCTGTTGGCTACACACTAGAGGCCAAATTAGATGAATAAAGTAAAATGCTTACCGGCCCATGGGCGCATATTGTTGAGCATAAGGATCCCGGTCATATCCTCCGGCTGCTCCCCCACCACGCCTGGAAATGACAAATTCATAATAGTTATTTATTGTTAGATAAACAAATAAAGTAATACTAGGAATATTCTACATATATGCAGTATAAAGAATATTGACTGTGATGGTAAGCAAGTAAAAATGTATTAGAACTTACATTGGTGGAGGAGTTCTTCGACTATACATATCTCCATTGCCCATTGGTGCTGGCCTTGGTGGTGCTCTATCATATCCTGTAGCCATGGGCATGGGTCCACCTCGCATACCTCCCCGCCTGTCCATCATGTCCCTTTCGTCGGGGTACATGGGCGGCGCACGCCTATCATCGGGATACATCGGCGCCATTTCGTCCACGGCTCCGTAGCCTCGCCTGTCGTCCGGGTACATGGGAGGAGGCGCTCCATACTGGTCTCTCGCTCCGCGGCCGTCCATCAGTGCGAAACCGCGTCTGTCTTCACCGTAGCCATTGTATCTGTCATCGTAGCCGGGCATCGGCGCCCGATCCATGCCCCGGTCGTAGGGCGCTCCGCCACCCATGCCGTTTCTCATACCCATGCCACCCATGGGTGGGCCTCTCATGTCTCCGCCGCGCATGGGCCCCATCGGCCGCGAGTCCCTCATAGGGTAAGGTGCATCCCTCGGAGGTCCTCCGCGCATGGGCCCTCCTCCGCGTCGGTCCCTCATGCCCCCTCGCATTCCACCTCGGCCGCCGCCCCCGCCGCCTCGCTGGCCACGCTCCTTGATCCTTCCTCGCTCCACGGCGATGACGCCACCATTGAAAGTGGTATTGTGTAAGGCGCGAATGGCTGCTGACGCTTGGTCTTCGGTTTGCATGTGAACAAATCCACATCTGTTCATTATGTCGCATTCGGTCACGGTTCCAAACCTTTCGAAAAGCTTCCTCAAGTCCTCCGGTTTTGAGCCCTGGGGCAAGCTCCCCACAAACACTTTGGTTTGCTAAAATATACGCATTCGATTAGAATTTAGAACACTGTTTACGTAACGACTCATGCAGTATTTTATTAAAATTTACTTACCGCTACCATTTTGATGATTTGTTTGCGTTACGATCTATTAGTTTAATAATTTCATAAGTTCACACAAAGCAAGAGCACGTCCAACACCTATCCACAAACGCTTGTATTACAAAATGGCGGGCGCGTGGTCCGATTTGCGAATTGCCGGCGCCCGACAAAACGAAAGCCGGCTGAAAGATACAAACGTCACAAGACAAATGTCAGTTGTCACGCCATTTCGTGTAGCTATTGGTTGTTTTATTTCACTATGGTCAATGACGCTCGATTAGGTTATTCTATTGGTTATCAATAACCTTGAGATAGACAAGCGGAATTTTTTACCATAAAATAATGCTTGGAATTTCGACTTTCGACCAGCGTTGTCAGAGTTATTATTACTACGTTTGAAGTTAATTATTTACTTTCTAGGATATTATGACATTAAGACATGTTATTATATATACATAAAATTACTTCTATATGAGTTCTGTAGAATGCATGGAACATCAATCGAAAATAAATTAAAGTTAAACTTTTAATTAATTTCGGGTTATGTAATATATAAAATTAATATTATATATTATAGAAAAAATACCCCAATGGAGAGCGAAATTGCTTAGAAGGAACGAATAAGAGAATTTTAAATTTAAGTACATAATTCCGTTATGTAAAACTTTTGTTAAAATAAACTTACGTTGTAACCTTTTTCTTATATATTACGACCCAAATTTTTTTTATGCTACTCTTGCGAAAACTTTTTTACGAAATATTTTAAGCGTTGTTATAAATTATTTCTTTACTTTTCTTCCTGGATTCCACCTATCTCCAACTCTCCTACTGCACAGTAAAATCAGCCCACTTCAAGTCCTTTTGTTAAAATGGTGCGTCGACTGGCAACACCGCTTTCGAGCCTCGACTTTCGTTACGCAGATTACTCATTACCGATCTCCGTCCAGGTTCTCGGAAAAAACAACTATGCCTATGAGCCCAGATATTGGATAAAATAATAACAAAAAAACGCAATCAATTCTTCTTTGTGTTTAAAAAATAGACTTCATTTGTTTGCGTGGTGTCGGAAAAGGCAAAATTAACTGGCAATTTTCAGGCAATTATTGTATCCGCTTACAGAATAATAAACTAGATATTTTTTTTCCTATTTTTGTGGGCAAATATTTATAAAACACGTTAGCACACATGCTTGGAAGCTTCAATTGATGATAACAATTGAAGCTTCCAAGCATTCCAAGCAACTCTCATCCCTGAGGTCGTAGGTTCGATCCCCGGCTGTTCACCAATGGACTTTCTATGTGCGCATTTAACATTCGCTGAAACCGGCTTGCTTGAAAAAAATCGACGGCGTGTGACAAGTACAGTAGGCTGATCACCTACTTGCCTATTAGATTGACAAATGAAACAGAAACAGACATCTGAGGCCCAGACCTAAAAAGCGCACCACTGATTGTTTTGGCATTTTAATAAATTATGTCATAATTAAATCAATAAAAATTGTCATTAAATATTTTACGATGAATAGGAATAATTAAAAATAAAACCAAAATATCACTTAAAACTTTTAATAACGTATTGCAGAGATTAAAATGATTACATTAATTAACTGACATTAATCACAAATGGTTTTGAAGCAAAGCAATAAAATATTTCGAATCTAACCTTATTCGTAGAAACACGTAAAAATCAGTCTCATTACACCATTTTAACTCATCTGTCTCTTATCATTACACCGTAAATACAATTTGACAGAAAGAGATAAATGCACTTAAAGCCGTGTAATTAAACTGATTTTAATACTCAATTGACAGGAAAATAAAAATTCTTATAAAATTAATTTTAACTTCAAAATACATTGTGTCAAACAAGGAAAAATCTTATTCAATAATATATCAATAATTGCACCGAAGTACTAATGTTTCTTTTCATCATATCGTCAACACAATTTGAGAGAAAGAGACGAAAGAGTACTGCAGCTTAGTTTTTATAAGTCTGTGTAAATTAATAATTTATAATGTTATCTATGGCTGACAAGGATTACAAATTTTAGAATCGAATTTGAATTCTGTTTATTCTAAATAAAAGCAATATATTTGAAATTTGTTAATTTTGTTACTTAAACTTAAAGTACGATATTTGTTGCCATGGTTACTATCATTATGGATAATAATAGAATGATTTTCTGATGTTTTCTGTACTTTTAATTTAAGACTGGAAACCCACGTTTTAGTAAGAAATAAAGATTTAATTAATCATCTGTTTTATACGTCTTGGATTCAGTTGGGGCGCGGGGAGGGGCGTTGGGTTAATGACCTCCCATGACTCTGGTTTCGCCTGTTAGTAATCATGGCAACAAAAACTTTATTCCGCAGTATGTAAGTTTGATACAATTAGATTTATGCAATAAAATATGAAATTTAATAAATAATATCTAGTATATTTATTCAAACGCGAACACGACTAGCATCTTTACTAATAATAATTACGACGAATTTTTTTTTCAACAAATTTGAATGAATCGAACATTTAACTATTGTTTTGGTCTATTATCTTAACATTTGGGGTTTAATTTTAATTATATTATGTAATAAAGTTGGAACACATTGCCATCTCACTCTAACATATGTTCTGGAACACATAGCCATCTCACTCTAACATATGTTCTGAAACACATTCATCTCGCTCTAACATGTAAAACGTGTTCAAAGAGCAAGACACTTAGCTCAGTCTACTAAACGACAATTTATTAACTTCCACAGCTACCGCCCGGCTAAAAACCACTCGTAGACAATACGAATGGTTCTCGTTATATAGCACCTATTTGCCAGGTACTTAATTTAATATTAAATTGTACTAATGAATGGCAACGTTTGAAGCATAAAAGCTGGTTGCGTAATACGATATATCTAAAATTTTCAAAGCGATATTCTCAACTTAAATAAATTAGTAGATTTTTAGCAAACGTATTTCAATTTTACTGTTCTACAGTTTTATGTGTTAATGTAATTACTGTCAGTGATATATGTATGTATGTGGAAAAGGATTTGACGAACGAACCCGGTTTTTCTTTTTATATATAAATCTATTAGTGAGTCTGGTTATTAATATTAGTCTAGTAATCAAATTTTCGGTAGGAGAATTTACCGATGTTTTACGAAACATGACACTAACAAATCTACTGTAATTATAATAGGTCGGTAATTTGAAGTTCTAAATGTCAACCTAAGAGGTCAATATTTTTGAGGATTTTTAAGTCAAATCATGAAAATCTCGGAAGGCGAATTTACTGGTGTTTTACGAAACATATACAATAAAAAATCTACTGTAATTACAATGGGTTCGTAATTTAATGTTGTCGAAATCAATTCGATTTAGACTCTATTTCTTCTATAATCGAATTGTCTATTGTTGACAGAAATTACTTGACAAAGGAGAGATAAATGTCTTAACCTAGATTTTAGTGTAAAAATATGATTTTCGAAGCATAGTGAAATTTTCTACTAGTTTTCTATATTTTTATACAAAAAGCGCATAATGGCATTAATGGAAAAATAGATTTTATTATTACCTAAACCTAGTTGTAATCGGTGTACCCTCATATTGAACTAACTACAAATATGTTCTAGGAATAGATAAAGTTGTAGGCACCGCAAGCGTGACGCAAGTAAACGATGTGAAATAAATGGAGTTAATTTAAAACGAAAATATAAAAAATTGGAATACCCTAATTTATCTATTCCGTATTTTTAATCTATGGTTTATGGCTACATTAGTGCAGTATCTATTTCGATGTATTAATGAGTACTATTTGGTATTTGGTAACTAGTTAAACATTTTAATACGTTCAATTTTAAATTAAAAAAAAAAAAATTGCTGAAATTCTTTCTCGGACTTAATTAATATTGTATTAAATAATATTGCTATGATCTCGCGTACTTAAGTGCCACTTTGAGCGGCTTCTCTTCCTTGAGCGACTCTTTAAGTACGATGTCCGAAGTGGTGTATGGGGGCGGAGGGGGGGACGAATCCGACTCTTGAGCGACGCTGGACGACTCCGAACGACTCAACGAGTCCATGGTAGGCCTGAGAAGTAATTTCTTTTATTGATTTTGTGTCAAAAGTTTGATTGTGTGATACTGTCGCTAGATGGCGTTGAAACAACTTATGCATATGATTTTATAAGTGTTCTGTGCCTCTGTGTATGATCATTGTTAGTTTTATTATGATACCAATTTTTTTTTATACATACATTAAAAACAATATATTTCAGCGTAATTGAGTTGTCAAAAGTACAGTTAATTGCTTTTAATATGATTAGAACAAAATACGACCAAGAATCAGTATCAAAATATCAGAAAAGGTTTAACTGTAGCAAGAAAAAATATACGGATTTATTTTTCCGTGTTACTATATTAACTTTGAACGTTAAATAATTAACCTTGTGATTTGAAAGAAATTAATAACCCAATTAAGTAAATATAATATCCATTTTGTTTAAAAATATCTATTAATACCTGTATTTTCTACAATTGATAGGCGCGACCGCAGCCAAATGCTTCAACAATGTATGTTTGCTTGTATGCGCCAATCTCGCGGGTGGCGCGTCAACGCACAATGCACTTCTAGTATCGCCTAAGAACGTCGCCACCCAATTATCCGATCGAAGGACCAAAAGTAATACGTCCTCTAAATCGGCCTCACTAGAAAAAATACAGAAAACTTAGAAAAACTGTATCAAAAATCGGTATTAATATAACTTGTGTATTTTAAGCATAATTTTTATGGATGTAAAATATTTAGAAGTATTGTACCAGTTACAAAAAAAATCGGTTGTCTGTAAAGTCGGTTTACTGACGATAGTTGAACGTGACAACGTCACGAATCGCTCACTCAAGTAGGAGAGAGACAGATGTCGAACGCTGAAGAGCGCGGAGTCCGATTGTGCCTCTCTGTCGCTTCGCGCTCTCGCTTGCACTTCAAACCTTAAATGGAACGCCTCAGAGCGAGGTAACGCCGCATGAGTCATGTTCGTGCATGTGCGTGCAGCCACGCACGAAAAAACATCGAATTATAAGACGTTGTCACGTCAAAAAAATAATTCACATTATATTTTTTTGTATCAAATCTATAAACGGTTTAAAAGTGCGCCTGTCATCTCTGAGGTCGTGGGTTCGATCCCCAGCTGTGCAGCAATGGACTGTTCTATGACACTAACACTCACTAGTGAAGGAATACATCGTGAGTCTATGTCATGTCATTCTCAAATTCAAATTCAAAAATCATTTATTCACGTAGGTAACACAATGTACACTTGTGATTCGTCATTAAAGAAATAAATATTAATGCTTCTAATTTTACATTTACTGCCAGTTCTCAAATCAAGGGCGTAGAACGGAAGAGAAGAACTGGCAATAAACTCTCCGCCACTCTTTTTAATCGCCATGTTTTTTTTTTTTCTAATTAAGGTAGTTGGATGCGACATTTACACGACGTAGGTTAGGCGCAGAAAAGGTGTTATGGAATTTT
The DNA here is from genome assembly GCA_905332375.1 of Pieris macdunnoughi. NCBI lineage: Eukaryota > Metazoa > Arthropoda > Insecta > Lepidoptera > Pieridae > Pieris > Pieris macdunnoughi. Next base: position 1,136,270 of record CAJOBZ010000022.1, on the reverse strand, counting down.
ATAAAAAATTTGTAAATTTATACATGGCAACATTGAATATAAATTCTTAAATAATTTCAGAATCATACCTAGCGGCATACAAGAAATGTGCGAAGTGTATATTCGACACGCATCCATCTCTGTCGTTGCTGTCTGTATATAAATCCGTCTCCCGATAGTACATGTACAGGAAATCGTTGAGCTGCTTCGCGATGATCGCACATCTGTCCTTGTCACACATCTTTGCAGGGGGACCCTGACCATGGTCATGGATTACTATTTATTAAACTATCTTACTTAAAACTATTTGTGCTATACGTATAATAATAAATATTTTGTTCAATTATTTTATTAAGTAAAAAGCAGTGTTCAAATCACAATAGTTCATTTTCTTACCAATAGATGGCGCGATATGTTAAATTAAACGCGCTTCCAAAATACGTTCGTTATACGTACATTTGTGAATTTTATTAAATAATAATTAAAGCCCGAGTTGAGATGTAAAGGCCCTAAAGGCCAACAGCGAGATTTCATAAAATAAAATTAAATGATTAGTGCTGGACTTAGGACTATACTCTGATTTTTAATTCCGTAGAATTCTGACAGCTATAATTTTTTGACATGTCAGAGATGGCACACCCTTCTGGCCGGGCACATTTTTCAATTTCAATACGAGGCTGAACATCTGAGTGACTAGGGATGTGAAATTCTGCATAAAAAATCGATTTTTTCCTAATTTTTGAATTAATTTCAAAATAAACACCCTAAATATTTTATTTTCATAGTTTTTGTAATTAAAAATAAACAATAGAAATTATAAACACAAATTAACGTTTAAAAATAATCAAAATCGAAATTAAATTAATCTCGTTTTGATAGATTTTAGGTGAAATTTCATAAATGCTGAGTGTATGCCTTTTCAGTAGCTCATTGCAGTATTTTGTTGTATTTTTAATTGTATGTAATCTTGTGCTGCTGGATAAATTTATTTTACTTTTAAATTAGAGTGTTCCATTCAAACTTGAGTTTTTGTAAAATTTACTGGTTATATCATCCTTTCGATGTTTTACAAAAAAACATTAATGCATCGAGTATATCAATACATCTTCAAAGAATCGGATTCAATGTATCGCATTGTTAACATAGATGTATATCGAATATCCCTAATAGTTCGAGGTCCGGGTTATAAAAGACCAGACATAATGTCAGGAGGTGGCAGATGAAAAATCGACTATGATTGATTTTCAATTATAAAAATAATCGATTATTAATCCATTATTTTAAATATACAAATCGCGTAAAAAATCGTTTTAATAATCGATTATTTTTTCACATCCCTATCTGAGTCTATACATACATTTTATTGTTAGTTAATGTATCAATTTTATTCAGTGCGGTGCTCCACATTAAAAGTTTGTTTACTTTTTAAGGAAATATTTGCAAACGGAGTGTTTTAAACAAGAAACTTATTTATAATTTTCTTAAAAATTAAACGCGACAATATTATGAGTCAAGCAAGGCTGATCACTTGTCTATGAAAGAAAAATGAACAAATAAATGTGTCACCTGTCTGACTCAAGGTGAAATTCTAAGAAATAACTTATATTAACAAAGAGGCAAAACAACGATTACGACGAACACAAAATAAACTAAAAAAAAGTTGTAGACCAAATTCTAATTAAAATCATGCATTTTTTGTGCAACCACATTTAAAATACTAAAAATTTCTAAGAACTGATCTACCATATTAATAAAAAATAAATTAGTTTTGTTTTAACAGTGCACTAAGTTAGAAAAGCATTCGTATTTATTCCTAAAAACGAAATCAATCTAATTGCAGACTAGGTAATTTTTCGTCTCTTTCTGTCAAATAGTGTTTACACGTGATGAAAAGAGAGATGACTACTTCCAAACGCTGCAATTAGGTCGATTTGTTATGAATAGAGGTACATTAGTAAAGTCAAGCAGCGTATATCTCCCGGGTTCTATATGTAGAATACCAATCGTAATTTGTTACTTTTTAATTTAAATTTAAAAGTTAATTTAGTTAAATTAAAATTACATTCGTCTTGAAACCAAAATTTTTGAATTGTACACATATAAAGAAAAAATCTTTAAATAAATAAATAATAGCATAATAATAATAGGAGTTAGGAAGGATTTTTCTTCTTAATGATTCGTAGAAAAAACGATTGGTATTTAGAGAGAAATTCGGAAATGACACTTAGCGCTAAAGCTGACTTACGTACGTCAAAATTGTATGACATTGTCATACTTGACGTTTAGTCCCGCTTCTGAGTGTTACATTTAGAACCAGGGCGTGGTTAGTAAAGCGGCATGCGTATATATCGTCACCTTTACATTATAAGGCATTCGCAGAGAGGCCGAAGCTCTTCTGAGGAATCGGAGGACCAGGGCTGCGTGTTGCACCGCCATTTCGTTGCTCGGAGACGATATGCGCTTGAGCACGTGGGTCAGGTATAGGCCAAAGGCGCGACGGCCTTCGCCCATACTGAAACATACAAAATCCGAAGAACAGAGTGTTCAATCAACGTAGTAGAAAATATCGTGATGAAACCGCTTTAGACCTAAACAGTCGACGGCTGACCTTCTGTGCCTGACACACGTCACGTCAGTTTTTGAAGTTATACTTCTTTTGGCGCAGTAGGGAAAAATTATGAGCGTGTGCGCGCGCAAACGTTCACAAAAAACCGACACCATGAATTTAGCTATAGTCAACATTTTAGTTTTTTCTATTGTTAGTGTCGTTTTTTCTACAAACGTAGAATGTAATTTTTGAAAAGATTTTTATCTTGTTATACCAAAGAAGTATAACTTCTAACGTGTGTACAAGAGTACACACTTGGTAATTATTTCTGTCACATGATCACTCTATCGAACGAATAGCCTGTCAGTATTAAATGTTACGAGGGCTACGGCTGAATATCTTTCAGGCCGCTAGTTAAACGGCGCTGTTTATTTAAGAGTCTAGGCTGTTTATTGAACGGCTAATTAAGCTAGTTGGCTGTGACATATATAAAATGTACTTTATTTAGGTTTTATTTAGCTTAAATCCCAATCCTTCCAACAATTTCTTATCTCTTAGGCAAGCGTCTATTGTTCTCACTGTTCGCCAACTATCGGATAATAGCGACGTTATCCGGCTTGAAGGATCATTTTTTTATAGAACAGGGGCATGGCAAGATGCTTATCTAATTAAGTGATACCACAGCCCATGGACACTCTTAAAGCCAGAGGACTCACGAGTGCGTTGCCGGAAAAATCATATGTTAAGGAATTATAGTTGATATGAATAAAAAGACGTGCGAAAAGTAGTGCACTGTATATGTATTTTATAAAACTATGAAAAATACTTACGTCAACTTCATCCCGTCAGTGAGTTGGGTCTTGATGAGTTCTTTGGCTCTTTTGGCGTCCCTTGGAGGCGCGGTTGCCTCACCAGGGGAGTTTATCTGAACTGCCGGCGCCGCACCCGCGATGCATACAGCCTCGTAACGTTTTAATCTAACAAATATTAGTATTGGTTTACAAGAGTTTTGCTAAAAAAAAATTAGGTTATAATAATTTTTAAGCACTCGCCCGGTACCGCACAACCCTCCCAAAGGCCGAGAACAAATTTAAATTAAATTAAAACTTGCCCTCGAACCGGTAATCGAACCCGGTACCCCTCACCTAGCTGCCACTTAATAAGACCGCTAGGCTATGAGGCCCCCATGTTTGTACTTACAGCTTTAATTTGCATGCACGAATTATGTATACATAAGGGTTAATGTTTAATGTTCTATTGATCGTGAAATTAAACGAATTATTTTCTATTCAACACATTATAATAGTAAAATATATTCTTACAATTCTCCGAGTAGTTCTAGAGATAGACAAGTGCGACACACTGAGTTTTGACAGTCTCATTTTTTAATCTCAACCATAGAGTATGGATTTATAAAGTAAAATTATACATTTAGGTAACCTTTGTACGAGAAAAACTTTTAGAGATAAAATTTACATTTCCTGGCAATTTTAACAAGATCAATAAGAACCATAGACAACATATAACTTTAATCATATCTACCTCTGCGGTGTGTCCGTAAGGCTAGTCGCAGCTTGCGCGTGCTGGAAATGCGGTAACACGTGGGAATGTACCAACAAGTTGTAATTGTGTACCACTGTATAGGGGATGTTATTATTTAGGGACGTAGAACAAATCGGGATACCGGTTACAGGATCTGGAACGACCAATGTATTTATCAAAACTGGTAACCATAGCAACGAACACGATACAATCTTTAGACTATGTTTTATAATATGGCTAAAAAGTTCGAAGGCTGACACACAGATGTCGCTTATAGTATTAAATTAATATGATTTATAGTTTATTATTTTTCAACAGACTGCGACCCCCTTTTAAAACAAACTCGATCCCCCCTGTTTAGTCTTTTTGTGAATATTTTAATAGAGTACTGTTTTATGTTATGTTTTGAAGCTATTGCATAGATTTTATCTCGGGCTTTGAACGCGGCGACCGAATCAAGAAATTCCGTAACGAAAATAACCTGACACACGATGACGTAATAAAGATGCAATTACAATCAAAAATATTCTAGAATTCTTACGAACTAAAGAACTGTGAACGTGCTAAACTCAGGAATCATTGCTTCACATTGAAAAATTGTGGTGGGTTAATAAAACCAGGACCCACAAAAAAAACCTTACCCAAATACTGCGAATACTTCTGCCAAGAGTTCTGACTAGGGAATATTCTGACGAATCCCCCACGCCGGGCGTATTGGGCACGAACAGCTCGTACTATGCGCAATTCTTCGCCCGTTAAGAGGTTAGCGATTCCTTTCTCCGCCTGGGTTTGAGGTTTTCCACGTACGAACACGTTTTCTGCTGAGTGGACACGGCGGCACTGTAAATAAACGACTTTAGTTTTCTGGTATATGGCAATTAATTATAATATAAGGATAAATGTTTTATATACAAAATGACCATAGGTTTCTTATTTTTTATATATAGGCCGGCAACGAACTCGCGCGCCCTCTGCCATTGTAACTTAACACTTAACATTCGGTGAGCCTTTAGCCCGTTTGCCCCCTGTTCTATATAAAAGCTTAGGATCCTAGAAAATAACTTTTCACGCTTGTTTTTTTAACGAAAATAAATATTCAAAATATCGCAAATATATCATACTTTAAAATATTTTTTTAAAGCACGATTGTATGTTTAAATAGATTTTTTATTACCATTTCTCTGAATTCGTGGGTGAATTCCAAAAGCTATTATAATCTACCATTACATATTTATTTAATTTAAACAAAAATTATAAAAAGAATTCCCACTATTCGCAAAAAAGATACATGTAATGAGAAAATATTATATTTTAATAGTGACGTCTTGATGACAGGTATGGAACAACTGAATGCTTCAAACACTTAACGAATTTCGGCAATAAATTCATCATATTAACAGCGGAATAGAGATATTTTTCATTGTAAAATAAATATATCACATTTTAATATCGGTATTATATAAAAAGCTACACACGGCTCCGATCCTCATCTTGAGGGAGTTGTTCTGCGGCGATTGCTCATGCCTGCTCATAGGCACTGCCGGTAATCCTACTAGAGTCAGTGTATCTGCCAATAGGGCAGATTTCACTCTGGCATCCAAGGGGCTTTCGCAGGCCAAGCTGAAAAAACATATCACTTAATGGACTGTAATGCATGGCGTATACGAAGTCGTGGTTTCTATACTCGTAGAGATTTTTGAGGAGGAAGTACGTTTTTGATGATATACTTCTTTAGGCGCGTTATGAAAAATTGATGAGAGTTGATGCGCGCGCACCGTGACACAAAATTAACAGAATGAAGTTGCCCACGGAAGATGCTACGGCATTGGACATAATTTAATAACAACATTCGAATAATAATATAATTTATGTTACACTTAATGTAAGAGAATAATAATAAATATTTATTTATTTAATTTTTCAAATGGAAACTGAACTTTATTAACTATAATGAATCCTTTTCCAGTCTTTGATTATTTAATTGTAATTAATTATTTGCATGCAATCAAAAACTATTTTTAATAATGCCAAAGAAGTATAACTTCTTACGCGCGTACATAAGTACACGCACCCTTTTTTTTAAATACTTGGAGGTAGTCTCTTAGGGAGACTGGGAGTCAATTCCACACGCAAGGTTTGCAAAAGTATCTAAGTAAGGCGAACTGTGGAAGATTTCCAGTGATTTAAGATGAAACCTGGAATTATTTCGGCTCGTGCGGTCATGATTATGATAATTAGGCAACATTGGGTCGTTTAACAAGAAAAAAAGGGTGTGTACTAATTATGTACACGCGATAGAAGTTATACTTCTTTGGCGTAACAAGATAAAAACTTTTCAAACAATTTATTCTACGTTTGTAGAAAAAACGACACCTAACAATAGAAAAAACAAAAATATTGACTATTGCAAATTCAGGGTGTCGGTTTTATGTGACGGTGTGCGCGCATCGTCAAAGTTTACTCTCATCATTTTTCCTAAACGCGCCAAAAGAAGTATAACTTCAACAAAATGTATACATATATTCTATATTAAATATAGCATATAATAATAAAACTGCTTTTTTGAAATGCATAATGCTTTCGTAGATTCAAAAGGAAGAACAAATCTTACCTCGGTGATAAATTAATTTCTAAGAGCCACGGTTTAAGCATGTCATCTATTAAAATATCGTAGCCAAATAGTTCTGAAATAAATTATTAATTTTTAATAAAATTTTGTGTTATTAGCTCAGATTGTGGTCTTGTTTCATATGATTGTAAGTTTTTGCCTCTGAAGGAAAACACAAACTTAACAAGAAAAATGAGCGGTAGGCTAGCTTGCGATAATGCTTTATTTAATGGGATAGAAGGAAAATGAGCAGACGGATTGAATAAAGTGTTCCGATGTAGCTTGTTTCACAACTGAGCGGTTTTCACCGCGCACCACGACTATGAGGAACCAGCTGCCCACTGAAGTATTTAAAGAAAAACGCTTTTTACCGGATTAAAGTTATGTTTATTATTATAAATTTACAACTATTTGACATAATTTTAAATTTATCCGACGTTTCGCGTGCTTTACAGCGTGCGTGGTCACGGTGACTGAAGACAAAAGATGTTGAATGTCAAAAAGTATCACAGCTGCAGAGAAAGTTGCATTATCTGTATTTATTTCCCCGGAGTTGGTATCGACTAAAAGATGGAGGGTTTTGGCAAAAATGGCTCACGGTGTCCTCTATTTTCGCAGATTGTTTTTCTTTTTGAGATTTTTATAAATAGAGGACACCGTGAGCCATTTTTGCCAAAACCCTCCATCTTTTAGTCGATACCAACTCCGGGGAAATAAATACAGATAATGCAACTTTCTCTGCAGCTGTGATACTTTTTGACATTCAACATCTTTTGTCTTCAGTCACCGTGACCACGCACGCTGTAAAGCACGCGAAACGTCGGATAAATTTAAAATTATGTCAAATAGTTGTAAATTTATAATAATAAACATAACTTTAATCCGGTAAAAAGCGTTTTTCTTTAAATGTGTAAAGGTTATGTTAATCAAAGACAATACACTGAAGTATTTCTGAACAGATTCGCCTAAGGGTCCTTTGACAACGCAGGCCCTAGCTTTGAGAGTGTCCATGGGCGGCAGTATCACTAAACATCAGGTGAGCCTTCCTTCGTTTGCCTCTCGCCTAAGAGAGGAGGCCTATGGCCATTTGTGAGACATATACAACGTGTAATTGCGTACGCTGAAAATCTTGAAGTTTATTAAAATTAAACTGAGTAGGGACGTTTTTTACTGATAGGGCCCCATCAAAAGAATTTGCCACGGGCCCCAGATGACATACATAAGTGACTTACCAAAACAGTTAAAAAGATTAGGCACAAAAACTCTAGCGGCGGCGGTAATAGTCTGTGCTGATGACAGAATGGATTTGACGACCAGATCTTCTATAGCGGCCATTAACGCAGCTGTGTTACGTCCTTGCTTACGTAAATGGCGCAAAAGGGCAGAAAGCGTCCATTTGTGGCCTATATTACCTGCATTTGGATCGTCACATCTGAAATAACATTATTATTTTTTTTATTTTTTTTTATTGGACAATTCACACCAATTGACCTAGTCCCATGCTAAGCTGGTGAAGCTTGTGTTATGGGTACTAGGCAACGGATATACATACATATTATAGATAGACATATAAATACATATTTAAACACCCAAGACCTAAGCACAACACCAAATGCACATCACATCGATGTTTGTCTCAGCCGGGGATCGAACCCGGGACCCATGGATTCGCAGTCAGGGGTACTAACCACTAGACCAATGAGCCGTCATATATATACAGTGTAAATATCGTCATATATAACTCGTTATAGAGAGATTTCGCTACAGGGAGAGAAGAGGAAAAACACCAATTTAACCAATTATAATAATTTGTGGTGCGTTTAGTAACTGAGACCAAAATTTCCTACAGGCAATGTCATCTAAGAATAATAACACACGTGTTAATGAAATTAACAATTACACTTAAGTATGTTGTTGATGTCTAAATATGAAAATATTTCTTCGTAATAGAGAATGACTATTTCGTGAGTGAATTAATGTTTGGGATTTGTTTTAAACGAATAGAAATTATACCATTTTTTACGTTATAGACAGTTTATCGTTATAACGAATGCCATTATAAAGAGTTTACACTTTATATCTAAATCTATCTAATATTTATATGTTACAAACGCATACAAATCCAGCCGTTTAAGAGGAGTTCAGTAACATACACACGTACGGAAGAATTATATATATAAAGACATAAAAACAGACTTACTTGATATAATCCGTATGATATTTATTGATACTATAATTGCACAAATGCATGCAAGGATTCCACAGATTCTTATTCGTCTTATCGTATTTCACAGTAGCGAATCGCACCAAGCCCTCTTCATACAGATATATTAACAATGGGTCTATGGACGTAACGCACACATACAGACGTAGGTCACATTTGTGTCCACCAATCAGAAGCGGTTTGTCCACGTACTTTGCTACTACCACGTTCTCGCCTTTTGGTATTTGTTCTGGCTGAAGATGGAAAAATTATATTACAACCCGAATGTTAGCGTTTTGCCAGTCTTTGCAGAAAGGGAACTTACGAAATGCCGACAAATATAACTGTTATTTGCTACGCATTATTTCATTTGTAAAAATTTAACCTTTATAAGTATCAAGATTATCCAACTATAACGACGTAACAAAAAAGTGTGTGTGTGTCAGCTACGACGTACGATTGGAGTTTACTCCTTACGAACGATAAAATGGCGATAATGTTGTGTGGCTGTCGACCATTTTTTCATACTAAAGGTGGTAAGAATATATGTTTTTATAATATAAATGTTTGTAGTAGTAATAAAACGTACCTACATCATCTATGCCCAAATAGGATTTTCTTTCTGTGACCAAAGTTACCTTTATAGTAAGAGAAGAATAAGAATGAACAATCTTTTTAGTTTTAATTTCACTGACCATTACTTTTATTTTTTACACCTGTCAACACTGACAATGTTGTAACGTGGCTGTCAAAACGTGAATTCAAAATAGAAAAGTCTGTGTAATGTATTCCATCTCATTCTTTTACACGTTTAATCCTACAGATATATGTTTGTCTCTTTCTACATAACGCCTCAACTTTTCGTGTTACACTTGATTTTACTCCTCATAAAATTTCCGTACCGGGCCTTATAACTCAAATCGTTTCTTAAGGAGTTTACTACTCCAAAAAATATAACTGCAGCCACTTAAGTCGGCCTGACGTTTCTTTCCACACAGAATCTGTACGAGCAATACATTTTGCTCGCTCAGGCTTTCTAAGTTTTATTAGCGAGGAGTTCCTAAACCGTCGGAGTTACGCCCCGAGAGTATAGCCAGACGTAGGCACTCTCTTCAACTGTTACACTGCATTCATTCGTTACATAGCAATTAACATTACATTATTTCGCTTATATTCTATTGTTGTTTTTTTTTTTTTTTTTTTATAGAACGGGGGTCAAACGGGCAGGAGGCTCACCTGATGTTAAGTGATACCGCCGCCCATGGACACTCTCAATGCCAGAGGGCTCGCGAGTGCGTTGCCGGCCTTTTAAAAATTGGTACGCTTCAGTGGGCAGCTGGTTCCACATAGTGGTGGTGCACGGCAAAAACTGCCTTGAGAAACGCTCAGTTGTGGAACGTCGGACTTCGAGGTGATACGGGTGGAATTTCGTATTCTGCCTCGACGTCCGATGATGAAACTCAGCTGCAGGTATTAATCCGAACAACTCCTCTGAACACTCTCCATGGTAAATGCGGTAGAAGATGCAGAGTGACCCCACATCTCTACGCAACGCCAAAGGATCAAGCCGCTCGGAGTGGGATTGGTCGTCGACGATTCGAACCGCTCTGCGTTGTATACGGTCAAGTGGAAGGAGCTGGTACTGGGGAGCCCCCGCCCAGAGGTGAGAGCAGTACTCCATGTGGGGCCGAATTTGCGCTTTATATAGTTGCATGCGGTGGCCCGGAGTGAAGTACCGTCTCGCCTTGCTGAGCACACCAAGCTTTTTGGAGGCTATCCCTCCAAGTGACCGCGAAACTGAACGTCGCTCGATATGTCAACGCCAAGTATTCCAATGCTGGCTGTGGCTTTAAGAGAGGAGTAGCGACAAAGGGTGTTTTTTTAGCGGAAAACGCGCAAACTTGTGTCTTCTTGGGGTTAAATTGGACTAGGTTTTGTCTGCCCCAATCTGAGACTCCACGAAGTAGAGTTTCAACTTCAGACACAAGTTTGTTCCGGTACTCATCAACAACTGCCCGAGAAATACCTGCCCGACCAGTGTAAAAAGTATCCCCAGTACTGTCATCCGCATAGCAATGAATGTTGCTAAGTTTCAACATATCATTGATATGCAGAAGAAATAGGGTCGGGGATAGAACACAGCCTTGTGGGACCCCAGCGTTTACGGGTTTTAGGTCGGAACATGCTCCGTCGATGACGACCTTGATGCTCCGATCGGCCAGAAAGCTGGAGATCCAATCGCGTAATTTCTCGGGAAGCCCATAGGCTGGAAGCTTCGAGAGCAGTGCTCTGTGCCACACCCGATCGAAGGCTTTCGCTATGTCCAAACTAACCGCTAGCGCCTCCCCCTTGGATTCAATTGCCTCTGCCCATCTATGTGTAAGGTATACAAGAAGGTCACCAGCCGAACGACCACGACGAAAGCCGTACTGATAATCGCTAATCAGCTGGTGGCCCTCTAGATACCTCAAGAGCTGGCAATTAACAATGGATTCCATTATTTTGGAGAATCAGAGCGATCGCCTTTTTTAGGGATCGGATGTATCAAAGCGGTCTTCCAGCACTTCGGGACAGTGCCGAGCGAGTACAGGTACCGGAAAAGGCGCGTTAAGACCGGAGCCAACTCAGGAGCACAAGTACGCAGCACAATTGGGGGGATACCATCCGGCCCGCTCGACTTATGAATGTCCAAGGAAGATAGTGCTTTGCAGACAGTACGTTGCCGGAATGTGATTTCCGGCATCGAAGAATCACACCGCGAAATGGTCGGTGGTGATCTCCCTCGGTCATCCAAAGTCGAGTTGGACGCGAAGAGACAGCCCAAAAGGTCAGCCTTCTCCTTCGCAGTGTGGGCCAGAGAGTCATCCTCCCTGTGCAGTGGCGGAATGGCGGGCTGACAAAAATTCCCTTGGACAGCTTTGGCGAGAGACCAGAAGGCTCGAGTCCCTGAAGGAGTTGGGCCAATCTCTCGCCAAATCTGGCAATGTGCTCTGACTTTGCCTTAGTGATTTCCCGTTTGAAGGACCTGGAGGCTGAGTTATATGCTTTTTTAAGTTCGCTGGTATTGGCATCACGAGATTTCGCTGCTTCCACCCATGCCTTAAAGCATTCTCGCTTTCGACGCGAGGCCGCCTTGCAAGAACGTTTAAACCAGGGCTGAGACTTGCCACCGATCGGCACCGCAGAAAATGGAATAAAGAGTTCCATGCCCTGCAGAACCACTTCGGCGACAGAGGCGGCGACGGAATCTGGAGCTTCCGGCGAAAAGCACATAGGCCCCCAAGGGTAGGACGCAAAGAAAGACCGCATTCCGTCCCAATCTGCTGACTTATAGTGCCAAATACGGCGACAACCCATAAAGCGGGGCCGTGAAGGGCGCGTAGATGGCACAGTACTCCGGACCACACAATGATCTGATGAACCCAATGGCGGGTCAACAGAGACCTGATAGTTCTCCGGATGAGAAGTCAGCAGAAGGTCCAACAAAGAGGGTTTATGACCATCCACATCTGGTATTCGCGTAATCGCAGGGACCATTTGTGTCAGGTCGTAGGCTAAAGCAAAGTCGTGAAAGGATCTTCCCGCGTGATCGGTGGTTTCAGAGCCGAGCCAATCGGCATGGTGGGCGTTAAAATCGCCAAGTATCACGATTTCAGCGGTAGGAACCCTTTCGAGCAGGGAATCTGTAGCCATTTGGATGCGCTCAATGAGTCGGTCAGTTTCGGTATTTCCGCTATGGGACCTATACAGGCATGCGTAGAATCGCGGATGGTCATCGCAGTCTACGCGCAGCCAGAGGTTAGATAGGTCCCTTTCTTCAAGCGTCCCGAGGCGACGAGAACAGATATCCTCTCTGACGTACACGCAAACTCCAGCCCGCGGCACAAATGAATGTTCCAATTTGTACCCCGGGTAGGATAGGTGGGAAGTATCAGCCGGGGAGGATATCTGAGTCTCGGTAAGAAAGAGCAAGGCCGGCTTCGCAGTCTCTAGATGATAGTGGACAGCGTTGATGTTAATGATGATGAATTGTTGATGTTATTTGATGATGTTGTATGATGATTGATGAATGAGTTGATGTTATGAATTAAGCCCCCTAACATTTGTGAAGTCCACGGCGAGTGTGGACGGGGGTGCCTTTGTATAATTGCTCCGTTTGCCCCGAGGACGATTACTATTTTTGTAGATCGCAGAATTGCCCCCCCAGAATACGAAGGGCAGCCTGTGGGGGATTCTCCACCGCGAGCGCGTGTGGTACCCCCCTGGGGTAGATTCTGTTTTTTCTGCACCTTCATATTTCATAGTGTGTGTGTGTGGGGGGGGGGGATGGGCTCCGGGAATCTCTCTCACCGCACGAAACGCGAGTACAAGAAGGCGAACCTTTTGCATCACTTCACGCCGGTTTTCTGAGAGACAGTGGTACTTCCCCGGTCGTGCCTGCCCATTTGGCTGAAGCCCGAAGGCAACAGCATGGCACTCCCACTAGGAAGGGGTTGACTGATTGCGCTGATGAAATAACCTCTGTCACAGGTTATTTCACCAGTGGGCGATGGGGTCGTCACGTCCCGACGCCAAAAAAGTACGCGACTGGTTATATAGAGTAAAAATAAAATATATTATTTGAAGCACCCCGATGACCCAAGTACAGACTCTAATGACAATAATGGCTAGAAATATATCTACTCTTTTTTTGACAAGATATACAAAAGAAGATGTGATGTTCCAATGCTTAGCGGGTACAGTAGTAGTATTCCAATGTACAGTATATGGGTTATGGGGTAAGATTTAGAGTAGTGGATTAGCGCTAAGTATGACTTTCGTTTGTCAAATTCAATATTTTTTTGATAGTGATAACTCTCGACGTTGTGCAAAATATAATACAAATTTTGACATGCGGTTAGTCTAGCGAATTTTACTTTAAATCTAATTTCTAAAACTTTTTTTTAAATTAAGGCAGATTAAAATATAAAAGTCAAAAACCATTTATTCATGTAGGTAACACAATGTACACTTATGAACTTCAAAAAAGAAAAATACATTCAATGCTTCTAATTTTACATTTACTGCCAGTTCTTAAATCAAGGGCGTAGAACGGAAGAGAAGAACTGGCAATAAACTCTCAAAACGTTTGTAAGGAGCTGCAACCATTCACCATGTTCCACACGACATCTTTAGTAATTAATGATAATACAATAAATTAAAAACAAAGATTCGTCCTCTATCAGCAGAAGGCATGGTGAAATAGGAGCACGCACTTTTTTCACCATGCCTTCACACGCACGTATATTAAAATGTTTTAAATTAAAGTTAATGTTCAAAGATCTTACCGTATTAACTATATAAATTCCTCTCCCTCTACTGGAGGCTGCAGGTTTGACAATCCACGGACCCTTGGTCCTATAATGTGTGGTACACAGTTCTTTATATTCGGCCGGCATCAGGAATGTTGTGGGGATGAAATCAAAGTGTTTTAGGCCTCGGAAGTATTGCATTTTCTCTATGTTTTTGAACAATTTGTCTTTGCGTGTTAGTTCGTACGACCTAAGGGTACATAGAAACATTAGTATCGGAGTCGTGTGGGTAGACATCTTATAATAACAAACAATTATATAAATAAATAACCTTCAATATTTTAGACAATTATACCCATGTTGTCATTCGTATATCTCTATATTAACTTAACTTTTCCTAATAATCTTTTGCTAAGCTGTCTCTTTTCGTCACGGCGTAAATACAATTTGATAGAAAGAGACAAAAAGTATTTTTATTAAAAGAGGAGAATTGGGGTGGTGTTTAGGCAACCATTATTTAATATAAGTTTAATTAATTAATTTTCATATATCCATCAAACAATTAAATTTAAAAAATCTATATTGTTCATTTTCTTCTATAATATATTCATACAAATAAATTCTGTTTTTTAAATATTTTTATTTATTTCAGTTATTATTTTTATTGTTTTGTTCAGTATATATACTGTTTGGCCCATTTTTAATTACACTTTAATTGTGTTTATTTTTCTTTTATATATATGTGTGTGTGTGTGCTTTAATCAAATAAACGTTATTACTTCATTTCTTCTTTCAAATTTTAAGCGATTATTAAAAATATTTTTTTAGGCTATTCATGAACCATAATAATCTTTAAGATTTAGGGTCTACTTTAACGTTTATTAACTAAAAACAAATTAAATCTTACCTAGGAAAATGATTGACTCTCTGATACGCAGATAGAGACCTCAGCACATCAGGTTTAGGATGCAGTCCTGCCCAAAGCAGGTTAAACTCTTTGGCGTCAGGACAGGCTTCTTGAAGACCATGAGCTTGGAGTAACCGGTGCAGCAATTTGGTCTCAGTATTAACTAATTTGTAGGTGATCTTAAGAATTCTGGCCGGCATATGACTACTTTCTAATACCTTAAATGGGATTACGATAAGATTAGAATTTATCATTCTAACTGTATATATATAAAATTCCCGTGTCACAAGTTTCGTTCCCATACTCCTACGAACCGGCTCGACCGTTTCTCATGAAATTTTGTATGCATATTCAGTAAGTCTGAGAATAGACTACCTATCTTTCAAACCCTTAAGTGATAAGACAAATTATTTTGTTTTTATTTTTTTATGATACAAGATACAGAAATACCTACAACCCTTAAGTTTCACCCCTCTACGATCAACTAATATTTTTTATTATAGTAGATAGTTATTTTTATTGAACTAGAAAAATGTTTCCTAGAAAAAAAAACATACATGGCAAAACCGCCGGATCAGCTAGTTTTTACATAACTTTTAATAACGACTGCGCCATAATCTGACGCCCTTATGACGAAGCACTAACTTTTTTTAAACTCCATTAAAACTTACTTAAACCGAATAAAATAAAACCGTGACTTGTTTAAGCTATCGCGCAATATGCTTAGAAGGAGTATTAAGTAATATCCAAAGCGCCAAATCACCTGCATCATGAGCACACCCTACACACACACCACGTACACTTTCACACCATCACACAACACAGCCGAATTAGGTATTACGTATTTCATCATTTTTTTGTCATAATTGTTTGAATATTTTTCTATATATTATGTATTTCATCTTTGGCTATATCTTTAGTATAATTGATTTTTGTTATAAATAATTTATGTTAGGTGTAGGATTACGAAATTAAATGAAGCTTATAAGAGAATACACACACACCTTTAACACTTATGGGCGCATATTACACTCAAGTCTTAGTATCTACACCGATTATTTAGAAAAAAACATTATATTCGTTTAAAAACATTACGAGTAACATACCTTAATACTATCTACTTCTTTGACTAGCATTTGTTCCGAGTCGTCACTATCAATACTCGGTGATACAGTCCTTTGAATATTTTTCTTTTTTCCTTTGCCTTTGTTTTTCTTTCCCTTCTTTTCATCTTTGGCATCTGAAATTATTTAAACCCATTTATGATTTGACAACAATTATCTATCACTATTTTATCTTAACTTGCAACATACTATTTAAATTTGTGTTACCTTACCAATAAACCCATGAAGAGTTTTTAACATTTAACACTAGAAGAACATTACTTAATTAAAAACAGACAGAACTTACAAAATAATTGCGGGGTTATTTCTGGCTCAAAAAATGGTTGAGCACTTTGGGAGCACAACCGAGAAACTCCGATTAGCCAGCAGATCAAGCGACGTAAATGGAAATGGATAGGCCATACACTCCGAAGGGATCCCAATCATATTCCCAAGCAGGCGCCCGCAAGGAAAGGGGAAGCGCATTCATATTCCCAAGCAGCCGCTTGATTGGAACCCGCAAGGAAATTGGGCCGTCCCAGGCAAACCTGGCGTCGTACAGTTGCAGATGAGGCAAAGAGAGCCGGAAAGACTTGGAGCGAGATGAAATACGAGGCTCAATTAGGGATGCTCCATGATTATTGATGTTGCTATACGAAAAATACCGTAACATCGATGTTAACTCACGGCTCACTCAACTTACGAAACAAATTATGTCTTCTATGAACGCATCCACAAATCAAGTTATTAAAATTCTGCACGCGTCTTCAATCAATGCGCACCGGTCGTCCCTTCGTTCATTCTACGTAGTCTCACTCGCTCTTTCTCTCTCACACTCTACTCATTGTCAACAAAGAAATATATTAAAAGGTTCCTATTTATCAAAATTACTTTTTCTTCAGTCAGTTGATAAAAAATATTAAAAATGTAATAATTTGTCCTGTTTAAGAAATTTCGAACCATTTCACTGTATTTTATTTCTTTGTCAATTAGTAATGAACTGTTATCCAACATCGATGTTCGGTTTTCAATAAACATCGAACATCGATGTTGGGCTTTCGAATATGACATCGATGTCAATATCGATGTTTTTCTAATATCAACCATCTCACTCAATACCGAACGCGATGTAGACTCGCTGTGGACGCCCTCTGTCCTATCTAAAGGTTATAGGAAATTAAGTCCAGTAAGTTATGTCAAGAATTAAACTCACCTTTTGTTACTGGCGGAGGTTCTGGCGGTTTAATATTAGCTGTCGTATTTTCTATATTTAAATGTTTCTTTAGGGTTATTTTACTGAGATCATTGAGTACATCATCTATATCTCTCTTATGTTCGACTGCTTCATGCCCTTGCTCCTCTATAGACTCTGTTATTGGCATTTCCGCTTCACTAATATGTTTGACCACATACGCCTGACCCGTATACTTTGTGTTATTACCAAATGTCTCCATCACATCGTGCATTATTGTTTTTGGTCGGACGCTGAACGAATGCGGCTCGGCTACGAGTCTTTTCGCCATATTCTTCGCTTTGTTAAGGAGTATCGTTGTGCCTGTATTGTTGCCGACTGTTTTTGTTGTGGATTCCATGGAGGGTGTTCTGGAGGCGAGGACACATGATCGGAAGACCAGTACGGCCGCTTTGGATCCCACGGGACCGCCCGACACCCAGTCGGATAGGGATCCTTCTTTTTCGGTATCTTTGCCATTAGATGAATCGTCGTCATTGTTTCTCATATCTGGATTTTCTTTTGAAGTAGACGGACTTGAGTTTTCTGGTGATACATGTGGACTGGAATTATTGATATATTTGATTACATATTGTAAAATTATTGATATTACAATTACTGTAAGTAAATTGTTGGTTGTTTGAAGCGCTAATGGTTAACAGTCCCATGCATGATTTGGTGTGTTTTGCGCAGTATTTGTATAAACAAATGTTACAGCAATAGTGTCAGCATAAAATCCCTGACTGAAATAAAATGAGGGTGATAATGACGTTAAAAAGCTCTTTAAAAGCCACTATTGTATTGTTTAAAGAGTAATGGTACGTGTAAAGGATTAAGAATTGAAATTGGTTAGCTGTGATTAAAAGCAATTGCAGCGTGTTTATGTATCTGTCCGCTACCTTGACCGCATTGATCGACATTTGTCGAAGGAAATATATTGAAACCGTGCCACCAGCTGTTACATCAAATATTCAAGTTACACGTGTATGCCGTAATCATAATTCTAATAATTTATGTTATGGTGGTACAATCTAAATTTCGCATATTCTGCCAAATATAATGGCGTGCAAATTTGCCTTAAAAGGTAGAATTCTACAATCACATGAGTCATATCATTATAGTCAATTCTTATATTATTTTATCACTACATCATCACATTATTAGAATATATTATTACGTTATCAAATTAATATTAATTATAATGTTTCACGCAAATAATCATTAATACAATAATTCATTTCCAAAAGTAGTACATTAAGTCGTTTTTTAAAAACACTAGTAGGAAGATCTTTAAATGTTTTTGGTAAATTATAAACTTTAATGAAAAGGAGTTTTTCTGAATTCCAGAATGATTTTTGGCTTAGTCAATTTCTCCCCGTCTACTTCAACATTTGTCCATCCCCATTGACTTAAAAATCTAGGATTTTACTAATAATTACATGTAATATTTAGTTTTATTATTTTTGAAGTGAAACTTCTTTATCGGGGTTGGAAAAAAATTTAGTGTAACATTTTTGCGTTACGCGTCACATTTTTCCGTTACGCGCCATGTTGCTTTTTGAAGTCAAACTTCTTTATCGACGTTAAAATATGACATATATGTAGTATGTTTTTGACTTTGAAGTTTGACAACGGATTACATTTTCGACTTGAAATTTGCTAATCGCAATTTGCAGCAATTAATTTGTAAATTGTATGCTAGGCAGTGTATCAAAATTTACTGTGTTTAGTTTTAGAAATAGTTTCTAATAAGGTCATAAAGAAGTTTCACTTCTTACGTGTGTACACATAGTACACGCACACATTTTTTTTTTTAGAGCAGGGTCAGTGGGCAGAAGGCTCTTCGGTTGTTAAGTGCTACACACACTGCCTGGCTTGCAAGTTCTTTTAGTTTGGTTCATTGGTCGTATATATCGTTTACTGGCTGTGTTTACGGCCGGTCGTATCTCTTACCATCAGATGAGCCTCCTGCCCTTTGCCCCTGTTCTATTAAAACAGCCTGGCCAGTAAACTGTATTTGATGTAAAACAAATGGTGACTTTCACCAGTATAATACGCGAAATAGAACTAATTTGAGTGTACGACCAACCAGGCTCCAAAAGATAAACCACTCCTTATATGGAAATTGTATTCGTTTTTACAACAAACTCCCAAGCGAAATTAGAGTATTATCACTAAATAAATTCAAAGCCCTCGTTAAACGGAAATTAATCAATAAAGCTTTTTATTAATTTGAGGAATACTTAAATGATCCTAATCCTTGGGATTGATTTGCTCCAGGTCAAACAATTTGTATGACAATACTTGGCGATTAAAAAGAGTGGCGGAAAGTTTCTTGCCAGTTCTTCTTACCCGCTCTACGCCCTTGACTTCCGAACTGGTAGAAAATGTAAATTTACAATTAATTTAACTTGACAATTCGTAAGTGTATTTGTTTACCTACATGAATAAAGATATTTTGAGTTTGAGTTTAGAAAGACAATTCTATAATATCCAAATTTTACTGAAATAGATTGCAGTAATCCATTTGCTAGACGAAGTCGTTTCAAAGCGACACCAGCTGTTCATTAGAGACATATTTTTCTTATTAAGAATCCCGAAATTCTGATTACGACACACGAATATCCTTCCAGGCTATTCGATGTCATAGACAAGTTTTTAAAGCTTTTGTTCCCATCAACTGAGAATCTAAGGCACCGAACCATGTCGAAATAATCCATATATGTACAACAGATCGATTGTGTTTATATATGGCCATGGTCACCACATGCAGTTACAATGACACATTCTGTATGACCGCACTCCGTTGAATGAATTCAGTGGTCAAAATGTGGAGAAAAATATAAAAAAACTTCAAATTTTTTATAGAACAGGGGGCAAACGGGCAGGAAGCTCACCTAAAGTACAAAATAAAAAAGGTTCACTTATTATTATGTTTAGCTGTGACCCGACTCTGCACAAATCCCTGCTGAATAGACTTTTCTATGAAAATTAACACTTACTTGTAGATTGACAATAAATATCGTAAGGAAAGCGGCATGTCTTAGACCAAAATGACAAAAACAGAAGGCTGATGAAACACTTATTTTCAAAGAAAATTATTAGATCCAGACTCATATTGGTTACGCTACTGGTGTATTTAGGAGACAAAATCAGTACTTTCGTAAGTACCATGTTAATAAACTGAATTAGGTTGCTAGCCCACTGAAGTATTTCCGAACTAATTCGACTAAGGGTCCTTCAAGAAAAGGCCGGCAAGACGAGACCTCTAGCGTTATGTATCCATGGGCGGCGGTTTCATTTAACATCAGGTGAGCCTCCTGCCCGTTTGCGTACAAAAAAAAAGTTAAAAGATTTTTTTTAATAAGTTTCAAGACTCAGACATTATAGATTATTACCAGCTTCACTGGTCATATTTAACTGTGACGCTATAAGAATAAACACTGCATGGGATAAATAAAAATAAACTCTTCGGGGCTTATTTTTATTTTTTACTATTTGTAAAACATTTTACGAAAGGCATATGAACTCAAACTTGGGTTTAAGCTTGTATTGGACCCCCCCCCCCTTAATGTACCATAAATAAAATTGCGTCCTCTAACAAATGTTACATTTCAATGGACTAGCGAATGTTAAAATCCTCGTCCCGAGGTCCCAAGGTCCCGGCTGAATTCTATTGTATTAGGTTCTTAATAAAAACCTTATCGGCAGTTACGACTATCGGTTTTTACGACCAAATATGAGTAGTCCCTTCGATGTCGTTATTTGGACTGTATATGTATATATATATATATATATATATATACATTTACAAATTAAGGGCATAAATTATGCTAAATATAGAACAATCACATGGGGCAAACGTGCTTGTGATTCACATATTTCGGAATCCATTCGCACTGTACAAACCAACGCGTAATCTGAACGGAGGCGAGTAAGTCTTAAATAGAAATGGGTTACCATGATAAAGGAAACGTCTGGTCGGTTCAAAATAAATCTAAATACACACT
The DNA here is from genome assembly GCA_905332375.1 of Pieris macdunnoughi. Classification (NCBI taxonomy): domain Eukaryota; kingdom Metazoa; phylum Arthropoda; class Insecta; order Lepidoptera; family Pieridae; genus Pieris; species Pieris macdunnoughi. The sequence goes on along the minus strand of CAJOBZ010000022.1, from coordinate 1,114,848 downwards.
GCATTAAGCGCGTCGAGTTATCGCTGAATTACTATGCCCAATCAGCTTTATGCTCTCTGAGGAATTCCCACGTCCCTGGTTGCGTGATAATCTAAATTTGCTTTGCTGGCAGGACAGCAATAGTTTTGGATTAAAAGGCACAGTACTTGAGGGTAAATGTATCAAAATTCAAAATCATTTATTCATATAGGTGTACAATGTACACTTATGAACGTCAAATATATATATATGAAATGCTTCTAATTTTACTGCCAGTTCTCATATCAAGGGCGTAGAACGGAAGAGAAGAACTGGCAATAAACTCTCCGCCACTCTTTTAAATCGCAAAGTTTTTTGTTTTAGACAACGTTTATAAGGAGCTGCAACCATTACACCATGTTCCACATGACATCTTAATTAATAAATAATAATAAAATAAATTAAAAACTAAGAATCCCTATCAGCAGGAGGCATGGTGAAATAGGAGCACGCACTGCTTATCTGGTCGAAGCTTTCTGGGATTAGAGGACTAACTTTCTAAACTACATGTATGAACTTTGTCGCATAGCCAAGAGCAGAATGGCCACCTAAGGAGTGTCCACTACAAAACATACTACACCGGAAGAATTACTCCATAAGTATTATTATTGTTTTAAGCAATTTCGATTACGTATTCGAAAGCCGTAAATCTAAATTTGGTTGAGTGAGAGGATGTCGTGAGCCATTACATTCGGCGATAGTTCCTAGAATTGTATGGGTAAGAATGATTGTACACTGTTCTGTAGTTAAAAAATATTAGTCGGTACCAGTTTTTGTTAAATTAAAAAAACAGTGTTGGCTTTGCATCAGTGTGCGACTCTCATCCCCGGCTGTGCCCCAATGGATTTCCTTTCTATGTGCTCATTTAACATTCGCCCTCATGTTAAAAGAAAACATCGTAAGGAAACCGGCTTGTCTTTGACACAAAAAGTCGACGTGGCAGGCTGATACTTGCCTATTAGATTGACAAATGATCATAAACAGATACAGAAAAGGTTGCGCTACTGATTTTTGATTTTAAAACCCACTGGACCTACTTAGTTGAAATTATTTGTTAAATTTATAAACAAAATACATATTAATGTCTGACCACTTTCCATACTATATATATTATATATAAATATATAAAATTCTCGTGTCACAATGTTCGTTCCCATACTCCTCGGAAACGGCTTGACCGATTCTTACGATTTTTATGCATATTCAGTAAGTCAGCTACTATCTACCTTTCAAACTCCTAAGTGATAAGGGGTGTCCACCCCAAAATTTTATTTTTTATATCATAAAAAATACAAATTTTGGGGTACAAAAATACATACAACCCTTAATTTTCATCTACCCTCTACGCTCAACCCCTATTTTTCATTTATTTATTTGTTAGTTAAGACTAATAACTTGAACACTGAGGTTTATATAGAGAAAAATCACATAAAAACCTAAAAAGAGTCATTCCGGAAAACCGAACAGTCTCTGGGGTAGAATAGCAAAATTTCCATGTTGGCATGTAATAAAAAGGTAGGCTAGGCATTAAAGAGAAACAAAGTTCGCGGGGGCAGCTAGTATATATATAAATTTATACTATCAAAATTATTATTACGTAAGTGTACAGGCATCTTTCGTCGAATCATCAACCCGATTTTGGCGCGTGGCTATCTATATTTTCGTGTATTACTCACCGCAGTCACGACACGAGAACTTACACTTAGAAACTTTTAACTATAACTACTTGGAATGATAAATTAACTTTGTAAAAGTACTTTACTCAAACGATAGTTTATATTAATAGCCCTATAATCTAGCTAACGAGTAATCTTATGTATTTTAATACTACCGTACTAGACTATCTAAAGTTAGAAATTCTTTTTCGGGAAAAGGGATACTCTTCTTTAATAAAATCCCAGAGGCTCTTTTATCTCTGCCTTTTAATAAATTAAAGAAAAGCTGTGTAAAAAGGCTTACTATAAAGTTAACGATTATCTAGTTGATAAAAGGGCCTTCTAATTAATTTGCGATATTGGTTTTAAAATAAGTGTTGTTTGATGATTTGCTATTTTAAAAGAGTACCGAGAGTTACTCCGGCTTTTTCTATCGGCCTACACCCTCTGTCTTCTTTGCCGATGAGTAGGGATGCCTACAAATTCAAATTTAATGACGTGGAATAAGTGATACCTGTATCTTATGTTCCATAATAAACATTTTTTTTTTTAGTTTAAGTGTTTTTGATCTTTTAAATTATTATTTAAAAGATCAAAGTGTAATAAGTGTAAATAGACATTTATGTTTTTTTCATTCTACGTTGCAAGATTAAGTTTTAAATTAATAATATACGCACTATAAGTGGAATTAATTTATTAGTTACCAATACAATCTCGGCTAAATTATATCGCAATTCTATAGTCGATGTGAGTAAGTGCGCGCTAATAATATTTTGCAAGAATCGCTTGTATATATTATAAAAGGTGATTTAACAAAATTGAATCGACTTCAATTACAAGCCTACATCACAAACATTTCATATATCGGAATATCAAATTTCCGATAAATAAATACAAACCTGAATATCACATAGATTGACCTTTATTAATGTTTTTTTGTAAAGTGTTCTAGTAATGTATACCACCACTATGTAGAACCAGCTGCCAACTGCCAACTGAAGTATTTCAGAACCAATTCCACTAAGGGTCCTTCAAGAAAAGAGCGTACCAATTCTTAAATGGCCAGCAACGCACATAGCATAGCTCCGGGTACATTACGATCTTAACATCGCAACTTTACGCACTTAAAATCCAATTTTACTGTAAATCAGACCATAAGGTGAAAGTACAATTTAAGACGGCGGATAGCTGTAAAACTTGAATTTAAATATCGTTTTAAATTGCCCAAGATTTTAAATTTTAATTTAAAAGTCGTGATAGAGTTTCAATGTTTATGTGACAAAATATTGGTTCACTACTTTTATTTTAAATGTCGAAAGGTAACCTTTACTAATATTATTTTTTACTAAGTATTATTATTTTTAAATTCTTTATCTTTTTTTGCGACTGAGGCGCAAACTATCTGCTGTGGTCTCTGGCATAAGCGTTGTGGAACAGCCTGCTTCTCAGCATAATGCTGAGCAAGGGCCAATTACAACCACAACACACACGCATTAAATATATGAAAAAATCGTACCATGTTCTTAAAAAACAAATTTCTTTCTTTTTTAATATTGTTATTTTGTATGTTTGTGTATGTGCGTTAGTAACAAATGTTATATCTATGTTTATTTGTTATCGTGTGAAATACCTCCATCACTACAATATATTGCTGCCCTTCCATACGTTCGCGATAAACTCCAAAACTGCATTTTTAACTGGATTTTCACGCAGTTTTCTCTAATAGAAATCATGATCATCTTTAGGTTTTACGTAATTGGTTAGAATACAAATTGAAAAACGTCAAGACAAAAACTAAACAACAGTTGAGTGCTTATATGTACTACGTTCACAACTGTATACTATATACCTATAATTCGAGAAACGTATACCAAAAAGCAGTGTAATACTTTGATTATGAAAGAACATGAACTTTTATTATTACATGAGAAAAACGGTGTTTCCCAGACAACGTGTGTCAACTCATCGATATTACAAGGGGAATGTGAACCCTCAATTTGTGATAGCACGTCATGCAAGGGCGTGACGTGCCCTAATATGCAATGTAAAACAAAAGTGGAGGTTATTTCGCGTTTTAAAGGACCTTTGTCCTGTTATAAAGTACCTGTATTACCTTTAATTGTCATACATTTTAGATGGAAGATTTTGTAAAATAATCAGTAGATTTAGTACTATGTATGATGTCGTAAACTTAATAACTAAATAAAAGTCTGAGAATCTGCTACTATCTATCTTTCAAACCCCTAAGTGATAAGGGATGTCCACCCCAACATTTTTTTAGAATTATTTTTATTTTTTATGATACAAAATAAATAAATAAATCAGTGGCGCTAGAACCTCTTTAGGTCTTGGCCTCAGATTTCTGAATCTGTTTCATGATCATTTTTAAATGTAATAGGCAAGTAGGTGATCAGCCTCCAGTGCCTGACACACGCCGTCGACTTTTTGGGTCTAAGACATGTCGGTTTCCTCACGATGTCTTACCTTCACCGTTCGAGCAAATGTTAAATGCGCACATAGAAAGAAAGTCCATTGGTGCACAGCCGGGGATCGAACCTACAACCTCAGGTATGAGAGTCGCACGCTGAAGCCACTAGGCCAACACTGCTCATTTTTTATAATACAACAAATACGTAAAACCCCTAATTTTCACCTCTCTATGATCAACTCCTATTTTTTTATTACTGTAGATAGTTATTCTTATTGAACTAAAAAAATGTTTCCTAGAAATAATATACATGGCAAAACGTTTGCCGGTCAGCTAGTACTCTATAATATCCTAATTTACAGATACACAATATATACAGGGGAAATGTACCAGGGAAACATACACGAAATAAATATATTTAAATTCCTTAAACTTTTCGATTTTATTACTCTGCGTTTCTCTCGCAGCGATAATATAAACTTTATAACAATATATTACCATTGTATCACATATTATAATCCTAGAATACGTAACACGATATATATTATATATTTATGTATGTGAATTGAGTTTCATCTTACACTTTAAGTGCCCACTCATGTGTTATACAAATAAATATTTATTATACAAGTAATGCAGAGAAAATAACGCTTTATAAAAGTAAATCGGTTATTTATTTGTAATCACATTTAGCTAATATATACCTTATCGCTTCGCGTATCATTGTAACTTCAGTTGATAATCTGCACGCGATTATCAACTGAAGTATAGATACAAGTGTTGAAGATTGTTTTCAGAAGTATATTTGGACCATAAGTAGATTACAAGGGATATCTCGAAAAGCATTTGGTATTTTCGTATTGGCAAGAGTTTTTGCGACCCTTCAGACAATAATTGTTGTATTTCAGACAATTTAAATAAAAGTAAAATAACCTACACCTTTAACTTCGTTGTGAATACTCCTTCCATAAAAAACCGAAGGTGACTTACAATTCGACATGTATGTTTTTTAGCTACGCAACTGTACTATCTAATATATAAAATTCTCGTGTCACAGTTTTCGTTGCCATACTCCTCCAAAACGGCTCGACCGATTCTCATGAAATTTTGTGTGCATATTGGGTATGTCTGAGAATCGGACAACATCTTTTTCATTTTTAATCCCCCTAAATGTTAAGGGTAGTCCACCCCTAAATATTTTTTTTTATTTTTAGATATTTTTATCTGTTTTTATTTTTTTATGATACAGCATTAAAAAATACATACAAACCCCTAACTTTCACCCCTCTACGATCAACCCCTATTTTTTATTATAAATGATATATATGGCAAAACGACGTTTGCCCGGCCAGCTAGTAATTTATAATTTGTAAAATGATTATCTCACCACAAAAAATTTACTAATTAGGATAAATTACAGAGTTAGCCTAGTGGTTCCGCGTAATATTTCCAACTCTGAGGTCGCACATTCGAAGCCCCAGCCGTGCTTTAATCGATTTTTTCGGCCCCAATTGACTTTATATCATTAATCAATTATATTCGTGGATATTTTTTACTGTCTGCTCTTTACTGTCTTGGTTTCGTAAGGCAAGAATATAGTAGTATTCGAAAAAAGTATTAGGAACAATTGTTTTAATCACAGTATTTAAATAATATAAATAGAGTACGTTTAACACGAAAACAAAGATTGATATTATTTCACTTGTTTAGATTTTCTGCATAAACGCAAAAAAAACCATCAAAAAGTTAATTTGTTTACGACGTAAATTACGCATCGGCCATTTATAGGATCAATGGGTAATGTCTTTAGATTATATTTGACAATTAATGACAAATATATATGTAAAATATTTAAAAATTACTCACAATAATTTTCCCATTATTAAGTCACTTGCGAATCATATCACGATTTGTGTATACCACGATACGCACGACCGCGCACGAGTGAGCACTCATAATGACTGTGTTACGAACTACGAAGTACGAAACAGATGGCTACCCGCTAACATTGCCCGACACTTGCAGATATACAAACAGTACGTAAGGCTTTGACTGCACTTAGCTAATCACCATAGCTTTTGACAGTTTTCACTTTTTGTTTGATAGTGTATTTCACTGATTCAAGTTATTAGGTCTAATGTGCCTACCAAACCGTAACAATGCCTTTCTTCGGCTTTGGCACACTGAGGCTTTGGGTTATGCATCTTTTGCCTTTCAGCCTAGAGACTTGAGACTTGAGTTGCAAAATAAAATATAAGGTTATTTTAAAAACATTGTTACTTTAAATGTTAACGGTGATTTCAGTTTCATAACTTTTTTTAAACTTTTAAAAAACCTAAAACAGTAATTAATATTCTAAGTTGCATTATCAGTTATGTATGTGAATTATTTTATGTGTATTTATGTATATGTTGACAAGCTAATGAAATATAGTGGGTATTTATGATATGTAGTTGAATTCCAAAGTTTGTTCCTATTAGTTAATTATCAGTATCTTCTCCTATCTATCATATAAATTATTTGATATGCAAGCCTGAATTCTTGGTAGTGTCTAAGGCGCAAAACATTAAATAGCTTGGTTTTTGAGATTCAAAATATAAAAATAACAAACCGTGTTTGTTTGATACAATATCAACATTACACATGAATTGCAGTATTAAAATATAAAATGCCAAATTCAGAAGTCATTATTCTTTTAAGGTCTGATTGAGTGCTTTGATAGTGTGAAAAGCATGTGCCATTCGGTGCAATATGTTGTTTAGTTTCAGTCCCAGTCAGACCTTGTAATTTCTTTTGTATTCTATCTGGCTAGCAAATCTTCTTTAAATTATTTAAAGTATTAAGGAATTTTAGTCCACCCATGCTTTTCTTTAGAGTAATTGAAATAAAAGATTTCTATGATAACTTTGGAACTCAAGCGTATGAAAAATAAATACATAAGTTATTTCTCTTATAATTAACCTGGTGTGTGGACGGTTGCTGTTGCATTTTGTATGTATTTTAGGTAAATCATCGGGTACCTTTTTTTGTAGCTTGATTTCGTCTTCTGGATCCATGGTGGACTTTAAGGACATAAATAAATAATTACATAAATATTATAAAAGGATATGATATGAATTAAGTATAAGTCGTAATAATTTAATACTGCAGACGGAAATTAGAGCTACTTTTAAATAATTATTGTTATTAGAAAAAACCTACTTATAACAATTTATTATTATTTTGTTCAGTATGCTGCTGCATATACCAGTAATGCAGTTCTTTGAAATACTTGGAAAAAATCAATAACTTTCATGCGGTACACTTACCATCTGTTTTTAAACAATAATAAACTCTGATACTACTTAAGCTATAAAATTGGATAGACTTACGCTTGCTACGTAAATTAAACGGCCCACGATGTGCAGGAAACTTTTACTGTTAATTTCACATTTCTTTTTGTATTAATAATATAAGTTTTACGTAAAAATATTCACATAGAATTTTTATAGCTCCATAATTTAAATTTTTTCATAGTAAAATGACAATTGACGTTTTAAGTTCCAAACTTTTTTTTAATTTATTTATTAGCCGGATACAAAGTCCATTGGCACTAAGTTCCAAACTTCCAACCAGTGCTGCCATATTTTTTTTTTCCACAGGTTGAATAAACCTCAGAGTATAGTTTATTAACACACAGAATTTTTGTAGGTAAAATTCTGCAGGTATTCGGATTTCGGAGTCCGCAAGTAGGAAAAAATGCAATTATTACTAAAATCTTTTATATCTTCGATATTTTTAAAACGCAAATGCACTGAAAAAATATATGACTTATATTCTTCATGTCGCAAGCAAGCAAGTTAAGCTTGAAGAATAACAACTGCTAATAATTTCCAATACATTTTATTTAGTACATAGGATAGGTAAACTAAGCATAATAGCTGAGATTGGCTTTTTTCTTGGCCTGCACTTCTAATATGGCGTCCATGAAGTCTTCGTGAGTAACAGAGGTGGCAGAGCGACGCAGTGCAATCATACCAGCTTCAACACAAACAGCCTTGCACTGAGCGCCATTGAAGTCATCAGTAGAACGGGACAATTCTTCAAAGTTAACATCAGGAGATACATTCATTTTACTGAAAATAACAAATATATTTTAAAATATCTGAAATACATTTTACACACTAGATAAATTTTTTTGGATTCTAAGTTCAGAATTCCAGAGAATTAAATCTCTTTTAAGAGCTTCAGAAAATAAGAAGAATAGGAACTAAAGAGAACATAACTTCTCTCTAGTTGCTATTATAAATAATAGAATTTTTTTTTGACAAAAACTAAATAAATAATCATACCGTGAATGGATTTGCATGATCCTCGCCCTGGCTTCCTCATTAGGGTGTGGGAACTCAATCTTTCTGTCAAGACGACCAGATCTCAGCAATGCAGGATCCAATATGTCCACTCTGTTTGTTGCCGCAATAACCTGAAAGTTAAGTCATAATTAGGTATTATTTTTAAGATTACCTACCTTCAACTCAAAATTTTATTTTAACTCAACTTAAATATTTACAAAAACTTTACTTTACTAAACTTAATTTTAACCTTAATCTGCAAAAGTTAAGATAAGATTATTCAGTTCCTCTAATTTGTAGTATCAATCATATTTAATACCTTAATATCTGCTGTTGAGCTAAAACCATCAAGCTGGTTAAGCAACTCCAACATAGTTCTTTGGACTTCACGATCACCAGCCTTTTCTGAATCAAATCTCTTGGTACCAATAGCATCTAATTCATCAATGAAGATAATTGCTGGAGCCTTTTCTTTAGCTAGAGCAAATGCATCTCGCACCAATTTAGCTCCATCACCTTAAATTGTAAAACTTAGTCAATCAAGAGTAAAGGGAATACCATGCTTACACAAGGACTGTCCCTATAAATAGGTCTTGTTTTATCAAATAAAAACACCCATATAATTCACTTATTCCTAACCTTGGTATCAGGTATTCCTAATCAGGTAGCTAATATTATAAAACAAAACTAATGCTGAATTTACCATACAAATTAAAAGGATATTTATTCTTTTTTTTTTTTTCATTTTAAATCATTGGTTAAAAATTATTTACCAATAAACATCTGCACTAGTTGAGGCCCAGCCAATTTTAAGAATGTGGACTTAGTCTGAGCAGCGCAAGCTCTTGCCAGAAGTGTCTTCCCTGTACCGGGAGGTCCATACAGCAGTACGCCCTTTGGTGGGTGAATTCCCAGGTTAACAAATTTTTCTTTATGTGTCATTGGGAGAACTACAGCTTCTATAAGTTCCTGAAAATATTTCATCATTAAATTTGAGTGTGAATATGAGTTTAAAATACATAGACAATAAAAACAATACCTGAATTTGTTTATCTAATCCACCAATATCTGAATACTGTTCTGTTGGTCTTTCATCTACCTCCATAGCCTTCACTCTTGCATCATATTCTGCTGGCAAAGTCTCCAAGATCAAATAAGAGTCTTTGTTGACACCTACCAAGTCTCCTGGCTTAAGTTTGTCTGCATCTACTAGACCAATTACGGGTAAAAAGTATGTTTGACGGGTAGATGTCTTGATTACTGCGCATTTACCCGTTCTTTGAGAGTCCAAGTCTACTACTGCACCATCTTCTTCCTCTTCTTGTGGATCCACATCTAACAGCTCAATAACATTTGATACAAGATATGGCAGTGTTTTATTAACTTTTATCTTTTCTGTATTTTCTTTAATTTTATCATTTTGTGATTGTAATTCATGAGATATTCTCATTACTTCGCTTTTCATGATCTTAATTTCATTGTCTAACAATCGGGTACGGCTGACGATTTCATCTGTTGGCATTCGCAGCACTTCTTCACTAAGCGCCTCTTCACCATCCTCCCAGATTGATTTATCTTCTAAAGTTGTTGCCATTTTTATTAACGGTCTTTCGCAATTGTTTCAATTTTGTTTAATATATTTGGTAATCAAGCACAGGTTTGGAGAATCACAAAATGAATTGTCATCGCTGCTCGCTGGTGCTGCCACTTTCAGCATTTAAGGTTTGACAGATCCCAAATATCATTATCGTATTTACCAATTACCATATGCAATATTGTCTTAATAACAAACTCGTTTAAATAAAACTAAATTATAAAATCTAAATACAAATTGAATTCGTTATTTAAGATTTCTTATTTTTTTTGACAGATTTCCTAATTCTTATATGTATTGATTATCTGTGTTTAACAATGGCATAAGATAGAAACAGAAAATAGGTTCAAGTTTTTGACAGCTATTACTTCTAAAAGCAAAAATAATTTTTTCGAAAAGTATTTCTATGGTTTTGCGATAAAACCTTAATTAAGCACAATTTAATTTAATTTTTAAATTAGGTCAATTATATAATAATGGCCTTTTCGATGTTCTTCCGTGCACCAGGTTAGACATATTTTAATGTTATTTTATTACATAATATCAAGCAACACAACAATCTAATCGAAAAACCTGCAACTAAATATTAGCGTAAAATGCATATTTTGTATCATACTGTCGATTTTATGTGGCAGAAGTTTAATTGTGTCTAATTTAATAACATCTTGATTAGCCACATACATTTTTGTAGAAAGGAGTTATAGTAAATCTTTCTTTATTTATCAAATTGTCTTCCAGCCTGCACAAGTCGAGTGTTCTCCCAACAAATAATGAGGCTAGCAACTCAACAAGCAACTAAACCAGTAGAGACACAAAGGATGCTTTCAAGTATCATGCCTTTGCAAACTTCTTTTCTCAAGTCTGATACAACACCTATTTTAAATGCAGTAAGCACATATAAATTTATTTCTAGAATGTTCTTGTCTGCCTACAATCTTCGCAACGAAAGTATTCATAACATGTATCTTTTTGAATTTTTAAACTGGACATTATTGTAAATACACCATATTATATTTATAACAATATAGTTACTGTTGTTTCTTCAGGTAAGGTCATTCCGAACATCGCCAGCTTTACTACATGAAGAAAAAGCTCATGACCACTCCAAACTGTGGGTAATTGAGAAGCTTACATCAGCTGCACTAGTCCCGTTGATCCCAATATGCCTCATGATTCCGAATAGAATATTTGACTCTGTTTTGGCAATTTTAATAACAGCTCATAGTTTTTGGTAAGTTCAGTTTACTTATTTGATTTTAAATAGATATTGGCAATGTGTACCAACATACATGCTTGTTTAATATCTGTGCCTTACTAAGGGCACTGTATGACATTAAACTTATATTTTAGTTTCTTGAGAAACAATTTTTTTGGTTTTGTAGGCAGACAGAGCTTATCACTGCATAAAAGTTGAGAGATGAAATCAATGCAGAAATGTGTCTGCATATTTTTTTTTGTTATATGTTGTCACACAGCTACACTATTAAAAAACATTGTATTTTGCCTTCTTTAATCTTTCAATTTGATACTTTCTGAGATATTGTTTTTAGTTCAGTCAAAATATTACTTTTATGTTATCATATTTTATAAACAAATCTAAAATGTTTAAAACTGTGTCTGGCAGACTGTTTGCTTTATTGACAACTCTTCAATTTTGAGACTTCATTTGTACTCATCTTACTTCGTTTTATGGTATCTCATTTTATAAACATAATAGTAGTATGTATTATCTTGTATAGTCTCTAGACCAGTGTTTCCCAACCTTTTTTATGCCCTGACCCATCTTAGCCTTTCTATTCTTATGTATGTAAATTATGTCTGTTACATAGGGGGAACCCCCTTTTTTTAATATAAAAAAAAGAGTGCGTGTACTTATGTACGCGCGTAAGAAGTTATACTTATTTGGCATTATTAAAAATAGTTTTTGATTTCATGCAAATAATTAATTACAATTAAATAATCAAAGACTGGAAAAGGAGTCATTATAGTCAATAAAGTTCAGTTTACATTTGAAAATTTAAATAAATTAATATTTATTATTATTCTCTTACATTAAGTGTAACATAAATTCTATTATTATTCGAATGTTGTTTTTAAATTATGTCCAATACCGTAGCATCATCGGGCAACTTCATTCTGTTAATTTTGTGTCACGGTCCGCGCGCATCGTAAAATTTCACTTTCATCAATTTTTCATGACGCGCCTAACTTCAAAAATTGCATTCTTCACTTAAACTCTTTCTCACTCTCTTGTTAAATGATAGGTTTATAGGACACAGTAAGTAATTTTTCAAAACATATAATGAAAGACTGAAATTCAAACTCCAAATAATTTTAAGAAAGTTTTGGATAGCCTGCCTTAAACAACAATAATAACAATCAAATTGCCCAGTGGGCCTAGGCCCCATGTTGGGAAACACTGCTTAAGACCATCCTAAGACATTTTTCTGGATGCAGGGGCCTTGAAGCAATAGTAGTGGAGTATGTGAGAGTACTTCTTGTCGGGGTTACCATACCAAAAATTGCAATGGGTGTTGTATACTTTTTAACAGTATTGATGTTGGGTGGCTTATTTTTCTTGATCTTCAATGACATTGGCCTCTGCAGAGGTTTCTGGAGGATTTGGCGTAATATGAGGAAACCTAAGGACCAACACTAGTAAAATTTCTTCTACATAATAACTGTAACATTTAAATTGTCGCTGTCTTAGTCTCATTTAGTTATTTTTTTGTTTTGAGGATTAGTTATTTGATTTAATTGATATTCAAAAAATAACTTGACTGTTATTATTATAAAGGGCTGTAAAAAAGTAAATCTCTTTATTAGTATTTTGATTAATAGGTATAATTTAATAGAAATAGCTAGCTCTTACAAATGCTATATAGTAAAACAAAACATTTTTATTGAAAAATTAATAATGATTTCTGATAATTAATGTAGATTAATAGTAATTACTAATAAACTATTGATTGATTGTATATTGTTTTTGTATTGAATAATGTAGAAATAATATATTTTTATATTATACCAATTAATAATTCATGTTGTTGTTTCATAATTGAATCATGATTGAGTATTTTATATTATAGAATAAGATTCTTTCCTAACAGCCAATATTATTTTATAAGTATTTGTACTTATCATTAAACTACATAATAAACTGAATTATATTTGTACCATGTACTTTTGGCCTGCAATTGGTAATTAAATATATAGGCAGTTTGATTTCCGGGGAGACAAAAATCCAAATTGTTTCAAAATAAAGATTCCAACTCTTTTATAACCTCATACAAAGTTATCAGCTCCACATATTACTGAATTTCACTTTAATCTTTATTTTTCAGGGGCTTAGAAGCAATAGCAGTAGATTATGTCCGTGCGTCCATCTTCGGCCCTATTATTCCCAAAATTGCCATCGCACTTGTCTACCTTATTTCTATAGCAACATTGGGAGGTTTATTTTACCTCATATCCAACGACGTGGGACTATCCAACGCCATTCGACAACTATGGGGTGTGAAATCTAAACAAAATGCGTAAAATTGTAGCAACATAAATGGTTCTCTCATGCAAGAAAACAACAGCGATATGCTTTGAAATACCAATTGCATTAGTACAAATACCCAGCAAGTTTGCTACGATTTTTAATTATGTTGAAATGTATTAAACACCATTTTGGTTGCAAATTAGTGACATAATTGGTATTTGGTCTGTACTTAATAAAATTTTAAAAATATTGTTATCATTTGAATGTTTAATTTGGGATTTTTATGCAGACTAAACAAATTTTACAGTTGACTTGTATTGTATCGAGACTTGTTTTAATTTATTTTAGTAGAAATAAAATGTATTATTAATAATTTGTTTTTTATTACCACATTAAAAAAATAAAGATACTCTGAATGGACACAAGTTCAGTTTACCTTTTTTTAGTTTTGACATATATACAGTCAAAACCGGTTATAACGACATTGAAGGGACCGTATAGTTGCCGACGTTATATCCGATAGTCGTTATAAGCAATGTCATGTACACAAGTACAGTACATATGTATGTACATAGTTATCGATCTAGAATAGGTAGGTATGGGTTATAATATGGTATGTTAATATTATAATATGTAAACGAGTCAAAAAAGAAACAAAAATATTTATTACGAAATAATTAGGTACAAAAGTAATCAGTCAGTCTGTTTTTTTTTAGCCCAGTCTCAAATATTTTTTGCATTTTACGTTTCATACTTCTCAAGGTATGAGTATCACCAGTATCAAACTGTTCGTTAAAGGCAACAAATTTTTGCAAAATCGTTACAGCGTTAAGAGCCTCGGAAATCGTTGTTGGCTGAAACTGTTCGTTGGGAGAAAGTGCGTAGGTAATAATATGCCTAAATATTCATTCAATGCTTATAAATAAAATTTAAAATCGTTTGTATTGTTTTGTTTTACTGAGACAAGAAGCGGTTGGTCGTTATATCCGATGAATATCGATAAACTTTCGTCGTTGTAAGCGATATGTCGCTGTATCCGATGTTGTTATAAGCGGTTTCTTTACTGAATAGTTTACTAGGGATTCGGACGGGACCATACAATCTGGTTGTAATAACCGATAGGTCGTTGTAAACGATGTCGTTATAAACGGTTTTGACTGTATGTCATCGGAATATAAAAAATCCGGAAGTTTATAAATTTCCTAGGAAATATAAAAAATTCTAAACGAGAGATAAATTGCATTATTTTACGCCCACATTTTCGCAAAACTTACGGATTTTGTTATCTTCCGGTGCCATATATATCCTTTGTTATATTATTATTTCTTTAAACTATACAATAAAACCAAGGTTAAGTTAGTCTACAGGTGAAAAAAAAAGTCCGTGCGTACACATGTCAGAAGTGAAACTTCTTTGGCAAACTAATTTTTAACTCTTGTTCATATTTATACAAATCTAGTCTGGCTAATGGAAGAAGATAATTGAATTATTTGGAAACTTTCGGATGGCAATACAGAATGTCATTGAATTTCTTAGGTTAGTATGATTTATTGTCTTGATACTTCATACGATTACTCATTTTTATTTCTATTATATATTTTTTTCCGATAGTTAACAGGTATAATAGCTTAACCGAGCAGGATACTGTATCATCAACACAATCTACTATACCTGAAACAAAGCCTCAACAATCATTTGAGTTGACTTTAAAGAAGAAACCAAAATCCCCAGAATCAAATTAAATGAATCTTTTGTAATAAAAAGTCATGATACTAAAACAGTACGACCTTGGCGTAAAAAGTACAACAAGTACTTCGCGTGCAGATTATGCGAAGTCGTTTACAAGAATAAACAGATTCTTATGACACATATGGAGAAGCACAGTGCGTTGCTACAAAAATATGGCCATATACTAGAGAAATGTAAAATTCAGTTGCCCAAAATCGATGAGAAAACTAATTTCGTCAGCTCTGACGACATGGTTGTTATGGGTAAATATCAAATTCGGCTAAACAAATATGATCAATACCGCGTGGTTTACCTAAAAAAAACTTCAGGTTAACAAGAGAGAAAAAGTTCTTCCGAATCCTCAGATGACGATATCATCACTAAAGGGAAACTTAAAAGATTAAGGCTAGTTTCTCAAAGCTCCAATGAAACAGTTGTATTAGAAGATCCAAAAAAGAATTAAATAAATTACTTATAACTTTTTGAATTTTGGATTTATGATAAAAAGTTACACAGACATAATTGTAGGCACAGCGATTTGCTACAAAATGTGTCTTTACAGGTTTTATGTACGATGGATAGTTTAGGAGATATAGCCAAAAACGTGGTTTTTGGACCCCTTTTTCCAAGATGGCGGCCGTGGGACAAGGGTGGCGACCCCACAAACTTGTTTTTAGCTTTACACTGACCCCCTCTACACATCAAAAAAATAAAATTGCGTCCTCTAAAAAACGCAAGGTAAGGCCTAAAAAATGTAACATTTCAATGGACTATTTTATGATATTTGCCACTAGCTAGCGTATAAGTCAAGAAGCGTGGAGTATCAGTATATGACAAAAACTTATGACCAATCCGAATTATTATGGTAGGGGAGCCCAAGAGGGGATTTCGGGATTTACTAAAGCGCGGCAGATTAATATACAGGGGGATAGCTTGTACTCGGTTAAGTACCTCCACAAAACATGAGGTCCATATATAAAGCCGCCTGTGAAGGAGACAGGATCAGATTAGTAAAAAAAAATTGACCATCAGAAATTCCCGAGCGCATCAGATTAAGGTAGGGTGAGTTAATTACATCCTAAAAAGTGTATATTCCACTAATCTGACAATTTGAGAGTGACGGAAAAAAAGGGGAGGGCAACAAAGTTGTAAAAAAAAACGTCATCTCGACATTCTCGAGCGTAGCTAATTTTTTTTTATTTTGAAGGAAATAATTCAAGAATAATGAAAAATATATAATCTGACGATTTCCGCAAGCCGAAATAACAAAAATTCGTCGATAAAGTTAAATGCGTGCAGCTGCGTGATGCCTACATTTCCTTAAACCGATCGGAATCTACTAAACGGCGTTCTAAATATTTCCCTCAAAATTACATTTCCTGTGAATTTGAACCGATTCGGACCGATAGATTTTGAGAAATTTTGAAAAATCTTAAAAAATAAGAAATTTTTTTTTTAAAGTGGTTTCTTTATCGATCAACTTCAAAAACTAATCCACCTTTGAGCTTGAAAAACCACGTTGATCGCCACTAAGCTGGTCAAAAGCGGTTGATTCGTTCGAGAGATATCGTGAACGAAAGAAACCCGAAAAAGTGTTTATTCGGGATTACTCCGAAAATTGCAAAATTACTTATGAGGATGATAAAACTGCGTCGAATGCCGCCAACCGCGTGAAAATTGCTTGATCCATTCAAAAGTTATTGCGGTTTGAAAATTCCAAAAATAGTGTTCTATGAAACTTCTATCAGACTTTCGACCTGGGAGAGCTCAAATGCATAGAAATGTTATTTCTTTGAACTCAGCGAGCTCAAAATATCAATTTTAAGCGCCCAGGAATGGAATTAGCGGGAAGTTGCAGGGATGGCCCTTTAGGTGAACCGTTTTTCTAAATTTTTTTTGTCAGATCAGGCGAATCCCTCTAGATAATCGTCAGATTATGAGACAGTACGTTTAGAACATAAAGATGAACCACATATATCTTAATCTGACGCGCTTGAGTATTTCAAAATTGTGATTTTTTTTGCAAATTATGAAAATGGCTGTGGGTTTGCGTCCCATCGAAATCGTCAGATTAGTGAATGAGAGCTTTTTTTGGTGCACTTAACACTCCCTTAGAAAATCTGACGCGCTCGATAATTTTTTTTTTTTTCATTTTCAACCCTTAAATACAACCACCCGCATCATGCAAACGATCAGATTAACATACGTACATTATTAAAAATACGTAGGGCATAGATGCTATCAATATCTGACGCGCTCGAGGATGTCCATGCAACAGTTTTTTTTACATATTTAACTATCTATAGCCGCTTCCCCCACCGATGAAAAGGAATTTATCATATAACATTTTTTTCCTTCTTATTATCTAAGCTTTGCATCCCAATAGGTCTCTACGACGCTCGAGTAAATCCCCATTTAGCATCGTGGGCTCCCCTACCATTATTTTTAAATAGCGGAAACTACACAGCTATAGTCTGTAGTTTAAGGGTTACTTCCGTCAGAAAAAACATCTGAGTTACTCCCTAGTCGCGCCTAAAGAAGTTTTACTTCAAACTTCTTTGGCAAACTAATTTTTAAGTCTTGTTCATATTTATACAAATCTAAAACTTTCGATTTCCGAGTCAGGGAAAAAGGAAGGTATGTTAGGAATTTAGTTGTCATTAAAATAGTGTCGAAATTTATACAAATTAAAAAAAATATTATTTCTTCGATAACTTTCACTTCAAAAACATATTTTTTATATTTGTTAGCGTCCAAAACTGCACCCCAAATCAGGCTATCACTATTTATCACATCTGGAAAACTCATATCTTTGCTCCTTTTTTATAGAACTTTATAAGTGATACCTCTGCCTATTTACACACACATTGCCAGAACGTTCGAGAGTGCTTTGCCGTCATTTCAAAAATTGATAGGCTCCTGGTAAAAATGAAACCCATTTTAATAGTATATTTCTTTATTGTTTAAAATAATCTATAATGGTAATAATTCTGTGCATTTTAGAAGGGTTTGAATATTTATTAAAGCACCAATATCAGTTTTAACAATATCTCATAAAATGTCATCATTAATAAGATTGTGCTATAAAATCAGTTCTAGTATTATGATTCGACATCACGCAGTTGATAGCCATTATGGCTCAGTGGTCGCACATTTCGTATAGCCCAGTGTTCCATGGTTTTTGACGAAATGGCTTTCTAGTTGGTACTTGGCCAATTAACTTTACAGGACTTAGAAAAAAAAGCAGTTATTATATTATTTATATATTATCATTAATTTGCATTTCAAATCCTAGTCCTTATAGACCGCCACCAATAAAATAAATGGCAAATTATTTAATACTACATAAAATATATATTTACATAGGACAAAGTGACGGAACTATTTGAACCAATAAACAATTACGATATAAATAAATTAATATTGGATACAATAATTATATTACTTTCTATTTAAAACCACCAGCAAGCTTACCACGTAACTTCAATGTATAATCTTCGTACGTTTCAGTTTGTCAAGCATTCAAGGAATATCGTCGGTAGATGACGTCATTAAGGTTATTTGTGTTTATTAGTGCCAATTTTTAATTAAAATACAGTAGAACTCCAATTATTCGAACTCCGACTATCCGAATCGCCGATTATCCGAAGTGCGCTATTATTCTTCCCCCCGCGAAGCCAGTGTTTGCGCGTCAAGTCTTGACTTGACTTGTCTTAACTTGCCGTTGTGCCTACACTGACTTCCCCCCGCGTGTGTAGGCACAACGGCAAGTTAAGACAAGTTCCGGCGCATTGCAGTCACGGCGCACCTGTCATTGTTTGTTTTGTTTGGCTTGTGACACGTCTGACCCTGGTTTTCAAATTCTCAATGACGATGAAATTGTTGTAAGTGTGAGAGAAGATGTTGAAGTGGAAGTGGAAGAAGAACTTTCTGCTGATGTTGAAGTAGACGCTGGACCATCAGCTAGTGAAGCATTTGCCGGCCTCGAGACTGCTTTGAAGTGGATGGAGCGTCAGCCCGAGTGTGACCACTTGCAACTGCTCACCGTCAAGCGAATGCGTGACCTGGCTGCCCGAAAACGGTTGAAGACAGCTTACATTGACGGAGATGTTTAAAAAACAATGATTTTTATTTCTAAACTTGTACATAAGTACATTTTATTTATATTTAAAACATGTGAAAATTTCATGTTTCTTTCATTTAATTCAATAAAAAAATAGTGCAATATCAAAACGTAGCTTTTATTCTCTCCAATGGCAATTTTTTTTTAAAAATCCGACTATCCGAATATTTGATTATCCGAATGGGTCCCGGTCCCCATTAATTCGGATAATTGGAGTTCTACTGTAGTCGCATTGAAGTTACATAGTAGCGGGGCTGAACTATTTGTTAAAGAAGTCGTATTTCTCTATACCTACTTTGTCTTTTTTTGTATTATAAAATGTTCAATTTGACTATCAACAATAAAATTTATCACGATTTAATATGTCTCTGATGGAATATATCTAGAGCTTGCCACTGCTTCGTATGAAGAAGTATGTGGGGTCTTCGGGACCGCATATATTCAACTGCCTCGTTTGGGGTCCAACCATTTTTCTGTGAACAAATTATACACATATAGAATCTTATTTTTAGTAATCAGTGTTAATCTAGAGGTAGCGAGTTCGATTTTAACGTAATTAACACTTAACTTATGTGAAACCGAAGATAATTGACATAAGCCACTCCACTCAAAACTCAAAATATCTTTATTCATGTAGGTAAACAATTACACCTATGAATTGTCAAGTTAAATTAATTGTAAATTTACATTTACTACCAGTTCGCAAGTCAAGGGCGTAGAGCGGGTAAGAGGAACTGGCAAGAAACTTTCCGCCACTCTTTTTAATCGCCAAGTATTGTCATATAAATTGTTTGAACTGGAGCGAATCAATCCCAAGGATTTGGATCATTTAAGTATTCTAATTACTAATTTGTTGTCCCTTACTTGAACAGTGTGGTTGATTATGTCAAAGTATTCATTATGAATCAAACACCAATTGTACAATGGGCTATTTGACAAGATTGAAAAAAATCCTTTCAGATTATTTATTAGTAGTCACTAACTTAATATTAATAAATTTAAAAAAAAGGGTGCGTGTACTTATGTACGCGCGTAAGAAGTTATACTTCTTTGGCATTATTAAAAATAGTTTTTGATTGCATGCAAATAATTAATTACAATTAAATAATCAAAGACTGGAAAAGGAGTCATTAAAGTCAATAAAGTTCAGTTTACATTTGAAAAATTAATTAAATAAATATTTATTATTATTCTCTTACATTAAACAAATAAAACACTATTTATCTTTAAAACATTTTTATTTCATTATACTATTTATTTTTAAGTGACTCTAATGTCTTCATCAGAATTTCGGTTTGTAATTTTAAATTAATCATTACTTGGTTGTGCATCTACGAGGCTTCTCCAAAACTACTTGCTTTCTGCAACAAATAAGAGAATATTAATTTAAGCTCTGTCCATGCAAAACTTAAAATTTTTTATAATTCATATTATAAATTTTTTAACACATTTATATTAATATAATTATATAAATGTGTTAATAATATAATTTGTAGCACATGCTACAGACCTGGATAGCAACTTTCTTTTATTCTATTTAGAGATAGAGATAATTTAAATATAATACCGGTGTCTTCCTTGTAGGTTTCTTTGGAGTTGTTTGGGGATTCTTGTTGTTCAGTTCGACATGATTTTCTTTAACCTTTCTTTAATCCTACAAAATAATGAAATTGTTAAGTTATGTTGTCACTGTTGTGCACACCTTTGTTTGGCTTTTTTAGTATTCAAGTTATGTCAAAACTGATTTATTACCTTGTCATTGTTGGCTTTATTTGCTTTTGGGATATCAATTGTTTCCAAAATGATTTTATTTGTAATAACCTGAAATATATAAATAACATCTATTAATTTAAGTATCATGGTGAGTGGTTCGCACTCAGGTATTAAGGTGTATTATACCCACTGTCCATTATAAGTGGGAATGGGCTCACTTCTGGCAGGACAGAGTTTCGGTACTACAAGTGCAACATGGATGTTTTGAGGTATTACAATATCTCTAACTACCCTGTAGGGGAATAAAGTAATGTTGTAAGCATATGCCTATGCTTGAAAGGTTGAACCTTGAACATCACCATACATCATATTTATAATTAACATTCCTACCTCGACACCATCACAATCAAATTCATTGAAATCTACTTCAAACCATTGTGTCTCGAGAAGGTGATGGTGGCTTTGTTCCACCTCCAGTTTTTGATGTTTCACGGCGATAAGATGACAACTCTTTTTTGTATTCAATTTAGTGCACTTCCACTGATTCATCAATTGTTTTTTGTCTCTTGTCCTTATATTTGCTAGATTAAATCTGATGTTTTGATTAAATAATGTGGTCATTTTTTTTGAGATGCAGGTACTTATTAAAATGTTTACTTCTCTGTTATATCGCTCCAAGCCTTCATTTTCTCCTTATTAGTATTCGTGCTTAAATCTTTGTTCTCAATTATTGATATATAGGGTCGTAGAATATTTCTAAAAAGTTGCTGTAACAAACGCAATAAACAAAAGCAATGAATAATGGTTCATGTTTCAGTTTTAATCAACAATAATACTCGATAATACATACGTATAGTTAACCTCAATTGTATTGAAGCACTCAGGAAGGTTAGCACAGTTTTTTCACAAATATTTTATATTATTTCACAAATATTTTGTATAATGAAAATAACTAGGTATATAATTATTAATTTTAAACAATAATTAAAACTCCTATATTTGTTTAAAAGGTAAATGTCATTGTCAGATGTCAATTGTCATGGTCATTCAAAATTCTTGTTAAGCTGCTAAGCTAGAATATGCGTGAAGTTAGCTTCACGCATATTCTATTTCTTTTTACTTGTAGTTTGTCTTATTCCCATCTCGCTCGCGCACGCTATATCACACTGCCAATTTTGTGTCATAGGTGCGCGCGCAATCGTAAAATTTCACTCTCATCAATTTTTCATAACGCGCCTAAAGAAGTACAACTTCAAAAAACACATCACAAATCCAAGATAGATTTAGGATTAGACGGGCGAAGCCGATCCGACTAATCTGTGACCGTCTTGTGTCACGTGACTGACGTATAAAATCAGTATTTTGATCAATGATTTTTATCGCACCGTCAAATAGCCCATTATGAACGTCAATAATAATGAAATTACTTAAATTTATAGTAACTTCCCGTTATCAAAGGGGCGTAGCGCGTGCGAGGAGAATTTTAATTAATTGGCTCAATCTCACATCTCACCAATCAACAATCATTGTGGCTATTGTACGAAATAAAAAAATTAATAGACAATAACACGACAATTGCTATCACGAAGAGTTTAATAAATTCCTATTGTCTATTGTTTCCGAACAATACTTATTATAAATAGAGAATTTTTTATTTATTGATCAATATTGCTTTACCCAATAAAAAATAAAAAAACACAATCACTTTAATTAATTCTTATATAATATTCGGGTTAATGACGTTTTATTAAATAAATTTTCATAAACGTAATTTATTGAATATTACTCCTCATAAACTTTTGATTGCCAACTGATACTCAACTTCGCCCTGTGGTTATACATGTTTTAAATTTAATATTTGTTAGGATAAAATCTTACCATCATAAGATAACAGCCAACTAGCGTAGCACTTCGAGTTCTTCCTGCTTTACAATGTACATATACAGTACCACTGTTTGTTTGTTTGTCATCTAGGGGTAATCCAGAGAGCTTATTACTACTTGGAAGAAATCTGAAAATAATATGTCTTACAAAATCCAACTTAAAAGTAGTAAAGTCCTTTTAAACTTTTATACCTTAAAACATTATAGAAGAATCATATCATGACAATCATTAAAAGTAAAAAAATACACAATGGAAATAAAAAAAAATATTGCACCTCAATTCTTTAAAGTACAGGTAAAGATAGATAAAATAGCAAAAATAAAATTGTCTTTATCATTTAATCTTGTCATTATTAAAAGTAAATAAAGCAGTATTTTTTTATTACCATAAATTGTACAATCTAACATAAAATTACTTCTGTGCCTTTGTTAGTTTATTATCAAGGTCATGTTTTATAAGAGTTGAGACAACTGAAGATTCATGAACTGGTAACTTGCATATAGATATTAACAAACCTATTAATAAATCTGACTCCTTCATATAATTTATCCTGATCTGGTGCTTCAAAGATATCTGTTGTGGCTAATTGGAGAAATTGTACACCATGTTCACGCCATCGCTGAAAATGAAAATATAAATAATATTTCTCATTTATTGCCATCACACTAATCATTGGAATATTTAATACATGAAATTGTAAAATCCGCAATATCCAAATTACTATTAATTTACCTTCCGGACGGGCTTAAGTCTAGCATATGGCATTACTTAAATATTATTTTATGATTATCACCCTTGTCCTGAAGATGCTCCTTCTAATATGACTGAGGTTGCCTGTTCTAAGCAAGAACAAGATCTTACATCTTCAAATACAACTAGATTTTACATATCTGATTGAAAATATATTCTTAAATAAATGCAATGGAATTTTCCATTTTCAACATCAAAATACGCTAGAGGAACTTTGTGCCCGTGTTAAAATAATCTCGTTCAAATCATAAATTTACATAACAATATAATAAATCACAATGAAATATTTCAATAACCAATTTAAATAAATGTTATCTAAAGAAAAATTATGTTAAATAGTTGTAAATTTATAATAATACATAACTTCAATCCGGTTAAACAGTTTTTTCTTTAAATGTGTAAAGGTTATGTAAATCAAAGACAATACTAAATGTTATCTATTTTTTTTGTTTGGCTATTCTCCTTGTTACACATAGTCATTCAGTATTGAATATTTTAGTTCTGGAGTTTTGTTAGTCACTGCTGTTGTACTTATCAATGACTTTTTTGAGCTACATATAAAAATACAAAATATTGCATACCCCAGCATCATTTGAAAAATCTTCAATTCATATGTCTCATTCATTGAAACAACACCTTTGATGTTTTCCTCTTCAATTAACTGGAATTAATAAACTTTTGTTAATACTTAAAGACCTTCGGGTTTAATAACTCAGCATTTAATTAAAATATTTTTTTTCATTATATTGCATTGTTTTTATTAATTATAGAGATACTATGTTTCAATAAAAAATATGTAATGGTTACTACATAATTAATCAAAACTTCTTAAGGGAATATAAATAGATATATTAAGAAAGCTTTACCTTACTTTTTTTTTTATACAGTCAACTCTGAATAATTTGATACGGTTTAAAAGAAGACTGGGATGCAAACTTACCCATATCTCATTCATGTATACAATTGAAATGAAAACAAACTACAGGGCTGTGCATGCTAAACCCTTCAAATTATTGAGCAAGTTGAGTTGCGAGCAAGATACTTCAACTTCAAATTAGCAAACGGACCAATTAACATTGATTTTATTCAATTGATCAAGTATTTTAAAGGGACCGGCAAATTTCTTCAGATTTTCGTGAGAATCAAATTTAAATCAACACAATAGAATCATATTGATTTTATTAAAAAATTGACCTACAGCTGCTTAACGAAGAGAAGATGATACAATTCTTTACACAGAAGGAACATTTTTTCATCTAAATAGTAGTACCTGCTTTGTCATTCCCTGGAAAGGAAGGGCTCCAAGGATAACATGATCATCCATTCTATCGTACCATCGTCTACTAGTCACCTTTTCCATTAAAACATTATAAAGTAATGAGGGATAGAACGTAACACGCGCGAACATCGCCGTACCCTGTGAATAATACAGTTATGTTAGACACGTAAGCCTCGCGCAGAAAACATACCGTTTATAAGTAAAGTAAACCATCAGTACCATGGTGAAAGCTGGATTCCGTGGTGGGGATCGGTAATTATTTATTCAAGACACTACTTTGATTTAATAACAAATACAACATGCCATTCTCGCCTCTCGGAAATGTTATGACATTTATGTCATCAAACGTAGTCGTTCAAATGTCATTATAAATATGTAATTTGACAATTGATAGTTACAGAATATTTTATTTTATTATGAATATAAATATTTATTTTATTTCAAATCTTCATATTATAAGATGAATTAAAAAATATTTATTTTATTATCCAAACCGATATGCCATATTTTAGTAAAATTTAGTGCCTGATCATTTTACAAGGCAATGTTATTTACCTGTACACTTAACATCAAATATATTTAAGGCGTTAAACTGTTTTAAAGAAAATGCTACGCTTTTATCTGACCGAAGTGGTTCAATGAAATATTTACTTCACTAAATACATTATCTCTAATAAAATTTGAGTAGAAACAGCCAACCACAGTATGGTGCATTTTGTTTAATAAACCTTCGACCGTCTCCATTTTTACACAGTTTGTGTTTTAGAAATCTATTTATCGTGGTATTTAATAATCATGTTTTATACACTTGAAGTAAATATAATAGAAAATGTGACATCATCTACGTTATGTTTAAAGTTGCTTAAGTCTGGGTCTGGTATTGGAAAAAACCAGACCCAGACAGACTCTAGCGCTGTAGACGAATGTGAGCTTCCTACCTTGTCATTTTACGTCTATCTCTCTTCATTCAATATTTTCAGAATATTAGTTACTTAAACCAAGTTGCTTGAATAAGAACTAAACTAAGGCACTTGTGTTGATATTTGACAGACGGTGATATTCAGAGACGCGACTTGAGGTAAGAAAGGAAAAGGATTTAAGTCTTAAGCTCTATGTACTTAAGTCCCGTTTCTGAATCTTACAATTAGCGCTAAATATGACAGTCTAATATGATATGTTATATAATGGATTTTCATTTTTCACACAATTAAATCATGGGATCAAGAAGTCAAATAATTCGTGGTAAGTCTTGTCTGTATTAAACATTCATATACATTAGTTAACATATTTACATTTTTTTAAGTCCACCCGTGCAAAGCAGGGACAGGATGCTAGTAGTAGATAAGTAAGCTATTAAATGAAAAAGAATAAACGTATTTTCAAAAATTATTTAAGTCTGATTCAAAACGAATAGCTAATAACTCGTTTCTTTTATTTCTAAGTATACAATTAATTCGCTGCCCATGTCGGGCGTAAGTTGAAAGAGATATCATCGCCATGATGTATCGACGCCATTTGTAACCCGACGGGGTCCGTTCCAAAATTAAATTAAAGCGCGGTAAAAACTGTTTCCGTTCTATTCAAATTTTGTTTGATTCGATCTTCGTTCATTTGTCTATGACTTCTATCTTGCTAATAGATAAACATAATTAGTTAAAATCATGTTACAATGGCACGGTGGCTTTTTAGTTACGGATACTTCTGGTTTTATATAAATTAATACTTTGCCTATTTAATAAAATAAATTCAAAACAAACTATATTGCATGTATATATAAGAAGTATCTATTTAAATATTTATCTATATTATTTTACCTAAAACAAACCAAATTCAGTATTTCTGTATTTAGGCAAACACTTAATATGTATATTTACGGTATAGGTACAATGAAACTCACCATTACTAAATTAAAAGTTTTCCAATAGTAATTTTCGAAACGATTTCTCAAAAGAGGTTTTATATTAAGCCGCTCTCATCTGTCATCATTAACGCCACAGAATCCTAATAAGTTTGCCTGAAAATAAAAAAGTCAAAGATTGCCTGTTTAATGGTTGTAATTGTGGAGAGGTGAAATATAGCCGAATCGGACTGTGTCGTGGGTGAGACCGCTTTGATATCGACATTTACACGCTATAAATATCTTAAATTACTCCTGCTGCTCTAACTTAATACTCCACTGAGAGTGACAATACGATTTTAATGAATCTTAGAATTATAAGATTAAATTTAAAGCAACTAAGTATTCTGTTTTACGTAACTAATATTCAACGTCTACTGTCTATACTAACTCTGCAGTTTATGTCATTCATTGATTAGTAATCTTACATCTAACATGATAAACAAGATACATATATGAAACAGAAAACAAGTTAGGTACTTAAAATTTATAAATAAATTATTCAATTAAAATAAATAAATAATTCCCAATAGAGTTATTGTTATTTGCCAAGGCCAGGCTTATAGCTTATTATAGACTTAACCACCTTGTTGTCATACTATTCTGTCTATTTCTGAATGTTAATAAAGAATAAACTCCATGAGTTAAATATGCTATATTTAATTCCGTGCGAAAAAGGTGCGTGCGACGGGCTAGCGACCTATTTATTAAATTACATTTATTTTACGTCTGACTTAACACTTCGTATGAATTTTCGTTCTTCGAACCCGGATATAATTTGGTATATATGCCTATAATGTTGAAAAGGTAAAAAATTTTACCACTAAATGCTTGTTTGTGGCCTAGTAAGGCACGCCGCACAATGCTTTTATAACACAAAAGAGATCTAAGGTTACAAGTTTTGACATACTGATACATAATATAACAAATAATTGTTTTTAATTATATTATGACATATCTGATTGCGCAGTTCTTTGTATTTCATCCACTATTACAACTTACATAGCAATTTAAAACGTGTTAATAAAAAAAGGTTCCATGGCATAGAAAAAATATTACAAATAATTTAGTAAATATAACTATTTGTATATACATAATTCCGTTTGATTTAAACCAAATTATTACATAGGTATAATTTCTTATCTTATTTATCGTTCGTTGAATTGTTACAACACAAAATTAACCATTATCTAAGGTCCTCAGGGTTGTGAATGGCACGCTTATCCGCTATAAAAACATATCATAATGCTATAAGATCTTTTGAATGACTAAACTTGAAATCAGGTATAAATCGAATTATGCGCTCCGTCGAACTTCAGACGCTTATTTGTGTCCGAAAAGCGCTCGAAAGACTTAAAGCCTTCGTGCTTGATGTATGGCGGCGACACGCGATAGCCGACCTTTATATTCAAATTTAGAACGTATTCAAATGTGTCCTTTGTCTATGCTACAGTTGACAATTCGCGAGCATTTCGAAAAAGGAACGCGCAAACGTCATATCACCGTCGAATTTTACGTTTTGGCGCACCGATACGCATCTGGCTTCTGGGGAACTTTCTGTTGCGGCTTTTTATTTTCACATTGTGTCCCAAGATATAGTTCGAGATCTGTAGATATTTGACGTGAGGGGCTGATAAAGATAGTGTTTTGCGGCGGTCGGGACGTTAACGAGCTGTTGAGTAATGAGACGCGCCATTGTGGTTTGAACAATGCCCGCTTCCGATTCGCCATTGTGTTCTATTTTCAAAATTATTGCACAGATAATATTTGAATTATGACATCTATTTCCAAAAAGATCGCATTGGGATTGTTATTGAAGAAATCTATGCACTATATACTTGCTTCGTTAGGTGTATAATTAGGTTGAACTTATTTGCTTTCCGAGTCCGAAAGTTGATGCAAATCGTGGCGGAGACGCTTTGTAAGGTTGATCTGCATACAATGCGATGCAACGCTCCAGTTTTCATGTAATTTACTGCTGATCCCTTGGCTTAGATGTCGTCGTAAGATATCAAGTACCAGCCTAATTTAAAACAGTTTAATTTTTTAACTCTTGTAGCTTCGTGAATTTTGTTTATGGCATCAAAACGGGCTTGTGCTAGTTAACTTTGCTCTCGTAAATGTATATAAAACATCTTTATGGAACTCTATGTTCTATATTTAGGTTCAAAATCAAGCAAAAGAATTAATCGTACGACAGGAAGACACCTAAAAGTTTACAAGTCTTGTAACGCAAATATCATCTGTTATGCATCTGTTGCTATTTTATTTTTCCTAGGATATCGAATAATCGATAACGCTAGTAACTTGCAAAATATGCATAGTGCTTAGATTTTTTTTGGTTATCTTTGATTTTCTTATTTGGTGTCAACAGTATTTTTTTACTTCCTTTACCCACACATTGTCTATCCTTGAAAACGAAGGCAAGGCTAAAGTATTTTCGAGGATTCCTTCAAAAATTAATACGTTTATGTACTATTATTTTTGAGAGCTTTGGTTACTTGTTCTGACAAGAGGAAAGGGGGGAGAGGGGAGAGGATAAATTGCAGTAAATCTGCTTACGTAATACTTGAACAGCCCCTATGCTATGACAATCTCTTAGAGTTAGTCCAAGTCATTGCAAATTAAACAGTTTAAGTTATAGCTAATCTAAGTTAAAATACCTTTAACTTGGCAAGGTGCTAAACGTGGCTAGATTATCAGTTAATACGGGGCGTGTGCAATAAGTTATGAAAGAGCGTTTTTTATCACCCCTTAACCACCAATTACAAACGCGGAACGCCCTATGTTGACAAATTACGGCTGCGCACCCTACGCGAACAAATATGGCCGACAATTTGACATTTAACATTTAAGTTTTTTCTACTATCTGACATTTAGATTTTTTAGATCAAATAGTAATAATGCAATATCAATGATGTAGTTATTTTGAAGCCCAAAGTCCAATTAAGACCAACGCCTATCCTTTTTTTATAACCACGAGTCATAATTGCAACCACTTTGAAGGTGCAGAAGAGACATAAACTACCCTAGGGGTGTAACACACGCGCTCGCCTCCCGGGCGTCCTCCACCGGGATGCCCAGCACCCGGTGGTGGAGCAAGCTGCCCTTCGTATTCTCTCAATTCTGCGCTCTAGGTTCGTTCCAGAAAAGAGCGTACCTAAAATGCCGGGAACGCACTTGCGAGCCTTCTGCCAATCGGAGTGTCCATGGGTGGCGGTGTCACTTAATAATGTGGTAAATCACAGAACAGTTTTTTTTTTACTTTTGTAACTTTAATGCCGTTGTGGTGTGAAGAGGGAGGGTAAAACTAGCTGAGTTTCTTGCCCGTTCTTCTCAAAACAAGGCCTCCTGGTAGTTTTGCGAACGGATGGGGTAGTCTTGCTCTTTCGCGAATTTTCTAAACGTTTTTGACATTCATAAGCATGCCCTAAGACGCATCTAAACTGAATAAAAGTATTTTGATTTGATTTCATTTTGATTTATCAGGTAAGCCTCCAGTCTGTTTGCCTCCTGTTGCACAAAAATCACCTCATTTAGATATTATAAACAAGCGCAGTTAAGACTCTTAAGCTACATACGTTCTATGAAAGAGATGTATTTCGTATAAACTTGTAGAAATGATAACGGAATAATTTCTCATAGTTTCCTTTATTTTAAAAACGCACACTTACACTCACACCCTCACACACAACTCAACCAATAAATTATTGGTAAATTGTCTGGGTTAGTACAATGTTTTTCGTATATATATTATATATCCATCATCCGTTTGGGCTATTTTGCTGCTGCATCTGGTGCAGGACATGACACGCTTCAAGAGACTGATGGGAAACCTCCAATAAAGGAGTGGCTCTAAAATAAGAAGAAGAAATATTATTTATTAAATAAATAAACAGCAAGCCAACGTTAAAGTTACACTGCCACAGGGACCAAACTTTTTAAATTTGTTTTATTTTTATTTTTATTTTTATTAATTGTTTTTATTATCACTATGTAGGTTAAGAAAATGGTAAATACTGTATATTTGATATTTAGTACATATTTAATTATGGTTTTAGTTTGAAATTTTTATGTTCAAATTTAAAATAAATAATGATGTGTATGTGTGTAAAATTTGTTATGTCATATTTTCTTGTATATTTTAAGCATATATGTTGTTTCAGGATTTATAAATAAATAAACGATATACTTATATGTGGATAATCATTACTTCAAAACTTTAAATTAAAGACGATAGCTTTGAATAAAAGCTACAAAAAAACAATTTCGTCTATCAGTAGCATAGCTTATGCAAAAATAATAATGTCTTGCACATTGTAATTATTATCTGTAAATGTTATCTCGAACTACCGAATGACAATTTACATTTCGTAAGCACCTTGCGCACCTGCGGGCAGCGTTAATCCGCCAATTTTTATATATTTTTTTAAATTGTCTGTGATGCATTGCCAATTATAATTTGAATGTTTGTTTTTGATGTCGTAATTTAAAATTAGTTTAATAATTATTAATGGAAACTTCGTCAGAAGTATGTTAATATATAAAGCAATACAATCAGTATACTTTGTTGTCTAAAAGTATGGTTAAATTGACTATTTGGGTGGATAAAGATGAACTTTAGAAATTTATACCATTTTTGTGAAATAATCCTCTATTGTCATATACTTATCATCTCCTGCTCCTCTATTATCCTCTTTATATTTATTATTATAAAGTTTTAGGGTTATTAACCGTCGAATTTTAAGCCTTATGGTGACGCGGCGCGTGCGAATCTTAAATATCTTAGATATTTTTTTTAATTCTTCAGTTAAAATCTTAAAACTATCCGAGATCTGCAACATCGGGGGCTAGTGTGTTGCCGACATTTTAGGGAATTGTACGCTCCTCTTGAAGGCTAAGTGCTAAGTAGTATCGGTTCGGAACTAGCTCTACTGGCAGTTGGTTTCTCAAAGAGGTGGTGGAAAGTGCCTTAAAAGCGCTGTGATTCCATATCAGGCGCCAAGCGTCGAGAAAGGATTTCACATTCTGCCTAGACGTCCGATGATGGAATTCAGCCGTTGGTATAAGCCCAAAAATTTCTTCGGAGAGTTTTGTAATCCGAAGGGGAGTACCCCCTTCGGATTACAAAACTCTTTCTACAATTCCTCCAACTTATGGTCCAATCGATCAGTTGTACCATTGAGTGGCCTGCCCTAAGGCTGATGTCAAGATGCATTTGCTCGGAAGACGGAAACATTAGGGTATGACGTCATCAGATTGCAGGTGACGCTGCAAACCCTTATCTATTTATATATGTACTTTTTATTTGAGTTTTTTAAACAATAAATACATATAATACATATTTCATATGTATTGACAGAGGTCAAAGTTCTAATAATTATTATATGATGAAACGGCTCGACCGATTCTTATGAAATTTTATATTCATATTCAGTAAGACTGAGAATCGGCTACTATCTTTCAAACCCCTAAGTGATAAGGGGTGTCCACCTCAAAAATTATTTTTTTATTTTTTAAACAAAATTTTTTGTTTTTATTTTTTTATGATACATTATACAAAAACACATATAACCCTTAATTTTCATCTATCCTCTACGTTTAACCCTTATTTTATTTGAACTTATAACTTGAACTCTGAGGTTTATAGAGAAACATCACAGAAAAACCTAAAAAGTTTTCATTCCGAAAAACCGAACAGTCTCTGGGGTAGCAAAATGTTCCATGTTGGTATGCACTAAAAAGGTAGGCTAGGCATTAAGGAGAAACGAAGTTCGCGGGAACAGCTAGTACTTATATATTATATACTATAATAAAGCAATCCTTCAAGATCACGTCACCAATCAGAATTAGCATGTCAATTACAATCGCCGGAGACTCTCATTCTTTAGACGTTATAAAATGCAAGACGTCGCTATTGTTGTCTGAGAGATTTCTATTTTTTAACTTTAGTGATGAATCGACAGTGGGGCATCTGGTTTTTGGAGACGGGAACTAAAATAGATTTATTGAAATCCAGTTTCTGTCGCCATCGCTTTAATACACATGGAGTTTTGGGTTTTGGGTTCGATGCCAGAGGGCTTATATTCGATTTAAGTGAGAAGGATCTACTTGTAAAACTTATTACACTAACGGAAATTTGCGGAAATTAATCAATAAAGCTTTTTATAAATTTGAGGAATACTTAAATGATCCTAATCCTTGGGATTGATTTGCTCCAGTTCAAACAATTTGTATGACAATACTTGGCGATTAAAAAGAGTGGCGGAAAGTTTCTTGCCAGTTCTTCTTACCCGCTCTACGCCCTTGACTTGCGTACTGGTAGTAAATATAAATTTACAATTAATTTAACTTGACAATTCATAAGTGTAATTGTTTACCTACATGAATAAAGATCTTTTGAGTTTGAGTTTAAGTAAATGATAAAAAAAAAACAGTGGCGCTACAACCTTTTTAGGTCTGGGCCTCAGATTTCTGTATCTGTTTCATGATAATTTGTCCATCTGATAGGCAAGTACATCATGTGCCTGACACTCGACGACTTTTTGGGTCTAAGGCAAGCCGTTTTCTTTACGATGTTTTCCTCACCGTTCAAGCGAAAGTTAAATGCGCACAGACAGAAAGTCCATTGGTACACAGCATCGAACCTACGACCTCAGGGATGAGAGTCGCACGCTGAAGCCAACACTGCACTGCAAATGATAAACTGTATTTACTGATAAACTTTTCATCTGTTCGCTGTTGTGAACCGTATACTGGATCCAACTGATAACGTGCACGAAAATTGTTTCATTACAGCGTTTATCATTAAGAATTAGGTGCTTTACTTTAAAATTTGTGTAATTTAACTGTAAGTGGACTGAGTGAGGGTTCTATTTTTGGCGAAATGATTACATTACACAGAAGACGAAAAATTGTGAGCTACGGAGGAGATACGGGATAAACACAAATCATGCGCGGAAAAGTTAGCACCGATAGGTTATAAAAAGTCTAAGACAAGAAGCCGAATTGACATTGACAGTTCCGGGTTTGACAGGTTGACTAATGCCAGTGATGCGCGCGTTTAAAATAGCACAAGTTTATGGGGATGTCAACAGGATATTAATGACTTTGTTGATTGATTCGAGACAACATTTTTGAGGTTTACACCCAAAAAGACATATTAATTTGGTTTTTTCGAGAGTGCAGTCTTTCAAAAGTTATTTTTTACAATTTGTCGACATCACAGGAGACCGAAGATCTGGCAGCTACCTCGGACAAAGAATTAGTCTAGCGGGAACGCTGCCAGTATCTTCGGAACCTTGCCTAAAGGGACTCCTTTTAATAATATATTTTAGTTTATGTTAAGGTTATTTTTTTTTGTTTTTCAATGTATATTATTTTAGTTATTATATTTTAAGGTTAGTTTTTTTTTTAATGTATATTATTTTTTTATTTATGTACAATAATTTCTAGTATGTAGTAGAGGTTGACGTACTGTTAATAATAATATAAGTTATCTGTTGTATATCCGAAAACGGCGTCGCCCGGTTAACCAAGGGTTATTTTTCTTGTTTTACGTAACAGGAGGCAAACGGGCACAAAGCTCATCTCACATTGCCAGAAGGCTCGCAAGTGCGCTCCCGGGCCTTATAAGAAATGGTTCGCTCTTTTCTTGAAGGATCCTAAGTCGAATTGGTTCGGAAATACTTCAGTGGGCAGCTGGTTCCACATATGGTGCGCGGCAGAAATTGCCTTAAGAAACGCTCAGTTGTGGAACGACGAACGTCAAGGTGATACGGAAGGTATATTGTATTCTGCCTTGACATCCGATGAATACTTTTAAAGTACTAGAAATCTACTAATTTGGGAATAATTTATCCGCAGGCCAGCGCCTTCTGGCAGTGCCAGTGTCCATGGGCGGCGGTATCACTTAACATCAGATGAGCCTCCTGCCCTTGCCTTATGGAACATAAAAAAAAATGTTTTGACTAACACATCAATGGACTGATTTGTCTAAAGAATTAAAGTTATTACTTGTAAATTGTAATTGTTTAAATTTTTATCATGATTGATAGCTAGTTAATTTTATTATTTATAGCTTTGCAGATAATTTATTCTCAGATTTTATTCAACAAATCACGTGTCAATTACCTCACAGCTAAAACATAATGTAAAAATAATTATTTTGAGTTATAAATGCGTTCAAATTGAGTCATCTCGATTCGACAGTGGAATGCCGAGTGTCTTTTGTTTACAAATATGTTTCACACTAATCTGATAATTAAACCTTATCATAATGGCATAAGGTTCAAAATAGGTTTAAAATGTGTCGCGGGATGAAAATTTAAATTTGTTTTGTATTCGTTCGATCGCTACATTCGATTAGAACCAATAATATTTACTGTTCATTTCGTAATTTTAACTCGTATTACAATATTATAAGGTTTATAATTAATTTTATACGAAAATTTAAAATTGTTCTAGAAGTTCGATCGGTACGTTCGATTAGAAGCGAGATCTGTTATCGAATGCCTGGAAATATTCGAAGGAGGTTGGAATGTCAACCGCTGTTTGTTTTGAAGCATAGATAACAAAAAAGGAATTCGTTTTTTAATCTGTGTCGATCAGGTCCGAAGTACTAGTTCGTACCAATGTTAAAATAGTTCTTGAGATACGCGGTTATCAAATGTAAATATATATTTTAAAACAAGACACAGTATTTACATTTTTCTTAACCCACATAGTTAAATTAAAATAAATTTAAAAAGTTTGGTCCCTGCGGTAGTGTACCTTTAACGCTGGCAGCATTTCCTCGTATTGTGATACTTTTTCGGTGAGCGAGGAAAGCACCAGCTCTGGGGTTACCGGTACCATCTACCAGGCGCAAACTTAAATCTTTAATTAGCGCCTGCACTTGAATTGTGTTTGCCTGAGTATCAATAAATAAAAAGTTTCGTTCAAACCAGATTTGTATTACACTATGTGTAATTTTTTATTTAATTATTGAGAATGATTTACAGCTTACTAAATATAAAGTTCTTTTTACGCCATTAAACAAATCTTTATAAATAAGTGCTTAATTTATGATATCATTAGGATATTAAACAAAGTATGAAAGTCCCGACTGCAGTGCCATCTGCCGGGCTGATTTGCGAATCTAAACCATCCAGGGCTCCACCCAAACTAACAAAATAAATCATTCAAATCGGTGCAGCCGTTTAACAGGAGTTCAGTGACATACACACATACAGTAGAATTATATATATGTAAGCTATCCTATCTTTTAAGTTAGATCAAACTGCACACGGTGTCCAAATTTGATTGAAATCGGTTAAGTAGCTTAGTAGTCCATAACGGACTAACGACGTGACGCGTAATTTATATATATTAAGATAAATATATATGAATATACACTATATATTCCACTAAGGAACTCAGATGTCAAAGCTCTCCTTGCAAACACCACACTTGAGGTGAACAGATCAGTATCAACAGTATATTATCATAGTATACTATGTTACAATGCTATGTAATACGGTCCTGCTTTCCAATCGTAGTTAACGAAAAACGTGTTCAACTTATGTATCTTACCATGTGTCACATACGGCTGCCAGTCTTAAGTTGAGAATGCTAAGAAAATGCCAAAGAGGAATAAAAAGAAGCATGGTGGGTGCGACACTGAGGCATCGCAAAAGAACAGAAGAGATAAGATTAACGACCAAAGTGGAGGACTTTATAAAGAATATAAGGCAATTAAAATGGCGCTGGACCAGGCACATGACGAGAGATAGCAGGTTGAAATGGACAAATATTATTACAAAATGGCAACCACGAGATGGGAAAAGGAAAAGAGCTAAAAATGGGCAGACGATAAAGAGAATAGTAGGCACTACTTCGGCAAGAAGAGCAAACATTAGAAAAGATCGGAAGCAGCTGGAAGATTCCTATGTGTCATAATACGCTGATCACTAAAACCGGCACATCTGATGAGATTAAGTAAGGTTATTGACTAAAACAAAATATGTTTATATATATTACTGGCTGCTCCCTTGAACTTCGTTTCTCCTTAATATGATTTTACTTAGCCTACCTGTTTAGTACATACCAACATGGAACATTTTGCTATGCTACCCCAGAGACTTTTCGGGTTTCCGGAATGAAAACTTTTTAGGTTTTTCTGTGATTTTCTCTATATAAACCTCAGAATTCAAGTTATAAGTTCTTGACTAACAAATAAAAAATAAGGTTGATCGTAGAGGGTACAGGAAAATTAAGGGTTTTACCTATGTATTTTTGTATGTTGTATCATAAAAAAAATTGTCTACAAAATATTTTTTTTTAGGGTGGACACCTCCTTATCATTTAAATATAGATAGTAGCCGATTCTTACTATGCATAAAAAA
The DNA here is from genome assembly GCA_905332375.1 of Pieris macdunnoughi. Taxonomy (NCBI): domain Eukaryota; kingdom Metazoa; phylum Arthropoda; class Insecta; order Lepidoptera; family Pieridae; genus Pieris; species Pieris macdunnoughi. The sequence continues at coordinate 1,077,576 of CAJOBZ010000022.1, read as the reverse complement.
AATTCATAAGAATCGGTCGAGCCGTTTTGGAGGAGTATGGGAACGAAAATTACACGAGAATTTTATATAGGTACTTATTAGATACTGGGTGTCAGCAATAATGGCTTATAATACGGCCCTGCGTTATCGTTGATATATCAACTCTCTAAGCCAAAATGCCATCTCCTGTTCAGAGAAAATTATACATTCTATTCACTCCAGGATTTCAGCCTCTTGATGAGCTGGACTATCTGGTGTAAAAGGTTTATATTCTTTATTTCATAACAAGTGAATGTCGAGGCTTCAACTCCTTGACACCGCGAGCCTAGTGAGAACACTGAAATGGACAAATTTAAAAAAAGCAACAACAACAATTAAGGACAATTTTTTTTATTTAATTTAAGTGTCAGTGCACGTTAGTAAAGTGCTAAACAGTAGTAAGTGAAGAAAATAGTACACATTCATTTGACATGTAAGTGTGTACTTACATGTCAAATAAATGGAAGGTTGGACACTTTCTTATGTTAAATATCATTTTAGTAGTTTTATATTACTTATTAGCCTGCCCATAATTATAAAATGTATCCAATGGTCAATAAGTATCGATCTAATTTGGTACGGTCGTGCCCCCATCTGTCACGGGTTCGACTCGTGCACAAATTACGACGCCCACTTTGTAATTAGCCGCGAATTTCAATCGCGATTGACATGCAATGTTTTTTTTTATGCCGGTGACAAATTCGACTTTCATTTTTAATTCTAATTTCAAAATTGTCCAAAGAGTTTACTATTTCAAAATCTGATTTCCGCGGCTTGTAAAATATTTGTATGAAATATCCTAATAGCCTTTGGGCGTAATATTCATGTATATTTCGTTCAATATCTTTTCAAAGTTACAGTATGGCTTCTAAATCTAAAGCATACCCTTATTACATAATATACATACGTTTCTATAAATACAAAGCCGTCAGTTTATATTCAGAAGACTTCGTGAATTGTAGGTCATACTTAATTCTGTAATAATAATCAAATAATGTAGGGCATTATAATGTAATAACAAAAATAACTTGTATTTTGATATTTCAATACATTTAGCGGCTGCCATGTTTGTTTTTGCGCGCGAAATTATCCAGATTTCACGCTTTCCTAATTTAATATGTTTATTTCATCTGAAATATGTTTAGTTGATTGTCTGTGGTTTGCTTGTGTATCTTCATTTTACAGTTGTTTGTGGTTTTAAGTTATTTAATCTTGGGTTTCATCTTGTATTCTGTATGATGTAATCTTCAATTTTGGTTTAAATCTCTTTGAAGTGTCGCTTCTTTGATCATTACATAGAACATAGACCGCGTCACTTACATGGAATAGAACATAACACGGTTCTGGACGAAACAATAGTTGTTTTCAGCCACAGAAAACTGATTGTATAGTTTAATTACATTACATATTAGTTAGGTAGTGAATTAACTTAAATTGTTCCTGTTATTTATATTAGGTAGAATGTTTTCGCAAGTTTTCGCAGGAGTTGAAAATTTGTACACCTGATGTTTTTACAAGCAATTTGCAACGGTTTAATTGACTGCCCTGACTTATTGTCGCTTTTACTATTTCATATTTTATACAAACTACGTATATTTACGTATTTCTGTCATGTATCGTATACATTCAGGTTACAACACAGATTACCAGCAAATAGATATATTTGATGCTTAAAAATAAATAATGTAGTAGTTTAGTAATGGCTTTGTTGTTCTTATTTTATATTGATATTATAATGATCAACACATCTTACAATTTATTTTATATTATATTTTTCTTGTATAAGTAGGTAATAATTGTTAAGTGTATTTTGTGCATAAGGTTTATATAATATATAGGTACATACAATAAGGAAATACAATATCTCAAAGCTAATTAAGTCTAGATATTCTATAACCCTTTGCATGATTCATAATCATTAAAAAAATAACCTCGCGTGAACTTTGGTAAAGTGGAACATTAATCCGAGGCACAAAGCGTCCCCGTCTCCGCGGGGGGTTGACAGGTGGTATTGCCATAACAATATACGGTGTTGCCGCTAAATAAAATAAAAGTTTGATACGTACTGTGTGGTTGGTCGAATTATCTCAGTATTTTTATTAGAAGATAGTCTTCAACACGAATTTTTGATTATTTATAAGCGAGATTACGGAGCTTTATTTATAATTTTTATAATTAATTGTTTTATACTGAATCGGAAACTACAAAATAATTGTTATATGTCTAACTGTATCTTTTTCACAACTGAGCGTTTTTTTAGGCAGTTTTTGCGCACCACCACTATGTGGAACCAGCTGCCCACTGACGTATTTCCGAGCCAATTCTTTTTGGGTCCATCAAGAAAAAAGCATAACAATTTTTAAAAGGCCGGCAAAGCACTCGCGAGCTCTCTGGCATTGAGTGTCAGGTGAGCCTTTTGCCCGTTTAAAGCGATTAGCTTATAGCTTATGATAGCTCGCGTACTTCTACGCAAATAGAAAAAAAGTAGTCAAAGTCACGTATATAACACACATCGCACCATGAGAGAACATGTAATACTTTAAATATCTAAAATATTACATGTTCTCTAATAATAAAACAACACGATATGAAATTAAGAGCAGTTGCGCAAGCGCATCGAGGTAAGCTAGGTCACAAGATACGAAGTCGTTAACCGCAAGAGAAAGTGCGGAGATAGGTGTACTTTTAGGTCTAACACGGACATGACCACTTTTCTTGTACTCTGTTTGACTTTAATACTAATTAAGCTTCATTTATTCCTTGAACCGCCCATCTTTACAAAGTTCAAAATAATCTGTGGCACTACAACCTTTTTTAGTTCTGGCCTAAAAAAACATTACATAATTATACATCAAGTACGACCAGTGAACACAAGTAGCGCCCGTTCACGAGTACAACGCATGGACAGCAATAGGCCCCCTTGCCATATTGTAGGTAGACAAACGGACGGCATCAGGGACCCATGGACATCGTGAGGAAACTTGCATAGACCCAAAGAATTATGTATGTCTGTTACAGAACTCTTAGATTGTATGAGAAGTGCAACTGGATGTTTGTATCGCTTTTTCTTTCCTCTTTAGGTCTGAGCCTCTGAATTATTTATCTGTTTCATGATCATTTGTCAATGTAATAGGCAAGTAGGTGATCAGCCTCAAGTGCCTGACACACGCCGTCAACGTATTGAGTCTACGGCAAGCCGGTTTCCTCGCGATATTTTTCTTCACCGTTCGAGCGAATACATACATAGAAAGAAAGTCCATTGGTGCATGTGGATTGAACCTACGACCCAGGGGTCGTTTTTTTTTTGCGTTTTTCTCCCAGTCTCCTTCACAAACTACTTTAAGCTCTTCTCGCCATTTGTCTATATTCGCTATAATTGAATTTTAAAATGGAGTTTGCGTTTGTATTGGTGAATTGTAATAATTATTGTTTCGGATTGTTCTGCTCTGACGGCTGCCACAAGGTTTTTTTTTATGGAAACCAAAGGAGTTCACGTTGTTTTATGGAAGATAATGATAAAATCCATTTAAATCCTAGCAGGATGTTTTAAATAAATAAAAAATATTAGTTTATAACAAACGTTTAATATAAAAACTTAATTACACAATAATCAACAATATAAAAACAACAACAAACAGATCGACACACAAAATAAATATCACATTTGTATACAGGCGAGATACCGCTTTATTTACAAATCCGGTAAAAACCGGTTTATCCGGTACTAACCGGTCTGGACCAACCTAATACTGCTTTGGACTCCGTAATAACTACATTTCCTCAAACAATAAAAAAGCTTTGAAAATTCCTGTATTGGATAAATTGAAAGTTTTAGTAGAAGTTCCAACAAAATTCAGAGTCGTTCATTAAGACTTAACGGTTACTTAGTCATCTAGTCTAATCTGACCATTATTTGAATCGGGACATATAAGCTATTTCCTCACAGATATATAATTATTATCTTCTTTTAATTGATGACTCTGATAACAGGTTTCTCACAGAAGAGTTAATGTTTTCCTCCCTTATGATGGTAGATATGTTTGTACACAGGTACGTGGACTGGGTAAGGTTTGGGGATGGGTACCTCAACCTTCTTCTCCACTTCCACGGGGTAGGGTTTCTCCACTTCATAGGGGACTGGTTTCTCCACGGTGTATGGAACTGGCTTTTCCACTATCTGAGGGACAACCTGGAAAATATTTTCACGCTTTATTTAAAGTGACACGAGATTATTAAACAATTATGATCTATTTGAGGGTAGAACTATTGCAGTCAACTAATTACTAGGTAATATGAGAACTGAGACAACTTTGAGCTCTAAGCTAGCTACAATGGTCGGTTGTGCAGGAGTGGACTGTTCTCTTCTCTTCTATCTCTGGTAAGACGCGTGTGGGGAATCCCTAACAGCATGCTGGCGATTATAGCAGGGAAGCTTTTTTTATGTAATAGAAGGCAAACGGGCAGGAGGCTCACCTGATGTTAAGTGATACATGGATACTCACATTGCCAGAAGGCTTGCAAGTGCGTTGGCGGCCTTTCAAGAATTGGTACGTTCTTTTCTTGAAGGACCCTAAATCGAATTGGTTTAGAAATACTACTCTGCCTTGACGTCGGATGACGAAACTTAGTTGCAGATAGACCGAACAACTCCTCTGAACACTCTCCATGGTAAATGTGGTAGAAGATGCCGAGGGACTCCACAAGTCTATGCAGCTAATAGTCATATAATATTTAGGACAAAATTGTAACTAACACAATAATAACCATATGGAATTATTGTCTGCTTGAATAAATAAATAAAATTTAATTTAAGAGACTTGGGGAGGTTATATCGTGATAATAGTGCAAATTGAAATGGAAAACTTAAGTTAATAGTTCTGCGATTTTGATATTGTGCGCAATGCCAACGATGGCGCTGGATCCGACAAAAAATGAACAATGGAGTGATATAATCGGATGTCGTGTTGTGGACAAGTTTCACTTTCAAATAATGAGAAAGATTTTCATTGCCATCACAAAACGTAGCATCAGTAGGTTTGTAAATACGTACTCTTACAACTCCTCAATGCATCTTATATTGCTGACATATATTGTGCTAAATCCTCGTCATAATTTCTTCCCATGCATCAACAACCTTACATTTCCCTCAAGCCAGTCGATCTCCTAACTCTTATCCGAGCAGACGTGCTCTTATTTTGTTCTATTTTTTATAGAAGAAATGTATGTATTTTGATAAGACTTTGATATGCTATTTATTGATATTTTGGCGTGTTACCAGGCTCTAGGCAGACTAGTATTTGATACACAAGATTCTATAATTGAATAATGACTTCTTTTGATGGTGTCTCTCCTCTTGTATGCTAACTAACCTTGTAAACCGGTACATGAATCGGTTGTTCAACAGTCACGTGAACAGGATAGGGCTGCGGTATCGGGATCTTCACATACTGGGGAACTGATATTGCCACTGGATGAGGAATTGGTACCCCTATCTTCTTAACAACAGTTACGTGGTAGGGTTTCGTGTGTTCTGTGTGCGAGTGGCCTTCCGGCTCCCAGCCTTCTGAGGGTCGAGCTGCAGCGACCGACGCCAGTAGGAAAATGGCTGTTATTTTCTGTAATAAATGATTGTCATGATGAGGGATTATTAATAATAGGGATTAACCAATAGGGATTAAGGGAAAGCAACTAGATGATAGATTCGAATTGATTTCTTTTACGATTTTTGATAAATTCATTCTATATAGGGATTCGTTTGGTACAACTGGCTTAAAGGTCCACTTTTTGCATACGAGACGCCTAAAAAGGACACTCATCGCAGCCCATAGACCATTAGTGGGTGCGTTCCGGCCTTTTTGGTGTGGACGGTGCAGGAAGCGGCTTAAAGGGGCTCCATTTCGACAAAAGATTTGACGTAAGCAGACGTTACTCGAAAAGTAAACAGTCTTCACAAGGATGTCATGATAAGCTTCGGACATTCATAAAACACACTTCCCGAACAAATATTTCAAACTTTCCGACAAGAAGCATTAAGATAAATAAGAGGAAATGCCTGAGATTACATCACGAATACTCAGTACGGAAGTGATGATTAAAAGGAATCCTTTCACTCACATTACAGAATTTTAATTTTAGATTAAATTACATAAAATTGCAGAACTCTGGGTACTCTTTTATCACGTTGGCATGTGATCAGCCTCATGCATGCTAAGCGATTCAATTAATATTTTACCTAGAATCGAACCCAGCCTCACGGCAAGACAAGATTTTTATAATAATTATATATACTCGTGAATTTTACGTAAAGCTGTAAATGTATATTACATACAGAAAATTTATCAGTAAAAAGGCAATATCTGTCCTAGTTATGGGACTGTTTTAAGAATCGTGAACATTGGGATCAATCTATATATAAATAAAAATGAATCCCCATTTCCCTTGGTCACGGCCACGGCCACCATACAATTTAAACTTTTTTGATGTAATTTATGGCGTTTGACATAACATTGACAGAATGCGTGCAGCAAATATCGTCAAAGAGAATGTAAGAAAAATGAATACGAGTATCGTTTAAAACAAATGCTTCGATCGGAGTGATTATATTGATAAAATACATTATTTTGTTCCCGTGTCGGAATAATAAACACTTTGTTTCTGAAATATTTGTTTAGTTAATTATACCAATTCGAAATCAATATTCATAGTTAAGAAAGGACAACGTCTGTCGGGTCCGCTAGTTTACTAAGAAAATTAAAACTGTATGGTAGATGGAACTCTATCGAACATTCTTCTAAAATGCATAAAAATCTTTGTTACGGTAATATCATAGAGCACAATTAAAACGCTAATTAAAAATGTAAATTAGTCGTAGAATTTTTATTGGCAACATTATATTTTTATAATTTATTCCACCTCATTAGTCATGAATTCCAAATTAGAATTCATTATTAGGCCGTGTTTTGACTTTTTAATTTTGACCAGTGTCATTTTATGATGTCATTAAACCTTTTTTGTTTCATTACCTCTTTTGTGAAATAGAAAAGGTTTTATATACAATGATACTGTTATTTATTTATTACACAATTTAAAACTACATAATATTAAATAAGACGTTTTTAATGGTTCTTTGACTAAAAGCGTTCTAATTATGTCGTAAGTATGTCGGAATTCGGAAGTGATATAACACAGATAAAAAATTACTCGACTTACGTAAGCGATCATGTTGATGCACTTGGTTGAATTCACAGTAATGACTGATGCTGTTTACTCTCCCCGCGAACATTTATAGTTGGTGAAATGTATTCCTTTCTAGTGATAGGGTACTCTCACTAACGGCTACTGCGGCAACACTAAACGATACTTAAAAAATATAGACATACATTACTTGTTGCGTTTATAAGTGGCATATAACTAGCGTGGTTTGTACGCAGTGTATGATGAATTAATTATTGCGGTTAATGTATTGTATGTATGGTACAGCCACAATAATAGGGACTTAGTTTTTTTTGGTTATGTGTGTTTTTAATAGACTGAACTTTCAAATCTTAGCTCTTTTAGACTTCACGAGATTGTATGTTATATTAACTGAACATGGTGAAGGTAAAATACTCGTTTATTTAATTGACATAATCTTAATATAAGAAAGTGGTTTCTTGAAGTTTAAAGTTATAATTAAGTATCCAAGGGTTCAAAGAAAACTTACTTACCTATATATATATTCCAAGATTAAAAGGTCGTACAAACGGCGGGTGACTGCTTTATTTATATTGGTACATATAATAAGTAATTTAAAAAAAATTCACCGACTTCAAATACCTGTCAATAATATTTAGAATACATATAGATTTATTCTATGTAAAATACAAATTTTATGCAACTCCATGTAGGTCATACTGATGACCTACTTTTTTGTAGTCGGTTAAATCACTCTGTAGACATTATTATATTGAAAACAAATTCTTGACGAAAACTTTGACTAAGTTAATTATTTTATATCAATGTCTTTTTTCATTAATTAATTAAAAAATTTACTTAAATAATACAAATCTAATAACAAATTTACAAATTTAGGTTTACAAATTTCTTTTTAAAGTATTAAGTAGTAATGCAAAAGGCATCTATTACGCGGATGCGGAACTTATACGTTAAACCGGAAGTGATTGATCCAGCTCTATGACTAGTTGGTGGTGCGTCCCACCTTCCCTCGTATTTTTAGTGGTGCATCAAAGCTACTTTCTCGTCGGACGAAAAAGAAACTTAATAATTATTACAAAATTACTGACACAATTAATAATAATGTATTTTATTTATTGCTATAAACGGTTACAGAACAAACACGTATCCCAGACTCCTGATGTATTTCCCAGTTTGTGTAGCATTATCGATAGTTAATTAAAATTATTTCTTGGAGCTAGAAGACCCGCAAGACCACAGAACAGATTCGCTCATAGCCTCAGATTTCAAATACCCGCAGAGGAAAAAATCATAACAACTATTTTAAAAAAAATGAACCCAATTAAATCAATTTATGATACATTTTATATAAAAAAAATATGTTTATTATGGAATATAAGATACAGGTATCACTTATTCCACGTCATTAAATTATTAATCCCTACTCATCTGCAAAGAAGACAGAGGGTACTCTTTTAAAATAGCAAATCATCATACAAAATGACTTTGGCAAACAACACTTATTTTCAAACAAATATCGCAAATTAATTAGAAGTAGCCTGTCTAGCACTAGTCCCATTCTCTTTTATCAACTAGATAATATATCTAGATAATATATCTAGATAGTTAACTTTATAGTAAGCCTTTTTACACAGCTATTCTTCAATAAATTTATTAAAAGGCAGAGATATGTAATCTAGTAGATGTTCCACATAGTCAAAGGTAAATTCTGGAAGCCAGTCCGTCATTACATTTATGCTGAAATTGCTAAGCGTTTTGCGCAGTTGAAATTTTTATATACAAAAATTGGCGCTAGAAAGGTGTAATATCGTTGTTTTTGATTTATAATTAATTTAGTATAATCTAGAGCAGTGTTGGCCTAGTAGCTTCAGCGTGCGACTCGCTGAGGTCGTAGGTTCGATCCCCGGCTGTGCACCAATGGACTTTCTTTCTATGTACGTATTTAACATTAGTTCGAACGTTGAAGGAAAACATCGTTAGGAAATCAGCTTGCCTTAGACACAAACAGTCGACGGCGTGTGTCAGGCACAGGAGACTGATCACCTATTTGCCTATAAGATTGACAAATGATCATGAAACAGATACATAAATCTGAGGCCCAGACCTAAAATATAACCTTTATAAGGAAGCGATACAAACAGCCAGTCTCATTTCTCATACAATCTAAGAATTCTGTAACAGACATACATAGTTTATTGGGTCTATGCAAGTTTCCTCACGATGTCCATGGGTCCCCGATGCCGTCGGGTTGTCTACCTACAATATTGCAAGGGTCCGATAGCTGTCCATGCGTGGTACTCGTGGACGGGTGCTACATGTGGTCACTGGTCGGACTTTAATTCAGCACTTTACAACAGTAAAGGTTCTATTACATCGTGCCTTGATAGAGGTGAAACGTTTTCTTATTTATTCGTTATTTTTTATTTTATAACAATAAATTAACCATGTCTACATGAGGCATATGGCAGAGAGTGGCACAGTGCAGACAGGAATGGGGGGATTTAGAGGAAGCCTTTGCCAAAGAAGGGCGCACAGACCTAATAAATATTAATGTGTTTAAATGTAAAAGCATCTGAAATAAAAGGCTTTATTATTATTATTACGTGTGATGAGGAGCATGATGTAATGGTTGCAGGTGCGTACAAACATTTTATAAAAAAACTTGGTGATTTAAAATGGTGACAAACTGTCACTGAACTGAACTTTCATAAGTGTACCTACAATGTGAATAAATGATATTTTGATTTTGGTATAAATAAGTATTGTTTTGTAAGTAAGAAAATACACAAAAACACCGTTAATGTTTTGGAACCTTTTTTTATCGGATTATTTGTGTTCGACAAATTGTTAGATATGACAGCAAAAAAGTGACCCGTAATACAAAAGGGAGTAGCACAGACTACAAAATTAGTATATAGATAATAATTTTACGTATTTTTGAATTCCTTACAATTCAAACCGAGGACGTCAGGTGGTTGCTTAATATACTAAGCTAAGCGATTGTGTTTAATAATTTTAAGTAAATTTTTACTTAATTATAGTCTAGTTCTAAAATTCCAGTGAGCAAAATAAACAGAAACTAAAAAAATCTATAAATGTAATAATCTATATTTGCAATGTGATAAGGACAACACATTTAATTGTTATTTGAGGCTTTTATAAGAAAGTATAAAATAAAGGCTTAGTAATGGAATAATTTAGAATAGTATCGTAGAGTATACGAACTCTATATTTAAATTAAAATTAATCACAAAATATGTTGCTCAGCGCAAAACTAGAAGACGGCTGAACCAAGACGAGTAATTTTTTTTAATTTATTCCTTGAAGTCTGAGTTTTTATGGAGAAAAAAAACTAGTAATAATCTGTAGTTAAGTTATCGGGGGCATCTAGTTTAAAAAATGCCAATTGGCAACGAATTTTGCGTTGATTTAATGTCAGGCGCAAAGTTTAAAGCAAGCTGGGCTTTTTGCGTTGAAAGCGATTTTCCAGATAGTGAAGTTTTTGACACGAAATATTTTCTTGTTTCGTTTGTGTTGTTGCATGAGTATTTAGTGCTAACATCTAGATAAAAATTAAATCTTAGGTAGGAAAAATACATGAAAAATAAACTTAAATTTAAAGGCGTTTACGTTAATCAATAGATTTGATAGATATACGGAGTAAACTAATTAACGAAGTTCGATTTTTATAATTATGTATTTCTTCTGAATTTTTCTAAAAACTGTTTTTGGACAAGTTACATTAAAATTATAATTAGAATAGGATAGTTTTTGAAAGTTCAAAGTCATGCCCGACTACAAAGAAATTGCGTTAATTACAATATATCTCATAACTACAGTTAATTTTGAATAGTACTATTCAAAATCCTCTATATATATATATTACTATAAATAGTATAACAGTAGTATTATACCGATAGGTATAATTAAAATAGTACTATTCTGATAAGAAGAAGCTATTCCTGCCTATTTTAATCTTAATCGTCTCTGTAATTTTAAAAATTACTTACGAGTTACCGATCTTTTATTTAATAAAAGTTGGGACTATTTAATAAAAATAAACTTTGAAGTAATATACACGAATTATATCTGTACGTTTCAGAATTGTAACTTAATGTTTATCAATATAGGTTTCAACTTATTTATCAACTTTTTTATCAATACGGATAACAGAAATCCAAAGGGCAGTTTAAATGCAAATTACCGCCATCTGCTACCGTGGGCCGACATTTTGTTTTTTTATTAATAGCCAGTCACAATGGTCACAGACAATGGTTTGTTTTTGTTTTAATTAATTAATTCTCTTTGGTGTTAATTGTTTGACAGTATAATTTGTGGATGTCTAGTGTGAATAAATGAGACGTGTTAAAATTTGTTCTACATGCATTTCATTGAATACGTGACGAATTAATTTTTTTTTTATTCTTTCGACTAAATACATATTATACTTAGTATGGGCCGAGTAGTTCTGAAGCCTTTGGTCTCGTATATTCAAACCTATAGATTGTTTCAATGACAATCCATGTCAAATTATATATATGTTAAAATGTATGTAATCTTCAAAATGCGGTTATAACATATGACCTTTAGGCAAAACGTCCTTTTCCCACCAAAATATAAATTATTTTACATAGGCTATAGTCACACACAGACGGAGAAGTGGCCACAACACAAACTTTACCAAGGCCTTGAGTTAAATGTAGATAAGCTTACATCTATACATATATATATATAAATTTTATCTTGGTTTGTGTACGCTTAAAAAACTCAAATAGTTCTGCACCGATCGAGCTGAAATTTTAGCATGATATATAATCCGTATTAAGGATTGTTTTTATCTATTTTTTATAATCTTTTTTTTTTCATTTTCTTTTTCCACAAGTATTTCAAAATTAAACTTATATGAAATGTTTTCTTTGTTTTATTTCTCATTTCTCAACCATTCAATCACAATGTGCCACAGCGAAGCATGGCAGAGAACAGCTAGTTTCTTTGTATAATTAGGTTTTAAGGCTATGATATTTTAATAAAAGATTTTACCTCGTCAAACCAAAATCATTGTTTCTACTTAGTTTGTGTCATGACATAAGTTTTCAAATACGAGTTTATTTATTTATTTCGTAATCCTACAGCTAACAAAAATTATATATAAAAACAAACAATTTCACTAAAAATTTAGCCAAAGGTGGAATACATGTGCATGTGCACTTTTTATTATTATTCATTTTTTTTTCATGTATCCTTTATTAGTTTGTTTTTGTTCCTGTTTAGTTTCTTTTTCTTTACAACTATATGTAATACATGTATTCTTGCACTTCTTGCCTACCTTATGTAATTAAATACATTTTTTTTCTTTTCTCACAGTGGTTGCCTGGAAGAGATCGCTCGAAAGCGATAAGGCCGCCAGTTGCCTTTCCTTTTCATGTAATTGATGTTTAATTTTTATATTATAAAGCAACAAAGTGTGAATAAATAAATAAAAAGATACAAACATTTACAAAAGGGAATAAACAAGAAAAATTACTCAATACATTTAACTAAGTGGTACCTAATTTCGCTGTGTTGTGAGATGGTGTACCTATGTGCGTGAGTTAATACAGAAGTCTTATTTATTTTGTGTTTCCTCAAACCATTGTTACGTAAAAAACATTCAATTAAACGTAAATAAATTTTATTAAATTTTTGTACCTATAAACAGAGTATGTGATAAAACTAATAATTCGTGTTATGTTAAAAAAAAAGAAAAAAGTTATATAAACGCAGAATATAAATTCCATAGAATATAACGTAACTCTAGCCCTTTTGAAGTGAAACTTCTTTATCGAGGTTGGAAAAAAATTTAGTGTAACATTTTTTCGTTACGCGTCACATTTTTCGGTCACGCGCCATGTTGCTTTTTGAAGTCAAACTTCGTTATCGGCGTTGGAATGAAACTTCTTTAACGTATGGGAGAAATTTTGTAGCAAATCGTCACGTTTTTCAATGATAGTAATAATTCTATTACAATTAATGAAATTCTATAATAATCTTCGTAGTAATAAGGTAAAATGAAATATTTGTATTCATGTCTATGATAATAAAAGCCTTTTGTTAAACTTTATCTAATTTAACGAATTTCTGTAAAGTTGCATATAGTAGATCATTTTTCGAAAAATAAGATCATAAATAAGTTTCACTTCTTACGTGTGTACACCTAGTACACGCACAATTTATTTTTTTCTTCTGTTATTTATTTAACAATAAAGAGACATGTCACAGATCACAAATACAAGACCTATAAAATATGTGACTTAAAATCCTTTGATCCCCCAAGTGTAGTAGCGGGCATCCAGCGTAGAAAACCAGCATGATCGTCTACGTCATTCCAGCTTTCTTCACCTCTGACGTAATATCATCAACCTCAGGCGTTGACAAAATAACGTAGACGTAATCATATTTAAAAATAAATAAGCGGGCGACGGGCGTCTTGGACAGTGACAGTTAACAAAGCATTTATTAAAAATGACACGTATTGTAACTCCTTTTTGTAGTTTATGAAAATAAAAATTACGTAAAAGTTACGTACCTACGTAAGTCACAATGTGTTTTAGACATTTTATTACTTCGTTAATTGAATGGTCGCAAAACGGACCACCCAACTTTCAAGTGTTGTCACAACAGGAGGCAAAAGTGATTTATGTCGACGCTGGTGGCACACAAGCTTGCGTCAGCGAAAGTGTGTTTTCGGTAGTGAATAGTACGTCATAATTGTGTTAGTTTAAGTTCAATTGAAAATCATTTATTCATTTAGGTAACACAATGTACTAAATAAAACTTGAGCAGTGTGGGCCTAGTGGCTTCAGCGTGCGACTGTCATCCTTGAGGTCGTAGGTTCGATCCCTGGCTATGCACCAATGGACTGTCTATGTGCATTTAACATTCGCTCGAACGGTGAAGGAAAATATGAGGAAACCGGCTTGCCTTAGACCCAAAAAGTCAACGGCGTCAGGCACTGAAGGCTGATCACCTACTTTGCCTATTAGATAACCATGAAACAGATACAGAAATCTGAGGCCCAGACCTAAAAATAATGTAGCGCCATTGATTTATTCTTAACACAATGTACACATATGAACGTCAATGTGATTCGGGTATCTATATTATTTTTACGCTTTTCGGCAAAGACCACAAATCTCTTGGCTACAGTCCTGACATACCTGTCTCATCATTCATCATCTCTCGCTCGTCTGTTATGGGTACTTTTAACTAGTACCTTCTCTAGTACGTCCTGGGTTTGGTACAAAGCCTATCCAACCCGACTTCATCCACGGTTGCTTTGTGTACTGGTCAACTGCTTCTCATTCCGCTCATGGCCGTACCACCTAAGCATACCCTGTCGTATCCTTGTCCTTTTAACCCACACTGCTCATGTATCACTCTTACTTATCCTATGTGTGTTATACCACACATACTTCTTAACGCTCTCATTACGAGGGCATTTATTCTCTCATTCTTTCTCTGCTATTATCAATACCGCCAGTTGCGCCTCGTTTAAGAACTCTTGGCTACACATATCACCCGCTCCATTATCCCCAGCATCTATATTACCAGGTCTAAACCAAGGTATTTATTAAATAAGGGGCCGTTTAAGAGTCAAAACCTGGAACAAACGGACACTTTTATTTAATTTTATTTATTAATATTTAATTTCGGCCTTTTTTTTGTTTTAAAAGTGTGTCCATATCTCGAATACAAATACAAAGGCGGTATCACTCCATCAGTTGAGCCTCCTGCCCGTTTGCCAGGGCATTTCTATTAAAAAAATAGGTCTGATCGAATGACGACATATTAGCTTATTTATATACGAAGACCAATCTAGGTAATTTAAATTCAACGAAAACTCTTGCCCAGTAGAATATTTTTTAATTTCGTATTTATATTGTAGACATTTCACTACAGCAAAAGCATACTTCATACCTAAAGACACCTAGAATAAAATCTATACACATAGATACCTAAATAAAAACACAGCTAAAATAATATTACTTTGTTGTTTTAATAATGTCTCAATATAACGTTAAAGTCTAGCATTATTTTGAAGATAAATCGCCTTTTCTGTTCTATTTCCAAATTTTGAAATTATTTAAATATCAATTTCTAATCTGTTTACAAGTTAGTTTTTTGAAAGTATGTCTCGAAAGCATACTTAAATGACACATGAATATACCCACGTAAGAAGTATATAAAAACACAATACTGCATTACTTTTCAATAACATTTATAATAATTAAAAATAATTACGCCGTTAGTCACAGCTTAATGTAAGTAGGCATCTCATTCATTATTAAAATAAAATGAATAATTTATCGCGAAGGCAAAAAATATTCGCACCACATCGCGAACTGCATTTGCATTTCCTATCAAACCTTTTTTCTACCATCTACTTTTCGCCCCGCTCATTTGACATTACCATTCCGTTTTCCCGCGTCACGCATTGGGAGGCACCTTCCCGCCAAAAGCTCGCCAATCAACTCGACCGCCATGTTGTTATCGGGGCGGCTACGAACTCCTTGAAGCCACATCTCCCTCCCACTTATGTAAACAAACTTACCTCTGTCCCGCTCGCACACGACTCTCTCTCATTGGCAGGAGTGCAATTAGCGCGGGAATTCGAATTCTATTTTTGAAGTAAATGTTTTTTCAGGGATTGTTTATGGTTAGGCGGTCGGCTATGACGCCCTATCGAGCGACACCTGTCTCGATTGTGATCTCTTTAGAGTTAATCCTTTTTGAATCAGTCGTGTAATGGTGGTTCAGATATAATGTAAATCTGCTAGGATTTATGAAGTCGTATTAGCGCGTTGATCTTTGATAGATTTATGATGTTTCGGGGATTAATTCGGGATGTTATGTAATGATTGTAGGCGGGACCTGTCGTTTAGATGATAGGCGCCTTGCTGATCACTTGATGGACTGTTGAGTGGTTTACGATGTGAAATGAATATATAATTATGTTCGAATTAATTTTACGCTTGCCATTTCTAGTTTGTATTAGGATTCGAAATGTTGCAAATTCGTCTAAAATAAATAATTACATAGCCAAATATAATAATTTTTAGTAACCACTTGTCAGATGTGACAAGTAAATATGCATTGAACAATGAATTTTCGTAAATTTTCTTAGACTGTATCTTATTAAATTACCATCTGGAAGATACAAGTTGTTTAAATTGCGCAAAACTTAATAAATTATCTTGTTCGTAAATATTGTACGCAATATTTTTTGTTGAACAGGTATTAGTGTTTCCGGTTTGAAGGAAAAGGCTAGCTCTTAGGTTAAAACACTAAAGATAGCTATGATATCTTTTGAAGAGTTGCTATGGGGTGTTTTGTGTATGTGAATTTGGTTATGCTTCCTAAAAAAATTGGCTTAGCCTTACAGTAGGTTATTTCATAATCTATCCACACCTCTAGTATCAATGTATTTAACGCGTTATAACTTATAAGTACATTATCAATAACAAAACAGGAACAGCACGCATAGACATTAGATGTCTATAGTCTAGAGTTTTAGGCAACTATTAAAAATAATATGTACATATATTTTTTTAAAGATGTACATTTTCGGCAGTAATGGAGATAATGGAGCAGAGTTAGCCTAGCGGCTTAAGCGTGCGACTCTCATTCCTGAGGTCGTAGGTTCGATCCCCGGCTGTGCACCAATGGACTCGAACGGTGAAGGAAAACATCGTGAGGAAACCGACATGTCTTAGACACAAAATGTCGATGGCGTGTGTCAGACACAGGAGGCTGATCACCTACTTGCCTATTAGATTGAAAAATGATCATGAAACAAATTAATAAATTTGAGGCCCAGACTTAAAGAGATTGTAGCACCACTGATTTATTTATTTTACATTTTAGGCGCAAATTATCTCTTGTAAACTGAAGTCTACAAGTGACAATCGACTATATAGTCTGTGACTGTCAATGTCACTACTATATAAAACATTTATGACAGAAACTAGAGATAAGTGGCATATAGGTAGATTATAAGTAGTCTTTGTCTTTCAACCACATTTCTACTAGCATAGCGTAACTTTAGGTATAGCAAAAAATGTTTGCCTAAAGCAGGTGCAGGTTCGCATACTTTACGTTAGCTCATACAATTTACATTATTATAAACAAAGTTTAGTAATTTGTATAGAATTCTGTAAACGTACTAACGATTTGTTTGAAATAATCAAGTAACTAAAGCCAACACCTCGAGACTTGGTGAAAACAGACGATACTACTTTCGTGTGAGAGAATAGACAAGTCAAATTTTTTGGCAAACGGGCTGGAGACTCATCTGATGTTAAGATACTACCGCCCATGAGCTGACATTGCCAGAAGTGCTCTTTTCTTGAAGGGCACTAAAAGTAAGCGTAAGATAACTTATACGAGTAAGTTATAAATTTCGAAACTCAAAATAACTTTAATCATATAGGTAACCAAGTACACTTATGAACGTCAACAGAAAAGATGTTAAATTGATTCTAAATTTACATTTACTACCAGTCAAGGGCGTAAAGCGGCAAGAAGAACTGGCAAGCAACTCTCCGCCACTCTTTTAAATCGCCAAGTTTTGAGTCATACAAATTGTTTGAACTGGAGCGAATCAATCCCAAGGATTAGGATCATTTAAATAATCGACAAATTTATAAAAAATTTTATTGATTAATTTACGTTCAAGAAATTATCATTCAGCTTTTTATTTCTGTCGCGTCGTACGAACGGCGTAAGCATTAGCCAGTTTATTAAATGTTGTACCAAATGCTACAGCTAAATATAATTCGGCAGCTAGTTAATCGGCGCTGTTTAGTAAAGAGACTAGGCTGTTGATTGAACGACTAATTAAGCTAGTTGCGACATATCTAAATCCAATCAAATAATTCAGTGGTCACCGAGTAATGGCGTAGTTTTGTTTAACTGTAATCAATGACGCTTATAGGCAGTAGACTGCTTAGGAGAAAGTACTACTATCGTAGCTCAGTAGAAGTTTCTCTCGACTTCAGTAGTCAGTGTGTGTCATATACGTCCTGACTCAAGTCCACCCATTCGCTAATGATCATTCATCATTCTCGACCTGTTCTTTGATGAAACGGAATATTATTTCTGTGCAATAGTTTAGTTACAAAATGTAAGTGTTACGTAGATATTATTACGTCAAGTACAGTTAACACGTCGAAAGGAAGTGACATGCCCACGATACAGGGAATCCTTGTTTTTTTAACAATAATAAAGTATTTCTTTTATTTTGATTAACTAATTCACATTGGTTTATTTATTATTTAAAGATGGATAACTAAAATTAAGTTAATTTTATTGGTTTGATAAAAAATTACCCTCATGCGCCTAAAGTTGTTTCACTTCAAAAAAAAATGGATACATATATAGCCTATAGCCTTATAGCCTTAAAGTCTAGCTAAATTTAACGTTCCATAACTCAACCGTATGCGTTGTTCCACAAACGTTTTTAAGGCAATGCCGCTCACCACCACTATGTGGAACCAGCTGCCCACTGAAGTATTTCTGAACCAATTCGATTTGTGGTCCAAGAAACGCGTACCAATTCTTAAAAGGCCGGCCGAAGTTGCGAGCCTTCTGGCAATGTGAGCCTGCCTATTTGCCGCCTATTAGATTAAAAAAAAACAAATTTTCATACACAAATATCAGGTCTGAAATGAAATAAATGAAATAGTTTATTCTTGCAAGTAGGACTATATAAATCACTTTTACAATGTCATCCTAAACTAGATGAAGTCGACATTTCCTAACTGACTGGCCTGAGAAGAAATGTCGAAACAAACTCGGGGGTCTTAGTCTCTTTTATAGTCCAGATAATACAATAATAAATTGGTGTAAACAAATGCAGAGTATTTACTGGACTGGTCTTTGGAAGAAAGAACCAGATCGATCTGAGCAAGCCTGTGCCAGCAGACGGCAAGCATGCCCCGAATAGCTCATGCAGCTCAACCATTTTTGAGCTGCACAACCCGGTACACAGCAATACCGCAGTGGCACCATAAAAATATGTGGGGCAACAACTCACTCAGATCGCCAGCCCAAAATAACTATATACTATGTCTCTTCTTTCCGTTTTACATTTAACAAACATCACCTTTGTCGCCCACTGATATCGTTTCTGAAATTGGTGCCCGTTAGGGGCTGGGCATAAGTAGACCCAGACCTGCCCTGCGCCGACTTGTTTGCTTCAAGTAGACGAAATATTTAAGCTTCCAAGGCATTTTTTTTTTAATAAATAGCGGGTACGGGTGGTCCTTCAAGTGTGTTTGGTGTCTTTGAGTTTCTCTTGAGTTGATTTATTATGTGCTAAAACATTTATTTATATTTTGACGGGTGTATATTTTGATATATTCAATTTAATCCCCGATTTAAAGTTATCAGCTTTTAATTTAATTTATTAAATATTTTAAAGAACAGGGGGCAAACGGGCGGCTCATCTGATGTTTAGTGAAACATGGACACTCTGTATTCAGATTTCGCGAGTGTGCTCCCGGCATATTTTCTTGAAGCAGGCTTAGTCTTAAAGTTGTATTTGGTCAGTCAAATATTCTTATAGGTTTAGAATCTTATAGGATACTAGCTGACCTGGCAAACGTCGTTTTGCCATGTATATCATTTATAATAAAAAATAGGGGTTGATCGTAGACGGGTGAAAATTAGGGGTTATATGTATTTTTTAATTCTGTATCATAAAAAAAAAATAATAATAAAATTTATCTAAAAATTAAAAAAAATTTAGGGGTGGACTACCCTTAACATTTAGGGGGATGAATAATAGATGTTGTCCGATTCTCAGACATACCCAATATGCACACAAAATTTCATGAGAATCGGTCAAGCTGTTTCGGAGGAGTTTAACTACAAACACCGTGACACGAGAATTTTATATATTAGATTTACCTACGCTGACATTTTTGTTTAATCAAACATGAACACAACACTTGTTTAGTTCATAAAAGTTAAATTAAATTGAACCGTTTTAACCATCAACAAGTTAACAAACTCATCTCTCTCTCTTTAACTGTGTTTTAGAACTCCACAAACGCACAAATTCCTTCTTTATACCTACGCGCTAACTCCTGCGCATGATAAAGCAAATATCGATATCAAACAAGGCTAGTTGCTACAGAAAATTTCACAAATCAAATTTTGTATAAATAACAAATAGTTTATTAGCTAAGACATTCATATTGATTAATTATATAATACCGCACAATCAGCCATATAAAAATAGGCATGTAAATCTCATATTTACTATAATAGTGTCATAATAATAAGAACAGTTTAGTTATTTATAATTGTTGTCAAAACTTTTGTCTAAGTTCTCTTTAGATTCGAGTTTAGAATCAAAACATATTTAATTTAAAATTTAATTATCACTGTTTACATATGTTTGAATTGCTTTGATTTGTTTCATAAATAATAATAGCCTCTTAATTCAGATACTTTTACATTTAAATACGTTTCAATTTCAATCTTCTTTTAGATATCTGTGTGTCCTTTGGCAAAGGGCTCCTCCAATTCCCGCCATTCCTCTCTGCACTGTGCCACTCTCTGCCATGTACCTGCTGTTTCTTTAATTTGGCCTCTCCACCTTCTAAGTTGGCTTCCTCTTTTTCGCTTGCTGTACCTTGGGCACCAGTTTAATACGTTTTTGCTCCACTTTTCTGTACCTCTTGCCATGTGCCCCATTTCCACTTTAGTTTATTTATTTTTTTGTACCATCTGTTACCTTATTGGTTTTTCTTACAGCTGCTATTTATTTGGTCTATTCTTTTCTTCCCTATCAAACATCGTTCCATCGAACCACACCTGTAGCTTTGTATGCTGCGCCCAAGTTTGAAATCCATATGTAAGTACAGGTAGTATACACGTATTGAAGAGCTTTTTTTAATTATCATGTTCGTTTTCTTATTATTCAAGACTCCTTTAAGAGAAATTGTTCCATTAGTTTTGCCTAAATGTGTTTTTGCACTTTATACATTTTTTCTTCTAACAGTGGTGGCCTGGAATAGATCGCTTGAAAGCAATAAGGCCGCCAGTAGCCCTCATTTTTATTTATTTTACTGTATTTCTGAATTACTGATTAAATAAATTAAATATATAATATATCAAAGTTATACGGGTCTCTTTTCGCACTTGACAACTCAAGGCATATTTACTCATATGACAACTTTGACGTTTGGAGTGGCGTGATACGGAGTACATTAGCTTAGATAAATGAATCAGATACAATACTGTGGGTGTGTTAAAAATAATGGAGATTGGTTACTGATTAAACCTTGAGACAGTTTTAGTAAAAATCTAAATTTAAATTGATTCATTGCAGTGTATCTTAACGAAGTGGCTTGTTTATTCCTACTGTAAGGAATGGGAATAGTTCGTAATAAATTTTAAATAGGCAACAAAATACTACTACTACACTTCGGGCATTGATGACCTAATGTTACTTGAATGCTCATGTTAAGTGATGGACACTGTCAATGCCAGAGCTGGCGAGGACTTTTAAGAATTGGTACGTTCTTCTCTTGAAGGAACCTAAGTCGAGTTGGAAATACTTCAGCACAGTGGTTCCACATGTGGCGGCAACTGCCTTAAACGCTCAGTAGTGGAACGACGGACGTCGAATGGTAGGGGTGGAATTTCGCATTCTGGCGTCTCCCTGATTATGAAAAAAACGTTTGTTATTGTTCTTCTATTAGCTACATGGAACAGCGTTGCTTTAAAATGGCCTACAGTATGTTGAATCAAAAATACTTATACCATTTAAGGTAAGGACAACGAAAACGACTTTTGTATGTCAAAACACGTTTTTGACGTACGAAAGACATACTCTCAACTCTGAATCTTACTCTTAGATGCCTTAAAGGCAGTTAAAACATTTTCTTGAGATAAATACATACGCAGTGTTGTTTTAAGTGCCTATATTCATTTAAAATAAAATAAAAGTGATTAAGAAGTTATTATTGCATTGTTTAACAACTTTTTGTAGAAATAAAAAATAAATCAGTGGCGCTACAACCTTTTTAGGTCAATTTCTCAGATTTCTGTATCTGTTTCATGATCATTTGTTAATCTAATAGGCAAGTAGGTGATCAGCCTTCTGTGCCTGACGCACGCCGTCGACTGCTTGGATCTAAGGCAAGCCGGTTTCCTTACGATGTTTTCCTTCACCGTTCGAGCGAATGTTAAATGCACATAGAAAGTCCATTGGTGCACAACCGGGGATCGAACCTACGACCTACGATGAGAGTCGCACGCTGAAGCCACTAGGCCAAATACATTTCTTTATTTTATAACGAATAAGTGTTTTATAAATTACAATTCCTAATTTTAATGCGCTACTAAATGTTATAGCGCTAACACCCACTCAGTTGAAATTAAGCCAAATTATCAACATAACTGTATCGTTCGTGTGATTAATACCATTAATTCAATAATGAAACGCAAACGCCGACGTCACTTTGACAGATCGCCGCGCGAAAACTTTGATAGCCCTGAGCATTATTTTCACAGGTAATTCCGTATCTCCAATCATACTAAATCATAGCTTTTATTTCTTATTACGCCCGCTTTGCGAAACTACGCATTACACGCAGCGTTTTCGCGCGCTAATTTCAGTACAGCGCGGCGCACGCCTTTGACATTTGATTGACAGGTGAAAGGGCGCGAATTAGTGGGAGCGCGGGACCGATTGGCTGGAAACTTGGAAGACGTAAGAATTAGCTCAACTGAAAATTAACATAAAATCGTGCGAAAACAACATGCTGTGATCGAGTTAATTGCGGCCATGTTGATCGTTGCTTTTGGGGTGATTCTGTTGAATTAAGTCAGGTAGTCCATTAGTGTGACATATGGAGTTGAGTGGGCATAGATAAGATAGACCCATATGTCATAATGCGCTACCGTTTGGCATCTGTGGACAAACAGAGGATGCTTGGATTAGGAAGCAAATAACGCGAGTGTGATGTTAAAACTAGCGATAAAGATGTATGCTTGAGATAATGGAGGTTTTAGATATACAGCTTAGTCATGTCGGAGTGTAGAGAGGCTTGTTTAGGCATATATTTACGTTTATGCTGAGATAACGCGATCATTACAAAAAGAATTATTGCGTATTGTTAGCGTATCGCACTGTATTTTTACGTCTTCATCCCAATATGAAGATTATATTTTATACGATTTAATCTGATACCCATATTGATAGTTGGATGTCTATTCGTGTAATTTTTAAATTTCGAACTCTGACCCTCGACGCCATGTTTAATCGCGTGACGTCATCGATCATCAATCACGCGGGAGTTCGTACTCCCATCAGAAATCAATATTAGTTAATCATTTGAAGGAACAAAGCATTTTTATGATAAAACTATTAATTGTTATTATTTTTATATAACTGTGTCTGCGTATCTTAAGAGCAATTCTGAAAATATTTTATATTGTCATTTTCCAAGCGCAATTTGATATTGTGACATTTTTTTTCAATTATAAAATAAAGGATTTTATTCACAATTTTTACCTATGACCATTATATCAGTGACAGGTGGTTCTGGCTTAAGAAATAAAAGGTACACCATCAGAAAATGTGGTTGTTATAGATCATTGTAACAACAGACGAAGGAGTGTCTTTTTTTTTATAGAACGGGGGGCCAACGGGCAGGAGGCTCACCTGATGTTAAGTGATACCGCCGCCCATGAACACTCTCAATGCCAGAGGGGTGTCTATATAGAACAGATATTTAATAAAAAATAATTAGTTTTCCAAAATAACAGCCTAAAATTTTTAGAACGAATTCCCAGAGTCGGTCAGTAATTTCTTGTGTTGGAGAAAATGTCTAATAAGATTTATTTTCTAAATAAGTTTTGAGTAAAAAATCCAGTACCAGCACCTTTCACTTGACCGTATTCGGAAAGCTGCTTGATCCCTTGGCGTTGCGTAGAGATGTAGGGTCTCTCTGTATCTTCTACCGCATTTACCATGGAGAGTGTTCAGAGGAGTTGTTCGGACTAATACCTGCAGCTGAGTTTGTGAGTCAATTGAGTGAGGTCAAGGCAGGATACGTAATACCACCCGTATCACCTCCACGTCCGTCGTTCCACTACTGGGCGTTTTTAAAGCAATTTTAAAAAGGAAAACGAAGACCAGAGAACTCCATAGAGACCTTTCGACGAGTCCTTTTAACAACCTTGCAGTGCTAATTATCATACCCATATGCAGTCCGCGAATATAGTATTTACATACTATATTCGCGGACGTGCGTTTTTTTTGTCAAATGTATTATAATTTTTCAAACGTTTATATAGAGCTTATGTTTTAAACTAATTGTATGCTCAAAAGCGATGTTAATGATAAAAGAAATCCATTCAAATATATAAAAAACTCGCATCTCACACAATCTTTCTAAAACTCAAAAGCATTTCTGTCACCTATTCATAAAATGCAAATGGCGGTCTATTAATAGAAACACCTGCGAAATGAGCATTATAAATCTCACAAGGTGTTGCGACAATTTGTAACGGGACTAAAGTATTTTTATTATATTATGCCTAATCCCAGGTATTTACTCCCAATGGGGCATGGGGAAAAGATATTTCTGCGTCTGTTTGATTATAAGTATATTAGTCCGGGCACCAGATTGCATGTTTATTTGTTCACAGGTTGTTCCTAAATTGTTGTTGGATTCCATTAGTGAACGGTCTGAATGCAGGACCTCAGGGTTGAGGGCCGCGCTCTTAAACCACGCTAACACAGCAACTGTCACCCATATAAAAGCTGTGTTTATCAAGTGCCAAATATTTTATACAAAGTCAAGCATTTTTGTCGTTCTGTTAATAAAAACGACAAGTTTACCAAGTAACTCATTTTCAAATCCCGCTTTTCAAATACAGACATTTTGTTCAGACATTCAACAAAGCAACCAATTTCAGCTGAAAAACAACAACAAAACACAACAATATACGCTAATTAACTTCGCCCGTGCCTGCCTTAACTGCGGCCATCTTGTGTAAAATATTGCGTTGTAAATTAATAACGAAAAATTACACTTTCAAATGTCGAACACGTAAGTGTCAAGTTTTTTTGTAGTTTACGTAAATTGCTTTGAAATAGATGTAAAGAGGTGGAAATATATAGATAGAGATATTCCTCTCTGATTCTGACACTGATTGTTAACTTTTTTCTATTTTTATATATATATATATATTTGTTATAAATTATTTATTGTTCGTTTTTAAAAGTTGTATTAGCAATACTTTTTGCCACTATGTCCAAGAGGGACTGGTGACTTGTAATATGGTGGTGGTTTTCCCAACCTTTTTCAAGCACCAGTCTCTCACAATAATAGATAGCATTAAGTTTATTGTCAAAAAAGAAAGATGGTAAAATACCTGTATCATAAACTCGTACAATGCAATATTAGATTAGATCAAATTAATTATAAATGTTTACTAACCGCACTTTGTTCCTAACACTAAGGGTGAGATCTATAGTGCGCACTTAGACTTTGCTCTGACTTAACTATCGAGCTAAGACACAGTCGGTATTTATAGAGCAAACTACGAATCTCTCCCTAGTGTTGGCTTAGCTTAATCTCAAGTCCACGAAATCGACGACTTACCAAAAACTTTGACTATAAGCCTAACAAAAATAATGGCCCAAAATTTGCTTTACCATCATATCTTTTACTGGACTTTTTATTTTTGTCGGTTTTTAATGAACGGTGTTGCCATTTTGTATCGGAGTTCCATAGACTTTGGGAAAAATAGAATTTGAATTCAAAGAAATTATAAATGATCTTGATAAATACCTATGAAATGCATGAAATAAAATAATTACACATTATTATGGTATTTATTGTTGTTTATTTATATTATTTATGTAATTGTTCAAACCCCATTTTTGAGAAATCTTAAAAATAACTGGTGTGATTTTGTATGTCACCTGGCAGCCCTGGCAATTGGCATATTATAGTGACAACGAAATTCAAACTATAACCTAACCAAAACATTGCGATCCGTTCTACGTAATAAAATTATTGTCATCTTTAAATAATTAATACATTTTCTAAAGGTTACTCGTGAATTTCTAGTTATTGCAATAATAAAATAAATGAATACATAAATAACAATAAATTGAAGATATATGTGTACCGTTTTAGATTTTTAAATATTTGTTATTGTTAACTTTTTTAAAGGATAATAAACAAAGTATTGCATGAAATGAAACATCAATTTGTATTTTGACATTTTCTGTCTTAGCTTGGGCTTAGCTTAATCTCACCGTTAAAATGTCTATAAATACGAAATCATAGTTTAACCTTAGTGTACACTAAGCAAAGTTTTTCGTAAGGTAAGTCTGAGCAAAGTCCAAGTGCGCACTTTGTTCCTAACACTAAAATTGTAGACCAAATTAAACTAAACTATATTCTAATATTATTTAAAATTTTATAGACTAAATAGGTGTAAACGTAAGACATAGAATTTTAAGGAAACACTTTTATACCTAGGTTCTTGGTGAAGGTTTTCTTCAGTTAACTAGCTACAAATTATTTGAAGAAGTTTATTAAGAATGAGGGTGTGGGGTGATTATTTAATCACTTACCGTCTAAGGTTTCTCATGTAAATATTTTTTTTGTAATAAGAAAATAAAGTTCTTTAAACATTAGGTAACTAGACTGATCACCATTTTTATTTATAGATTTATTCTTAACACACACTATTTACAATATCCTTAACCTACATAATAATAATAATAAATAGAAAAAAAATGGTTCTTGTAACGCTGGCAGCATTTCCTCGCTGTATTGCGATACTTATTCCTTGAAAGAGGAAAGCACCAGCTCTGCGGTCACCGGTACCATCTACCAGACGCCAATTCAACATACAATTTTACCTTAATGTTATTTTAAATATTAATGTCAGTTCTTTATATCTATAGTCAGTGCTTCAATAATAATCTTTTATTATTGTAATCGTGTATGTTGTTGTAATTATTACTCTGCGGTCACCGGTACCATCTACCAGACGCCAATTCAACATACAATTTTAGTTTGATTACCTTAATGTTATTTTAAATATTAATGTCAGTTCTTTATATCTATAGTCAGTGCTTCAATAATAATCTTTTATTATTGTAATCGTGTATGTTGTTGTAATTATTACTCTGCGGTCACCGGTACCATCTACCAGACGCCAATTCAACATACAATTTTAGTTTGATTACCTTAATGTTATTTTAAATATTAATGTCAGTTCTTTATATCTATAGTCAGTGCTTCAATAATAATCTTTTATTATTGTAATCGTGTATGTTGTTGTAATTATTACATCGGGTATTCAAGTTGATGTACACCAACTTATAAGTCCGTACTTTTGATAGGACTTTAAACATTACTTATTATTTTAGTTATTAGTTTTGACATGACGTAATGTTCTATAACCCCTAGATGGGGCAGAGGACGTCCACAGTGGGTCTCCATCGTGTTCGGTATTGAGCCTCGTATTTCACCTCGCTCCAAGTCTTTCTGACTCTCTTTGCCTCATCTGCAACTGTGCTTCCGCTTTGCTTGCGGGTCCAATCAAGCGAAGCTTAGGGATATAATTGGCATCCCTTCAGAGTGCCTATCCATTTCAACTTCCGCTCCCAAAGTTGCTTAGAGATCTTCTCGCAGAACGAAGACTTGGAGTTGGTGCGAGTTGCTTTAGTGACCTTCCACGGCCATAGAGCAGCACAGATTTGACGTTGGATCCTATTATTTTAACCAGTTTTAAGTAGGATAAATTTTCGCAACCACACCATCATCTCAAGTCACGTTTAGATTAGAAAAAGTAATGAAATTTGCAAACTCCAAACGCAAATAGCATCCCAACGCGTAAACTCTATTCATAAATTTATCTGTGACACAACCTCTATAATCTATAGGTATTTTTTTAATCTGGCAAGGCGCAAGTCATTCCCCAGTCGTCTTCATTTGCAACAATGCGTTGTTAAATTGTACAGAGCAGTTATTACTAATTGTTCTTTAAACGATTGTCCGAGAAACGTGTCTTAATGACTCTCGAGGAAACAATGCAATTATACAAACTGTGTATTTTGTAATAATTCATCGGGACGACTGAAAATTTTAAAATGACGTTGTGTTCTCCGTGGATTTTCCCGCCGTGTATTACTTTTCAGTTATAATAATAATAATAAAGCCCGTTCTATTTCCCATCAAAAAACTTATATTATACAGTTTTTTACATTTTCTACATTATTTTTTATCTTGTTATCCTATATCCTAGCTACCTTCAGATCGGAACCCTTTCACGGGTAAAGACCTCCTCCAGCTTTTTCCAACTGACTTTGTCTATGGCTCTCTTTCTCCATTCGTTTCCTGCTACGGCTTCTATTTCTTTAAATGTATGTTATTTTATTCGCTATTGTTTAGACTGATTTTAACATTCAGTTTCAAACATTTGATAATGTAATATACAAATAAAGCCCGTTTATTTCTAATCTTTACAAATGTATAGTTTATATTTATTATATACATTGTTGAAGTTATACTTCTTTTGGCGCGTTAGGAAAATTATGAGAGAGAATTCGAGAGTCACAAAAAAACGACACCCTGAAGTTAGCTATAGTCAACATTTTACATTATTTTTTAATTTTGCTATACAACTATTGATGCTGTATTTGTACGATAATTAGACAATGTTTCTACAAGAATATTTGTATCATAAACCTCTTGTAACTCACATGTCTACTGAACTCCAACCAATGGACGTAAATTAAATAGTAAATATCTATATGTATGAGTGCATGCTAAAAGAAATAATTTTTGTGATATTTAAATAAACTTTTTGAAAAGATTTTTCGTTTCTTCGTCTTCTAGTTGATTAGTACTCTTCTTTCCACTGCTTCTGTTTTTGTTGTTGTTTTTAATTTGTTCAGTGGGCGTCTTCCAAACTAAAGTAGCCATGATAATCGCCAACCTTCAAAGGAGCACTATAAGAAGAAACTTGTACTCTGTTTCAATAATAAACAACTAAACAACATAAATAAAAATAAGGCTGCCGTTACGTTACTAAAAGCCGCTTTTTCGTTTGATTTGATTGGTTTAGAATCTAGATATTGACCAATCGGAATTAAGCGACATAATGCAATTAAGAAAACGTCATTTATACACACAAAAACACGTTTTGGCCAAAACTCACCGATATCCAGATTGGAAATTCTGGTAAACGTGGAAAGTCTGGATATTCCACCCTCACTCTTTGAAATCGATTTTCCATTAGAGTTTATAATTTATGAACAGATGCCTAGAAGTGGTCACATTAAATCTTAGTTTTTTCTGATCAGTGTGCCTGGCGTTGACTAGGTTTGTAATTAAATAAAAGCAAATATTGATGTGGTATCAACTCCACTGGAGTTTCAATTGACATAGCTATTATTTTTCTCATTATTAAAAGGATAGTTATATTCAATTTCTACCATCATTCTTCTTAGGAGAGAAGTTAAGAATATGACATTATTATGACACGCGAATTCGTCACTGTTTCTCGATTCCTAATTGCGTACATAGAAAGAAAATTCTATTTTGCTCCGAAGAAACCCTTTTTACAAATAATTATTAATAATGTAAGGTAAATTACACATATTCTATACCTATCTATAGCTAAAGAATAATAAATTTTAGTGCATTTAATCTAAACAATAAATGTCAATCAACAACATCAACAATAATGAAGTAATCTAACTAACAGATGTAATGGTATATTATGCGCGAATACCAATAGCAATTATTAAAAGGCCGGCAACGCATTTGCGAGACTTCTGATAATGTCAGTATCTAGCGGTATTAGGCAGGCTATCAGGCGGTACCCAGGCTGATTGCTTAGCTTTAAAAAAAATATACGTTTTACCTTTACGTCTTAGACCTTAGTGAAGATAATCCAGGTCGCAAAACAAGTGTGATGGTAATGAACTGAGGGACGAGTGGGGGAGAGGTTTAAGTGAAAATAATCTGCGCGCCGTTAGTCGACGGTATTACCTGGCCTCTTGGCGTGGGCTCATTTGTACCTGGATCTAGATATCTGGAAGTGCCTGAAACCTATAAGCTATCATCATTTTTTTTCTCACTGATGTTAAGTGATACCGCCGCCCATGGACACTCACATTGCCAGAAGGCTCGCAAGTGCGTTGCCGGTCTTTTAAGAATTGGTACGCTCTTTTTTTGAAAGTCAAATTAGTGGTGGTGAGCGGCAAAAGCTGCCTTAAGAAACGTTCAGTTGTGGAACGTCGCACGTCGAGGTGATACGGACGATGTATTGTATTTTTTTTTTTATAGAACGGGGGGCAAACGGGCAGGAGGCTCACCTGATGTTAAGTGATACCGCCGCCCATGGACACTCTCAATGCCAGAGGGCTCGCGAGTGCGTTGCCGGCCTTTTAAGAATTGGTACGCTCTTTTCTTGAAGGACCCTAAGTGGAATTGGTTCGGGAATACTTCAGTGGGCAGCTGGTTCCACCTAGTGGTGGTGCGCGGCAAAAACTGCCTTGAAAAACGCTCAGTTGTGGAACGTCTACAGAATACGAAATTCCACCCGTATCACCTCGACGTCCGATGATGAAACTCAGCTGCAGGTATTATAGTCCGAACAACTCCTCTGAACACTCATTATTTAGGTGATGAAAAACGCCTGCGCTTAGTATGAATTTATCAGAAGTGCCTATCGCATTGTTCAGCAAAAAATGTCTCGTAAAATCTCAAATTGGAAGTATAATATTTTATGTAACATTTATGTTAAACAAAAATTTATTTATAAATTTATTGTTTTGTTATTGAAGTGAAACTTCTTTATCGGGGTTGGAAAAAAATTTAGTGTAACATTTTTGCGTTACGCGTCACATTTTTCCGTTACGCGCCATGTTGCTTTTTGAAGCAAACTTCTTTATCGGCGTTAAAATATGACATATAGTATGTTTTTGACTTTTAAGTTTGACAACGGATTACATTTTCGAAGTCAAACTTCTTTATCGGCGTTAAAATATGACATATATGTAGTATGTTTTTGACTTTGAAGTTTGACAACGGATTACATTTTCGAAGTCAAACTTCTTTATCGGCGTTAAAATATGACATATAGTATGTTTTTGACTTTGAAGTTTGACAACGGATTACATTTTCGACTTGAAATTTGCTAATCGCAATTTGCAGCAATTAATTTGTAAATTGTATGCTAGGCAGTGTATCAAAATTTACTGTGTTTAAAGAAATAGTTTCTAATAAGGTCATAAAGAAGTTTCACTTCTTACGTGTGTACACCTAGTACACGCACACATTTTTTTATATACGTACATCTATGCGCTATTAATCTTAGTTTTACATATGTTTTCTTAGTAAGTGAATTACTTATGCAATTCTTATGAGAAATAAGTTATTCTTAAACCTAAAAAAATTTCATACATTTATAGATAGCTTATAACATATATATACTGAAGATAAAGCATTATATGTAAGATTTAGATTTAGATAAAATTTATATTTCCATTGTTTCTATACCTATAATAACTCACGCTTATGTATTTCGTCTGGTCTGTTCTTCTATCTTATTCCAGGACAACGTGGCTGTGACTGATTCCTCTGTCGCGCCTAGGACAAAAAGATGTTTATTAAGGAGGCAGTGTTGGCCTAGTGGCGACAGCGTGCGACTCTCATCCCTGAGGTCGTAGGTGCGATCCCCGGCTTGGACCAATGGACTTTCTTTCTATGTGCGCATTTAACATTCGCTCGAACGGTCTTAGCCCAAAAAGTTCGCCTATTAGATTGAAAAATGATCATGACACAGAAATCTGAGGCCCAGACCTAAAGAGAGTGTAGCGCCACTGTTTTATTTATTTTATTTTATTAAGGACAGTGGTCCGTTGAATAATTGTTTTGGGATTAGTTCTGTTGATTATTTTGCACAGTATATATTGAGCCAAAAATGAGTTATTTTTGCTGGCGACACCTTTTATGTTAAACTATACAAAATTATATTGACTGTTTTTATTTGACTTAAATGTCACATTCGATCACACCTGTTATGGTCGTAGATGCTAATCTTAAGGTTATTAGAAAATACAAGTTTTTGAAAATAGTTTCGTCTTTTTCTGTTCACCTATGACTGCAGTATCGGGTGGATTTCATGTATTATGACAAGGTTTCTGCGACCGGCAATTTCGTTATATTTCAGTTAATTAAAACCATAATTACACCTAAATCTTACTCTGGTGAAAAAAATGTACAAAATACGCAACCGGTGAACTTCGTTGTTTGTGGAAACCGTCAGTAAAAATTTAGTTATTTTGATAAGTTTAAATTAAAAAATATTTTAAAATTACTCTAATTTGAACATGTTTTATGAAAAATTATATGCACTTTTAATGTGTATATGCGTTTACACAGACAGCCTTTGAAGATGTGCTAAAATTTGTATGGTTCCTAAACAATTTAAGTTAAAGAGGTTTTTTAAATAACATGGGCAAACGGCTCACGTGATGTTCGGTGATGACGTCGCCCTTGGTCACTCTTAATGACAGCCTTTTAAGAAGTGGTATGCTCTTTTCTTGAAGGACGACTTCACTGGTGCAGCAGCAGCTGGTTCCACATAGTGGTGGTGCGCAGAAATGACTCCCTTAAGAAACGCTCAGTTGTGATTAGTGAAGACTTACTGCACATGAGTCGTATATATCAGTGTATTTGTGAAACGGATATGTTTAGGGTCATCCAGCGCTATATGTCGCGAGGTGTAATATGTTTGGTTGTGTACAGTTTGTAAGTCACTCTCAGCGGGGGTCAGGTCCCAGGCATATAGGTAATATCTGCTAAGCTGATACACACATTTTATTTTTCAAATAACTTCACATCAACTTACGATTTCCTCTCTTATCAAGGATTTTAAAACCATCCAATTCAAATAAAAAACATTTTTAATCTGCTTCGACACCAAAATTCGTTGTAATTTTAATTCGATTTTTTATTATACACACCTGCTTAACATACTTTATTACTCATAAAAGATGGTCTAATTTAAGTGTGTTTATCACAAATGGGTAGTTATGGATAGTTATTAATAATAAAAGGTAATAAAATCACTTTATAACATCTAATGAAGTTCATTACGAATTGGTTTTATAGTTGAAAACGTATTATCGGGCTCTTAATGCGCCAAGACAAATCGTATCCTATCAAACTAGATAGGCCTGTATTAATATGACTATAAAGCTACCGCCTCTAACGTCTTCACGCTCGATATTTGAGGGTAAACGCCAAAGTCGTAACCTCAATCAAAAAGGCGATAAACTTTGACAAAAATTCCACTTTAAGCCGCATTTTAATTATCCATATATTACAGAATTCGAATTTTAAACTACCTGATGGCAATTATAAGCGCTCACCCACGTCAAAAGCGACCCATTCACTGATATAAAAACTCTTTAGAACTGGCCGGTTATAATTCAAGCGAAATGTCCAAACTGCTCTCGAAAAAAATTAAAATTGAACATAGAAAGTGTTAGCGACAATAGGATATACAGAATCTTGTTAAGTCTATGAAAAAAAAGATGTTTCCAAAAAGGCCGAGGTTTTTTTTTCGACGCAGCGTGAGATCGGATACTTGGATTTTGGACGTCATGTGTGTAGTTTTTGTTCATTTGAAATGGGCATATGGCTTATAATTTTTTTTGGAAAATAATTTTAATTCTTCGTGAAGTTATTATGAGATTTGCGAAGTGGGCGGCTCGCTACCTTCGTCAGAATGTTTGTTTATTTGAACGTGTAAAATTGAGATAAATTTACTAAATTGTCAAGTTATATGATGTAATTAAGTTATAAATCATAATTACGAATATATTTTAAACAGTTATGACATTTTAAACAATGGAACATGAGTTTGTAACAATTGTGTTTGAAAACAATGCTTTTGTTTTGTCAAGAAGGTTTAAAAATGCATTTTAAAGAAATAATTTAGTTCGTTTTAATAGTTGTGACAAGATCTATTCATACTTGGAGCCTTTTTTGTACTACTTTTCTTGTTCTTTACAACCTCCGTGTTTTGGCTCCATAGCTAATATCACTAGGATTATTTCAATGTCATCAGGAGGTCCTGCATTCGATTACAAGCAGGTAGATTTTATAAATAAAATGTTCTGAGTGAAACAGATATATAGGCAGTCGTTTTCCCATAACATATGATGGGGCTTTATATTTATTTATTTCGTAATCCTACATCTAACAAAGATGATACATATATAAAATCAAACAATTACACTAAAAATATAGCCAAAGATAGAAAATATAATATTTACAAAAGGGTTCAAACATTTACAAAAGGGAAAACACAATAAAAATAACTATGAAATACATTTAACTAAGTGATACCTAATTTCGCTGTGTTGTGTGAAGGTGTGTATGTGGGGTATTAAATCAATTTATTATATGTATTATATATTACATAATAGTAGAGCAGTGTTGGCCTAGTGGCTTCAGCGTGCGACTCTCATCCCTGAGGTCGTAGGTTCGATCCCCGGCTGTGCACCAATGGAATTTCATTCTATGTGCGCATTTAACATTTGCTCGAACGGTGAACGAAAACATCGTGAGGAAACCGATATGTCTTAGACCCAAAAAAAAAGTCGACGGCGTGTGTCAGGTAGGTACTGGAGGCTGATTACCTACTAGCCTATTAGAAATCTGAGGTCGAGACTACAAGAGGTTGTAGCGCCACTGATTTATTTTATTTTTTATTACGTAATAGTTAAACCATTCCTTAGCTTAGTTCTAGTTCCAAAAGAGGACAAACTATTTTCGAGACGAGATTTTTATTATACGGAATTATGAGATCATATGTCTATTACATTACTCATACTATTAATAATAATACGTAATGTATTATTAAATCAGCATTAATTACATTTTAATCAAAAGAGTCTGTAGCCCCCTATCGTCCCCTAAGTCTTTCCAATACCTTAATATATAATATATCGTACAATGTTTTACGAAAGCACACAAAACCCTTTGCATTTCGATATCTTCTCACATTTATCCACATAATAAGGATAAAAAGCGTGTCTGTCTATGTAAACACAGCGGACGCGTGTAAATCGGTACTCGCGCCGATAGATCATTCAATGCGCGGAGATCTATAGATCATTCAAGATGGCCGCCGCAACTGGTGTAGTTTACGGAATATATGTCCATGCATTATTATTGACTTTCTCTAAAGGCGTATAAATGGAAATAGTACGTGTAAATTTTAAACGTTTCGATTTATTAATAAAAAAATAGTCACAGAAATATGTCTAGTCACACTGTGATTGAGTGATTTTACTCTCTCTTTAATTATAAATAATAGATACGCTATATATAATATTTATAATAAAAGTATAAATAAATAGTTAAAAGCTATATCATTAAATATTTTTTCTAAACGCTTGTCTATTGAATATAAATTTTGCAAGTTAATCTGTATATCAAATGCAGTCCGCTAAACAGCCCATAGCTGTCACTTTGACAGCTCAACGCTGCGCGCCGAAGCATACCAAAGCCTTTTATTTTAATGGCGCGAACACTTCCCAAAATCGCTACGTCACGATAATCAATCACCATTTAAAATATCGAAAATGATTATATTAATTCCCAACATTATTTGACTAAGCCCCGTAACAATGCCCCGAATGACCGTTTAAAAAGTGGCTCTATGCTGGATGACGTGTCAATTATAAGCACATCAATTGTCAGTTGCTTTATGGACGCCGGCATAGACAAGCTGGAGCCGTCAAAGTTTTGTTTAATGTATTTTATATGAAATCGCGTAACGGATATACATTTCCTCATCTGTATTCCTTTTCAGCCAGTAACTCTATGGTTGATTTGTGTGGTTTGTAGGATGATCTGTGAATAGTTATGATACTTCAAATTTTTGATTTGCAATAGCTGGCTCTTTCATTTTGCTTACTCTAATAAGAGATAGCAACAGCAAGAACTTCTAAATTTGTTTAGTTCGAAACTAAAAACCCAATTGATGAAATAGTTTTAAATACTATATCTAGCTCTTTCGTTAGCTTACTAAAACAAAAGACAGCAATATTACCTTCTAAATTTGTGTGAGCAGTAATAGCCTTTTACATAAGGTGCATTCGAGTTTAATTTGTAGAGCAAATTCACCCCGTCATGAGTGTAATTACAAAGCCATCTTGCTCTGACCACGCCTTCTGTTAAAGTCTTACATTTGCATAGCCATTACGGTGACCATGAATAAGCGATTTGAAGGACTCGTAATTTTTTATCTATCTTTGTCTTCAGGGACGTTAATCTTACGGTCAACAACAAATGGCTACAGGCTTAAACTTTTGGACCATTCAGTCAAAAAGACATGTCTCTACCGTAGACACGCTAGACAAGCTGTTTAATTGATAGATTTTACCCATCAATTAAACATAAGCTTACATGCTGAACTATATAACTTGAACAGTGTTGGCCTAGTGGCTTCAGCGTGCGACTCTCATATCTCAGGTCGTAGGTGCGATCCCCGGCTGTGCACCAATGGACTTTCTTTCTATGTGCGCATTTAACATTTGCTCGAACGGTGAAGGAAAACATCGTGAGGAAACCGACATGTCTTAGACCCAAAAAGTCAACGGCTTGTGTCAGGCACTGAAGGCTGATCACCTACTTGCCTATTAGATTTAAAAATGATCATGAAACAGATTAAAAAATCTGAGGCCAAGATCTAAAGAGGTTGCAGCGCCACTGATTTTTTTATTTATTTACATGCTTTTCATTATACGGACCAAGGACACCAAGGGTTGTTCAGCTCACGGCTACATTAGTAATGTTTAGGGATTAGAAGGGGCCTTGAAATCAATACGATAGCAAGTATATATTTAATGGTTATATACACAGCAAAATTATATGTATCAGCCACAACTGACATTACAGAGTGATCTGCCAGACTTGCTGACAAAGAGCCTATTTATAACTAAAATAAAAAGTCAACAATTAAGAAAAATAATTGACTCTATTGTTTTTCAATTTATTCACTTACAAATATGTGAAATTTTAAAATGATATGGTAAGATATAAATTTAATCGACTTCTGAAGTAAAGATTCTAAAAAAAAATCTAAATTTTAATCCATGAAGTTCCGTAATTACGGTCACAGTTCTAACCTTTCGTGAGTTTACAATTAACACGAATCGCTATGTTAATTTTCCGCGGTTTTTAATAGCTTCCATTATGCATACAATTATGTGAATATTATGGAAATCGATAAAAAAGTGGGAAATACGCATCGCATTCTGGAAATATTTTCGTAATTAATTGACTTGTAAGTCACGCTACTTAGAATATGTTTTCAATGTTACCATGTATGACTGACGAGTGAAGTTCGTGTGTTCGAACTTCGGCGATTTTTCTGTGACCAATTAACAGGCGCATTTTGTGGACATATTAATAAAAATAAATAAATCAGTGGTGCTACAGCCTTTTTTAGGTCTTGGCCTCAGATTTATGTATCTGTATCATGATCATTTGTCAATCTAATAGGCAAATAGCTGGTCAGTCTCCTATGCTTGACACACTGACTTTTGGGCAAGCCGCATGCCTCACGATGTTTTCCATCACCGAAAGTCTATTGGTGCATAGCCGGGAATCGAACCTACGACTTCAGGATGAGGGAGCCACTAGGCCAACATTGCTCATATCGACTCGTCAGGGAAGCCAAATCGTATATTACTTGTAAAGAAAAAAAATCGAGATTTGTAAGAAGATAGAAAACAAAGTTTCGGAAATTATTTTATAATGGAAATAATTCATTCAATAACATTCATGTTATAAAATTTATGACAAAAACCTTCAGTCTCCATAATTAAGTTTTTTAAGCAACAAAAAGAGTTCTCCAATCGTTTTTAAAAACTATAAAAAGTCATTTAAAAGGATAGTTCTTTCAGTTAATTTCTCCGTATCAAAGTTTTATAACGTAATTATAACGATTTTTCTATTGAATTTTTTATGTTGCTGGCATTTTAATTGATATCTCTTTTCTTGAAGGACCTTAAGTCAAATTCGAAAATACATCAGTGGGCACCTGCGACAAAAACTACCCTAAAAATACTTAGTTGTGGATAAATTATCCAGAATTTCGGTTTCCCAACTTATAGTAACTGTTTCGAATATACCTGGAGTACACCGCTAAGCCCAAAATACACTTAAATTTACTGCCCACGTGGTAATTAATCTTGCCCGATCAAAACAAATCGCAAAATTCAGTTAACAGCCTCTGTATGGGCTGTAAACTTTAGATTATGTAAATATTATTTCTAGATCAAAAATATAGTTCAATCTGGTACACGCTGAGTTTTTCCGTTGAATCGAAGTTTTTCACAATGTGTTGGAGGGAAGGAGCCTTGGAATGAATACGATGGCAAGTGATATATCTATTTATAATTTAATTTAACTTGACAATTAATAAGTGTACTTGTTTACCTACATGAATAAAGATATTTTGAGTTTTTGAGTTTAAGTATAAAAAATGTTATGTTGGCGTCAAAAACTCAAGAAGTTTTGCACCGATCGAGCTGAAATTTTAGTATGATATATAATCCATCAATTTTTGGACTGCATCGCTTTAATAAATCCCTAGGGCGTTATTCATATCAAGAGAGGCTGGTCAAACTGGTGGAAACGGACAGTCCGCTTCACGTTTTCTTGCAGACCACGACGCTCATGCATGAGCTACTGACTGAATAGAGGGAGAGGGCGAATCGTGAGGTTGATTTTTGCGGTTTGAATTTAAATGAATAGACAAAGATACTGGCAGTTTGCGTGTTAAGTATTTAAACAGATATTCATTCTAAACACATATTTGACAAAAAAATAATTTTACTATTTTATTTCGTTCTATCTGATTTAAGTGTTTTTTTTTTATATTAATACATTTTATTCATGACAGAAATATCGTTGTGACAAAATTGATCAAACAATCGCGTAAAACGTTTGCGTGGTGGATGAGTATGTGTGTGTATTACTTTTTAAGTTAAAATATGAGTAAAATACTGTAATGCCATAATCAAGGAATAGAGAAAGGAATATTAAAGCCACTTCATAGATTACTTAAGGAATGTTTTGATTTTTTGCGCTAGTTTTTATCCCGTCCCAATGTTTTGAGTGCAGTTTATTTATGACCTGCTAAGCGTTGTGAACCGACACATGCTTTGATTTACAATGTGTGACTATACATCTAAATTATGATATCTATAATTGTTTTAATTCATTCAGTGTATGTACGAATATCATAGAAGGATTAATTAATCGCGCAGAAGTCGCCCGTCTATTAAAGAATTAAAACGACTTATAAGATTAATATCATAAAACCATATAGTAAGAATTTCATCCCTG
Organism: Pieris macdunnoughi; assembly: GCA_905332375.1. NCBI lineage: Eukaryota > Metazoa > Arthropoda > Insecta > Lepidoptera > Pieridae > Pieris > Pieris macdunnoughi. Next base: position 1,037,896 of record CAJOBZ010000022.1, on the reverse strand, counting down.
AGGTCGTAGGTTCGATCCTCGACTTTCTTTCTATGTGCGCATTTAACATTCGCTCGGACGGTGAAGGAAAACATCGTGAGGAAACCGACATTTCTAAGACCCAAAAAGGCGACAGCGTGTGTCAGACACAGGAGGCTGTTCGCCTATTTGATTGAAAAATGATCATGAAACAGAGCTAGAAATCTGAGGCCCAGACCTAAAGAGGTTGTAGCGCCACTGATTTTTTTTTCAAATATTACAAAAGGAAAAAAACAAAAATTATTCAATACAATTAAACTAAGTAATACCTAATTTGACTATGTTGTGTGATAGTGTAAAAGTGAGGGTAGTTATGCACGTGAGGTTGTGTATGGGGTGTGCTCAAGATGCAGATGATTAAATTAATAAAATTTTGTCTATGGTTTTGACACATTAAAATCTTTGTTGTTGCATACTTTAATTGGTAGTGCAATATTTTCACTATTGGTGTGTCTTATGGCTTATGTATAAATAAATAAAACATCTAAAGTTAACTTAAATGGCAGCTTTCAATGTATTGCAATCGACGAAACAGACGATTTATTTTACATCGAAATATATTTTAGCGTCTTGAAGGAAAATTTCCACAATAGTTTTAAACACATAAACAATATTTGTATATAGTTGAGAAACATGACAGCCTTATGTGCTTATCTTGTTGATCTGTTTCTAAGTAGTACAAGCATTTGCATCGTAACAATGTAACAATACTATTATTCTGAAATAACTAAAACTTTATCGAAAATAACTAAAAACATAACATGGAACATGGATTACCTATACGTAGTAAAGCCCGTCGGTTTGATAAATTACTAATGGCGCTACAACGTTTTAGTTCTGGGCCTCAGATTTCTGTAGCAGTTCTGTGATATTTTTTCTTTATTTAGGCGCATAAGGGTAAAATTTTTACGGAACGTCACGAAGATGTGCAGCGTTTTTGTCGAAGAAAAGGGAGAGAGCGATTGAGAGAGAGTGAGAAGGGCGAATTATCTTATAGAAATTCCATTATTAAATATAAAATTACTTAAAGAGAATTTATGAAATATCAGTATTTTATGTTTATGCAAAATAATTTATTGCAATCTCAAATGACGAATTGTAAATTAAAATGCCTCGTGTTTTTACTAACATATCTTCCTTTTTCCCTCCCTCTAAGTCTCAGAAATTTTTAGATTTGGAGAAATATGAACAAGACTAAAAATTATTTGCCAAAGAAGTTTCACTTCTGACATGTGTACTTTGTACGCACGCACTTTTTTTCGTGATCATCCTTCTGTTGACACACGACGACGGTGTGTATCAGGCACAGAAGGTAGATCATTTATAGAGAAATCGGTACATTTTAGTCTATGAGATGTATGTAATCGTATTATGTAATACTAGAATCAGCGCCCCTGTTTCTTAGAAACAACGCCATGTGTTTCTTAGTAACAAGAACTGACACATATGGGCCCATGTTGTGTGGAGACGGAATTTTTGGAAATAAATTCCTTCTTTTGTTTCTCTATAAAAGTCTATGGTGTACAATGTTACTACGCAAGACCATAAAAGTAGGCGAATATTCCTTTGACTGTATATAGATTATAAGTTTTATGGCATATATTTTAACCAAATTTAATGTAATAATGCGGAATTTTATCTCATTTAGATGGCAACACAGGTGCGTGAAAATACATATCAGGAGTTTTAGACGAAAATAAAAACGGGGTTCATTGGGGACAAATAAAAATACCCAATTAAAAAAGTAATAAGCTATGTATATGTATTAAAAATATATTTAGAAACATTATTGTGTAATTTTTACTACACAAGGAACGAATATGTTGCAGATTATATTATATGACGTTTAAAGTAATATTATTAATCAGACTTAAAATTAATTTACACTCCGACGCCAGCTCCGTCCACGTGTATTATTTTATTGTACGTTTTTTTAAATAATAACAATCATAATTTATTGCAAGAATATGGTACAAAAATGTGTAAGTTGGTATAATGGTAAGTTCGCATATTCTGCCACACACAATGGCGCGCAAATTTGTCTTTAAAGGTATTTTACGTATAGTATTGTCTTTGATTAACATAACCTTTACACATTTAAAGAAAAACGCTTTTTACCGGATTAAAGTTATGTTTATTATTATAAATTTACAACTATTTGACATAATTTTAAATTTATCCGACGTTTCGCGTGCTTTACAGCGTGCGTGGTCACGGTGACCACGCACGCTGTAAAGGTATTTTACATTTTACAATTCTTATATTATTTGTATCGTACATATCATTTACGACCTCCTATACAGAAAATCGTTATATTTCAATTAATTTATACAAAACCATAATGAATTATACACTAAAAGCTTCTTCTGGAATCACAATATTAGCGCTCATAAAATACGTTCGTTACTTACTTAATACGGTCGAATAATAATGTCAAATTTTATATAGACACACACATCACTAAGTTTTTCTTTTAGTTAATAAATATTTAGATGTATAGTATTTTATCGAAAACTTGAATAAAACGTCGATTCCACATTATGGTAGCCGTCAAAATCTTTACAAATGTGGACGCGGAAAGCCCTAAGCCGAGATGATTAGTTTTTTGTCTCGTTCATAATACCCGAGGCGAGGCGAGAGAGATTAACGACGCCATTCTTAATTAAAACTCATACTAATTCTTGAAATACGTATAAGACAGCAAATTAGTTAACATCGAACTTTTGGGCTATTTTGAGGACTCAACAAAAAATTAAACGGACTTTTGTTAACGTGACATATAAGTACAATTAACATCAAATATGTATTTATTCTGTTGAGTGTTGCCCTAGTGGCTTCAGCGTGCGACTCTCATTCCTGAGGTCGTAGGTTCGATCCCCGGCTGTGCACTAATGGACTTTCTTTCTATGTGCGCATTTAACATTAGCTCGGACGGTGAAAAGAAACATTGCGAGGAAGCCGGCTTGTCTTAGAACCAAAATGTCAATGGCGTGTGTCAAGAAGGTACAGGAGGTTGAAAACTTAGTTGCCTAATTGACAAATCTTGAAACAGAAACAGAAATCTGAGGCCTAAAAAGGTTGTAGCACCACTGATTTATTTAATTTAAAACAAACATGACAAACATGAGTATAGGCCAAATATAAATAAAAGACCCCGTTTCTTATATATAAATATAGTAAATCTATAAATACAATAAATATTTACTTAATAAGACTACTGTGTTATATGTGTAAATAACATTGGCATGATAAAAATATCGATTATTTATTTAAAAAATTATACATACAAATTATAGGTACATAATTTTTCTATAAATAATTAGTAGTACAATATAAATATATTACTTATAATTGGTTCTATATATATTTTTTAGCATAGCTGATTTTTCAAATACATAATATTATAATCCGACTTAATATTTTAATTCTGAGTTGATGAAACTTTGTTCATAATACCTACATATTTTCCTGGGTTTTTTAAAACTCCAAACGCAAGGTAGGGTTTGTTTGTTCAGACAAATACTGACATGATGCTAATAGATAGTATTGATTTACTAAATATAAAGAACATTAACGAAACAAAAATGAAGAAAAAAACTGTTATATACGAATTATTAATCATTGTTATAATAAAAATATTTTGTACCAAAAAAGAAAAATATCTAAAACAATCTATTAAAGTCAGTAAAGGGTTTAAATAGGTTAGTTAACTAAATGGAATTTGGTTTAACAAACTAAATGTTTACTCAGAATCGGGGTTTAACCCGCATGGGCCGTCATTCAATTTAACCAATGCAAATATTTCTTAAGTAAAAAAATTATTTATGTTGACTAAGATTGATCTTCAAATCGCAATTACCTTTCGGAAGGCTGGTAGCAGTAGCTAAGGAAACCGGTCAGACCGTCACCCCTTTGGACACTGAATCACTTGGAATTGCCGTAACGCTTATCAGCCTACGCTTTGGAGTACATAAGTGTGCCATTGAAGTACCTTGGTCATCATGAACTCCATTGCCAAAAGAGATGACATATTTCTCGCCACGCCTTCGACAAGCACAAAAGTTTACGTGGCAAAGCAGGCGTAAAATAATAAACGGAAGAAATATAAGTCTTCTCCAAGTCTTTTGGTGAAGATACTCTTGAAGCATGGGGTTCAAGTGCACAGGTGCATTAATGATATAAGTTGGCATTTGGTAGACTGTACTGGTGACCCCAGAGCTGGTGCTTTCCTCGCTCAATAAGTATCGCAATTCAGCGAGGAAATGCTGCCGAATTTAAAGGAACACAACCACAGGGACCAAACGATTTAAATGTAGACTGTGCGAGTTTATGAACGTATTGAATATTAAAAAGAGTGTTTATATGCTTATAATGAAAACTGAAAATATGTTTTTTATATATATCCAGTATGAAAAAATTCTATCAATAAATAATAAAGTTTAACTCCAAAAAAATGTAATTAAATATACTTATATATAAATTAATAAATTTAATATATATGTACATAATCGTAAATAATATAAGCTACAATAACCTAAAAGTTTTGTTCTTATTATTTTCTTGACAGTTTAAATATTTTCCTTTATATGTATTGGTTGTTCTAGTTCAATTCTATAGCACGCTTTAAGAATGTTTAATTATAATGAATTCAACTAGTAGTTACAATTAATTTGTGATGTTCTTCAATCTAACACAGAAGGACTGACTTAAAATTAAACACCTTAATTATTATATAATACACGAAAACAATTCATATGAGTAAAGAAACTCAAAGTTGTAAACTAAGTAAGAAATTAACTCATTAAAGTTATAAATAATCTAAACTAGACATAAATATTTGCATTTTAACTTTGAAGGCATTCAATTTTGATACTAACCACGGCACTTGATTTAGTTCCACTACTCGCCAAAAGATGGCGTTAGTAGTGCGCAAATAAGTCCTTTCAAATAAAAACACATTAATGTCATGCCTGATACAATTTCTATTTTAAACTGATTTACTAGAATTAAACATACTACATAAACATTATTCATCAAAGACTAATTCCCGAAAAGCAGGGAAATAAGCCTATAAATAATAAAGTCGGATCGCGAACGTATCACGATTCGAATAAAATGCAGTAATAAAAAATAGAATGTTACCCATTACAGCGTTCATTAAATTTTTACTTCGCTTATACGACCGCGTCCTAATTTGTATATTTTCGTATCTTGTATTTGTTAAATATGTCTGATTTAATGGTAAATATATAATAGACAAACCTAAAATAGATAAATGTAATTTATTTGGCATTTAATTCTACTTCATTTGCCGTCTTTTAAATTTCAAAAATTGTACTTTAATGTTAAAAAAAGAAGATTTATAAATTAGTCAACTGAAAATATTAACCGACAACGCCTTGGTCCAGAAAAAAAATTATGATAAAGCTTTCTCTGACCACAATTAGTGCAAAACTACTTTTTGAAGACGATTTATTTAATCAAAATTTTGTAGGGTCTAAATAGTAAAGAAAAACGAGGATTTCGAATGACATATTTATTTAATCCGAATACGTACAAATAAGGACATTGGTACTGGATCTTACGCACACGAACACCAATAAAACAGGCCATCAAGTGTAGCTGTTAAAAGCTAAACACAAGGCGTGGCTGCGGGGTCCCGCCTTCGATTCCCGACACGCAACTATTTCTAGGTTTTTGCGAGCTTTTTAAAATAAATGAGTTTAAAGCTCAATCATTAGACCTATTGTGCGGTTTTGTGTAGTAAAATATGTTTTGATTCTCCTGCATGATTCCAGTGTATACTAGCTGTTTTTTTCTCGATTTCTATTGTAGCACAAGTTTAAACTGTTTTTGTAATGATTTTCTAACACATAATTTATTGCTTGGCAAAGATATTTTTTGTAATTCGGGTAGTTTTACGATATAAAGGTGTAGGTGAATATATAACCTGTTATTAAAATAGTTAATTTAATATTAAAAGTTTAAGCCTGGTAGATCCAGGTGACCTGGTGACTCCAGAGCTGGTGCTTTCATCGCTAAACGAATAAGTATCTCAACACCACTGCCCATTGAAGTATTTCCGAACCAATTTGACTTAGGGTCTTTCAAGAGAAGAGCGTACCAATTCTTAAAAGACGCACTGGAGATCTTTCTAGCAATGTTCGTGTCCATGGGCGGCGGTATGACTTAACGTGAGCCTCCTATTACATAAAAAAAAATACAGCGTGTAAACGCCAGCGTCAAAGGTACACTGCCACATGGGACCAAACTTTTAAAATTTGTTTTAATTCAATTATTACTATGTATGTAGTTAAAGAATATTGTAAATACTGCATATTATATTTATTTGTCTTAGAAATAAATATAAATTTACCATTTTTTCGATAGTTTTATTATAGAAAACAGCTTCAGAATTATTATTCAATATATTAATTTTAATATATATTTTTTTAAACGTCAAAAACACAGTCCTCTTTATAATATTTGTGTATAGTTCGTTATAAATGATTTCTAATCGGTCTTTCTATCCAAAATCAAACTTGTTACAGTTTTGTTACATCCGTTCCCGCCGTCCGTGAATTCTCGCAATAGACATTACTCACAAATACGTTATAAATTACTCAATTTTAATGAAAGAAAATTATGAAAAAATAAACTAATTATAATTGATCGAAGGGCATTTTAAAGAATTTTTCTATGGTTGAACTTTATAAAACAACAGTTTATTACAGTTAAAACAGTTTGTTGTCAGTTTATTAACAATCAAAATTAGTATTTCCAATAAAAATTACATAAATATTGAATATAATTACGAAATTGTGAAATCTGAAAAAAGGGGTTTTAAGTAATAATTAATAAGTACGTTAAGGCGAGGTAATGCCCATGCAAGTCAAGCACGAAACGAAATTATCGAATTTTAACAACTTAAACAGTTATACTTAGTATATATCGTAAGTGCTCTGTATCACTATATTCACTATTTAAAAATAAAAAGTACTGTTAGGTAATTTTGACTACATTACATATAATAAATTCTATTTTTATTTTTAATTTTATGGCCTAATAAATTCTATTTTCCTTATTCATAAACAACAGTCTAGTTAATTCAAATTAACCTGTCTCATTTCATCACAGCGTATACACAATTTGACAATAGGAGGCGAAAGAGATCTTTTACATACTAAAATTACGTAGACTAGAATAGACTGCGGGAAGTCACTTTGCATTATACTATAATATCATAAACAGCATTTCCCATAGAGAGTGATCAGACTTGTTCGGATTAATACCTGTAGCTGAGTTTCATCATCGGACGGTAGAATATAAAATACCATCCGTATCACCTCGACGTCCGTCGTTCCACAACTGAACTTTTTTTTATGTCAGTTTTTGCCGCGCACCACCACTATGTGGAACTAGCTAATACTGAAGTATTTCCGAACCAATTCGACTTAGGGCCCTTTAAGAAAAAGAGCGTACCAACTCTTAAAAGGCCGACAACGCACTCGCGAGCCCTCTGGCATAGAGAGTGTCCACTAAGTGTCTGACTAAGTCTATTGATCAACCGCATTATCTGTTTGGTCTTTTAAACATAATGTACTTTTTTGAGATAACCAAAGACAGGGTCAAGTAAAATTCAATTTTACTTAACGACTCGGTACTACCTATACTAATTTTTAGGTAAGTACTATACTATAAATATATATCTAGTTAAAGAAAAAACTGTTTAACCGGATTGAAGTTATGTATTATTATAAATTTACAACTATTTAACATAATTTTAAATTTATCCGACGTTTCGCGTGCTTTACAGCGTGCGTGGTCACGGTGACCACGGTGGTCACAGTGGTGTGTAAATTTATAATAATACATAACTTCAATCAAAAGGTTAAACAGTTTTTTCTTTAAATGTGTAAAGGTTATGTAAATCAAAGACAATACTATATATGTAGTTATAATAAGGTAGACAAGCTATATATACACACTTTCTATAGCTATTGCTGTATATGTTATTTATAATTGAATAAAAAAAACAACAGGTAAAATGCAATCATTTGTTTTTAGTGTTGAAAAAATAAATATGTCTTTCACTTCATACCCAACAGTGTTCAGCTCGAACTCTGCTGCTTTCCACGTGCTTAACACTGGCGAAGGGCGAAGGCTATACACCACCAGTATCAGGCAGTATTTATAGAATTATAGATTGCACTCCGTAGAATGCTCTACGGAACTACACAGCCTGATTCCGTCTTCCCCTTCCAAACAACGCTGATCTGGAAGCACGCTGGAGCTTCACCTCTTCGTTGTTGACAGGTGCCACACGATTTGGATCGTCGTTTCTTGCTCTCAGCACAAGTGGAACTCCTTGCCCCTCCATCATCCCTAGATAGTTTAATATCGGTTCAACAGGCATCGCCTGGAAGTTGTGCCCTCCAATAGGCCACATCTCACTTAACATCAGGTGGGATTGGGGTCATACGTGTGTCCAGTTCTGTATATTAAAAAAACGTGTGTGTACTTTTGTACACGCGTTAGTAGTTATACTTCTTTGGCGTAAGGTAAAAATCTTTTCAAAAATTTTATTCTACGATTGTAGAATAAACTATACTAACAACAGAAAAAACTAAAATGTTGCCTATAGCTAACTTGAGGGTGTCGGTTTTTTGTGAAGGTGTGCGCGCGCATCGTAAAAATTTACTCTCATCATTTTTCCCTAACGTGCAAAAGAAGTATAACTTTAAAAATTAAGTCCAGTAGTTCCCGAGACCAGCGCTTTCAATAGAACAAACTTACTTTTTAGCCTTAAACTAAGACTCTTAAATGCACTAGATCTTTTTATCGGAACATTAATTTAGAGATTCTAATAAGTTTCTCTTGCTTAAAATACATCATTATACGCTCATCTTGAAGAACTGTTTCCGTTATTCTAATAGTATCCATGTAGTTCTTTCTTGGTTTCAAAAGCAATACATCGAACTCAAAACCTCGAGGTTAATTAGATTGAATTCTTACTTGGCGTAATAATAAAACAGTATTAAATTATAGTTAATATTTTTATTTATTGTAAAAGATTTAAAACTTATAAGTAACTAACTTACTGAATATAAAGTTCTTTCTACGCCATTACACAAATCTTTGATATACTACTTAATAATGATATGGTATTGGTAACAATAAAATCATTTTTATCCATCTATATATATCAAAGAAAGCAATTACTTACTAAAAATTAGTTGAAGAACACTTATGATAACTTATACACTAATAAAAACTTATGATACACTATATTTCTAATAAGAGCACTAGGGTTGCAACCCTTATTAGTTTTTATATTCGATACTAGATGGCGGAAGTCGTAATGTTTACAAAACAAATTTGCGTTAGTGTAAGTTAAGGTTTAACTCATTGCTTTGGCAATAAGTATTCAGTTGTCTGTAGTACGATTAATAATTGATTAAATATAACGAAGTTTAAGTATAATCCATGAGATATTTTATTTAAACTTCAATTGAACAATGCTATACTTGTTCGAAGCTATGACTATAAAATTATAAAATAAAACAGTGGCGCTACAACCTTTATAGGTCTGGGTAGATTTCTATATCTGTTTCACGATCATTTTTAAATATAATAGGCAAGTAGGTGATCAGCCTCCTGTGCCTGACACACGCCGTCGTCTGTTTGGGTATCTCGGTTTCCTCACGATGTTTTCCTGCACCGTTCGAGCGAATGTTAAATGCGCATAGGTCCATTAGTGCATAGCTATTCGAACCTACGACCTCAAGGATAAGATTCACACGCTGAAGCCACTAGGCCAATACTCACAACACAACAAGCTTATGAATTAGCTGATAATATATTTAATTCAGGTATATTGAAAATGGCGGCTTCCGTTTTCATGTTTTTCCCTTTTATAACTGGAATAATAACTAAATTGTAGAAAACAACCAAACAAAGAATTAGTCTAGCGATTCAAAGGGGGAACGCTGCCAGTATCTTCGGTAACTTTCCTATAGGGACTCCTTTTAATAATATATTTTAGTTATTATATTTTAAGGTTAGCTATTGTTTTAGTTAAGAAAATTGTTAATAATAAAGTTCAAGGTTGTAATTTAAATAGATACGATAACTAACGTGTATATACATATATAAATACACGGAAAATATTATGGAATTAAAAAAAAAATGATCCCAGCATTCTTCTTCGTATTGCGACGCTTACACTGAACGAGGTGATTACAAGCTCTGAAGTCACAGATTTTTTTAATTACCTAATTAACGGAAAATATCGTGAGGAAATCAGATAGGAACTAAGCTAACTCATAGACATAGACTTATCATTTATAACTAACAAAACACACACACAGAAACACACAAAATATCGATAATATAAAAAAGAATGAAAGATAACAATTTTTTTTTATTTTAAAGAACTAGATACGTTTTGATTGTGTAATGCGTGTGTGTTGTGGCTGTAACTGGCCCTGCACAGCATTATGCTGAGGATCAGACTGTTCCACAGCCCTGGTCATTCTGCCAGAGACCACACTAGCTAGTTTGCGCCTAAAAGAAAATAATAATACTTAGTAGAAAAATAATATATTATTAAAAGTTAGAAGTGTAAGTAAAGAAGTCTTGTAATATATATAGTAAATAAAATTAAATTAAAAGTAAGAATCACTGTAGATCAATAAATATTTTTTGGCGGATTAAAAACTAGATAACGTGGGATTTTTGTTGAGTAACTAGATGTTCTTTATACTGCGACAAAAATTTGATTTTCGTTGAAAGTTCAAGTCCAGGTTAATCAGGGTTCATGTCAATAATGTCTTAATAACGAATTTTATTTTCGATTTACAAAATTCTATTCTATGATTACTATATTTTTAACCTGTAGAGGAAAGGTTTAAATAACGAATATACTAAACAACTAAATGATTTCAAAAATTATTTAATTAAAATGAAGAAAGAGAGAAATTTATGCTATTTAAATTCACAACATATTATATGTTCCGCCGCCAGAAGCAACCAATAAATTTATTGACACCAAATGGAATTTTACTATTTTAATTTAACTGTAAAAATTCAGTTAAAATATATTTTTTAATCCCAAGTTTCCGTGTTCACACTTCTCTTATTAATTTTCTAAATAGTTCTATATGACACAAAAAATCTAAAATATAAACAGTGTAAAATATAATTTTGTATCTATGCAAACGCTTTAAATGAATTTAAATTAATTCAATATATTTTATCTTTCAATTGCGTTATACATACATACAAACTTTTTAATATAATAATTAGTCTGTGCACCGTTTTAACATAACTAATCTGTGTAATCTTGTCCCTATTCATCACAGCGTAAACACAATTTGGCAGAAAGTGACGAAAGAGTACTTCAGCTGAAATAATATTTAACCTTTAGTCTCTAAGTCATATGGTCATTGAAACTAACTGAAACTTGCTTCGACTTGATATTATTTATGATACAAAACCTAATAATATATATTTATTTTTTAATAACTCCGGAGTCGTTTAGTAACATTTAATAAAGATAATTGTTTTCTATTCGAATAAATTCATACCAAATGGTACGATTTGTAAAATTCTTTTAGCATTAGAATTCTATATTGTCCTTGAGTAACACACATATTTATTTCCATAATATTAAAAGATTTAAACTATTAATAAAATATCTTAACGTCGAATTCGAAGCAATACTTCCTAAGATTCGTTTAACTAAACGATGTCTTCTCAAAATTAACTTGTAAAGCTAGTTTAAAATAAATTAGCTACGGATTTCAGCTCCTACAAAGCACACACAATTGAAAAATTCTACTAACTATAGGTACCTATACGTTAAGAAATAACGTCAAATAATATTCTGTTTAGTTAATCTACTACTTAAAGTAACAAAAAGTAGTTTTTTTATTCATTTGTTTTTTAATATTCAAATAAAACAAACGAGTTCGTTTACCTTGTTAAACAATTTAATAGAATTAATTTCCCACTATTTCAATTCTACTTTGAGCCCTCTTCGAAGTAAACAATAAAAAAAGCAATTTAAATTATCATAATAGTATACTGTATGTACTGAAAATGGTAATTTTGAGGAATTAGTCAAAACTAGGCATTCTAATTTAATTATCCGTAACAATTTTTGTTTAATTGTAACCAAAATTAATTAAGATAAGGTAATTTGCTACTTATCTTCTATAACGTTAAAGTCGAGTTATTATTTAAAACATTTTTTCAAATATAACTTTTCACGTTAAAATTTACGCATGCGCATTTACAACACAACCTTTAGGCAATTATCTGTAAAAAAACATTCGGATATCATAGACGTTTCACACGAAAGACTCTCAGATATTTTGATTAGGAAAAATCGGAGGAAAACTGAAATCGGTGCGCGGAAAAAAACGTGCGTCCGCGAATGTGAGCGTACGAAGAGTGGCGGGCGGGAACGCGGCTAAACCCACTCCTTCAGACAATAACGCGCTGTTCAATTATTAAACCCGCTTAAACGCTCTTCAAAATTTTCTCGGTGTTTTTAAATAATGTCTACAATAAAAATTACTATAAAAACATAAATATCTTGAGGTTCGAGTGTACTTTAAATATTTTTATAAGTTTCTTAAAAGTAAACGAAACATCATTCTGCGTTCTATTGCTGTATTGTTACAAACAACTAGGCTTCAGCGCTGAGTTGGTCACGTTTGAGGCGACGGAGTAGCGAGTGCAAGGTTCCATCCGATGCTCTGTGTTCCCGCGCTCTGATTGGTCGATCGTGTTCTGGGAGCGACGCCACGCCCCGGCGTCAGCTTCAGCGCGGCACACCGCGCCAGTGTCCGACAGACTGCCGAGCGTGTCGGGTTTCCCGCACCCCGCGTTCGCTCGGCTACGCGTTTCGTTCGTTTTAAATCCCTAACCGTCGCGAGTGCATTATGACACTAGTGAGCTAGCGGGCCGCTGTGACGGTGTCTATTTGTTGTGTTTGTGATCACGTGCTTGTGTGGTGTGTTAGCTTGAGGCCGTGACATAAAACGTTCGTGGTGGCCAGCGGAGCCTTACACCCGGGCTCGGGCCGAGCTTTCATGGCTCAGCCTAGGGTATGTACAGTTTTTCATATAGATAGGGCATCAATCCAATAGGGCTTTAATCATACCAACGTAGGATCAAAAACAAAGCGACGGATGGTTTTAGCGTTAGCTTAGGACGTCTGAAACAAATCAGATGTGATTAGAAGTCAGGGGAACGATCCCAAACGATATATTAATATGTCCTGTCACCGGGGAGTTGTTTTAACAAGTCATACGCGAAATGAATACGTAATGTTGTTTTAGAATGCATCGAACGACCGCCGACACATTACGGCCGATAATGAAAACGAAATGAATGCTTTATGGTCATAAAAAGCTTAGATAACGTAATCACAACACTAGCCTGTCTTGGTAATAAAATAGAAAATGCGGTATAAATGAGTGTGAATCGTCAATTGTTTTGCCGACGCCATGTTTATCATAGGTGTTCTAAATTTAAAAGTGCTAACACCTGATGAGTTAGTTTAGAATGACAATAACGAGATAAAATGGCGTTCAGCGGGGCGTCTATTGTCGATTGCTCTTATGGGGTCGGTATGGAGCAGTAAAATAGGCCTTACAAGCGGCTTTAAACGCACGGTTGGGCACAAAAGGGCCTATCTCGGAAACCAACAATAAAATTCAATTGACAATGAAAAGAAAGTTTTTTTCGTTCGCGCCACAAAGATCCCTAACGGTACGGATGGGGACAAGTTTCCAAAGATTTAGGGTTGTATTGTTTTTACTCAGGTAACACACAAAATTTAATCCCCCATTGCGAACTGTTCGGAGGCATTCAAATGTAATGTAGTGTTGTTAAAGATACATGAATAAATTACTATCAACAAATGGCAATATGCGATTCTATGAAACTATAAATATTAGATACACTTAATAATGTATTGAAAATAGTTTAATTAAAAGAAAACAAGTGTTATCAACTATTATCGTCAACATGATAATATTACAAGATAAATAAGATTTGGAAAAAGAATTTTATTACATATATTGACTATTCTGTTTATTGGCGATAATATAAATTATTGTCTACAATAAACAGAAGCTAATCCGTTATGTTTTAATATATTTTTATCAGTATTACGTTGCCGACGGTACAGTCTACTTTTAGTTGATTTTGATGTTTAAAAGATGGAAAAGTTTAAGCTGAATTTAATATGTATTTACATTTATGTTTACTTTAATATATCACAGACAATCATAATAACAAGAAATTTTCATTTGTAATGTAGCTCGGTATTTAATATCCAATTTATTATTTGTTTATATCAAATTTATAAATTAAATTTATTACTTCCACTTATTTTTCATTGTGAAATGTACAAAAAATGTATACAAAAATAAATTAGAATTTTAAAGGCCGCGTTAAACTGTTAATATAACTTAATTAACAATACTATACGATTTATAATAAATATATAACCTCTCGCAACTATAAATAATGCATATATTACAAAAATGTACAATAAAAGGACATTATTAATGTTTATTCAATACTTTGTGCCTATTTGACATTAATGTCACGGCCAGCATTTGACATTATAGTGGCCTAGCATAATCCTTATTCTTGTACCTAATTTAAAGTGTTTATGTTACGTTAGAACTATACTTAGAATATACTATATAAATATACAGCGCATTACTTTCAAGTTGGTTTTAATCAACTATAAACCAAGAAGGAATAATTGTATTTGTTATACAATTAACTTAAATTAACACTGTACTTTATAGGCGTTCTCAGAGTCCTCTCTCTCTCTCTCTTTAATCGGCAGCTCATGTCTTCTCAGCAAAAAGCATCTGGAGCGGCCTATATGTTTCCACCAGTGTCTGTCCATCGCCTCTCTTACAGTGTACAGTTTTGAGGACGATCAGTCTTTCACTTGATCACTAAGATTTTAAACGATAAAAATACAATTGGAAGTTACATATTTCTATTGATAATTTTCACGTAGACTCGTTTTTGTGTGTGTTATTTTGTTGGTAATAAATGATGTCTAAGTCTAAAGTCAAATTGCATAGTTCTAATAGCCGTTAATACGATTAAAAGCGTTACATTACAAATAATATTATAGTATTTTGATGGTGTATTATCAGTAGATACATATAGTAGCAGTACTTCGCGTTCAATGTCTTTCAAACCCAGTAATAGATATGTATAAACGGATATAAAAATCTTGCCGATATTGTTTCTAATTACATATTTTATTCACACAAATCGTTAATTATTGCGTATCACTTTTTTAAATCTCGTGCCGTCTGGTCATTGACTCAACAAAAAAGCCTCTAGACACCATAATTGCTAATTTATTCGTTTCAATGTTAGTTTAATTATAATTTAGTTAATTTTGCGAATTATAGTGCAAGGTGTAATAGAATTGTATGTTATATTTGAATACTCACTGGGTATGTCGTTGTTACGAGCAAGTAACGATTGTTAGATTTACGGACAAAATACTTTTTGGTTAAGACCAAGATTCGACTTGCATGTTCCTTTTTAAATCAATAAAACTTGCGCCGGTGTCGAACGGCGTTAGACAATATATCCCGTCTTTTAAATTAAAATACACGAATTTTTGGAACTTATAAACTTACCTATCCGATTTCGCCGCGCCGTTTATAAAATATAGTTTTATTTAATAAAACCTCTCTCATTGCGCGTGGGTAAAATTATTAAAGGGGGAATAAAATGACGATGTAATGATATTTGCTTAGTTGTTGTAATGTTTTGAGTGTATCATAAAGTTTATGATATCAATTTGTCCACGATAATTCGGCGATGGCCCACTAATATCACTGATAGCTTATCATGCCGTACCTGCATCTGTCAAATATTAAAAAAAATATTATGACTATTAATAATTAATTTAGCGTAGGTGCTTGAGATTAAAAAACTATGACAAAGTCGGGTTTATACCTTCCACTTAGACTTACACTAAATCTCTAAATATTATAATATATATAAATGAACGGTATTTTAAATCTTTGTTTACGTTTAATGAAGGACTCTGGGTACTCCTGTGACAGCCACAGAGTAGCGCCAGGTGAATTAACCGTCGCATACAGTTCTGTGATTTGAAACTATGTATTTGTTGGATAAATAAAGATTAATAATTCAATTTCCCGACGGGTACTTCAAAGCGTTAATAAAATTAATTAATTTCTCAGTATTAAAATTATTGTCTTTTACATTTCAATTTTATTTCAATATATTTTTAGACTATGAATAATTTAATATTTTAATGTGTTAAAAATTAAGGAAATTAAGTAACACGTAATGAAAAACAACAGTTCGAATTACTTTATTATTAAATTAATAATTGCGACAATGCTAACAGTTTTTTCAGCGTTTTAACAGTCTCAGAGGTCTTCTAAAATATGTTTGAAATTTATTTAAAAATACAATTAACTAATAATATATTATATACATCAAAAACTGAACAGTCCAGTTTTAATCTTAGATTAATAAACAGTTTAGTATTTTATAAACGTTTTTTAAATATTGTCTGCAAGTCAGATACCTATATGTTATTTAATTTGAGTGTCTAAGTTTCGTTCGTTTCTTCTTTCCGTTTACGGCCTTTGTTTAAATACAAAAATGAGGCGTATTAAAAAATATATTTTTGAATCTACTGGTATTTTTATTTGGTACCGGGTTACCGTTAAATAATTTAAACTGCGAATATAGTTTTGCCTTCATATGATTCTTACTTAGTCTACCTTTTCAGTAGCTACATACCAACATATGGAACAATTTGCTATGCCCATAAATGATGATGATGATGGTTCGCTTTCCCAGAATTAACACCTAAGTAATAAATAAAACTAAGTTATTATTTTTTCCAATGTTTCTCTATTAAAACCTTTCTCAAAGTTTATGGAATAAATCAACAAAAATATTCGAATCATTCCAGTTATTCGCAAGTTTTGCGTTAAGCATATTTTGCTAATTATTTTATAGATATGATTAGGAAAGCTTTAGGAACGGAAATTAACTAGCAACAGGCCCGACGGCTCACGGGTAGAGTAAAAGTTATTCTTATCTGAACTATACAAAAAACCCAAATGAATTTCCTAGATGGATTCATTTTCTCTGGCTAATACAGCCGACGTATATATTATTATTGACAATTATAAATTGTGTAATAGTTATTTCAGAACATACCTATGTATTTAAACTAACTCTATAGATAGTTTGTCTTGTTATTCATACCCAATGTTAGCAGTGCTGGCCTGGCTTCTGCTTCCGATTCTGATCCCTGATATGGTAGTTACGAACCCCGGCAGTGTATCAATGGACTTTCTGTCAATAACACTGCTAGTTTGGTGATTTTCCTTCACCGTCATAAAACCGACATGGCTTATAAAAATCGACGGCGTTGGCAGGCGTATTACCTACCTACTATCTACTTGCTTATAAAAAATAAATAAATTGTGCGTGTACTAGGTGTACACACGTAAGAAGGAAAACTTTATGATCTTATTTTTCGAAAAATGATCTACTATATGCAACTTTACAGAAATTCGTTAAATTAGATAAAGTTTAACAAAAGGCTTTTATTATCATAGACATGAATACAAATATTTCATTTTACCTTATTACTACGAAGATTATTATAGAATTTCATTAATTGTAATAGAATTATTACTATCAAGTATGAAAAACGTGACGATTTGCTACAAAATTTGTCCCATACGTCGATAAAGAAGTTTCATTCCAACGCCGATAAAGAAGTTTGACTTCAAAAAACAACATGGCGCGTAACCGAAAAATGTGACGCGTAACGAAAAAATGTTACACTAAATTTTTTTCCAACCTAGATAAAGAAGTTTCACTTCAAAAACACGAAACATACAGAAATAAGGGCCCAGTTGTAACGCCGCTAGTTTATGCATTTATTAAACTAAAACGATTATTTTTTTAGTTACATATGTGTTATTTTGAGTTTAAAATGTCTAAGTCAAGTTGCCAATTAATTTATTTGTCGTTCAAATTTATTATAATGTACCGAAATTTTTAACAAATCGTTATATTGCAAATTAACAAAATAACTATTGTAACATATTTTCTTTTTCTTTTTCTTGAAAATTTATATGGAACGGACATCAAATTTCCTACCGATATTTAAGGAAATATATTATGTGGAAAAGGTTTATCAAATAAACCATTTTTATAATCAACTCACTTAAAGTATACAAGTACAAGACACAATATAGTTCATTATTCTTTGCGCGTTTCCAATTTGAATACGGTTAAATAATAAGTTAATTGCGCAGTTTAGATTCAGAGTTAATTCGTTAATTTGAGAGTTTATTGTAACCGAATGTTTAAACATCCTCTTAGGGTGCGAATAGTGAATTCCTAATTGCATTAAACATTTAAAGATGGACACAAAAATGTCGTTTGAACACACACTAATAAATAACCCAAACGGTTTAAGTTAACAATTGACTATTCAATTTAAACTTAAAAGGTCGGCCAACATATTTGCTTTTCAATGTATATATACCTATATGTTTGGTTAAAATACTGCTATACTAATTAAAGAGGGAATATATGTATCGAAAAAATCAAAAACTACTGGACTTATTTATCTTAATAATATAGGCTATAGTTATTTGTACAACAAAGAACCGGGATAGGCCGCTAGTTGGTTATAAAATATAAAGTATGTATAATACTATAAACAACCATAAAACTACCAAAAAGATAATATGAAACCTTATTAGAACCGTTAAAATCACTGAAAACAAAGTGTTGATATTCATGTCATGTCCCACAACACTTTGTTTAACGAATGTAATTCTTCTAATACGTCAGCTACATTAAATAATATTAATTGAAGCGAGGTGATTCAGCTGTTTATCGGCCAAGGGTTGGAAGGACAATGACTCCGGCTCCGCTCTTGGTGCTCGAATTCGAAATTCGAATTTTGCGTTTTTAAATCAAATCTTTATATAAAACCTTTTTGTCAAATTTGAAATTCGAACAATTTTATTAATATTGTCTGTGTTATTTTGACATTGATTTATAAATTGAATTCATTTGAAATTAAATCAAAATTATTGAATATTTTTGTTTGTATATATATATAAATAAGAATATATTAAAAGAGAAATGAACGCTTGCACCAAGTATGGTACCGTCAAAGAAATCGACTTTAAATAGTCAATCAAGAGTTGGTGTGGCTAATCTCATTCAGACAGGCACAATAGAGGTAACGAACGGACAAACGGACAGACACGATAATAAGACGCGCGTGGGCGGCTTTATGTCAACGTTATTTATGATGAGGCAGCTTTTTTTCAAATCTTTGAGTTATAAATGCCTAAATGCTTTGAACTAGTTTTTTATTTAAAATAGGTAAATATCTGGTTGCCCTCTTACTAAGAGCTGAGTAGGTTATTAATAATAAAGGTAGGTAGGTACCTTATTAAATATTAGAAATGTCACATACTTCCGTTTTAGCAGTATTATGTTTCTGTTTTATTCGTCATACTACGAACGGGTGGCAACTAAAAATCTATGTATGGAATAATATCGTGGCTATATGTTAATATTATAATTTATATATGTATACATTATTTTAAAAGCCCACGGTATGATAATAGAACGTAACTTAATCGTTGCTGTGCGTGTTTAGTAGAAAATAACCTAAAAAATAGCACTCAATTGGTCGATATTTGCCGAGTTAATTTTTTTTTATTTGCAGCCAGTATTCATTTTATTTTTCTATAGTTTTCATATGTTTTGTCGCTTATATAGAGGAAACGAGAACGGAATGTTTACAATAGCCGATAATATTATCTTAGTTCATATGCCAGTTATCGACCCCCTGTTTACAATTTTGAATTAAATCAATTTGTTAATTTAATCTAAGGCTGAGGTTAACAGTCTATTAAATTGTAATTAACCGGGTCGTGTAACTGGTAAAAACTAACAATATTTGTAATATCGTTAGTGTGTGTACTCTGTAATTTGTGTTATACTGCGAGCACGCTATATATATCTAAAACTATATCGAAACTGGGTCCGAAATTGCTATTGGAAGTTACTGAGTACTGTAGCAGGAAAGCGTTTAAACTGCAGACGGGAAATGTCTCCTTTATACAAAGATATCAAATATGAACCTTCATGAACGTATTATGTCGTAACACACTAACAGTAAAATATTATGATAGTGGACAAAAAAGTAAGAAACGAACCTAATATAGAAGGGCGAATTTATTTGGCCTCACTCAGTACGTACTGAAAAAAAAAACAACAGAAATGTGTCTGCTTATTTTTTTTTTTTTAATAATTTTATGGCCTGGTAACGAGACCTTTAAGCCAAGTCTTATTTTCGGTCACTAAATTTCACTTATTTTCCTTCATTTAATTTCACATGTTATTCTTATTCCAACATTCCACTTGTTTTCTTAAATCTTCCCTACGGTATTTTTAACGTATTTATATAATGCACTATAACACTTTTTGTTTTTGAGCAAATCACACAACTGGCGGCGGGAGGGATCACTAACTTCCATTATTTCACTTGCTAATAGTAGTCTATTAAAAATGAAAATTTGGTTTTGGCATTTAAAAAAATATGATTCATATCTGCGATCTCGTTAGTGCAGAAAGAGCAAACATTGTTATCTATAATATTAAGTTTAGCGAGGTGTGCGGGTGTAGTGTTGTGACCAAAACGCAATCTGTTGATTGTGGTAACGAACTCACGACTAACTGTATCCAACTCATAATCTTCATACCAGGGTCTTCTCAGTAAATTTTCTTGTATACTTCCATACCATTTTCCTTTAAGTTTTTGATCTTCTTTCCATGTGTCTGCTTAAGCCCACGGTCAAAGCTTATAGACAATTATTAGAGCTATTGAACCTTCGTACGTACTACGTAGTCTGTGCAAACATTATTAAAATAAGAGATTGATGATTTATGGTTTATAGATAATGCAATGCGTTGAAATACATATTGTTAAAGTATGTTTTGTTAAGAAAATTGAAATTATATAAAGCATTTGTTTTTACGTTACGACTTTTTTGTCGGATTGAGTAATAAAAAAAAACCTTAGGTTGTCATTTTGAAATAAATGTACGTTAATAGATTAGCGTGAATTCTCATTTGATATAAATTACTTTTCTATACTTCCGCTTACAACGTCCCATCTACCATGCCATTTTGCGTGTTCGTTTGTACAAATAACTGTGTCCCATGCCCCATTCACACTAAATAATTAAGGTGGGTTCGGAAACCGTTTTATTAACACGTGGTCCCTGCGGATGGACAAATGGAATAATAGTCGTCTGGGCCCGCATCCGTCTGCGATACAATTTTTCAATTAAACACACCAGACGGATCCCTAATAGGTGTCGTTAAGACGTTCCGATTTTGAACGAGACGTTTTTATTGGTATTTATTGTTTCTGCGCTCTATGGATAGAGTTAAATCACCCACAGCGTAAAGCTCAGCGGCGCTGCGTTAGCCTCGGGTTTCATTTATAGCAAAAATATAAGAGAATTTTAAATAAAGAATCCAATTTTTTTAATCATTTTTTAACTGCCAGCTTTCTTCCACCATATAATTACAAAAAGTATAGAATGCCATAGATAACATTTTAAAAATACATGATTTATTAAAGCAATTAAACAGCGTATAAATTAATAGGTACAATTGCTACCATTCTATAATTATTAGGTATTTCAACAATACTGGTCACCCCAGCCAGATGACTCGGAGCGGGATAGATATACGATTTGTCTATAGGTAGGAAAGAG
Source organism: Pieris macdunnoughi (assembly GCA_905332375.1). Classification (NCBI taxonomy): domain Eukaryota; kingdom Metazoa; phylum Arthropoda; class Insecta; order Lepidoptera; family Pieridae; genus Pieris; species Pieris macdunnoughi. Next base: position 1,016,003 of record CAJOBZ010000022.1, on the reverse strand, counting down.
ACGGGCTGAGGGTGGAACCACCCCGTGTCGCTTACAAGTGACGTCTTTCGAAACCCTCCGTTTTTCATATACTATTTATCATTCTTGGGTTGTATTTATGTAGATAACAAGTAATAATATATATAAAACGTACTACAGACATATTTCTGTATCCGTTTTACATGCATTTTATAGGCACGATCTTTGCCTTGGCTTGAGACATTGTGACTAATGTTAAAGCTTAAAGGCCATTCATAATTTTAATGAAATCGCCATTTCTCAGGAATTTAAGTTAACACCCAACACGAAACCGCAAAAGCTTATATCACCGCAAATTCTCAGAAACTTAAAGAGATAAAAATACACCTATTTATCCACACAACTGGCAACTCAATAAAACTAATTAAAAAATAAATCGAAAACCATAGATCGCAAAAAGAACTCCACAGAAAAAGCCACAAGTATGGAAAAAAAATAACGATTCTTTTTCCGCTCGTGGGATAAAGGTTATCTCAAAAAAGGCGGGACCGAGCGATTCCATTTTTAAAACGTATCATTTAATTTTGAAACCGGCTCTCAAGACGTCAAAATGCAGTCATTACGTCTTTTCGTTAATGGCTAGTTTCGGTTTGGACTTAGCGCCTACAGATAACTTATTTTCTCATATTGTCTCTGTTATCTGTGGTTTTTATTACTATTTAATATCTGTATCTACTACTATTTTGTACTTTTGTATTCTAAATTGTTTGGTCATAGTCATAGCAGATATGTATGTTCATTTAGGTCATTGCCTTATAAGATGGGGGTGTTTAGAATTTTGTGATAAGTATTAAGAATTCTAGGTAAATACTATATGTTCACAGCCGTATAAAACGGCGATTTATCATACCTATAATAGTCATATAAAATGATTTAAAGCGATATTGTTTCTACCAATAAAAGTACTTGACGCCATATTTGATGAAAAACAAATTTAATAATACAACTACATTTTTCATATTGAACTGTAATCCTTTGTTTTAAGGTTTAATTTTAAACGACAATTTATTTTAAATTTGCAGCGTTAATTGCACGATTTTCATTCGAGCATATGTCAAAGGAATAAGGTTTTAATTCGCTTAATTTTTGTTTGATAAAGCGGTCTATATTAATAATGATTTATAGTGGTTTATTTGCGAGTACTTACAAGGAAGGAGCAGTGTTGGCCTAGTGGCTTCAGCGTGCGACTCTCATCACTGAGGTCGTAGGTTTGATCCCCGGCTGTGCACCAATGGACTTTCTTTCTATGTGCGCATTTATCATTCGCTCGAACGGTGTAGGAAAACATCGCGCGAACTTTATACTCGAAATGTCGGTGTGTGTCGGACACAGGAGGCTGATCACCTACTCGCCTATTAGGTTGACTAATGAGCATGACACAGGTACAGAAATCTGAGGCCCATACCTAAATATAGTACCTATATAAATATTATATACAATATATTCCACGATAATGTCTTTCTCTTTCTTTTCTCTTCTACATTATTATCCCTTCTAGCGCGTATAAACTTTTATTATAAGGAAGTATTAGTTATAATAATTATAGTAATAAACAATTATAAATTAAATTAACAGTTAATTTAACTAGGTACCAATTAAAGTTTTTATCCCCATACTATGAAGTTAACCTGGAGATTTTCGATTCCCGTTGGATCCAGGTTATGTGAGGATCTCGCTATTATGGAACTCGGCTAGACTTTTCGAAGGTTTAGTATAGCATAAAAACAAAAGAACAATTATATAGCACACGTTTATAGTAGGTACGCCTAATAAATTTAAATGCATTTTTGACATCACTTGGCCCGTCCAAAAAGTGTCTAAGGGGCCGTTCAAGTACCTACTACGTAAGCACTATCAAAGACTATTGTCTTTGATTTTTTATTTGGTGATTACGTCAACAGTAATTATTTTCTTTTTTACACATATTACCCACACATTGTCTATGCTTGAAAACGAAATGCATTATTGAGGATTCCTACAAAAAATAATACGTTTATGTACCTACCATTTTTTTTGAGAGCTTTGCTTACTTTTGCTGACAAGAGAAGGGGGGAGGATAAATTCCAGTAAATCTGCTTACGTAATACTTGAATGGCCCCTAAAGGCACAATCAGACCATTGTCAAATGTCAATGTCAAAAAAGAAAAAAATACATCTCTTAAAATCAGTTTTAAGTTACATTCTAGAATACTTCTTAATCTAGAGGGTTAGACTAAATTATAGAAAATATGATATAATTTTGTAAGTTATTAAAAAAGTTCGTGTCATAGCTACAGGTGTGTCGTATCGATCCGTAAAAATGCTTACTCATCGTTTTTGATGGTTAACCGTTGTAACTTAACCTATTCATATAAATATTATATAGGTGTATGTTGTGATCGTTATTTCATCTACCCTCTTTTTTGCGTGACATTATTTCATTAATTTTAGTATATTTATAATGAAACATATAATAGGATCAAAGGCTGTACTATTATATTGGCAAAGCTAGCGATATAAATTATTAAATTTGTATCTTAATCGGACTAAAAACTTCATCAGAATAATATTAAATAAATTAGGATGGGCCACCGCTTAATAAATAGTATATGATCTATTTTCCTATTTAGCAAAAATATCATAAAAATCGGTCTAGCCGTTTCTGAGGACTAAGTTAGACCAAAAAGTAAGACACGACTGTCCAAGACTAAAATAGTTCGTAATTCCTAATATTAAAACATATACAATCTTTTTAGGTCTTGGTCTCAGATTTATGTATCTGTTTCATGATCATTTGTCAATCTAATAGGCAAGTGGTGAAGCTTCCTGTGCCTGCCCTCGAATGTTTGGGTCTAAGACAAGCCTGTTTCCTCCAGCGAATGTTAAATGCGCATAGAAAGTCCATTGGTGCATAGCTGTTCGAACCTACGACCTCAGGGATGAGAGCCGCACGCTGAAGCCACTAGGCCAGCACTGCTCCTTATATTAACGCCTTTAAATCACTCTCCAAGCATTGTACTATGAGCACTTACGAAGCATAAAATTATTTATCTTATTACAAATTAAAAAAACAATATTCCATTAGTTTTAATTGCGCACAATCCTGCCTTAAAAGCCTTAATTGATGGTTTGATCGTAGATACAACCACAATGACTTAACCGATTCTATGAATATTCATTGGATTTTTGTTCCCTTTAATTGTGGCCTCTTAATGCGTTTATTTCATACGAGATGTTAAAGAAATTTAAATGATTTTGGGCCTGAAGGGCGTTACAGCCCATGGTGGTCCATCTTTGTATTCAACTTCAAAACTTCAGCATCACCTTGATGGCTGAAAGTCTATGGTCCACTTCACAAGACTTCTTTTGCGAAGTAGCGAACTGTTTCGACTTCCCGTGGGGGTCTTACTGGGAAATACGCCCTTCAATTGTTTAAAGAAAGAGTATACTCCTCCATCAAAGGCCATGGGTGTCTATCGGCTGCGATGGCTTTCCTTTTTTGGCGTATTATTATCCCGTCACGAGATTATTACTTGGAATGGATAGAATTAGTGAAAATATTTTAATCTAAAGCCAATAATGAAATTTTTCTCGGCTCGTTTTACTATAGAAGCGATACTCTGATACTTCGCGCCCAATTAACAGCATTTATTCCTTTATATTATGTAATTTATATTATTATATGTATTATTAATTAGTCTTTATTTAACATATTTGTGAGACTGTGGCATAATGTAAAATGTAAAGCCAAAAATTAATTTTTTGGTCCGTTTAGTTTTAACTATAGAAGGGTAATACCATCCGATGCTTCACACACAATTACCACCATATATTTATTTATATTATGGTTAATACTATATGTATTATTGTATAGTGCTTATTATCAAATTATATAATATAAAAAGGTATTGGGTAACTGTATAGATTTATATCAAACGTATGAATGGCGCCAATTGGACTATGTCACAGATTACATACCAATTGCGCTAGTAAAAACTTTTGATGTATTTAGATTTTTAACAGTTTTCTTTGAATTTCCAGTACGACGAGAGCCTCCACGGCGGGGGCTACATGGAGGGTGGGGCGATGTACCACGAGCACCGGCTCGCTCACCCCCACATCCCCCCAGTGCATTACCCGCCGCCCGCGGCGCCGGCGCACGCGTTACCCGGCGAGCCTTTAGTGCATAAACGAGACAAGGATGCCATTTACGGGTGAGTGGGTGGTAAAGTGGCCTTTTGAAATTTTATATACCTACCTACTTTATACAACTGCAGGGCTACTCTATAAACTTTGAGAACAACAACCCATGGTCTTGGTCTCAGTTTTCCGTAGAAGCAGAACTAATATTGTCTTAAGTACCTACTACACATTTAAAAAAACTTCAGGTTTTGTTTATTTATTATTAAGTAATAATAGCTAAGAAATTGTATTGGGAATAGAAGTTCTATTTTTGGTTGCCTACCAAATATGCAATATATATAAAAAAAACATAAAATAGCCTTTATTCGAGTACCTACTACACTAAGTTCATGTCATGTTTTACACTAGTACTCGACTTCCGATGGATGTCAAGTTTGAGGGCTACCTCCAAATGCTTCCACTTCTCTCTATTCTGCCCTATCCCTTTAATTCCATCGTCCCAAGTTTCTGGTAGGCGTCTTCTCTGTCTTCTTCCCACTGAGCCATTACAAGTAAGATACTATATATATACTTTCATAATTATGAAGCAATAGTTCTGGATAATAAGTGTAATACTTTCCTTAATATTCCACCTTTTCCAGGCAGGATTTGAGAACAAATTTAGGGTATTTTGGCTTAAGCGTACTAAATAAATTTTTTGAGAGTAAGAAACGCCCCAAGTTATAAATATACCTACAATTGGGACGTAAACATCTTAAATACCTACGCAATGAGACGATGACTAAAGTTTCTTTGTTCGTAAATTATATTTTTTCTTAGAAACTGATTTTTTTAAATTCTTAATACAACCTGTGACAGTTAAACTGTATTTTGAACCAACCTTTGTGCACTTGTTTAAGTAAAAATGGATTCGACATAGTTATGTAATTAAAACTTAATAAAAAGAAAAGAAAATTAAAATTAATTTATAAAGTTTGGTCCTTTTGGTGTACCTTTAACGCTGGAAGCATTTCCTCGTATTGTGATACTTTTTCGCCGAGCCAGGAATGTACCAGCTCTGGGGTCACCAGTACTATCTACCAAGCGCCAACTTAAATCTTTAATAAGCGCCTGTGCACTTGAACCCCACGGCCCAAGAGTCTCTACTCCAAAGGGAACAAAATTGAAGTTGGAGGAAAGACTTATATTTGAGCCGCTTATTATTTTTTGCCTGCTCTGCGGCCGCCCAAGCTTTTTGCTTGTCCGAGAAAAAACAAGTAATAACATATTTATATTAGTTTTTTTTAAATTAATTTCTTCTCACAGTATTCAGCCGGGTAAAGTTCGATTCCCGGCTGAATGAGCTTTCTATGTACCTACGCATATAACTCTCTTGTACGGTGAAGGAAGAGCGTGACACTGCCTAGACCTGTGTCAGGCACAGATGGCTCACCTACTTCGAAAAATAATCACGAAATAGATACAGAACTAAACAGTTAGAGGTTTCAATGAAAACTTGTTAGTTGATATATTTATCAAAATATTTTGTAACAGGATCAATTGATACTATAATCTTAATAGATTAAATTTATCATAAACAGTAGCAAATCTTTATATGCAGATATTTGCAAAAGTAAATACAAAATTTATAAGAATCTTATCGTTTGCTATAATTTGGTATTTCCAATGTTTATCAATTAGCTTCATAATTGTTTCATATTAATTAGTGTTATATAATGTTTTAATTAGACATAGACGAAATATATATCATATAAAATTTAAGTTCCTATTCGTACCATTTATTTATTTATTAGTAATGAATCGATACAAAAATTGGTTATTAACATTTCTTAGTGTGTATTAGTTGTTTTAGTAAAAGTTGTAAAAAATAGTTCCATTTCTCTTTCTTTTTCTCTGATTTTCCTCAATGCATTGTTCAGATCTAATGGTCTTGTTTCGATGATCTTACGTTAAAAGTGCATACTTTTTTTATAGAACAAATGGGTTGAGGCACTCTCAATGCCAGAGGGCTCGCGATTGCGTTGCCGCCTTTTACAAATTTAAATTATTATGACATGGAGCGCGTTTTTTGGACATAATTGTCCTGTGCTTCGTTTTTCATATGTAGCGGAGGGTGGTACTTGTACCATTATCCCAAATCAAAGAGATTTTTCGATCTATGGTATATTTAATTCCATAGATTTCCATAGATTCCCCGACTTCATCTGCCATCACTCCTCCATACCATTACCAGTAGGTAGGTACATCGAGACTATTCGGTTCTCTCCAGGCAGTGATAAAATGATGGTCCACAGTCTGGTGGTGATTTTTTGTTGGTTAAGAATGGACTTAATGGACACAGATGATGCAAAGAGTAAAATCTAGAGACTAAAGAGTAAAGTCAGGTTTAGGTATGACGTCACGATACAATCAGTCGTAATGAATGGCGTCAGTAAAGTTAAATTGAAGCAGATATGACAACAAAGGTGTCATATCGCGGATCGGTGCACGAACTTTCTATCTGATCGAAACTTGTCAAACCGTATGGTGTCACTGATAGCGTGTAAAACGCTTCCACTTAGCGGCTAAGCGAATTTAAATAAAAAAATGTATAAATTCACTAGTTGCGCGAACTTCGTTTCTCCTTAATGTGATTTTACTTAGCCTGCCTTTTTAGTACATACTAACCTAGAGACTATTCGGTTTTCCGGAATTAAAACTTTTTAGTTTTTCTGTGAATTTTTCTCTATATAAACCTCGGAGCTAAAGTCATAAGATTTTAATTAACAAATAAAAAATAGGGGTTGATCGTAGAGGGGCATCATAAAAAAATAAAAACAAAATTTTATCTAAAAAATAAAAGATAAAACATTTCATAAGAATCGGTCGAGCCGTTTCGGAGGAGTATGGGAACGAACATTGTGACACGAGAATTTTATATATTAGATTTGCTTATAAACATACAGATAGCCCCAAAATACCACTAACCTTGGTTGTGAAAAAGAGGAATAAAAATAATCATCAAAAAGGAAACTAATAACGAAGAAGAGACTTTCCTCCAATTTCGATTTTGTTCCCTCTGGAGTAGAGACTCTTCGGCTTAGGCCAGACCAGCTAATTAAAGATTTAAGTCACCGCCTGGTGCTACCGGACCCCAGAGCTGATGCTTACCTTAACAAATAAATATCGCAATACAGCGAGATACTGCTAGCGTTGATAATTATTATTTTTACTATGTAGTAATACTGGATATTTGTGTGTTGGAAATACACACAGTTCTTTTTAGAATTAATAGATACTTTTTCTTTAGTGTTTGTTCCGGTTTCAGTTTTGTCTACATGTATTAGGTATTTTTGCACTTCTAACCTTGTTTATATTTTTTATAATATTGCCTGGAAGAGATCGCTCGAAAGCGATAAGGCCGCCAGTTGCCCTCCTTTTTATTTGTATTACATTTCGGTTCCAAGAAGTGTTTATAAATAAATATATTAAAAGCTATGAATCGCTTGCCTATGCTAGCTTACATAGTATTTCAAATGCATTGTTTAAAGGTTAATCGCCGGCGCAATCAGCTGCCCGCATTTATTACAATTTTATTACCTTATAAAGCGTATTTACTACACAATATGTATTTCTTGTGTAACGGTTGGGTCAATCGTTTAGATTATTAAAAATTAAATTGTCTATATTTTTGTCTGTCTAGTATGATAATTTAGAAAAAAATAAAAAACAAATCAACGGTGCTACAACCTTTTTAGGTCTGGGCCTTAGATTTCTGTATCTGTTTTTTGTCAATCTAATAGGCAATTAGGTGATCGGCCTCCTGTGCCTGACACACCGACTTTTTGAGTCTAAGGCAAGCCGATTTCGTCACGATGTTTTCCTTCACCGTTCGAGCGAATGTTGAATCGCACATAGAAAGACCATTGATGCACAGCTGGGGATCGAACCTACGAGCTCAGGGATGAGGGTCGCACGCTAAAGCCACTAGGCCAACACTGCTCATTTTAATTCAGAATACTATTCAATAAACCGGTGCAAATCCCGCTAAAACGGCAATCGTTTTTGTTTGGGCATTATTTGACTGACGGCACAGTGAAAGTCGCGTGTTACTACTACCTATTGCCAATTACTAAAAGGCCGGCAACGCACCCGCGAGCCTATAAAATACTGTAGAACCTCCTGTCCATTTAAAATATAGATTTTCTATTCGTTAGTTAAAGTCTAAAGATTCCCGCGGTAAGTGCCGCCGCACAATGGTGTGATGGTATCACCATCACGTGCGGTATATCTCCATCTAATCGGCTTCTATGCACCTCAATTAATGCCTTTATGGCGTATTTTGCTGGATATACATCTTAACGTTGAGGTTTTTCTGGTGGTTCTTACATTATGGCTTGATTTAGAATGGGTGGTCAGGCATAGGAGGCAGTGATAATAAAAATATCAATGACATAGATGCGAGACCAAGATCCATAGTGTAGCGTCCATAGAATATAGAATAAAGTTGATTAAAACTCTATGATCTATTTCAAAACTCTATGATAATTTAATTAATTAATTAATATGGTTGTTAAATTAAACTAAATATTGATCAGGTCAATAGAACGTGATTAAAATGTATCTTCTATTTTCCAGGCATCCCTTATTCCCCCTCCTGGCGCTGATCTTCGAGAAATGCGAACTAGCCACATGCACACCACGTGACCCTGGAGTCGCTGGTGGAGACGTCTGCTCGTCAGAATCCTTCAATGAAGACATCGCAGTATTTAGCAAACAGGTAAGTTTAGTTAAAACATAGATTATACAAAAGACGAAGAACATAGACTATAGATCTGTCATAGATTAGGTACGCAGGCAAAGTTTACTGTATTCTGCTAAGTAAAGTTTGTATTGAATAAAATAAACTCTGGTTTCTCATGACACTTTCCCAATGCGTTCGTCTGAATAGCTACCGCAATGGCGAAACAAAAAGTTTTCATCTCTTCCGAACTTCGATTACATTTCAAACTTCCAAATAGGATTTTAACGCTTTAACAACGTCCAATTCCGCTAGAAAATAAGTAAACGAGACAGTAATAAAAATCCAGGCAACCCCAATCCGAATCCACAGAGCCATTTTGAAAATGATTCGCGAGTCTGTATAACTTTGTGCACCTGCCTCCATCAGAATTAAAAAAGTAAAAAAAGCGCGCGAACGCATTCGGATATTAAAATGTCGCGCAAAATGGCCGGCGTAAATCAACGGAGGCAATTTCTTGAATGCCTTTAATAAGTATAAAGTGTAATTAGCAACGGTAAATCTGTTATCGGAGTTTCGTATTGATTGTCATGCTTGTTTGTTTGGTTTCAATATCGTCTCATTTGTACGGTAAAGTAATTTAGGTATAATCGATTCGGCGCGAACGTAAAATTTTAATATTTGTAAATTGATTTTCAATACGCTGTGCGCCATGATTATTTATATTACAATAATAACATTTGCGATCGTAAGAAAGTGGAGCTTTTATGTTTCAATCACTACAAATAACAATACAGAAAGGCTTTGTTACGAAATACCATTTTGCGGTTTTAACAACAAATCAACATGCACTTAGGGACACCTATTATTTGTTCGATAAAAAGCTCTCGAAAGAACTAAAATGGAGTCATTTTGTTGCAATTCGGTCGGAACAGGTAATCTGGTAGACCGACAATCAACAGCTATATAATTTTCTTGTATAAATTTATTAAACCACAATACTTTTTCACTTTTTACCCCACAATGCCCTAACAGGCGTTGACACGTTGCGGTAGGATGCAATTTAAAAAAAACTGTCACTTTTGCGTCAAATGTCAAACGCCGGAAGCGTCTTTGTATCGACAAGTTTCACTTTCATTTAATAACTTATTATCAGTCAAAGACACCATTGTGAGCTAATTATTGAAATTAAATTGTATTAATAGCTTTAATATTGCAAGTTGTCTGACCTCTTGATAGCTTCTAGATAATGTCAGTGTCAGAGAACTGACCAGTTCATGTTTATTTATGTCTCTTGACTTAGGTCTGATAAATCGGGATTGATGACATTTAATAAGTATTATTGTTACATAAATATAATGGAATCTGTATCGGGCGACAGTTAGTGATTGTAGTTGAAATATCGGTTGGCGATCGGGCCGTTAGCTGTCATATTTATCATCCGTACGCACATGTAACGCGTAAGCTAATCGCTTCTTTTTAATTACTTCAATAAAACGTTTATCGGCGGCGGTAGCACGTGAAATCTCCGCAAAAAGAGATAAAAATTCGGACCTCCCGCTCTAGAGCACTTTAATAAGTAACGTTCATAATTCATCGGCGCACGAAATAAATCATAAACGGTAAAGTGTTTATTTTCAACGTACTTAATATGTTATAAATTTATTTAAGTGGCATGCGGTACGATTGTGGAGTGATTGATATAGTGCTCTCTGGCGAGCGATCGGTTTAGTTGTGATACTGTCATCCTGAGCTGTCATCGATACATTCGCGGCACATCACTGCCGTAGTGATGCGATCGAGTGACCGCTTATCGAGTGCCTAAATTGTCAACTCGATGTTTTTATTGCCGCTAACTTCTATATACTATCAAAATAAAAATTATCTGATTACACCTCGAGTCAAGTTTACGACCGTTTTATGAACGCAACCACTTTTATTATCTCTTAATGTGGCCAGGTATTGCGTTCGTTATTAAATACTTGTCTTGCCATACGATCTGAATTTAATGAGACCCATGGACTTATCAAGTGAAAGATAAAACACACGAGTGATATTTTAATGAACATTTGTCGTACAGCAACTCAATTAACATAGAACAACGTAACACGTAGTTTTAATAACTGCTATAATCTGTGGAGCGAGAAATTAAAAGAGTGAAAAAAATAACGAGTTCCGAACGCGGTCGTGGCTCGATTATTTCTTAACTTTTTATGAATACGTACGGAATCGATTAATAAAATATTTATGGAAAATCGCTACCGACACTAACACCGCGTCTTAAATAATTGGTGATGTTAAATGGAGAAGCATGTATAATGAAAAATAATTGCTGGAATTTTAATGGCCAACGCGTAGATTCATTGAGAGCGATACACGGAAAACGACTCGTATACACCATAGAAAAAGTGTCGCGTCACAAGGTCACTTGTTGCGTTGCGCGCGTTTTTTACTGTCAACTGTCAACTGAGTAAGTTGTCATAAGACATTCGGCCTGGAATGTGGGGAATGCCGGGCGAATATTTTGCACTAGACGAGCGGTGTTAATTAGTGTGTAAAAACACGATACCTATTACGGAAAATTATCGGTTGTTAATATATTAATGACTTGCTTCAATAGGTTTTAATTGCCTAAGAAAAAAACATTTTGTTCCCACGCACTATACAATACCACTCAATCTTTAGTGTGTACCGGTTTTATAATTGCTAACATCCGCAAATTCGGGTTAAAACTGTCTACTGTTTTTAAAATGATACGTTGAAAAATCATAACCATTTAGGAATGTTGCCACTTAACGCTGCTTACTTAAGAACATACATTTATTTAACTATAGATAACAAAACGTTGATGAATTCATTATAACGTTTATCTAAAACCTGTATTAAAAATAAACAAGTCACGTTTTCAAATATAGATTAAATCAAAGACAAACCAAACAACCACAGATTTCATCAGCCACAGATAATTTGGAAAGAGCACCCAAAACACAAATTGCCGCGACAATTAGAAATACACTGTTAATTATTTATATTAAAATTCATTTATTCAAGATGCAGGCTAGTCGTTGAATATATTTACACCTTAATGTCTTAAATTATAAAGATGTATAGAAGATAAGGCAAAGATATTATGTGTAAAAGATTAAATTATTATGATTTCAATATCTATTTGTTTGCGACTTATTTGACATGTGACTTATTTATTGTCTTATTACTTTGTCTATTGCTCATTTTCGTTTTAAATACTGTGGGTATAAAATTAAAATAAATCAGTGCTACAACCTTTTTAGTTCTCAGTTTTCTGTATCTTTTTCATGATCATTCGTCAATCTAATAGGCAAGTAGGTGATCAAAAAGTTAAAAGTAAAAAATCATTTATTCATATAGGTACACTTATGAACGTTAAAATGAAATATACTAGAAATGCCTCTAATTTTACATTTACTGCCAGTTCTCAAGAAAAAGAGTTTATTGCCAGAGAAGAACTGGCAATAAACTCTCCGCCACTCTTTTTAATCGCCTCCTATGCCTGACATACACCGACTTTTTGGGTCTAAGGTTTTCTTACGATGTTTTCCTATACCGCTCCAGCAAATGTTAAATGCGCATAGAAAGTACATTGCACAGCTGTTCGAACCAGAACAGATGAGTGTCACGCGCTGAAGCCACTAGGCCAACACTGCTATATAATATATGCACCTATATACGTTTAAATATACATAACTCATTGAAATAATGAAGAACATACGGTAACTTTATCTGGTAAATCGTAACCTAACACTTTAAGTTGGCGAATTAAGTACTGGCAACCCTGCCTTGGTTTCTGAGGTCCCAAAATCAAGTGATTACACTAACATTGTGGAGCACACGACTCACCCCATCACTGCTCTTTTCGTTTGTCTGTTTGTTTACATCTGTCGTCTCGTTTAAAGCATCTATTGTCTATTGTTAAGGGATTTGGCGCGCAATTTGAGCTCTATGCCGCCATGATCCATTTCGCACGGAAATAATAAATATGGCGTCGCTGCAGCTGTGCGTATGGGATAAAGTCTTTTGATAAAATGGACACATTAGTGAATGTGGATTTAGTACCTATTTGATTTTTTTTTCTGGTCTATGATAAAATGGTCTAATACAAACACTTTTGCATTCGTAATTATTTTTTTTATATGTTATTTATTATAATAACACGGAACTGATTGAGTACACAAAAACAACATCGAGTCATTGCTCGGAGTTACTGGAATGCGATAATAAAACCATTTGTGCGAGATATTTTCACACTATACTTAATTATTATTGCAATATGTTTTATTACTTCAACATAGCTAGAAGCTAAATCATAGGAGCGTTGAGAATCTTTCTATTCAAAAGTTAAAAGTCAAAAATTCATTTATTCATATAGGTAACACAATGTGAACTTATGAACGTCAAAAAAGAAATAATACATTAAATGCTTCTAATTTTACATTTACTGACAGTTCTCAAATCAAGGGCGTAGAACGGAAGAGAAGAACTGGCAATAAACTCTCCGCCACTCTTTTTAATATATTAAAGTGAATAAAATAAAAATAGTCTCTATTCGAGTACTACATTAGATTACATTAAGTCCATGTCATTATGTTTAACATGACCTCCGACGAAATAGCCTCCTCCAAATTCTTCTACTTGTCTATCGTCCTCGCTACTATTTTCCAATTCTTTTATCCTTTTATTCCATCTTCTCCGGTTTCTTGTGGACGTTCTCCTTTTTTATGTACCTATAGACAATTTTATTTCCGAACCAATTCGACTTTTATAGTGTTGTTATTAATTTTATCAATTATATCTCTTGCCTAAAACAGAAGATGCTTAATTATAGAAATGTACTGTGACTTGCTGGGACTATATTCCATAGGATGCCGTACCAATTCTTAAAAGGTCGCCAACGCTCTCGTGAGCCCTCTGGCATTGAGTGTCTATGGGCATATCACTAAAGATGAGCCTCCTGCCCGTTCGCCTCCTGTTTTTTAAAAAATATCCGTAACAAAATGTTGCGTAAAAAAATTATTTTCTTGCCATAATAATAATGAAATTGGAGACATATGAGAGGTGAGGTTTTACTACAACAATGTACTCTTAAAAACTACAGGTTATTGACTTATTATGGCAATTCGTGTCCTGATTGAACCCCATGCGATTGCGTGAGCCACTCAATTAGCGTCTGACACGTCGTTTTTGTAGATTAATATGCCGATGGACTAAACATTTCAACACTGACGTCAGACGGGTTTACAATGTTCGTTCCTTTTTTGAAAAGCCTCAAACTCAAAATAACTCTATTCATAAACAAGTACACAGAAAAGATGGTAATTTGATTCTAAATATAAATTTAGTTTAATCCACCACCAGTTCGCAAGTCAATTAGAGCGGGCAAGAAGAACTGGCAAGAAACTCTCCGCCACATTTAATCGCCAAGTTTTGAGTCATATAGTCTTAACTTTGAGCAGTGCGCTAGTGACTTCAGGGTGCGTCTCTCATACCTTAGGTCATAGGTTCTTTCCCCAGCTGTGCACCAATGGACTATATGCGCATTTAACATTCGCTCGAACGGTGAAGGAAAACATTGTGAGGAAACCGAGATACCCAAACAGTTAACAGCAACAGATGCTGATCACCTACTTGCCTAGATCATAAAACAGATAAAAAATCTGAGGCCCAGACCTAAAAAATCTTTTCCCATGTCCAATAGAAAGTGCGTCAAACATGCAAAAACCATTCAACGATAAAGACAGTTGCATGAAAACTACGTAATAAATTCGAATCGTTACGCTTGGCTAATTCGTAAATTTTGAATTTTTGATTAGGGAACGCGAACGGAACGGAGGGTTCGAAATTTGAATGCGCCAATGATGGGCACGGTGTGATGTGATTGGTCAATTTCTCGAATTTCATACCTAGTCTACCCTTCGCCTGCGGCTTGACTCCAATTTAATCTGTTTACTTATATGAATAATATAATTAAAATCTTTTGTAATTTAAAGCACGAATGTCCTTTTCGGTGCCGGCCGGTTCGTTGTAAAAAGTTGTAGCGGCGGGCGGTGGTATGGCGGATTTTTTTGACATCTCGCGATAAAAATGGACGTCAAATGAGTATTAATTCGCACCGGTTAATAATGACATAAATATTGTTACAGGGTGTTTAGAATTAGAGCGGTTTTTAAAAACATTTTTATAAACATATATCACTTTGGTTCATCTATTTTTACAATCATACTATACATGAAAAACGTATATATACGAGAGAATATTAGAATGAAGATGAGAAATTGTCTATAAAGTATCAAAGGCACTTAAAATACTTCGCTATGAACATAAAAAGCGACCTATAAATAATTAAGTTAATAAAGAAACATTCTGTATAAACCGCGGTGTAATTATAAGAGTCGCAGGCGCATTCCACACAACACGTCTTGGCTTTTCGCTCGCCGCGTTCACCGACTGCGTAAAAGGAAAGTTATTTGACGTTTCTTGTGTAAAAACTGACAATTCTATTGCAGATTAAATAGCCATCTAAATAGTTTTACATGCTCGTTTAGAAATCTGTAAAGAATTCCGTATTTTTTCTATATAACAGGAGGCAAACTGGCAGGAGGCTCACCAGATGTTCAGTGATAGTGCCGCCCATGGACTCGCGAGTGCGTTGCCGACCTTGTCTCTGCGTTTACATTAAATATAATTATTTTATTTTCCAAACAACCACCGCTTGCGACCTGGAGTCTTCCGTCGAGGCCCTGGCACAGGTTTCTTTACTTGTCTATAATAAGACTCATGCCTTATACATAGAAGTTCCAGTATTTTCTTTCCTTGCCTGACATTACCTATGAAATCTTGGTATAAAAGGGAAGAGGAAAATATGATATTAAGGGTTTTTAACCGGTATTCGAATCTAAAGCCGCCCATTGCTATCAATCCCCATATAAACCTACATATCCTTTATCCCTAAAAATAAAAAGCACATGCATTTGACGTAACCAAAGTAAGTTGACCCGCCGCAAACGTATTTCAAATGAAATGTTTAAGGCGCTGGTACTTTTATGGGGTCAACGTAATTTTGCCGAGGTAACCGATATACGTTGGACCCTGAGACGGTTTGAGAATAAGGCAATGGTGGGTCTTTGGGGTGCGGTAAATAAGGGTGGGTCAAAACCAGCTGACGCGGATTACAGGCTATACGAACTATATATTTGCTAATTGTATAATGTGTTTAATTTTCTAAAACGTAAATCGTTTTCGCCATTTTGAATTTATCGCCAGGCTTCTTTATTTGAATTACGAATTTCGCTTTCTTTTTAAATTTAGAACGCCTAAAACGAAGCGAGAGGTGTATTCATTTTGTCATAGACAATTTTAGTCTGGTTACCTCTAGGCATAGATAACAAATTTACCGAGCTCGTGGTTCAGCTTGTGTCGATTTGATTCTTTTTTACAAGTAGGTACATTTCTTCCCTTTTACTCCAGGGAATATGCCTTAGACCCCATTTGACTACTTGTTACAGATATATTTTCTGATTAGATTTTATCGGACGTCAAGGCAGAATACAAAATACCATCCGTATCACCTCGACGTCCGTCGTTTCACAACTGAGCGTTTCTTAAGGAAGTTTGTGGAACCAGCTGCCCACTAAAGTATTTCCGAACCAATTCAACTTAGGATCCTTCAAGAAAACAGCCTTAAAAGGCTGACAACGCGCTTCTGATGTGAGTCCATAAGCGGTATCACATCAGGCGAGGTAGTTTGCCTCCTGTTACATAAAAATAAATGAAAATATAATGAAAATAACAAGTAGTAGGTACATCCGTTTTTCATATTTAAAATTAACTATCAGTTAACAAAGAAGCCCCCCTTAATATACATGTTTAACCTGATCAATGCCGCCTGTTATTATGGAGCTAGGTTATTTCAATACGAACTGTAACTAAAAATTAATTTACCCTCGCAACCCTAGACAGTGTTGCCCTGTAATTATGGAATACCAGTTTTTATTTCAATTTAATTCAGCTTGTAATTTTAATTTTTAAAATGCCATAGATTATTTGCTAATTATGAAAGTTTTTGTATTAATGTCAGCTGTTAGCTAGCTAGCTTTAATTTTAATAGTAATATATACATGCTGCCCCCGCGAACTTAGTTTCGCCTTAATTTAAGTAGCTATAAACATATGGAAAATTACTGTGCTACCCTTTGGAGCCTTTTCGCTTTTCTGGAATAAAAACCTAACTTATTAATAAAACTTGAGCAGTATTGGTCTAGTGACTACAGCGTGCGAATCTCATCCCTGAGGTCGTAGGTTCGATCGCCAGTAATGCACCAATGTGCGCATTTAACATTCGCCCGAATGGTGAAGGGAACGATCGTGAGGAAACCGGCTTGCCTTAGACTCAAAAAGTTGATGTGTGTCGGGCACAGTAGGCTGATCACCTACTTGTCTAGACAAATGAACATGAAACAGATCCAGAAATCTGAGGCCCAGACCTAAAAGGTTGTAGCACCACTGATGTTTTTTAAATAAATAAATCTAAATTTTCAAGTATTCTTTTATTTTTACCTCAAAAAAACCTTTCTCTCTGAGAAAAGGAATAATTAAAAAAATACTTGTGTTATATCATAGATTGAAATAAAATCATTAATTGATTGATTGACCGATTAAGGAACGTAATTAATGAATATTAAACGGAATTACTTGACGTCTTTTTTAATGCTTCATCGACTTTCTATTTATCGTTTATAATACAATGATTAAGCGAAGAAGATAGAGTAGCGTTGGCATAGTGGCTTCAGCATGCGACTCTCATCCCTGAGGTCGTAGGTTCGATTACCTTACGGTGAGGTAAAATTAACGGTTACGATTGTCTCAATAAATCCTTTAAAAGAAACTGTTTTGTTATAACAAAAGCAAAACACAAAAATATAAAAGTATTAAACAAACATGCAAACACGGACCCCGATCCCTTTATAGTATTAACTTATAAATGATATTAACAAAACTCACCCGCAGATAAGTTATTAAACATAGCACCATTACACTTTAATTTAACCCCCAGGGGTTCTGGGGGATTAAAAAGAGCATGCAATATTCATATGCTTTTTACACGTCTGTGGTTGTTAAGGGTTGACTATAGTTTTAAAAATAGCGCGAAATTAATATATTTCTTGATTTTCTACGTAAAAAGTAATGAAAAAGAGTTAAGAATTATACCAGAGCCAATTATAATAAAAAAATTTGAAATTTTGTAAATTTAAAAACTTTTTTAAGAGTACAGACTACTAATATAAGCAAAAAGGTTACATATTTTTAAAAAGAAGAATATTTTGACTAAAACTGGCTGGAGAGAAAAAAAATGTTTTGATAAAATTAAGAATGTATTCAAGTTTTTATCGATGAATACAAATATAAAAGCGAAAGATGCAGGATTAAGGGGCAGATGTATAACTTTTTTATTTTAATCTTCTTTACGATAAACGTTTAGTAAAAATGAATAATAATTTCAATAAAAACGTTTTTATATTAATCCCCGTTAAGTATTTGTTTGGCATGAAGTTTATACTTTAGAATGAATAATAATAATAATAGCCTTTATTGCTGTAAATGCTTATCCTATTACATAAAAATGTGAAGTACTATAAACACTAATAATAATTAATCTAACAGCTTTTCCATGGACATAGGCCTCCTCTAAGAGCTTCCACCCTTCTCGGTGTCTAGCTTTACGTAGCCACATTGGTCCACCTGCTCTACTTATATCTTCCCATCTTCATATTTGTCTTCATCGTTTTCTTTTGTCATAGCTAGAAAGCCATTCCGTCGCTTTATTCATTCATTTATCTTTGTCTTCTCTCATAATGTGTCCTGTCCATTTGCATTTCAGTATTTCACTAAGTAACAGCATGTCTAAACTATGTCATGTCTTTTATTTCTTCTAGTTTTACTCTATCTTTCAATTTCATAGACTAAATAATCTTTGTATTCCAAATAGGTTTTAACATAAGAGTTTTTATTAAAACGTATTGACCGCTTATAAGTGCGTTGACCGTTTCAAAATTAAATATGGCGGGTATGAATGCAAATTTATTTATTCGATTTTACCCTTGTATCTCAAGTGCGGACAAATAAACATTCAGGGATTGTATACAAAATCGGGGAACACGCGTACTTTAAAAATAAACAGTTTTTCATCAGTCAGCCCCGAAATATAAACGCTTTGATCAAATAATCGATCGGTTTGGGGAGATTAATTCTGTGACGTCATTGCTTACGTCACTGCGTGTATGTTTATAATGCTGTAGGGCTATTCTGAAAAACCGATATAATTTTCCGATGTATTCGAATTGTCTATGACAACGCGATGCAAATTGACGTCATCAAAAATAAGAAACATTTCGAGAGTGCCATATAAAATAAATAAATCCCACTGATTTATTTATTTTATACACTTTTTATACACATCCGCTACAACCTTTTTAGGTCTGGGCCTCAGATTTATATATCTGTTTCATGATTGTCGATCTAATAATGAAGTAGGTGATCAGCCTCCAGTGCCCCACACACCGATTTTTTGGGTCTAAGGCAAGTCGGTTTCCTCACGATTTTTTCCTTCACGAATGTTAAATGCGCATAGAAACTCCATTGGTACACTTCCAGGGATCGAACCTACGACCTCAGGGATGAGAGTCGCACGCCGAAGCCACTAGGCCAACGCTGCCACCTATATACCAAAGCTATATATGTATACAATTGTCTAATACCTTTTGTCTAATCAAGAACTATGTAAGTGTGCACTTAATAGCTTAGTTGAACGCTAAAATCACATATTCCCTGCGTTATCCGGGCGTTTAAGCGTCCCCCTGGGGGTAATTTGGACCAGGAGGTCAGTTTTTCGGCCATTAACGCGATCAGAGGGTTGAAAAGTAGATCGTAAAGGTGTAATCACGAGTGGAGACGCGGTATGTTTCAAGTTTATTGCATGTGCGATGGATTAAGCTTTAACTCATTGAGTTAAATGTTTAATAAACCTAATTCCTTAGTAATTTATGTATAATATATCTATCTAAATGTCAGACCTGCCGTCAGCACTACACAAAAACAAAGAAAAAACTAAGAAATTTTGAGTGGTCTGGCGTAAACAAACAAACAAACAGCTATACTTTCTTCGTCAATCGCCACTCATCATTCATCTGTACAGATGAATTTACAATTTAGCTTAATTTGTACTGTCAGTTTTTGCAGCACAGATAATGAGGAATACTTGATTAATCAAATAGAATGACGTCTCGTACAAAAACATAAGTGACCCGTGATTTAGAAGACAAATCATTCCGAACGAAATAACAGGTCCCGCACTAAAATTACACGTTAGTGGCAACTGTCAAAAACACGATCACGCCCTAATATAAATTAATAAATCAAATCTCCGTTAGTGACAAAACGCATCAGAGTCACAAATCGTCAGACACCAAGATCGTAAATCAACTTGCATTCTTGGCGAGATAAAAAAATTACCCAAACACCCTGCGAGCGTCTACCTGCTCGTATCTTTAGAATTTCTTGTATTAAAAATAAAATTTTCGAAGGCAAAGCAAAAAATGCAAGAAAAACTTCGTATTCGCTGTCTCGCTCTGGCTGTCTTGTCTTCATGTGGACTAGGCCATCTGCTTTTAGACTTTTGTCTTTCTCCTCCTCATTTTCTTTTCAATTCATAGACTATATTACTTAAGTAAGTAACGTTCGATTTTTAAAATAATAAAAGCTTCGAATGTTTAAAGACAACTAACAATTTGAAAATCGAATCACGAAATACACTTTGAGGACAACGCCCAACATTCACGCATTTATCAGTGAAATGCAGAAATCCCCATTCGTCCCGGCGGGGGTATAGGAACATGTGCAGTGTAGAATAACATTTTTTTGTGCGTACGCGTCATTACTTGATCCGACCCCAATCCAAACGAGTTTCGAAGCTCACCGTTGCATATTTTCGATGTTACGATCACTAAAATATTTATGAATTCCACTTATGAATAGTTTTCTATCATTTACATATTTATGGCGGGGCCGAGCAAACAAAAGGTCCGAATTTGTATAAACTTAACTTTATAGAGAATTTACGACTCACTCGTTCACAAGTAGTTCGAATTTTATGGATCTCAAAACGTTCGCAGTTCGGACCACACAGTATTTTTTGGTTAGCGATTTACGTTTCTATCCAAAGGTATTGAACTAGAATGAACTTAAGGACCAAAAAAGCTTCCTAAAATTGATAAGCAAACGAAAAAAAGTTCCATTTAAAATTAGCCTTTATTCTTTATTGGACAAGTGCGTTATTTAATTAGCATCACCAAACTGCTTATTATCCTAAGTAAGGTATAATCGAAAGCATCAAAATCGTTACCAAACGCGGTACCCTGTAATTTTTAATAAAAAATCTATTTATACGGAGCTGAGAAGGCTACCTAAGATTCCCGATTGATCGATTTCGTCAAAGATTATTAAATCCGTGTAGACAATTTTGGCACTTGTCATCCACAACATATGATCGAAAATCATAAGAGATTTGGGAATTTAATGGTAAATTATTCCATACATTTTGGTCCTCCTATTTCATAAGTTTTTTGATTGACGGCGATGTGCAGGTGGTTTTTTTTTAAAACTCAGGCTTCTGAAGTAGTTAAAATTATAGTGTATTAATATCTGTTACGAATTTTATTAATAGGATGCGCGTGCGCTTGTATTCTTCCGGAACTATAAATGTCACGTTAAAATATGTCCAATCATTTTATTGTCTTATTAGGGCTTCCTTTATACGTTTAATGGTGGACAGGAAAACATTTCAAACATATATATCGTATGTAATATTAACTTTGAACAATATAATATATAACTTACGGTCGACTTAACTTATATAGTAAGAATGACACATTATTTTGACTTTAAACTAAATCTAAGTGTTATACATGTATATGTATAACAATTTATTTATTAGAGCAGTGTTGGTCTAGTAGGCTTCAGCGTGCGACTCTCATCCCTGAGGTTGTAGGTTCGTCCCGGCTGTGCTGGACGTTCTTTCTTTGTGTGCATTTAACATTTGCTCGAACAGTGAGGGAACAGAGATACCCAAACAGTCGACGGCATGCGATAGGCACAGGATACTGATCACCTACTTGCCTAGATCACAAAACAGATACAGAAATCTGAGGCCCAGACCTAAAAAGGTTGTAGCGCCATTGATTTATTTATTTATATATTATGAATCTCGTCCTGCTATAAAACCCTTAAAATTACACAGTTTTATAATTTTAATAACAATCCAATATTTTTTTAACGCTTTTTACCACGAATGTTTGACATAGTATTGTGATTGTCAAAGACTGAATCTTGTCATAAAGTGACAGGAATGGGAATTTGTATCTCCGTGACAAGACACAAAGGCCTACGGTGCATTGATTCAATTAGCTTTACAATTGGCCTAAAGTGCACAATAGGACCAGGTAGACGGACCATGAATAGGCCCGACAATTGTCGCTGAAGAATTTAAGTCAGTTATATTTATAAAAAGAGTTTAAGTATGATTTATATGTGTGTCTTTCTTGTGAAATTTCTTTAGTTTCGCTTAGTCTTGGGTTAGAGGCGGATTCCACGAAGCTTTCATGAGAATTCTGCCTTTTTATTATCACTGATACAAAACAATATCTTCCCTGTGTATGTATTACTCACGGGATTTTTGATAACTTAAATAAAGTAATGTATTTTTTGAGTCAGTGGTTCATTTATAAAAAAAATAGAGACGGAAAGCCTCTATCAACAAACGGACAGAAAAGTAGCTGACCTGCTATATATACACATACACATATAGCCACGAAACTATGTATAACAAAAACAAAACCATACTCAAAGCATCGCGTGGGTGTCGTATTAGCATTTAATTTGACCAAAAGTGGGGGGTTTCGGGTCGATGAGCCCCCAAATGAGGGACTTCCTCCATGAAGAGGCGTGACCTCACGAGATTGGTTGGAGATGGGCATACGTCATAGGTCACTGACCTTATTTAAATAAATGGAAAATAATGCTATATTAATATTTAACGATAGCTTTTCAGGTACACGGCGTTGTGGGATTATATGTTATTATTTCTTATACTTTAAGATTCGTCTTAACACATGCTATATGTTAGCTAACAATGGCCTTTAAGTGACTTTAAGTGATTTATAAGTTACACAAGTATTTATCACAATCGTCATAAATCAAATGTGGCGTGTGAAATTTTTTACATTCGTTTCAGTAGTTCTAGAAACTTTAATTAAACTCAAAACTATTAAAAAATAAAATAAATAAATCAGTAATCACCTGTGTCTGACATACACCGACTTTTTGGGTCTAAAGCAAGCCGGTTTCCTCACGTTGTTTTCCTTCACCGTTCGAGCGAATGTTAAATGTAAATAGAAAGAAAGTTCATTGGTGCAGCCGGGGATGAGAGTCGCACGCTGAAGCCACTAGGCCAAAACTCCTCGATACTAGTATAGATGTGATAAATATGTATAGCCAGTCTCCATAGTATCATACAAAGCCTTTCACAATTGTGGCACTATAGTACATTCGAGTGCATGACCCTATCTTAATAACAAAGTTTCATTACTTGTTACTTGTTAAAAACAAGCTAAAGCCACGTTTTTGTACGTATTATTTTCATTTTACACAAAAAAACTATGACATTTAAAATTCCGCCAGCGTGCACAGATGCGTGATAGTATAGCATTTCCGGTCAAGAAAAAAGGTACTCATAGACTAAGCGAATAACCAGACCGAGCAAAGAATAGACTAAAGAGAGAACTAAGATTTTTTTTTATACACACAGTATAATAGAATATTTAAAAAGTTTAGTAATGCTGGCATCTCCTCGCTGTATTGTGATACTTATTTATTTTTAGTTTTTCAAATCTATTGTTAGCTTAACTGAAAAAATAATAATAAATATCTGGTTTTATCCTCATACAAATAACTAAGTTGAATAAATCAAATCGTACATTATTCGCCTTTCTGTAAAGTTATAACGTGTTAATAATTATGATAATTTAAATCGTAGAAGTGTTTCTCTATGATTTGTGTATCTATGATAAGATCTATAGTCTTTGTAGTCAACGAAGTGTAACCGCTAATATTACCTGACGCGATGTTTTCGTTCTATTTTTGAATTTCTACCTTGCAACTGTGCGAGTTTTCGTAATTTTTATGTGTGTAATTATTTGTATTCATCTTTTGTGTTCTTTGTTATGAACATAACAGCCACAGCAATAAACTTCTTATGTAATTTATACAATTTAATGATGTTTTTGTTGATTTTATTCATAAATAATTTTCTTTTCTTCCAGATACGTCAAGAGAAACCTTATTACATAGCGGACCCGGAGGTTGATTCATTAGTAAGTACTTCATTCATATATCACACTTTAGTGACCAAATAATTTACAATTTGATTGCTCAAATCTAAAATTAACTGGCAACATCGGCAAATAAAAAAGTATTGTATGTCATAAAACCTTGGAGATTTTTGTCCCCCGCGGCTAGGGTTGCCATTAACGTATTTATAGATTTCGTATAACTACAATTATTGTCGTAAATCACTTTGTTTTATAGCAAGGGCTGGAGAATATTATAAAAGCCTTATTTGTTCAGGTTTAAAGGCTTACACTAATTATAAAGGGTCTTCTACAGTGCTCTTAGATACTTGACATTTCTTTCATCTTCTTTCTTTTATCATTTGGACATACGTTTATAATTTTTGACAGTTCAGTCAATCCTTTTATTTGAAATGAATAATAATAATAATTAAAAATTTATAAATAGAATCAAACAAATTTAAAAGGCTTACCTATAACGCTGGCAGGATTTCCTCACTGATACTTGAGCGAGGAAAGCACCAGCTCTGGGGTCACCGGTACTGTCCACTTGAACCCCACCTATAGTCTACTCCAAAGGGAATGAAATCAAAGATGGAGGAAACACTTTTATTTGAGCCATTTATTAATCCGTTTTAATATTACTTATTAAATAAAAAAAATGCGTATTAGATTACGATATAACCTTTAAGAGACTGGCAACCCGTGGTCTAGCGTCAAACAAAAAATTAAAAAACACGGCGACCACCCACCAGCCCGTTCGTTACGGATACTTAACCGATTTTGGACAAATAAAATTTGAGCCATTACGAATCGACGGTGGCCATTCATGCCTCGGATTAGAATTAAACATAATAAAATAGGTTCACCGTGGGCAACGAAATGACATGTCAAAATAGTCACTTTCTCATGCGTCCATTTTTGTTAGATTTCTTTCACTGATGGAATATCGAATGTGTTATTAGAAAAGCAGTTTTTCTAGACTTAGTAGTTAGCTAGTTATCTTCTCTTCCTTGATATCAGAACAGGCACTGTGAATTTAGGAGATATTTATTTAATTACTGACGTTCATAAGTGTACATTGTGTTACCTATGAGAATAAATGATATTTTGATTTGAATCTAAACCTTTGAGCTTAGATGCTGAGAGAGAAAGCATACGATAAGTGTTTTAATGGACGTTCTAGCGCTTCTAACCCACACATACCAACTCGACTTCCATCATCCCACAACTGAGGCTTTTAAAGGTTCTTTCACGCCCCATTGCCCTCTAAGCTATTCGACTTACAACCCACCCATACTCCACAACATGATACAACCAAGGCTTTATAAAGCTTTTTCGTTCTTAGAATCCGAATCATAAGGACCATATGATAATGTTTATAAAACCAGCCACTGTCACCTTCTGACAGTGTCTTCTCATTCATCTTCAGCCTTTCAGTTTATAAGTCCTTCATTAAAAACCTTAATATTAAAACGTTATGCTATCATCAGGTAGATCAAACAAGACGAGTGAAACAATTTTCCCTTCGCCGTCTCCATTGTATCTTGAACGGTAGCAGTCACAAACATTCTGATAAGCACATTGATAAGGAACACAAACAGAGCTTTCTTGGCAGTTTTTGGTGTCTTTTTGAGCTTTACTAGACATTTTTATTTAATAAATGTGTTGCTTGTTTTTTTGTAATTAATACGGTCTCTGGAAATATGATATTTAGGAAATATATAGTATGTTACGGGATGTACATTTGAAATCGGTCCAGCAGTTTATGAGTTCTTATGAAGTTTTTCATCTTGGTATGACACCGTTATAAATTTTACATTTTTTTCCAGTATATTATTTGGGCATTATTATAATAGTTAGACATAGGCCACCTACGCATTATGTACCTACCTATTACATTATATCTCCTATTTAATTTTGTATTGATTTTTTTTATGTTATCGACTGCATGTCTGTCTAGTTTTGGCAGTATTTTGCAGTAAATTATATAGTTTTATTTATAATTCTATTTTGTGTTCACTTTTCGAGCCAATTTCAGAGCAGTTGGCCTAATGGCTTCAGCATGCGACTCTAATACCTGACGTCGTAGGTTCGATCCCCGGCTTTTGGACCTTCTTTGAGCGAACTTAACATTCGCTCGAACGTTGAAGGAAAACATCGTGAGGGAATCCGGCATTAGACCCAAACAATCGACGGTGTCAGATCACTTACTAGACAAATGATCATGAAACAGATTCAGAAATCTGAGGTCCAGACCTAAAAGATTGAAGCGCTACCGAATTTTACCTAAAGATTTAATAAATTAATTCTAACATTATTATTATTATTACGTATCTATACATTGATGAACTTTTATTACTTACAATTACGTAGCAACAATTTTAATTATCCCATTACCCATTATTGTAAAGCCTTAATTCAATGCGAAATTGGTTCAGCGGTTAACCGTTAAAGCCTTTTCTCAAGGTTGTCTCATTAACCCTGCAAATACCCAGGGGCTATTGTCCCAAGGCCCAGCTGACACTTGGTCATATCCCGCTTGCAATGTGTCATTCATACATCAATAGCTGTTTAAACTATATGTTTCTTTAATTATATCTAGTTATTTGCTTAAAGAAAGTGTTTAATAACACTACGTACAGTCTCTATTTATAAGACATGACCTCTCAATTCGAGTCCTAGGGAATACATTTTTCTGTTCTGCACAGTCAAACCTGTACGTACTCAATATACCTATTATTTCTACTTTACTGAAGTATTTCCGAACCGATTCGACTTACGGTCCTTTAAGAAAAGAGCGTACCAATTCTTAAAAGGCCGGCAACGTACTCTCTGGCATTGAGTGTCCATGAACGCCGGTATCAATTAATATCAGATGAGCCTCCTGCCCCCGTATGTTATTTAAAAAAAGAGCTTTTAAAAGATGCAAATCTAAATTTGACTAATCATATCAAAAACATATGTTTATCATTATGATGGTATAGTATTCTGTTTGTCAAAGATCAATAGTTTGTTTTTGAGAAGTTCAAACTTAAAACCCACAGTGTTTATTGTGCCACCACAGATTAGTTATGGGTGTAGGGTGACAACTATTTCATATTAAGGAAGAGATATTTAAAATATTCAATACCCTCATTTTAGGCTTCAAATTCTGGAGAAAATGTGATTTTATTTCACTTGATTATGTAGCTATTTATATAATCCATGGGGACACCATGACACTTCAGGAAAAGAGCGTACCAATTCTTAAAAGGCCGGCAACACACTTGCGAGCCTTCTGGCAATGTGACTGTTCATGGGCGGTATCACTTAACATCAGATGAGCCTCCTGTCCGTTTGCCTCCTGTTACAAAAAAAATCTTTTCACATACCATTATTATTTGTACAAAAAAACATTAACGAAAATTCAAAGTAATGTTACAACAACAAGGTTGTTGATACATTGATGCACTGGTTCATAAATTGATAATTCTATGCTTTAATTGGCACACCCCTTTCAAAATTAAGTTTTATTTCTAATTAAATTTATGTATAATAGGACAACTAATTATCCTATTAAATTGGACTGCATGGTCACTACAGGTCTCCAAACGCAGTGAAGTTGTTTGCACACGTCACATCTGTGTTTGCTCCTGCTGCATTTTGAGTCGTTTAACACCATCAGATAGGGTTTAGCCTGAGTCAACAATACTGTGAATAATTAGGGAGATATCTTTAAAACGTATTAATGTATAAACTATTATTTTCCTTCCTTAAAACAATGATAGGTATCACAACAGTATCTCATTAGCTTTATAAAACTCATTCCGCTTGTTCTGCGGCCCGAAGAAGTGTCTTGGACTCCGAAATGTTTACATCATACCCTGAAACGCGTTTTAAAAACAAAGTTTATCCCACTGTTAAGGATATATACAACTTCTTGGTGCTTGATCCTTCGGGCCGGACTGTCAGTGGTTAGCTCGGTCAAGGATTTTTTTATAGAACAGGGCAAACGGGCAGGAGTATCACCTGATGTTAAGTTATACCGCCGCCCATTTAATGCTAGAGGGCTCGTCTTGCCAGTCTTTTAAGAATTGGTACGCTCTTTTCTATAAGGACCCTAAATCGAATTCAGAATTGGTTCCGAAATACTTTGGGCTAGTTCCATATACCTAGTAGTGGTGCTATACCATTAAGGTTGGAGGAAGAGCAGCACTATCCTTACTTCATATTAAATTATGAACAAAAGAATATATGAGATGGAAAATAAAAACATATATTTCTCTCCGTAAGGTTTATTTTCCCAACATCTTGGCCGTTAACTCCTCCACAGATAAAAATATAACAACTTTATGACCAGTAGCATAGAGAACAAACAGACCCCATGTTTACCGTCACTTGACTTTTTAGGTTTCTGGGTTGACTTTTGTACTAACAGACTCTGTGTCATGAATTCAATAATTTAAAGAGCACTTAAATTAAAACAGTTTCATATTTTATTAAAAATAAATCTCTTATAAAACGATATTTACCTTTTAAAAGGGCATTTTAAGTTGAAAAGCAAATTTTCATCGTTTGCATTTCTACGTCAATAAGATCGACCACACCCTATTTAATCAATTGTCTTTAATCCAATATTTATATAGCCTTAATAAAACAGACATTCCCATTTTGTTATTGGATTATAGAAAGTCCTACAAACAGCTTTTTTAGATAAAGAATAGAATAATAACAAACGATTTTAGCTCTGAGCCTCAGATTTCTGTATCTGTATCATGTCCATCTAATAGATAAGTAGGTGATCAGCCTCCTGGGTCTGACACACGTCGACTTTTTGGGGTCTAATTCAAGCCAGTTTCCTCACGATGTTTTTCTTCAACGTAAGAGCGAATGTTAAATGCGTATTGAATGGGGATCGAACCTACGACCTCAGGGATGGCGTCGCACGCGTAGCTACCAGGCCAACACCGGTGTTACAAATCGTTATAAAATCTTTCTCATTTCGCACCCAAAACTATACCTATTAAATACTTTAAAATAATTTTGAGGCATAACTCCATGTCCAATGCCCCAAAACGGTATCGTAATTTGACCGTAGTCACACATAAATAACATTATTCACTCTACGTAGACACGTCCAAATAATCACACACAAATCAATTATATTAAAAATGCATCGCTCGTCTATCAAGTTGATTTATCGAAAGGGTTCTTAGAACAAATGGAGTTATTACCAAAGTGTGTTATACTGTTTGTTTGAATGCACAGGACAGAGGTAAAGTCTAGTTTTAACATATAATATACCATCCGTATCACCTAAACGTCCGTCGTTCCACAACTGAGCGTTTTTTAAGGCAGATTTTGCAGCGCACATCCACTATGTGGAACTTAGTACCTACTGAAATATTTGCGAACCAATTTTCTTAAAAGGCAGGCAAAGCACTTGCGGCTCGCAATGTTAGTGTCCATGGGCGGAGTATCATTTAACATCAGGTGAGCCCGTTTGCCTCCTATTATATAAAAAAATTCAACGTAAATTTATGTAAAAACCGCAAATTAATTTAAAAAAATGATCAAATCAATGATTTTAATACATCCGTACTCACGACGAAAGTGATGTAAGGAGAGTTTTAGTAATTACTTAGCAGACAATGGCTTTTAATTTCGCCCTAAAGGGCAGGCTTTAGTCTTTTGCCTATACCTAGTCTATACGTAATTATAATCTAACTTCTAATTTAAAAAATCGTTATAATGTTTTGAAACGTGTGTTCTAATTTTTTTTTGTCCACAGATGGTGCAAGCGATACAAGTCCTACGGTTTCACCTCTTAGAATTAGAAAAAGTAAGTGTCTTTTATATAACGAGGGAATACATTATGGAACCAGTTTTGATCACCTGACAATATTCGATTATACTCACAACGATCGAATCGAGATAAGATATCGATGACCCGTTCGGAATTTGAAATTTTGAATTAGTTCTTTTTGATATGGAATATCGGTTTTCAAAAATGGAATACGGTTCTAGTCTCATATTCCATTTATGAAAAACTTTAGGGATCTGTCAAATACTAAATATAGTTACTGCCTTTTTAATTTTTTTTACCCTTACTTTTAATAGTAAAATATAGTATAGCAATTTCATAATATGATATTTCCCATATCAATTGAAAACCTGTCTGCGCTATGTTGTAACGGTGTGTAAGATCAATCACACTTTTCGCATGTCCATGTTAATTATATTTCAAATTTTTAATTAATACAATCTTGGGATTAACCCATCGAATTAATTTACGAAATGTGATAATTAAAAATTATTACGTCACAATACTTTGTAACACGTCATTTTTTTACTAAGCGCCATCTATTGTTCGAACCAATAATTGGGACTCATTAGCTTATGATTATTATACCAACATCTTTACCACAACGCATGCATACGATTCAAACTCCCGCGCTCGATATTTTGAATTTGGAACGCGGCTTTATTTTTTTAATGGCTTTTATCTCGCCCTCCAGCCAGATTCAGATTGGGTTACACTCGTTATACCGCATTGTATACTTTTTTTTACTAATATTACCATTTCTGAACGACTGTACATCTCTATAGCCGATGGTTTTTAAAATTTAAACAAGGAACTATTGTATGTGTATCTAACAGATTTTTACTTTGAAGGAGGTCCTTATAATGACAAAAACTGATTGTTGACAAAAAAAAATATACTGCTAATGACACTTGCGTAAGTTTCTGATAGATTTTAATGTTAATAACCTCAAAAGACGAACGTCATAAATTATTTAAATTTGAATTAAGAATTATACTTTAAAAAGAGAATAGAGTTTTAAATAAAGAACAAGTTTGAAATTACGTTTTATCCAACACATTAATATTACAAAGAGCTCGAAATGTTTAATGAAACGGAAATGAATCTAACGGTATTTTTTTCTTTGTACAAAAAACTTAAGACGAGATATAAAGCGACGTATGGGATTTCAACAAAAAACTGTTTTTGATATTAACAATTAAAACAGGTATAAAGGCTTTAATTATTACCTACGCCCGCGACTCTTATTTCGTATAGTTAGAATTTTAATATGAATAACAAACAAACATACTATATTTCGAATTGTATAATTCATACACAATCAAATGGAATATATCTAAAACCTATTGTAATTGGAATAACCAAAGGTCAAACAATACGTGATCATACCGAAGTAAAAAATACCACATCGATGAATACCTAAATCATTTAAATTGTTAATATAGGAACAGGTACAAAAACTCACTTATCATTCATACACTTAAAAAGAATTATCCTATATTATAATATCCAATAACGTTTTTGATTTATGTTCGAAATTCGAAATTTAAAACATGGCCGGCGGCGGTCCTGTCACAGCGGACCTGATTGGTCTATACGTATGTACCCAAATTACTTTATGTATTCATTTTGTCTATCTCTTTTAAACGTTTTATTTTTTATAAATGGCCAGTTTTCGATAATTCAAATCGACAAATTCAATTTAATTTTTTTAAATAGCATTTTCTTATCGACCTGCTACTTTTTTGTTATTAAAAGTAAAGTTTAAAACAAGAATTTAAGAATTCTATATATCTTTATTAAACACCTTGTTCTGTTCCGTTTACAGGCACTCATTAAAACCTAGCCCTTTTTATGTTACTAAGTCGTAAACGTTATCTGTAACGTGGCTAAGTGATTTACGATGTAGGTCAGATTTGTTAGTTTACGGGCCTCGAACCTGGGACCCTCTTTATGACGCAACTATAACTTTTATAACCATACCAACATACGTTTAGTCACATGGAATTTTTATTGTTTTATTAACGATTTGTGTGGTTTTAATGACTATGCGGATAAAAAATAAACACATCTGCTTGGTACATTGTCAACGTCAAATGTGAGGTAAATCTTCAAGCTCCTTTATGAATATTAAAAAAAAAACTGTTTACATATATCGATTATACGGAAGAATTAACATTACTAATGGTGTGGTTAGTTATTGTATATGATACGTAGATAGCATAGTAGCGCGTAAACAAAACTATATATAAACTTTAAGATATATTAGTTTGTATAAACTCGGTCAGTAGCAAAAAAACAAGTGCGAATCAGCTCAATTTAAATCTCGACCGGTTTTTATTTAAATCGATGAAAAGAATCTTAACCCATCGAAATGTCGGACGAATACCTTTGAGTGCCGGTAAATAAAAGTATTAATACTTTAATATATTCCTATACTTTACGTATAATTTAAAATGTGGCTATGGAATTTGAATTTTAAAAATGACAATTTCCGCAAATAAACCATAGATTCTATTCGCGTCAAATTAAGAACGTGTTTATTATTTATAGTCAAATCAACGTCGGAATAAAAATATATCTGTCACATAACATTTCACGGTTGATTTAGTAACGGAAAACATGAATATTAATTAAATCATACGCTAAAATAAATGTTATATGATGAATGTTGCAAGGTACCAAAATATATGGAACAATTTACGGATGTCAAAATATTCTATGAAATCAAAACTTGTTATTTTAATAAAAAAAAAGTTCCAATTTGCGCTAGTCACACCCACAGGCCGCAAATTCAGGGTTGGCGCGAAGCTAGAAAATAGTAATAGGTCTTTGATTGAATAAATGATTTTTTAACAGCAGTAACACTTAATGGGTGTTAAATAAAAGTTATGTGTACTTTAATCTATAATTAATAATAAAATGTAAGCATTTAGTATTCTACCTTAAATAGATAATAAGTCGTGATTATAAACAGAAAACTATCGTTTGTTTTTATGTTTAAAAATGTCGGCCATGACAGCCCTAGGTAAGCCGCATTAGTGCGGGAAGTGGGTAGGTATTACAAAAAAACCCTTTTAATCGCACATCGACCGTGGCACAGATATAGCGCCCACGCCTTGGCGCACTGACAGCCCTCAAAACTTTAAAAATAATTCCCGCATACCTTTATAAATGTACCGGACGATACTGATTAATTTGTTTTTACACTTGCCAAACGTACAAGGATGTGTTTTTAAATACTCTACTTAAAATAACAACAGATCGCAGCGTCTTGCGAATTTGGTTTATTCAGTATCCAAAAGCCTCGTATCTGTTTCATCGAAATCAAACTTCGACGTTTAAATTGTGAAGCCATAATCTTGGCGTTCTAAATTTAAAGTTTTGATGTTAGTAACGATAATCGCCTCGGATTCGGGAATTGGGACCGAGAATGTCGTAATACCTCATTAAAGCCATCAACACCATACCGTCTCATCATCATATGTTTTTATACGATAATGACACTTAGAATTTATGTTTAAAGGCTATTATTGCGTGTGGTGAATGGTAGTTATGTTGTTTACAATTTTCATGGGACGCTGATCCGCATTTGGATATCGAAAGAGTTACGATGACAAACTTGTTCCAATGAACGGATTATTCGAATTTTATTCAAAGTTTACTTTTAATTCTTTGAGAATTTACAGATTATTAATAAAAATACTGATTTTTTCATACTTTTTGGGGCAGTTTTTTATAAAAATAATAATAAAGCCACTTTAATTCAATACCGTTATCTACGTACTGTAATCGACGGCCCCTTTTGGGTAAAGTCCTCCTGAACTTTCCATTTGGTTCTGTTCTTAGCTCCATCCATTTCTCCCCACGTTTCTTTTTCCCCCTCCAGCGGGTTGCTTGTTGTTAGGACTAGGTGAACTAAATGTCTTTACAAGATTCATCAAAGATTGATTTATTCAAGAGGAAACACTCACAGTTATAATAAATTCAAAATTAACGCGCATTTTATAACTATTTTAGTGTATTCCTGTAAATTAGAAAAAGCTGTCGATTAGGAAGACGAACATAATTAGCTGTCAACGGTTGCACTGTTTCCGCTTCCGGCGTTGTTCTATTTTCAAATCCGCTAAGGTCCTTCAGACACCTGCTGTTTATTACATTACGCCGCTAAATTGTTTTTGTAATATGTTAATTTCTAAGTTAATTATGGAAAGAAGATTAGGGGTCGGATTTTATGGGGGCTCTTTAGATTGATAGGCGATGCCATGTTTTATTTCTATCTCTTTTTATTTCTTTAAAACGAAGCACCGTACCATCTTGCTCCTCATCACATGTTTAGGTACCTATACGTAATCATTGAAATACATCTCAAGTAGTAGAGTAGATACTCAAGTATCTTTTAAGTCCGTTAAAAATTGTTGCCATATCATAAAATTAAAAATCATTGGTTTTCCGATTTTTTTTTTGTTTTTTATGTGGCAAAGTGTTAAGTGATACCACCGCTCATGGGCACTCACATTGCCAAAGAACTCGCAAGTCGCTTTTAAGAATTGGTACGATCCTTTCTTGAAGTAGTCGAATTGGTTCGGAAAATCGTTAAAATAATTCAGTATTTTAATGTATGGAGAAATATTTTTGTATTTATTTCACAGTAAAGTTTTTACTACAGTACGCAAACGGCAGTTGGTCCACGGTTCCAAATGTATTCCCTTTGTTTCTATTGTTGTGTTTTTGTAGCATTGTATACTAACATTAGTTTAAAGGTCGTATTTCGATGTTCGTGCGTTCAACTGGAGTCGCTGAACTTTGGGCACAGTTTAGAATGAGCAGTGTTTTTTATCTCCAGTACTAGTGTACTACAGTGGGCAGGTTACACATATTAAATGTGAGATACTAGAACTTCAAAACAGTGACCAAATTAATGTTATTCAATTGTTTTTTTATTACTACAAAAGTCGAGTTTAAAAAATTTGTTTAAATTTGTTATGGAAGAGCTAAAAGAGGTATTTTATACTTAAAATAGTTCCCAAATCTTACACATTGTAATGCATATCAATATATGCATATCATAAGGCTTTTAGGTTATATCCTACTGCTCTCAATGTCCTATGTTTCCAATTTACAGCATTATAAAATGCACTCTATACAGGGTGTTTAAGATTTAAAATTGAAAGCGTCTAGGCATTACGCTATAACTACTATTAATAAATAGCCAGAGTAATTCTTCTAGGACTCAAACCCTGGAACTATTTACATGTAAGCTACATCCTAGGGAATTGAACCTCGGGACCTCTTCAGTTAGCAGTAATTATCAAGCATGCTTGCAATGCAAGTCCAGCATACTCCATCTAGGTGAACAGCTCGCTAACCAATGCATTTCTGCAGGTGCACGAGCTTTGCGACAACTTCTGCCACCGCTACATCAGCTGTCTGAAGGGCAAGATGCCCATCGACCTGGTGATCGACGAGCGGGAGAGCGCACGCCCCCCGGACGCGAACGGCGAGCGGTCGGCCCCCGACTCCAGCCACGACGGAGCCTCCACCCCCGACGTCGTGAGTACCCCCTATAGCAAAACCCATCTCATTCAGAGGCGCGATCCCCAGCTAGCACCCAACTCGACAACGAGTTATCTCGTGCACCCCTGTTCTTAGTTTGGCCATTGCAAAAACGAAGTCTATAGAGGGGTGCTCGCATTTTAGTTTTTAAACGCCTCCCTCGCTTGTAAACGGACCTTCCGAGGGCTTCCCACGAAGCCTAAGGAATTTCCGCTAGTTTAAGTTAAAAATCTTCGTTTTTGCAATTGGCCAACCCTTTGACGCTGTAAAGTTTCATTCAAAGTTTCAAAATAATTGACAGTGAAGGGGTGTTTCGGGTGCGATCGTTTTTCACCGATTCGACATCGACGTTGCGCCGTCGGTACTTATTTTGCGCTGCATTGTATACGATTTAACTTAAACTACGTATAACGTTGAATGTATGTTAATACTAATAACTTAGTGAATAATCTTATCTCTTCTTATCGGGAGCCGTTAACTCTTCTAGCGACTATAACTGAGCTTAGTTTAAATTAGGATATTTGGAGAACTATTTGAAAACGAAGTATACGTAACACACTTTAACTTGCCTAAGTAAAGTTTTAATTAGGAATTTTAAATTATTGTCATTGTTTTAAAGGTGGTAGCTGCTAATCCTTTTGGCTAGAAATACGTAAATAGTTAATAATTTGCGTTACTAACGAAGAAGCACTATAAAAATAGAGTTCTAGTTAGGTCAATGGTTATACGTACTTGGTATACGCTAGGTGTAACATTAGGTCCGTTATGATTCGATCGCTATTTACGCCAGTAGGCGATCTATCGCCGCTGACAGTAAATACGATCGATTATCATGATTGGATATTATATAATTGTATGTATGTGTTAGAGGTAGGCGCTTCAATGATATACACTTAGGTTTCGCGAAGAGAGCTATTATTTGCTGTATTTTTGTACATTGCAAAGCCTATTGGAACAGTTGGAAATCAATCGCCGATCAATTCTGTGGCGGTTCTGTGTGACATTTGACAGCTGACAAGTGACAGGATTGGTTGGAGTCGCGTTTTGTTTAATGCTAAGATATTTTTGGGCGTTGAGACTGATTGTTTTGTTTGTGTTATATATTTTTGTCAGTTTGTTAACAGCCATTACTTATACAGTTCTTAATCTGGTTGGTTCGGGAGTATTTTATATGTATATGAGTTTTAACATGTAGTTGATTGTCTAAGTTAGGTTTTAGATATTAACGCGGTAGATGTTCTGAATTTTCTCAATTAAATCTTAACTCGTATTGTATATTGCTATTTGGTGTACGTCCATCTTGTATGTCAATGTGATTTTAATTTTTTATTTTTCTGAACGGATTAAACAATAAAATGTTCTGTTTGAAATATCTTTGGATTTTATTTATAACAGAACTCATTTGGCACTAATCACTCGATACCATATAATCTATACTTCAATACCAGAGACAATTTATCTGTTTTAACGAAGTAATGTATTAAAACAGTTACAGAAGGAGACAGTCTTGTCGATCAAGTAAATCATATAATTTAAAATCAAATTTCCCAAGAGGAAAAATCCAGGAAAATCAATAGGTCCAAAATAACATTGTTAACTGTTTCAAAGCGGCGTGTTTTAAAGGGAATATTTAAGGGAAATATTGTATTTTTATCATGTACCGGGGATAAGCTCCCCCGACGGCGAGCGTTGGAAAATTGTTTCTTTACAACCCCCTACGCGATTATCTTTTGCGGCTTTCCGCGCCGTGAACGCACTGCGGGAAACTTGGGAAAATAGGTTACAGAATAGATTGACAAAAGTTGTGTCAAGAGAATTGAATAAGGGAATTTGGTTCAATGCATTAGATAGTAAGTGGCAAATACTATAGGTATCAAATACTTTTGGTATCAAATACTTTTGGTATCAAATACTTTAGGTATCAAAATACTATTTTAATTTAAATACTAATTTAAAAGAAGTAATTTCCGATGATAATAATAAGTGCCCCGTGGTCACCCACTTATAGGAGAGACATATTGTTTAGCGTTGAGACCAAGATAAAACTGGTGGTGGTACTTGGTACTAGGAAGGTAGGAAGGAAGATAGAGGAGTCTACATTAAAAAATAACATGATCATTATATCAAAAACCAGTAGTGCGGATAAGGACCGTCTCGTGGATTCTTTTCAAGAGCGGTTTTCGTGCGACAATCTGATATTTTATTTATTTTTTATAGTCTGCCATTGACGTTTGATGGATGCCGATTGCGATGCATGCTGAGAAAGTAGGGGTCACGATAATTGGTACGAATATTTTGGGAATGGCGGGAAATTTGAGTGACAGTAATAGACTAATTGAGGTTCTTATTTTAAATAGCAAAGAGGTTCTAGCTTTAAAAGGAATTATGAGCTGTTGTAACCGATCCGATTATTTGAATCAAGCCGCTATATTCTCTTGAAGAAAAAAAACTGGCAACTAAGATATTTCTTTATCTGTGTAGTTTCGTTCACAAACAAAACTAAGATACAAAAAATAGGGAAAAATGTCCCGCAATTTTTACAAAAGAACGCAGTACACACAATGAATAATTTAAGAGCATTGGGGTAATAAAAAAATAATAAAAATAAGGGGACAAAGACGGGATTTGATCCCGGATAGAGCGCAATTCGTCACGGATTCGTCACAGTGTCGACAATACTCCAGGGTTACCAGTTATGTTTCCCCATTATCCAGGAACGAGGGAATTTATCCCTTGCAATGGTACCCAAGTAAGATTACAAATGATAAAAGGAAGAAGAATAAAAATAAAAACAAAAACATTAAATGATGTCCCTTTTACTCACTAAGAAATTGGAAAGAGACAGAAAATTCTTGTGCATAAAGTACATCCTTCTAAGTATTCATACTGTTTTTCGTTAAATGAAAATATCTAATAAACAAAAGGATTACAAAATCTCATTGGTTATGTACAGTTGCGCAGTCGAACCTGCTCGCACGCATACATCAGATTGTCAGTCCGTCTGACATGACTGCTTTATTACGTAGTATTTCTCGCCAACTTTACATATTGATTCATAAATTTCTTTAATTAAATCTGTAAAATATAAGTCGCCATCTTTCCGAAATTCCAAGATCCAATAAAATCCTGTAAATACACAAATAAATCATTAAAATATTTGTCCAACGGCAACACATAAAACGCATTGTTTTATATACGTTTAAATGGCTATGCAAACCGAATTTAGACTGCATCAACAAAATCCATTTTGGCGGCAAAACGAAGACGCCGCCCGCTCATAAAGCGCTTTTAAATTTCGAACGAGCCGCCATTGGCCGCCCGCTCGCCAATCTCGCTGAAACAAATTTTACGACAACGCTGGCCACACCGAGCACTATTTACGACTCCTGAGAATCGCAAATAATTCTATTAATAAATTAATCGTAAATGCCGTGTAATTTATTGTCATGGCGTTCCCCTCTAATTATTTCCTTTATTAGAAATATTTGTTATTACCGCTTTTACGGGCTAATTCTGTTGAGGTTTGCAATAAATATTGTAAATATACTCAAGACAAAGAACAATTTCAGGTCTTTGCTTAATTATCTAATATGTTAGGTGGAAGTACTTTACCAACTTGACATTCATCTCAATAAATGCCTAAGCTATTTCGTCATTTTATACTTTCATCCTCTCCTAGAGAGAGAGATATTCATATTCTCTCTTTCTCAAGTCGGTAGCTCATGTCTTTCCATCGTTGTCAGACGTAAATTAATCAATAAAGTTTTTTGTAAATTTGACGATTATTTAAATGATCCTAATCTTGGGACTGATTTGCTCCAGTTCAGACAATTTGTAAGACTCACACTTAGCGATTAAACAGAGTGGCGGAAAGTTTCTTGCTAGTTCTTCTTGCCCGCTCTACGCCCTTGACTTGCGAACTGGCAGTCAATGTAAATTTAGAATCAATTTAACTTCTTTTCTAACGTTCATAAGTGTACTTGTTTACCTAAATGAATAAGGTTATTTTGAGTTTGATTTTGAGCAAGGAAACGGACTATCTGCTTCCACCAGTTTCTGTCCAGCGACTCAACAGTGTACAGTTTTGACGAAGGTGATTCTTTCATATGATCTGTCTAGGTGTACCACACTCCAAGTTCTCATTGCCTCTGCGCATTGTTATGACAGGTGAATCATTTATTTATATAGGTAACAAAATGTACACTTATGAACGTCAAAAAAATAAATATATATGAAATGCTTCTAATTTTACATTTACTGCCAGTTTACATATCAAGGGCGTATAAAGGAAGAGAAGAACTGGTAATAAACTCTCCGCCACTCTTTAATCGCCAAGTTTTGTTTTACATGTTTGTGGAGTGAATACACCACGTTCCACATGACATTTAAGTAATTAATAATAGTAAAATAATTCGATCGATGTCGCACATCGCAGTATACGGTGTTCCTAACATTCGTCTCCAGCACCACATCTCAAATCCATCCCTTGCAATCCTTTTATATTTATATTAAAAATCAGAATCCACTAGTCCAATAGATCTTTGATAATAAGACATCTCCATAAAAGTCATCAAATGAAATCGTCCATATAAATTGTCTAATTCAAGAAATGGAGGCGGTAAAGAATTTCTATTTAGCAACAAAAGATATAATTATTTGAAAAAGAGCCCGCTGTGCCCCATTTCACGAAGTACGAGAAACTGCAGGGGGTCTATATCTTTATTAGGAATTGATTGAGCGAATCTATAGATCTATTTCTTGGCTCTTATGATTTTAAATAATAATGTTAAAACGTATGTAGGCCTTATTAACTCAATGGCATTAGTAAAGAAGATTGTCAAAGGGGTATGGAGCGTTCTATTTTTCGGTTGAAACTTAAAGACAAAGTTAAAAACCTTTTTAGGTCTGGTACCTCAGGTATCTGTATCATTATCATCTCTCAATCTTATAGACACGTAAGTGATCAGCCTGTGCCTGACAGACACCGACTTCTTTAAATAGAAATGGGAGAAATGTCACATTTCTGCGTCTATTCCACTTATTAGAGTGGTGGTGTCATACACCATCGAGCCTACACAAATAGAATACAAATTACTTTTGCAAGTTCCCCTGAATTGGAGTTTTACGTCATGTTTATCCCAGGGTGGTCGGAAATCTCTGGTCTGCAAATGGCACCATGGGGCGACAACACGCTTCAGATATAATATTGAACGTTTTCCTTAATACAACTTCCTTTACATGCTGTTGTATTGTTACATTCAGATGTCCAGGATTCGTAGTAACCAAAATTCTTATTGGAACAGCAGATATTATTATTATATTTTGTTTTGTTTTTCTTTCTTTATTTAAAACGTTAAATGTTTGCCTACCCATATATGTATGTACTTTTTGTTACCACTCAATATGACTATGCTGTCGAATGGTTATCCATATCACAGGTTCTTACCTAGTTTGGAAACCAGTCTCCCAATACCTACTTAACTGTAATCTAATTGTTGCAAATGTTATCTGGGAGAAATAAATAAATTATTATTATATTAGTGACGAGAATTTCCAAATAAAAATAAACAGTATTGAATGTATTGCCTTAGAAGATTAGAAATAAATTGGTATCACCTAAATACCAAATATTTTAATGAATTTCTTTAATTGACTTGATTTGAAATAAATACTGAAGGACGAATTTTAAACGTTTCCAGCCGCAATAATTGCTATTAATCAATTACGTATTTTTACCGAATACATTAATTTAATTGAGAGTTCAAATTATTCAATTAATATTCAGTGTTTATTGCTTTTAATAACTTACAATTAATTAGTGATAAATGCCAGAGTGCTACTGAACTTTCTCATAGACAATGTGCTCCATATAAACATGGTAACACCAGGAGTGGAAATAGCTCTTTTGAATTTAAATTTCGAATTAGATTTAAAACTTTAATTACAGAACACCGATCGGCTTCCGTAAAAGCACAACGGCGAACACATTTTCTAATTAGCGATTGGTCACGCGCTCGCCGGCCAATCGCACTCGATTCCAAATCCGAATCGGGTAATTTGAATTTGGAACGGTTCGGCTTATGATTTGCTCACAATGTTTCTTGTATTCATCGATAACGGTCGTGTTTTTCATTTAAACGACTTCTGTGTTCGAATGTATTCAATTATCTTCAAGTTATTTATACCTAATGACACGTCAGATTTGGCACGCCCGGCCGTACAAGTTTAAATTAAAAATATAATCGTGGATCGAGGTTAAAAATGCGGATGAGAAATTCCTCTCAGGTATTAGGCGAGATTTCAAAACGAACACTTTAATTACACGTTCAGATTGGCTTTTTTGAGCTGTGAATACTTAAGATTCCACTATTATGATTAGAACAAAAACCTTATCAGATATCTCGAGAGCGAATGAAGATAATATCTCGAGGATAATTAAGGAGTGTACGAGACTTATTATGGGGTCTCAAGAGGCAAAAACAAAGCATGTTAACGTCGAACAAAAGAGTGTCAAAGTGATTGACGCGAAGTCAACAAAAGGAATTTTCAAATCAACCAATGTCACGCTACAAGTGGCAGCCGTCGCTAAATAAAGTGATGTCGTCACGCCAATTAAAAAAAATTATCCCCCTTAATAAGTGTCAATTCTTAACGAATGTGTGCATACGCATGATTTTTATTTCACGCGCCGGGGCAATGTCGCCGAACAAAAACTAAATGATAATAAACCTTAAATTAGAACTGTTGAAGTCCATTTTGTTGGTGAAGCAAATTTTACGATTATTTTTATTGACGCCAAGTCTCGACACTCAGTGTAGCAATTGCAGCGCGAATGGTCCTACGAACCTACCGAGCCAAGGAAAATTGCACCCTCTCCCACTTCAATACAGTTGGATATTGAAAAATCATTAAATATAGTTTAAATATTTTACTACCAAGTAGTTGGTACTAATATGTACCGAGTCGAAGATGAATGTGGTAGAAGTGGCCATCAAATTTTAATTGTCCGTTAAAATAATAATCAATGAGGCGACTACCTTTGCGTACACTAGGATAATTGGACAGCGCACATGTGCCAACTACTAATGACACATAAAAAGGGCTATAAAAATAATTCGGGGAACAACTAAATTTAATATAAAATTACATGAATTCTTCAAATGAGACATTACGTATTCTAAACGACTTGAATTTCGTGAGGTGCGACGAGTATTTTGCTTTTAAAATACGCAAATTCGGTAAGATTGTCGCTTATCTTGGTATCTTTAGAATTACTGGCAGTTAATTCTCCATTTTATGGGTCGTTATTGGTTTAGACGTTAAAGTCACCGCATCTCCTGCGTCTGCGATCTTATTTCTGCGTCCTACCACTAATTAGGTGCGTAAATATGCTGATGTTGTCTTGATGGAAATATATCTTCACTATTTACTGGATAATTTCCCGTTTAATTACGTTTAATATTAATACGATAAAGTCCTTATGTGGTCTAGAAATATGAATATATCAGTGACGCTGCAACCTTTTTAGGTCTTCACTTTCTGTATCTGTTTCATGAGCATGAAACGCTGTTAAAAGCGCACATAGACAGAAAGTCCATTGGTTTGGAGCGATCGAACCTACGACCTGGGCGATGAGAGTCGCACCCTGCAACCACTAGGCCAACACTCTGATGTGGTCTAAGGATAGTGCCGTGTTTATTGCCATTCGACCAGCTAAAGTAGGTCTCCAGTTATGACAGCGGCAAAAGCTTACAATTAAAAAAAATGCCTTACGATTTCCATTTCAAAAGAATGCTTACCATGGTCTACTTTCTTTTGAGTTTTCGTTTTATAATAAGAGCTTAGGTTTCTTTAATTAACCTCATTTATTTTGACATTTTAATCAGTTTTCATTAAATTAAAAAAAAACAAATTTCCTTAAAAATTCTGTGTTGTTTTATTATAGTGCTAACCGATTATCTGTGTCGTATCTATTGTCAAGTTTATCTTTATCAAATACTCAATCACTTTATAATTATCTTCCATCATAAAGTAACGGTAATCGGGCACTTAGGAAGTTAACAGCCCAAAGTTTATAAACATAGTTACAGATCATTTAAAGCATCACAATGCTTGTTTTCCCATGGCTTTTTGCTTTAGCTGTTAGGTCGTAATTTATTCGAAAATCCATTTTCGTGTTTATGCCATGGAGACTTGGCAATAATAATAATAAATAAGCCACTGTAATTCTATACTGTTAAAAATTACATGTCAAATGCGTGTTTGTTTTTTTATAATACTATTAGTCTTCGTTAGTTTTTGTTTTTCTTTAGTAAAAGTTAGTAAAGGCATGAAGCTTCGTCAGCCCATCACTGTGGTGGTCTTTACACGTTTCATTTTCCTGGGCGCTTGCAATATGGTCCGCCCGTTTCCATTTCAGCTGTAAGAGACTTGGCTACTATTAATAAACTATAAAACATACAATGTTAGCTCATTTACATAGAATTCTTATTGATTTTGCCGTAGCTATTATGACAACTTCTATGGACCAACGCATTGAATTGACTTCTAGAGATGTTTGCAATGGTTTTCTGCTATCCTGTAATTTTTATTGAATCGGTATTATGAAAATATATACAAGAGAT
The DNA here is from genome assembly GCA_905332375.1 of Pieris macdunnoughi. Taxonomy (NCBI): domain Eukaryota; kingdom Metazoa; phylum Arthropoda; class Insecta; order Lepidoptera; family Pieridae; genus Pieris; species Pieris macdunnoughi. Next base: position 971,727 of record CAJOBZ010000022.1, on the reverse strand, counting down.
TGCTTTAAACTAGACGTGGAAACGACAGAAAGGAGTGGGGCGTGCCCCAAAAAGGTGGATAGAAAAAATAGAAGCGTTGTCAGGAATGGAGAAAGAAAGCTATGGATAGATATACATATTTGGAAAAAGTTGGAGGTCTTTAGCCGTGAACGGTTTCCAATCAATAGTACTGAAGTTAGGATAACAAAAAAATTAAGCTGTATATACTTATTTGTAATACTGGGAAATTAAAAAGGCTTTTATTATTATAAAACTTGTTGTTTTCGCTTGAATGGTGCCGAAGGAAGCTAGGTTATTAGGATAACAAGAAAACAATTTATAACAAATCTAAGCTGTATATTCTACTTTTGAAATGATTGGAAATTAAACGGGCTTTTATTATTATAAGACGTGTTGTTTTCGCTTGAATTTCAAGTACTTTAAAGAGTCAACGCATTCCTATTTATAAGAGCGACGTAAACACATATGATAGTCGCCTCTCCGTCGCCAACACTTTCTGTACGCACGTGCTCTATGATAATAATAAATGTTGGCGCATTATTTATTTATAGACACAGTTGCGGCTGTCGTTCGTCTGTCTGTGGATCTAAAACATTCTATGACCATTAATGAAGGATCAAAGTGTCCAGGACTATCTTTGTAACGTCTTTGTGTCATTGGAATGTCTAAGCCAAAATTTACAATTTTACGTTAATTTAACACTGAACAACTCCGTTATCAATTATTCCCACAATCCATACGGACATTTCAGAACAAAACTCATCTTCGTACAGTAATATCATACGGCATTGTTTTGCTCCGACGCTATTTGCGTCGTCCCCTCTCCTCTCGGAGAATCGTCTGAGCGCTATATTTTACCCGGGGTACGCTAAACTGTCAGAATCGCATCGGACATTCAACTCTTTATAACGAGCTTCACTTAGGACCTTTAAATTTTGGTTTGTGCTTTGTTGGTTGAATTTTAGATTTCGTTTCGGTTTAGATTGTAGACTTCTGAACCGAAACACTAAATACATATTTTAAAGTTTACCGCATCATACATAGTACTAAATCTATATATAAAATTAAAAATAATATTAAAAAATACAATTAAAATATAAACAAGATAAATAGTTTCGAGATAGGCACCTAACAGTGCTTTATTTAAAACCGAACAGCCCACTACAGAATATATCCAGCTCCGGATAAGCACTGTTCAATCCGTTAAAATCGCGAAGAATTCGAAAGAGAGGTGCCTATACTCCTAGGTTGGTTTTTGCAGAAGGAATTTGGAAAAAATTGCTGATAAAGTATTTTATATTAAGCAGCATAGCGTGTATGATTTCGGCAAAGTCTAATCTACAGCTAAAGCTAAAAATCTTCAGATGAAATAAATTATTTCTAACACGAACGCTAAGTGTCCTAATTGATATTGTAAACATAGGTCGCATACTAAATTAAAGCCCAAATCGTCCGTCTCATGCAAGACATTAACAAGCACGGTAATAATTAGTTATAAATCATGAAAATCATCGCGACGATGCATTGATAAAAGACGGTCTATATCTCAAACAGATTTGAGTAATGGCGGGCGTCGAGCCGACACTTGGCGCAGTGCTGGCCAGATAATACGGCCGTGATGGATTTCTCCTTCAATGCACTTTATATGTATTTAATGCTTTTGTCTATGGCAGGTGTGTATCTCCTTTGTCCGAAATATTAAGTTTAATTTTATATACATCAACATAAAATTCATTAGAAAACGCTTTATGATTCAATTGCCATCCGTTTTTAAATTCATAACGCTAGACGACTTTTATGAAGGCATAATAAAGTTTAAATTTTTAATTCCCAACACGTGAAATATCTTCATTTCCGAGTTGTTTACGACCGTCATTGCGACCACTTACCAACTCGTAACTACATTCTACAGTAACGAGATTCTTTATGACAGTTCGTATGGTGACATCCGCTGTTCAAACAACATAAATTATTCCTCAAATCACATCTGATGCGTATTACCCACTGGTCTACAAAAAGATCGTGTATCTCTACATCTTCACGCAACGACAAATGTGTAACAAATAAATTATAAAATCAACGGGCATGGGTTTTTATACTCACGTGTGAATTGCCGTCTCGTTTCAACTTCCAGGGTCGACCATAGTCTTTTCCCGCTCGCCCGTGAATTGTCACTCCACATTCGCAGTTTATCATCAAGCGTCCTTTAATCATGACGTCTATATTATGTATGGGGATCCAGGACCGAGTTCAGTGCACTCTTAAATTATTCATCAAATGTGGTTTACTCAGCTCACTTAAGCGATACATTGTTGAGATCTAAACGTATTGGCTAGTGAGATCTCCACACAGCGTGGTAATTAACAATTTGTCGTTAATAAATTGCCGAGGTAATGCCTCGCGTCGGCTGCGGCGGGTTTAATTGCCAATTTTTCAATTGTAATTCTTTAAAATAAAAGTAGTTAGGTATCATCCTAATTAATTAGCGTGGCTATAATTAGTTGCGCAGGAGTTGCGGGGAGGTGCAGCTGTGACGTTTGACAGATGGCGACGCGACGTTGGCGCGCGCGCAGCTCTTTTGAAACCCGCCTGGAATGTAGGGGCAGGGAAACAGATCTAATTAGATGTGAATTTATTCTTTGATGGTATCGGAGCACACATCTGGCCGCGTCTTAAACGTAGCTTTACGGAGCCATAAACTTATCTTAACTGATTCAATAAAACTGTAAAAACCTCTCTAAATGATTTACAGTGCAATTTACACTTGGTCCTCCAATCATAAGCATCCCATTGTCAATACAAGTAATGCGATAGCTATGAGCGATCATCTACATCAAGTGAGCGAAGGAAAAAAGTGACAATTAATGTCAGACAAAGTTTAGTATCTGACATTAGTAATATAGTAATGCCGCGTTCTTTAATCCGGGTTCAGTTTGAAAAAGTTGAAAACGCTAGATTGACTCCGAGATATGTCAATTCAATATCGCGGCTAACAAATTTGTTACTGCTATCACGTAATTTATGTCGTGCGATAATGGAGCTTATTTGTTTGGGTATAGAGTCGTGGCTGTTCCTTTGATCTTGAGGAGCTGTGGACGCATTGGTATCTTAATGATATGCTCGTCTCGTCGTCCAGCTACGATTTAAACTCGTTTATCGACCATTGTCCGTCTGCTCCCAAATAAGTCGGTGAGATTAACAGGAATTCGTGTCGTTGGAAAAACTTTTTCGCGCGGGATTTTTATGAATTAATTATAGTATTTGTTACTACAACGTGAATGCTTTAGAAAAGTTATGGGTTGTGAAACAATGTTTTCATAATAAGATTATGTACAATGGTTTTAACACTGAATCGAGAGTATCGTAGATTATGAATTCACAGTTTGATGATCATAAAATGTACATAATAGACCTGCATTACGATTGCCAATAGACAAATTTATTTAACATAGCATTTATAATTAACGAAACACACACACAAAATAATAATAAAAAAGGAATAAGGTACATTTTAAGTGGGTAATGTGTTTGTTGTAATACCTGGCCCTGGCTCAGCATTAGGATTTGGAGCTGACGTGTTCCACAGTGCTGGTAATTCTACCAGAGACCACAACAGTTAGTTTGCGCCTCAGATGTAAAAAAAAAATTAATGTAATAATAATAATAATAATAATAGTAGAAAACATAATAATAGTAAAAATTAACAATGTAAGTAAAGAAGTCTATAGGAAATGGATAAATAAATATTTTTTGGGCGTATAAGATTTATTGCAAAGTATGTAATATCAATAAACACAGAAATCTTCAGCAACCTTTTCGTTTAGCTCCAGCATTGATTGATAACCTCTAAGAAATCTTTACTACACTATAAATGCAATATATTTTGACACGTCTCAGACCTAGGAGTTGTCATTCCGCGCGCATTTAAGTGAATATTCGTCGCACGCGCATCTCAACTAAACTAAATACATAATGGCGTAACTAGAACTATGGTGAACGGATTCTCATGGTTCTATTATATGTATCAGTTGATAAAGAGAAATTTAATGGTGTAATTATTCGATTGAAATTTACTAATTAATTATTAAGACGAACTAAGGTAGCAGATGTAACAATAAAATAAATAAACTTAAGCGGAATGAGCGGGGCACGTGGCAAGAGAAACAGAAAAGTGGAACAAGAAAGTACTAAACTGTTGCTCAAGGTACAATAAACGAAAAAAAGGAAGACAACTTAGAAGGTGGATAGACTAAATTAAAGAAACAGCAGGTACATAGTAGAGAGTGGCACAGTGCAGACATGAATAGCGGGATTAGACCTTTGCCAAATGAGCACACAGATACCTTAAAAGAATGAGATAGAAATATATACATAAAGTGAAAAAGTATCTGAAATAAAAGGCTATTATTTATTACTAAATAGTGTTAGTACAGTAGACATTATTGAACAATTCATTTCTCTGTACTAAAATTGCTACAACTGTCCAATCATACAAGAATTGGCTTTTCCATCATTTAATTACGCTTTCAATCCAGTGAATTCATCAGTTTATACTCTTTGTTAGTGTTAGAACAAAAATCAAATGATGCTCAACGAACCGGAAACACCTCAAAAGCTTTTTGTCTCTGGACGATGCAATGTCTAGATCTTCAAGTTGCTCTGATCAACCATAATTGATTTAAGAGATGCATTCATACGGGTTAGTTGATAGAAATTTACTAATCAAACTGGAGAGGGTTAAGTGAAGTGAATTATAAAACAGTTAATAAAAATCTGTTAATTGCGATAAGATTATCACAGTTACAGTTATCACTACTACGCTATTCACTTCCCCAAAGACCCATGTTTGATAAAATAAACTATTTTTTTATCAACTTCTGGGTTTAACTGTTGTAATGTTACAATCGACACCAATGGAAACCAATTCGACTTAGGGTCCAGACAAGAGCGTACCAATTATTAAAAAGCCGGCAAGTCCTCTGGCATAGAAAGCGTCCTGCCCGTTAATAAAGGACATGTGAAAACTGTCAAGTATACGAAATATAGAGATTATTTTGATATTAAAATACCAGTGGCGGTATAACTTTTAGGTTTTGGCATCATACCATCATGTGTCATCATATCATCTGTATGTTTCTTAATAGGCAAGTAGATGATCTTCTGTGCTTGACACGTCGTAGATTTCTCGGTCTACGGCCAGTTTCCTCACGATGCTATCATTATCACGGGCACTCTCTAGTCCAACGGTCTTCATACTTCGTCTATCGTGATGATATGCTAAATACTAAGGCCAAAAACTTACAAGGCTGACCATCTGATCCGACTTCGTTTAAGGTTTAGGACAGGCACGACTTTCAGTACTGAACGAAGCGATGTTCAATGAATGAAACATATACCAACGAATATAATCGAACATAAAGACACAACTCACGGGTCAAACGCCTGTTAAAATTAGCTAAAAGATGATAAGCAAATTGTTGGGTGATAGATGTCGCTCGAGTCGTCGTGTCTCAGCCGAATACCAACGAGCGTACGCTGCGCTTGCGCATACTGAGTGCTTTTCTGTGACTGATCGACACTGTGTATGTGGTGTGTGTTTGTTTTAATCTTGGATTAATGTTGATTGGTCTTATAGGGGCTTGTCGATATATCGCTTTTTGAATGTCTACGTGCATATAGCTTGGGAGAAATTTGCAATAATATAATCACGAGTGGAAGTTCTAACTGAAAGCCGCAGGCGCAACTTTAAAAAAAATCAATGGCGCTACAACCTCTTTAGGTCTTGGCCTCAGATTTCTGAATCTGTTACATGATCATTTTTAAATCTAATAGGCAAGTAGGCCTCCAGTGCCTGACACACGCCGTAGACTTTTTGGGTCAAAGACATGTCTGTTTCCTCACGATGTTTTCCTTGACCGTTCGAGCAAATGTTAAATGCGCAGATAGAAAGAAAGTCCATTGGTGCACAGTCGGGGATCGCACCTACGACCTCAGGTATGAGAGTCGCACGCTGAAGCCACTAGGCCAACACTGCTCGGAACTTTTACCTACAGATAAAACCGAGATAGAGAGATGTACACCTGATATAACGGGATGGGGCAAACTATCCCTTACAACCTGTTCCACAATCCCGGCGAATATAAAATGCATAATTTCTAGCGCCCCGGGTGAGTAATTCAAAATGCAAATGCATTTCCATTTAGTATTCAAGAGCATGCCATGCAAGAAGTGGCTACGCCCATCGTCGTTTTTACTGGAAAATCATGTAAAAATCGCTCGTTTTTATTCCGTGCGCATGCGACTTATTCGCTGTTCCCATGACTCTAATTTTCGCGTACATTTTTGTAATGAGATTATTTGTATCCGTATATGCTATAAAGCGAAAGTCATTTTATTAAATTTTGAAAGGGATTGTATTTTTTTGTTATATGACAGTCAAAAGTCAAAAATCATTTATTCATATACGAAACACAAAGTACACTTATCAACGTCACAAAATAAGTATACATTAAATACTTCAAATTGTACAATTACTGCCAATTCTCAAATCAAGGGCGTCGAACGGAAGAGAAGAACTGGCAATAAACTCCGCCACTCTTTTTAATCGCCAACCAACATATCTACATTTCAGTAATATAGTCTCCTTAAAAACCCCTTTCAAAAAAACGTGAAAAGCTTCACAAAATACAGTCGTTCATTAATAAAACCCAAAACTCCTAAAATCCCGTACAAATGAGACGGCTGTTCAGACAGTAACTGGATGCCCGATTCTATAAAAAGTCGCTTCGTTAGTCCCTGCACCCCTCGCCGGTCTAAATTTAACCGGGAAACGAACCAAGGACTCAGCACGTGTTCCTACTTAGCACTTAGGACGTCCCGACTTTTTGTTTACGTTTACTGCTAAGTTACCGTTAATGTAAACGTCGCCGTTCTCGATAAAATTAAAAAGTATAAAGAGCTTTTGTTATCTCAAATATTACAGTTTATTACAATTTTAAATTCGAATCATTCCACTTTTGGTTTCAATGCCTCGGGCCATTCAGTATTTATGCTGGACTAACGACTTGACCTGGCTACGTTTGTTAATGTTTTTTGTATACCTATTGGTTAGGTAAGTTGTAACTTAGTTTAAATGACACCTGACATTTAGTTCCACGTGTATAAATTTGAGAGGTTATGTTATTTTTCTTTAGTTTCGCTGTTAGATAAAATATGTTTAATACTTTGTCAAAGTCATTTTAGATTTTAAATTTGTAGTAATACAGTGCGTATACAGACATACTAAAATGGTTAAATTGAGCCAAGGCATCAGTTGTTCCACATCGGCCACTTACATATTCTATTTAAATACTTTTTTGGTTCAAGGATAGATTAAGTCTGAAAGACAAATAGAATAAATGTTTCCATCAGTAACAAATTGTTGTAACTATAGACATATAGTAAAATACAATAGGTATTACATATAATCAGAACAACATAATAGTATGAATATTCACAAAATTAGCATGTGTATCCATGCTTCAGTTCTTATATTCTCAATAGCAATGCATTTATATTAGCCAGACCTAATTACAATATATGCACGCGAACAATAATCTAAGAATGAAGCAAAAAGACGGCCCTTTATGGTCGCTCCAGCCCAGATTCAAATCCATTCGAAAGCTCAATTTGCTAAGCCGAATAGTTTTGTTTTGAACACAACCGCCATATCTCCGAAACTATCTTGAAAATAATTCAATGTTGCAACGCGAATCGCACTCGCGCAACGCAAAAGGTGCCCTACACAAACGCAAGACGGCACATTATCCGGTCGAAGTCCATACTCACATCGATTTTAATTGGAATTGAGAACCAATCACACGGTTATTGCCTTAAGGTACATATTGGTCTGGCGAAGATGAAGATATAAGTCGTTCTCGCGGAGAAAATGGTCTGGAATTCAAAGTTAAAGATGAGCGCGACAATTTTCGAAATACGAGGAGTGAAATCTGAAAGCCAGATAGCTTTTTGCGTGAAGACCGCGGCGGGGACGGTCCGCTTTTAATTATTCCACCGCTAATTAGCTTTTCGGGGTCCTTTTAATGTTTATGATCGACTATTCTGAATGCTTTATTTTTCGATTAAATTGTCACACATCGTGACAAAATAGTTCATATAAAAAATATATAGAGGTTGACCATCTAAATTTCTATGGATTCCTTTGATTTAATTCAGCATTGAATGCGCTTCGCCTGTTTAATAGATAGGTAGGTTTATATGTGAAGAATAGTCATATTTAAAATTGGTAGTCCTTTTTTTATGTAATAGGAGGCAAACGGGGCGGGAAGGGTCGCAAGTGCGTTGCCAGTCTTTCAGGAATTGGTACACTCTTTTCTTGAAGGACCCGAATTCGAATTGGTTCGGAATTACTTCAGTGGGCAGCTGGTTCCACATGAAAGTGCGCGGCAAAACTGCCTTAAAAAACGCTCAGTTGTGGAACGACGGACGTAGAGGTGATACGGGTTTTTCGTATTCTGCCTTGACGTCCGATGATGAAACTCAGCTGCAGGTATTAGACTGAACAACTCCTCTGAACACTCTCCATGGAAAATGTGGAAGAAGATGCAGAGGGACCCCACATCTCTACGCTTAGTCTTAGTTTTCGCAATAGGCCAACTTCATTACTACATTTTCAAAATGTCCAGTTATGCAAGTACCACACATGGTATAAATGACGTAAGCCTGCCACACAAGAGCTCAAAGAGAAAGTACAATGTATAATATCAATAAACAAACAATGCCATAAAAAATCGTACGTCTCCTTAATCACTCAATTAAACGTACAGAACCAAAGATCATAAATAACTGCGCCGGCGCTGATTCCTCAGATTTTATGAGTTGTTCGGAAAGTTGTATCGCCACAAAAAACTGGCTACGGTCTCAGGCCCGGGTGTTTGAATTTGGCGACTTTTTCCCGCTAATATTAAGATGCACTTTGTCTCTCATTCACATACTTTAACTGGTAAGTTAAATTATGTCTGCTTGATCGTTTATCGACGGTTTAAAACCTAAGGCGATATTTTTTTCAAGAATTTTGGCTCTTTTCTTACATCCAATTAAACTTTGCCAACGTTGAATATACAAAAATATTATTATGAACATTTTCACCTTAAAGCAATGCATTTAATATTCATTTTTAATATACCTGTTCCGTTCATATAATGGCTATACGTAATCCATCTTTCCACATAATGATCGCTGATTAAATCCTTAACGGAGTAAATTTCAGTATAATGTCATGTCATTTCGGCGGTAAAGTAACCCAATACCTTGGAGGCAACCTACTCAGCCTTCAATGCTAAAATTGACGAGTTGTATTGTGCGCCACATTGTTATACGATACGCTTTACAGTTTATTAAACTTGCTCATCGTTACGGTACATTTTTAATTTCTATTCGCTTCGTAAAACAAGAAAATTCGTTACATATACTAACATTATGAACACATCTAACGTTAAACACATACCAAAATTTAAGAGTACAAATGAACTATTTGAACTGAAACTGCAAGACAATAGTCCTATTTTGATAACGAAAGACGTATGAATGGACGCAGGTGACGCGTTGACAATTTGTCAGATGCTGTCACTGGAATGAAATGATGACGGGGTGGACGCGTGATTAGGAGTGATGCCAACGCGCTGAAATGGCCTTTCAGTTATAGACTGATTGGATATTTAGCTAGCAACAACTCTTGGAACCAATGCTTTGATTAGCTTTATTAATAATCTGTGATATCAAGTTCGGATGTATAAACGAGCTTGAATTCTTCTTTGATCATATTTGCAATTGTTTATCTACGTTACACTTGCTTGCTTAAGAAGTCGGTAAAAATTTGCACGATATTTTGACTCATTTTGGTCTGAAAACGAATCAGATGCAACTCTGCACATTGCAGAGTATTACTTAAATGGTTAAGGTGTAATAACGTAACACATACAACTTACATGTATAATTATAACAAAACTAAAATTTGCGTTCTCAAAGCAGACATTGTATATTCAAAATAGCCCATTCAAGAAACAATTAAAAACAAAGAGTTGGCAGAGGACAGGAATTTGGTCAATCAGGTATCAACATTTCTGCCAATTACGAAATGCCGGCTTGGCACACGATGACATCAATGTCAATTCGGAATTACATGCATTCTAGGTCACCTGTGTTCTGTCTTAACCACCAGTCGATCACGCATTTTCCCTACAACTAAGTCCTTTATTACAGTGGAAACGTGAAATATTTCTGTTTCAAAAGGTATTTAAAAAGACTTGCCTTTATATCTCACTAGCGAGCAGTGTTAGTTAATGTCGTTTCGTGATTCACGAATTCCAGAAGGAAAGTCAGTAAGAAGACTGGCATCTTCTGTTGGACATGTAGTTAATCACCTTCTTGTCTAATGCCCTTATCTCTTCATCTAACCCTTGCTCTATATGAGGCATACCTATACCCCCGAGACTTCACTCTTATGTCCACTTTTTTCTTTACTTTTGACAAAAGATTATCATTACATTTTTTAGGTTATATTATGAAAACGGCAAACAATAACAATTATCATAAGGCAGTGGAATCCGCCAATTAATTTTGAACACAATGACGTAACACATCATTAACGAACGTTAAATTATGAAGAATTCCAATTAAAATATAAATGTATACGAGACTTTTATAGACAATGAATTGGTAGAAAATGCAACAAGGAATATTGGTAAACAAACATAAAATCCTGGTACACGCGCGTCTTTTGATCTCCCGCAAGTAGCTAGTTAAATTTTGATTGTTTTTCTCGAAATATATTATATTTTCCGACTCTTCTATCATGGAAAGGAGTGCAAACATCAGTCGTCCAACGGTTGATCCATTACAAAATGCATAAAGACAAACAAATATATCGTAGAAATTTTTATGGAAAGCGTTTAAATGAAATCATACGGGGTTTAAAATATCTCCAAACACGGTAATAGTTTTATATTCTATGTTTTCTGTGTATATTTTTTGTTTAGCATAAATAAATTTATTATTGACTGACAATTGCGAACTGTGGGTTCAGATCTCGTATGGTGTCTTGTTGATTTACGAACGCGTCCGACTCGTAATGAGATGCGCCGACTGTTATGCGCATTTGTAAATTAACAATACGTTAGCTTCTTGTTTTGCTTTTTTGCTCGACTCGGAGGGTGATAATGTTTTTCATAATTGCAATTAAGCTAGACGTTCCAGCTTTTATTTATTATCATGGAATATTGAACTTTAAAGCTTTTCGAATACGTTTTTATAGTTTTTTATATTACATTAAAACCGCTTGTCTGAAAACCATCTTTTGTTTAATTTGTTTTCATTATTATTGTACATTGTGTGACTACAACTAATAAGGAAAATTACCCAACTATATTTCACTTATAAAGAAATAAATTACCTGCCTCATAACAAGACGGCAGAGGCCACATCAAGGGATCCCTAAGGGATCTATTTTCGGGCCCTCTCAGTTTACAAGCTATGTATTTCTTATAGAACTATCTAGTGGTATTCTAGTATCATGTGCGATACACATCTTAGAAGCAAAACGAGACATGAATATCCACTTTTAACTAAAACTTTTTGTAATTATGAGTTTCGAAGTAGGCAACGAAGAATGTTTAATTTAAAACGTAACGAAAAGAAGGGATTTAATGAACGAAAGTGTCACTTTCTAAACTAACATTTCTCGCTAATAATAGCCTAGATCCACCCTTTAAGAGTTCCCGACAAATAGAACTAACAGACAGACGATCCATCACAGATCCCCCTCTATATATTATTTATGGGACATCCTGCTACCCATGGCTAATCTTTCAATATCTTGAGAAATTCGGGATCTGAACATGGGGTCCGTTGCATTCCAACAAAGTCTAGACGATGCAAAAACCAATCTTCCTCTGCAGGAAATTAGGACTATATTAGCTAGCGCTTTAGACGCTTTTGACCGCAAACCTAATAATTCAGTTATTGTAGACATTATGGTAGAGAAAATAGAGTTTAATTTTCCGTGGCTTAGAGCGTGAAACACAGTAGGAATAATTGCAGGATTTGTTTGTTTTGGTGCGGTAGGAAAGTAATGGCTTTGCATTGAAGGAGAATTGTAATTAATAGTTGTTTCTTAATGAATTTGCGCTATGACGGCCACTCAGCGGTAATTTCGGTGATGTAATTATACTTGTATATGAGTGCGGAGATTTTTTTATTTCACTAGCATTTTACGATGTTGAATCATCTGTATGCTGTAGTTCGTGGTGATTCTTACAAGAATTATTCAAAGTCAAAGTCAAATCATTTATATCAATAAGGCCTATTAAAACATCAAGTTAAAAATATTAAAAATGACTAGTTGCCCCTTCCAGAAGGTAGTTTCATATGAAGAAGAATGGGCAAGAAACTCCATACTTACTCTTTTAAAATAGTTTTTTCAATATTTTGTATACATTGATTTGATATGTGAAGACCATGTATCTAGAACAAAAAAATACAATACTTAAATAAAATAGTCGTATGGTGTTACAAAAAACAATGCAGCATATAACTGTATTATACATGGTGCTCACATATTTATTTATTGTTGTCTAGATTAAAGTGACGCATACATTTACGTGAAATCTATTTTCTAGATCTAAAAAATTTGGTACTGAACTGAAACAGATATTAAATTTTGAGTGGCACCGTTCAAGATGTTTAATTTACTATGAGTGATAATTTATCAGCATCTCTAAGTACTGCTGCCCGACTTAAGAATTCTATTAGGCATGCAATCATCATAAGCAAATCCTGAATATTATTGGCCAATAAGGTTTGTATTTAATTGACGTAAATACCAAATGCACTCTTACTAAAGTGTTTCTAATGATAATCCGACACGCGATTCTCGTCTTTGTGTGAAAATGAAAGTAATGTTAATTTATTAACTGAGACTGCATTGCGTGAGACGATTTTCTAAAGAAAAATTATTTCATGTGGATTAGTACGGAATAGATAACTCAAACTCTATATTATGCCAAAATTCTACGTTATATACAATCATGATTTATCAACAATGACATCAGTGGAGGTGGGAATGTGTACTTCCAACCTTAAGGATCCCTGAGCATTGACCACTGTCTGTTTACTGCCGTCGGTAACACTTTGATAACGCGATTCAGATTTCACTTCTGTATCTTTCCATTGATCAGTTCTCTTCATGGGTTCAGCTGTGGTTCAAAGTCCATCATCATCATCAGTTATACTTGGAGCATCTCTATTTTGCCCGTGCTAGTTTCTCTTGATCCTCATAATACAATGAAACACATAGAAGATTTTGTGAAACCTGAAAAATTACAATCCTTAACCAAAATTACGTTGACATTTTGTAAGATCTATTTAATATCTCGATCTTCGCTTGTCACTACTTGATTTACACGTGCTCGTAAATCTCTCGGCTCGTAAAAGTAACAAATATCCGAATATAAATTGTTTGATATTATCTCTGTTTGACCGATAATGCTATCAGTTGTGAAGTTTACGTTTTGTTTGTCTCACTTGGGTCAGTGAAGAACTGTGGTCACAAATCTTGATACCTCAACGAGAATTGTGACCACAGGTACGTTGTAGTAGAGATTTTGGGTCATTGTTTTTGAGTGTATTTCCTAAGAGATTATAATTTACACATCTCATACAATCTAATTTTTTTAGTTTTGTGCTTAAGAAATGTGAAAACGTTACGTTTGAACAACTCTACAGATTTTTATGCTGTTTAAAGAAATATGGGTAATTTTAATTGTACGCACATTATCATTCCCGCAGAGCAGTGATGGCCGTTGTTCGATCCCCGGCTGTGCACCAATGGACTTTCTGTCTATGTGCGCATTTAATATTCGCTCGAACGGTGAAGTGAAGTGAGGAAACCGGCTTGCCTTAGACCCAAAAAGTCGAGGGCGTGCGTCAGGCACAGAAGGCTGATCACTTACTTGCCTATTATATTAACAAATGATCATGAAACAGACACAAAAATCTGAGGCCCAGACCTAAAAAGGTTGTAGCGCCATTGAATAATTTTTATTTTTTTATCATACCCTGATGTGTTGTGTGGGTTTTTTATTATGAACTAATTTGATATTGACAAGCGAATACTGTTATAAATTCTGAGAAAAGGAAAAAGGCTTTTTAGTATAAAAGTCATTGATTTTTAACAAAAAGCTTTTCCAAGTTAAAAAACTTTCCAATACTAATAAAATATACTTACAAAGTTCGACAAATTGTCGCGTTGTGTGAATCGGAGACCTGACAATTGATTTTTGTTATTCACTGCGAGATCCAAAGTTTTTCCACCCCAAGGCTTTTACAGGAAAACTTGGGGTATCTTTAAAACCATACATCGTTTTCACTTTGTATAAAAACCGACAAAAGATTTTGAAACAAAAAAATACATAAAAAATTTCAAGACTTAGTTTTACGTCCAGAGTCGTCTTACTTGGATTTCTTTTAGTCCTCGCTAGTGAGAGCCCTGGTTGAGCACAAATTAAGGAAGAACTGATGTGGAAACCAGCCAAAACCCAAAGGTCGGCGTCAGCGGCAACAAAGAACATTGAAAGGAAATTTCTCTCTACTTAATAAACAGTGACCTGTCCCTACTTGGGGCTAGAATTTGTTTTTAATATTTAGGAAATAAATTAATCCTACATGAGATTATCAATCTAATACATCCCCTTCTAAAAAAACCCCAAAAATGTATTTATATTATTTGTTTGAAAGTTTGTCTGTTTAATACACTTATCGGACGTAACTTCAATCATACTTGCCCAAACTTTGTAAGTGTCCCAAAGTAAATTGATTTGTTTCAAACTTTTCCGGTTTAAATATTGAAACGACATTTCTCTATGAAATTTTTTCTTTTTATGTGGGGAAAACTTTTCGTAAAACAGGGGTTGTCTTATGCAGTGTTTTAAAAAGAACGTTCCAAAATAATTGATAATGATTTCAAAAAACGGTTGTAAATACAAATGTATTAATTATTTAGAAAAGTTTTAAAATAAATATGTTTATTATGGAACATATGATACAGGTATCACTTATTCCACTTCATTAAATTAATTAATTCCTACTCATCGGTAAAGAAGACAGAGGATGTAGGCCGAGAGAAAAAGCCAGCTAAAAAAACTCTCGGTAGTCTTTTAAAATATTAAATCATCAAACAACACTTATTTTAAAACAAATATCGCAAATGAATTAGAAGTAGCCTGTCTAGCACTAGTCCTTTAACAACTAGATAATCGTTAACTTTACAGTAAGCCTTTTTACATAGCTTTTCTTTAATACATTTCTTAAAACTTGACTTTAGTTAAGTTTGTAGTAAGAAAATTATTTTTTCTGTGAATAAAATTCTATGTCATTTAAGCAGCATCTCCTGGACAGGCGTACCCTTCATTAGGACATCTCACTTGACATCAGGTGGGATGTGTCAAATGTCTGTCCAGTTCTGTATAATAAAAAACAAAATCAATAGGTTCAATCCAATACACGCCTTGTAAAACTTCAAGTTGTAAAGTCTATTAAAAAGGCCACAAATTGCATACACCACATAAAAGCCGTTCCCCATTGACGGACATATTATTGTGGCTCAATTAGCCTATACTTAAGTACTTTTGTTAAACGATTATTTGAATTTTAAGTGTTTGTTTGTAGGGTGAACTTCAATAGGCTTTTAACCTACTTTAAGTGGTATTATTAAACATATAGGTAAATTTATGTAAATTAAATGTAAGTTATAATAATAATAATAGCCTTTATTGCTTATCCTAGTACCTACATAAAAACGTGAAGTATTATAAATACTACTAATTAATCGGCAAGCCGGTTAATTTCTATCTTACAGCTTGTCTTTGGACATAGGCATCCTCTAAAAGCTTCCACTCTACACCGAGAAGAGTGGAAGCTTTACGTAGCCTCATAGGGCCAGCTGCTCTTCTTATCAACTTCCCATCTTTTTATTTGTCTTCCTCGTTTCCTTTGTTAATAAAAATGTTTCATTTAGTAAGGAAGTATACGCATTATGGAATTAATTAAACATAAGCAGTAGGTTATCATATACTTATAGTTATTTTATTTAAAACAATTTAGTAGATCAAGGATCTTTAGGTATATGTATTTTAATTAAGGAAAAATATGTTTCAATCATCCAATTCACCTAAAAACAGAAAACGCGATATCCAATACGAATTTGCCCCACATTTTTCTGCCCCAAATAAACGCGCAATTAAAATCGGCTCGCAACCCGTCAGTGGTACATGACAGGCAAACAATCGAACCCACTACCGCACGCGTACACCACTGAACAATCCCCATTGTAATCAACCCCAAAGTTTTTCCCTATTTGTTTTGGTGCGGTAATTATTGTTTGGTTTTCTTGTGAATTGTGGTCCTTAATAGCCCCTTAGACGGATTTATTTGTAATTTCGTTTGAGTGTTCCTGGCGTTAATACGCTGTTGATTACGATTCGGGGGTGTAGGTAGCGGTGTTCTGTCGGATGGGTGACCGGAAGTGAAGATTATTGGTACTTACAATATTGTAGTAAATAAGAGAGTTCATTACTTATTATTAAAGGTAGATTAAAGTAGCCTGTGTGTTACTGTGGTAACGATGTTATTTATACATAAAAGGAATGATAACGAGTTAACTTGAAACACGGCCTACGGCTGTAAAAGTCGGATTTTTTTTCAATTTAAAGTTCAACTAATTACGTAGTACATAAAGATGAACTCTCCGAGCCTTTGGCGTTGCGTAGAGATGTGGGGTCACTCTTCATCTTCTACCGCATTTACCATGGTTCAGAGGAGTTGAACGGATTAATACCTGCAGCTGAGTTTCATCATCAGAGGCAAAATTCCACTCATATCACCTCGACGTCCGCCGTTCCACAACTGAGCGTTTTTCAAGGCAGTTTTAGCCGCGCATCACCACTATCTGGAACCAGCTGCCCACTGAAGTATTTCCGAACCAATTGACTTAGGGTCCTTCAAAAGAGCGTACCAATTCTTATAAGGCAAGCGAACTTGCGAGCCTTGGCAATGTGAGTGTCCATGGGCGGTATCACTTAACATCAGTGAGCCTGTCCGTTTGCCCCCTGTTCTATAAAAAAAATCCTGGGTACGTTTCTCTAAATTTTGATATGAAATATACATTTAATGTTTAATTACCTACCTTTTATAAAGTGAAAATTCTCTCCCTAAAATTAACAAACTAATTAATTTGTTCACCCAATAAACAAAGCCATCCAATTAAATCACTAAACGTAATAATACTAATTTATACACAACTACGCCGTAAAAACAATTAAACTAATTCTAATGTTACAAAAGTAATTAGTAATCGTTGCCCGTTCTCAATTGAAACGGAATCTAGACAATCTGATTTAAATAACATCACTATAAAAACATTACGCATTCAAATTGCCCGCCGGAAATGCGTAGACGCTTCCTAAGGTGCCCACAGATTATAATAAGTGCCACACTTGTTGCTATGTATAGATTAAACATGCTTGATAAAATTGTCTATGACATAGACTAAAATAGACTTGAATTAATTATCTATTACGTTATTAAATTATGTATCAGGCATTCTCTATGTTAAGTTTTTGGCCTTTCACACAAAATATTCCCCTGTTCTAAAGAGCGGTAATATAAATTGTCAATCTTAGCTGTCAAACTTATTAAATGTCAATGAGTAGTTCTGTCAGTTCTGTCGAGTATATATTATTGCACAACTAGTGACTTGTAATAAAGCCTCATTTTCTCAAATAAAGGGTAAAAACTTCCAGAGATTAGGCGAAGACAGTTCTGTCGTCAAAGACAATAGATTTCATTATATCTTGGAACGTCTTGACCGCATTGAATTATTTATGTCCCGTTCCGTTACATTGACTGGTTAATGAGGTGTGTTCATGTGTTTGTCTAGTTAATATTAATACCCCGTGTCTGCCTTATGTCTGATGGCCAAGAGATTTTTATTTGCTTAGTACTGTAATTCCACAATATGATACTTGTATATCAAAGGACATCAGTGGCGCTACAACCTCTTTAGGTCTTGGCCTCGGATTTCTAAATCTGTTTCATGATCATTTTTAAATCTAATAAGCAAGTAGGTGATCAGCCTCCAGTGCCTGACACACGCCATCGACTTTTTGGGTCTAAGACATGTCGGTTTCCTCACGATTTTTTTTTCACCGTTCGAGCAAATGTTAAATGCGCACATAGAAAGAAAGTCAATTGGTGCACAGCCGGGGATCGAACCTTCGACCTCAGGTATGAGAGTCGCACGCTGAAGCCACTAAGCCAACACTGCTCTAAATTCGCTTTGTCTATTAATAAAATTTCATAAATCACTTGCGCTACAACCTTTTTAGGTCCGGGCCTCAGATTTCTGTATCTGTTTCATGATTATATTTCAATCTAAGGCGTTAAATACGCACATAGAAATAAAATCCATTGGTGCACAGCCGGAGTACGAACTTCGGGAATGAGAGTCACGCCCTGAAGCCTCTTGGCCAACATTACTCTTGGAGTAATATTGCTAAACTAAATTAGTTCACTGTCTCCTCCTAGAACTTACCAGAAGAAATTTCGTGATAATTAAAAGTTCCAAAATACTTAAGTTTATTTCTGACTATAACAAAAAAAGATATAGCTACTATTAATCCAAATCTTTTAATTAAACAAAACGAATGGTTATAATGGTTTAAAGCCAGTCCAAAATCAATGTCTCTGCGGGGCGCAGGCCACATGCCACGATTATTCGATGCTCTTTTATGGACCTTAAAAAAACTGCCATTTTATGGATCAAGTTTTAATCTTTTTTGTATTTTTTATGATTTAGATAACGATGTTTTTAAATGCGTATTAAAAGTCAGTAATTTCTTGTAAAATTCTTTATAATAGTTTATTATTAAGGTACCTATAGGCATGAAGTTCATGTTTTAAAATAAAAAGCGAAACAGCCTGTCTTATTCAAGACTCAAAAACAGAGTGTCTTTCCCTTAACAGAGACTGTAAATAGTGTTATTGGACACTTTCTTATATTAAATATTGTTTTTAGAAGTTTTAAGTTAGGATCGTAATGTTCTCTCTTTGTGCAAAGACAAGTTTTGTTTTTAATTTAAAAAATTACATTATAATAGACACTTAAACTATCGTCTATGATAAAAAGTTTTTTTTTTAAATTACATATTACTCATTAAACTTCTACAATAGCAGCTTAAAATAATAATAATTATTAAAATAACATTTTATTTTCATACGAAGGGTATACTTTACTACTTGCTTTTTACTGATTAAAAAACGTCTTGTTAAACAATATATGTAACGAGATAAGCCGAGTTTTGACGCATTGAATAGCTAATCAGTGGTAATTGTTGGGGTTTGGGGGCAAATGATCGGGTTACTATTGTATGCGTGTGAAATGCTGGCCCCAATAAATTCTGATATAATGAGTTGTATTTTGAATTAGTTTAATAATTGTTATAACGCCGCTGTATTTAATAATTAACTCAAAGTTAATTCTGATAAACCATAAGTAACATCGATCAAGACACGATAGTGATTTGATACGAGTTGGAATACGGGAAGAGAATTATTTAATTGACCAAAAGGCTGGTCACATTTTTGTCTGTCTCATTTGATGACACATACCTGAGGTCGTAGGTTCGATCCCCGGCTGTGCACCAATAGAATTTGTCTCTATTAACATTTTCTCGAACGGTGAATGAAAAACATCGTGAGGAAACCGACATGTCTTAAACCCAAAAAGTCGACGGCGTGTGTCAGGCAGATCACCTACTTGCCTATTAGATTTAAAAATGATCATGAAACAGATTCAGAAATCTGAGGCCAAGACCTAAAGAGGTTGTAGCGCCACTGACTAATTTTTATTTTATTTTCATTTGATGACACAAGTCTACTAATAATTTATTTATTTCGTAATCCTACAGCTAACAAACAATGACACTAAAAATATAGCCAAAGGAATATATAACTTTTACAAAAAGATTCAAACATATACAAAAGGGAAAAAACTATATAAAATTATTCAATATATTTAACTAAGTAATATCTAACTTGGCTGTGATGTGTGATGGTGTAAAAGTGAGGGTAGGTATGTATGTGGTGTGTATGTAGGCTGTGCTCATGATGCAGGTGATTTTGCTCTACATTTCCCGATAGCTTAAACAAGTCAAATCATAATAATTATTTAGCTAAGATTATAATTTTCTTTTGAGGGTAGTTGTGGTCTGTCATGCTAACTAGGAAGGGTATAGTAGGAATATCATTTCTATGTGGGTTAATATGTGTATGAAAATAGTTCTATAGGGTTTCTTAACATTCAAATTGTTTCACTTTTAACAAAAATATTTCGATTTATTTTTATTTTATTTCATATGACCCATGTGATTTCTTACGAACGTACCATTTGTCATATGTGTGTTGGAAATAAATATAAATTACGTAATATATCTTATACACACCCAGATTATAAGAATCCAATATTTACTCGGAAATTTCTAAGCAAATATGATTTTGAGCAAAAAACATTATCAGTACTATGTGAACTGGGGCAAGATAACCATATATCACTTTGGACCTTAGTACCTGGACATAAGGGCCATAATATTCTGTAATCTCGTTCCCATGGTGGTCACTGACCTGGCGCCGAAAATGTTTTAGAATTATCATCGCGTTCGCAATAAACGTATTATGTATACAAATTTAACTATCGTAAAATTTGACCTTCAATTTATTGAAACAGGCTATAAAGTTTCTAAATTATATAGCATAGAAACGCTGTCATATACGTGCCACAAGTACATCATAATAAAATAAATAACTTTTTGGGGGTCTGGGCCTTAGATTTCTGTATATATTTCATGATTCAAACTAATAGGCAAGTATGTGAGCAGCTGTGTCTGACACAACGACTTTTTCTGAGGCGTTTCATCACGATGTTTTCCTTCACCGTTCGAGCGAATGTTAAATGCGCATAGAAAGTCCATTGGTGCACAGCCGGGGATCGAAACTACGGCCTCAGGGATGAGAGTCGCACGCTGAAGCCACTAGGCCAACACTGCTAATGTATATTATATACTATAAAAAAGCGGTTGATTAAAGCGCTTTCTATAAGAATCAGCCGCGACTTACCCTGAGTACGACTATGATATGCCATATCCATTGTGACATACCTACAGGAGTCACCCTGAGAATCTGAGGGTTATATCTTCCTGCAATGTGTTTTAATATATTAATTAACAAAGTACCTTAAATAAAGATATATTATTTTAACATATTTTCAAAAAGGACTGTATCTGGTTGGTGAAGAACCAGCCAAGTTTAGCCAGGTTTCATTAAATGATAAATGATTTATTTTCTGTAACTAGGTTTGTACAAACACTTTTATATATATTTTTTTTAACTAGATGATTTCGACGTTTCCTATCTGACTACTCTGAGAAGAAACGCCGAAACAAACTCAGAGGTCACTGTCTCTTTTAAAGTCCAGACATAATCTTGGTCAGATCATGTGAAGACCATGTAGATTGCAGTCTGAAATGGTCTTTTGAGGAAAGAACCACACAGATTGAGCGGACCTGTCAAGTCAGTGCACGCATTTGTCAGTAATCGTGCATTGCTCAAACCATATACATCGCAGATTATGATGAATTTTTGTTTGAATAGTAACACATAACTTTTCAAAGAATTGTTAATCTGTTTAGTATTTTTTTATTACTAAACAGATAGGCACTTTACATTTATGTTTAGCATAATTGTCGAGTATTTTAGAACAGCTTGTAACATATACTGTAGACATAACATTATATATGATAAAAATAAAACAACTTATAGAAGAAAATAAAGAAACTTAAAATTGTCTTGTAAATCATATTTTAGATTTCAATTATTTGTTTTACGCACAAATACAACTAAACCTATAAGAAATGCAAATATATATTAATGCCAGCTGCCCGTAACTTGATCCTGCGCACGCGTCGCCAAACAATCGCACAATACCTTTCAAACCTTTAGCTTGTTCATTTGTTTAAACAAAACCCGTATTGTTTATATTTTTCTATCCTGAACAGCTGACAAGTTAGGTGTCTTTTTTATGCGATCGGAACCCAAGACATCCGGCCTAATAGTACTCAGAGTCATTCGTTAACCTAATCTAGCTACATTGGAAGCCAACGACAAATTTTTTCAAGTCAACTTTAATTCTGAACCCTTTCAATCTTAAATTATTTAACTGAAGTACTAGTCACTTTAAAACAGTGTAATAAGACCGATTTCGTCTATAATTATGTATAGGTATATGTTGCTATTTCTTTTCTGGACAAAATATTAATTTAAATAAACATAACAATCAAATATACAGTATTTTAAAATTTTCTCAACCTACATAGTAATAATAAAAAGAAAATTAAAACTAATTTAAAAAGTTTTGTCCCTGCAGTGTACCTTTAACGCTGGCAGCATTTCCTCGCTGTATTGCGATACTTATTCGTTATGGAAAGCACCAGCTCTAGTGTCACTGGTACTCTTTACTAGGCGCCAACTTAAATCTTTAATTAGCTGTGCACTTGAACCTCACAGCCCAAGAGTCTACTCCAAAGGGAACAAAATTTGGAGGAAAGACTTCTTATATTTGAGCCGTTTGCTATTTTCTGCCCCAGCTTGCTTGCTGTTTTTTAGTTATTTGTAAAATAACATTAAAATTCGTAAACTCGGTGTGTTTCTACGCATGAAATCAAATCTATTTCACTGGAATGCTATATATTTTCTATCTATCAACATATACACATGCGTACACTTTTGCCAGTGTCATAAATTATATAATCAATTCTGGTCATTCATCACACATCGGCTAATTGTCGACGGAAATAGCACATTGCTTTATGAATACAAAATTAATGTACTCGTACACGAGTATTTTTGTATTAATATTTGGAACCGCTACGTTTTTAACTTAAAGCGAAATAACAGAGAGAAAGCTTTGCTTTATAAATAAACATGCAAAAATGTCCCCATGGCCCAGTGTGGAGTTACTGGTTAAATGCCATGTTACACAAGACAGACTTACACACGCGGACTATTTAGAACTGAATTTAATTGCGTTTCAATAAATTTTATATTATTTTATACAAATTTAGGTATCTCGTGACCATACCAGATACTATGTTTAATTATTATTGGTTTGATTAAAAACAGTAGATACTTAATATCCACGGTGACCCGTGACCACGCACGCTGTAACGCACGCTGTAAAGCACGCGAAACGTCGGATAAATTTAAAATTATGTTAAATAGTTGTAAATTTATAATAATACATAACTTCAATCCGGTCAAAATAGTGTTTTATTAAATGAATAAAAGTTATGTTAATCAAAGACAATACAGTAGATACTGATTAAACACACTGATTTTGACTGATTGACTGATTACGGATCGACCTTTTGGCTTCGTACGTGTGGATTTATTTTGTTTATATATTGGAAATAGAAAATACAGCATTTTTTTTATGTAATAGGAGGCAAACTGGCAGGAGGCTCATGTTTAGTGATACCGCCGCCCGTGGACACTCACAGTGCCAGAAGGCTCGCAAGTGCGTTGCCGGCCTTTCAAGAATTGGTACGCTCTATTCTTAGGACTACAAGTCAAATTGGTTCGGAAATACTAAATTTTAATGGTAAACGAGTTTTGTAGTTTATTCGTTTCATACAAATTATTTTCAAACAATAGAACCTACTCGAGATCCACCTTATACATCTTATTTGTATTGTGGTTGTGTATTTATTGATATATTAAAGTTCACCACATCCTATATAATGCTATATCTATAGTATATGTTACAAGCTCTCTATTCTCAAACAAATGACCATTAAACATAAAAATATTACACTTCCAATTTTAAAGTTTACTAGAAATTCTTTGACTATTAAATTACTAGCAAAACGGAGTATTATATATACAGGTATCAGATAGGCACTTAAATGCTTTTTTTTAATGATCACTATCGAATATGTCAAGCTATGGGTAAGTAGTGTTTAAAAATAAATCAGTGGCGCTACAACCTCTTCAGGTCTTGGCCTCAGATTTTTGAATCTGAGATGATCAGCCTCCAGTGCCTGACACACGCCCTCGACTTTTTGGGTCTAAGACATGTCAGTTTCCTCACGATGTTTTCCTTCACCGTTCGAGCAAATGTTAAATGCACAAAGAAAGAAAGTCCATTGGTGCACAGCCGGGGATCGAATAACTGGTATGAGAGTCGCACGCTAAAGCCACTAGGCCAACACTGCTCTAAGTAGTGTTTATTCTGTTATATTCGCAAAGAATTCGAATAAGAGGTGTCCGAACTTAACCTCTGTGTACCAAAATTTCCAATATTCAACGAAAATCAAATTCATTGATTTCGTCAGATGACTGCATCTGAATGTTCATCAAATATTATTATGTAGGTAAATTTGTTAAATTAATACATAACTCGTGGTATATACGAGGAACGCGGCCAAATTTTAACAAAAATGACCTCGAAATCTCCAACCAAATTGGATAGATGTCGCGATAAATGGCGTCCAAGACTGTCCATTCCCAGTGGGAGGGGGAACTCAACTTTTCCATTATCATTAATCGTTGGAAACTGCTCACTATTGTCATGGCGAGGCGATGCGTCTTAATACAGCTTTTGTTTTTAAGAGCTTTTGCCGAATGTGTGTGCCAAGTGATTAAGATTTATTTAAAAAGGGACACTTTAGTGTTAATATAACGTTTTTATATAAGGAATTTATATCGCTATAATACTACTATAATACTGCAGCTGAGTTTCATTATCGGACGTCAAGGCAAAATACAAAATACCATCCGTATCACCTCGACGTCCGTCGTTCCACAACTGAGCGTTTTCTAAGGTAGTTTTTGCCGCGCACCTCCACTATGTGGAACAAGCTTTATATACAAAGATAGCCTGGATAGTGTCCATGGAATATATATTAACAGGTGGGGGGTTTCATTAAAATATTAAAATATTTTTTAATAGTGATATTTTATTTTCATGTAATTAAATCTCTCTGGGTTAGTTTTATAATAAAATTTGTCTTTGTAACAAGATTTTGTAACAGAATATTGCAAGTTAATTTTCATTATGGGGTTGGCATTACATCACGCGACGGCGCGTGCGCCGGATCGGATTTCGTGGGAATTTGGCAAACTGCGAGATGGTCACACGAAATCATCAGTTACGCCCTTTTTGCCTTGGCCTCTGCATCGGTTTAATAATTTTTCTATAGGCCAGCACCTGACATCGACCAAGAGTTTTGGGTTTTAGACATGGTTCACGATGTATACCTTCACAGTGCGATAAAAAAAGAAAAATTGATTTAAAAAAAACTATAAATGACATACCAATTATCAACACCTGCGCACGTCCAATAGTTTTTAAATAATCATAAATTACAATAAACTAGACAAAATAAACGCATCGCGTGTTGTCATATCGAAAAATAATTACAAAGGTGTTCGATCATTGACTGACAGTTTTTGCTAACGACACAACAACGGAATTGTCTATGGCCCTCGGAAACACGCTATTTTTGTTTCTAAATTTTTATTTTAACTTTAAAAATTTCTTTTTGTATGATTACCACGGGTTAGTTAATTGACAATAACGCGTAATAAACTAAGATAATTTTTATCTTTAATTCAACTATTTTTCATACATCAATGTGATTTGTTATTAAAAATTCTAGCTGTTTGCTTTGTTTGAAGGCTTCCAAAATGAATAAATTCCG
The DNA here is from genome assembly GCA_905332375.1 of Pieris macdunnoughi. Taxonomy (NCBI): domain Eukaryota; kingdom Metazoa; phylum Arthropoda; class Insecta; order Lepidoptera; family Pieridae; genus Pieris; species Pieris macdunnoughi. The sequence goes on along the minus strand of CAJOBZ010000022.1, from coordinate 945,865 downwards.
TGTGTGAGGAGGTCCTGACATGTGGATAAACAAAATTCGTTAATAAGTAAGTCATTCCGATTCTCACATATGGTGTGAACTGAGCGCATTAGTGGGCCCGCTTCCTGTCAAAAACACCAACAATTTGCTTTTATTTTAAAACAACACATTTCGTCTATGATCAGAATAAATTACTCTCTTTAATACATACTCTTTGAACAAACATCCTTTAAAAAAATATGTCAATTGTCAATGAGGAATGTATGATTTGAAATCTCAAGTTAATGCCAAAAACATATGTTCGATATTCAAATTAGGGAATAGACCTGAACATCGTCAGTTTTTGATCGGTGTAATTGAAAGTGGCGCGGCGGACATCTGTTCTAAATACAAATTCAAATTCGCCGCCTGTTTGCTTTCTGTAATGATTATTGAAATTGCCAGTTGGCTATACGCGTTCTATTTTTGAATGGAATTTCAGCTGGTGTTACATTTGTAATCTATGGTTTCGCCACAGATTACAACACGATTTTTACTTGCCTGAGGCGTCTCATTCAATTAAGTTGAGGCGCCATTATTTTAAATTAAAACAATCTCCTGTAATTGGACACCTAATGATCGTTAGTGCAATCAATTAAATCCAGCATGAATTGTGTTTTAATTGCGTTTCTTGTGAAATGCTGAGATATTAATTATTATCTCGTGAAAATATTTTGACTAACTTTGAATAAATTGATTTCACTTCACAGCTATATGAATAATATTATCAATATTAATTCCAATATAAATAGCGTGAAGTGATATTAGGACAAGGGCGAACGCAATCCCATACAGTAATTTTTGCTTCTTTTTTCTGAAAGTCGACAGCTTTAGCATAATTTTTGAAAGTTTTTATTATAACCCTTTTACCGGTAACGAAAAATAATATTTCGCAACTAGCAACAGACGCAGTTAATGATGCGCGCGCGCACGCCAGCTCGCCATTACGGCCACCTGCAGGGTAATGCCAAGTTACGGTCAAATACATTTTATATTGTTTAATATTTTGTTGAAAATACGTGCTGTGTTAAATGCAAATACATTATTTATTCCTCTATTTTAAACCTTTCTACCACTACCTTGTTACCATAACCAATAAATAAACCCAGAAAATTATATTAATTAGCAGCCTACTTCCAACATACGATGTTTAATAACTCAAGGATCTCCCAATTGTCTCAAATGACAGCTCCCTAAATTGTCTATGGACCGGTTCGACTGTTGATGTGTTCTTGGGTTCTTCAACATCCTAACAGCTTAGCATAGCTTGCACAGTAGTATTAGGGGGGCGCGGAGAGCAGCATCATAACTTCGAGTTGTTGTCAACAGAGACCTCCCTCATCCTCGCTGTCATACGGCGCTGTGAATGACGACGTGCGCTCTCCGGGGTCAGGTGGAACCCCTGGACCCCTCAGTCAACCGACGCCACAGACCCTCGATGCGACAGATCCAGGTACGTCAAGCTCTCTATCCTGGTAACATTTGAAGTGTCAGATCGGATGTTTGTATGGAATTTGTTTAGTGTATCTATTTAAGCTGCCAAAGTTTTTTATTCGGAGCTTATTGTGAAGCTTTATTGTTACCAGTTGCTTCTTTAAAAGCTCTGCCGTGTTTAAATCTGCCGTTTGGAGAGTTGACAAGTAAGTTTTGCTTTATAGACGCTTTACGCTTGCTTTATTAACAACCCAAACGTATTAACTGTTATCAAAGAACGGATATTCATTTGCGTTCGTACTGCTGAAATCTTGACAGCGATTTCGAAAGGTCAGGGGTTGGACGAGTTTTTAATGAAGCGTTGTCAATATGACGTACTCCTACGCAACCGACAACCGACAATTAACATGTCAGAGATCTAGATGCACACGTCAACACCCGTCAAACGTCAATGTAAGAATGACAGGCGGCCATCGTCGCTATCTCGCGTCACCTTCCACAAAGGAAGTTTTTAAACCCTTCAAATCAGTCACTAGAATTAGTATCACTCAACGTTTCAAATCTCGATCGATTGTCGCGAGTCTCGTGTTCGGGAATGATAGATGACTTCTGAATGCGTAGTTACGATTTCCAATACAATAGCTATTGAAATGAGCCACTCGAATTGTTACGCGCCAGATATCACCTATTCATTACGGCGCAGCGCGGTAATTCAATTTTTTTTTATAACAAAAGATGCGTTGACGTTTGACAGCTGTCAAAAGTGGCCCGCCTCGGCGCGAAAAACTAACGGGGCGTCGGTGTTTTTTTTGCCACAATTCGCGCGTAGTTTTTTCATGGAAAATTATGCTTTCGACGCACGTTTGTGTAATTGTTTGGTTTGTCGCACGGCTCTGTCGGCTCGTACATGGCGAAATGAACGGAATTGAATTTTGGTGAGGCTGTACAATGATCTCCACCTATATAATGGGAAATTCGTATCGCCTTTTGTTTATTAAAATTCACCAGCGTGAATTATTTTTCATTCTATAGCCAGCGCGCAGCATATCGGAAATTTTATATTATGAACGTAATTTACGTGACTGTAAATTTTACCTCTTTATTAAAATGGAAAAGTACCTAGTTATTAATGTGTACCTACAATTAATTAAATAAATAAAGCGATTATTTGCAAAGAAAGTGATACATTCAGATTGATTAATTATAAAATAAAACACCGCACAATCAGCCATATAAAAGTAGGCAAATGTCATATTTATAATCATAATATCATAATAATAACTAAATAAATGTGTGGCGCTATAACTAGAATATAGATTCAAAAATACCCTCCTAAGGCAACTTGCCTGGTTTCCTTATGATATTGTCCTTCAACCTTCGAGTTTGTCGAGAGAAATGTAAGCCGGGGATCGAACCTACGACCTCAGGGAAGAGAGTTGCACGCTGAAGCCACTATGCCAGCACCGCTCGTAATAATAATAAGAATAGTTAATTATAATTGTTGTCAAAACTTATGGTCTAAATACTCTTACACGCTAAAGACACCATGCCTTAAAAAAAATTACCACCTTCCCCTTGGATTACACGGCAATGATCTATAACTTCTAGCAAGGTGATTAAAAAGTTTAATAGCTATGGCGTAGCAATTTTTTGAATATGCGTATTAAACAAATATTCATAGAGTCCCTTTATCTACAAAATGATTTAAAATGCACATCACAATGCACTCAGAATCAACCCTAAACATTATAAAACAATTAACACAACAGTAGGTACGACCAACATTTGAACTAATTAAAAATTCAAATCTAAAAACGGAGCGTCACTCCCGCCATTCCAAAGGGCTAACTTTCCCGCGTGAATTATTCAAAATTCAAAATTTCCCTATAATTCAATCATCCCATCCCCCCGGGAGAGGGGAGGGGTGATTATTTGCGAATTTATTATTAATTAACTGACGTGCGCGCCATAATTACGTTTTTCAATTATATTCAATTATACGATGAAATTCGGATGCGAGACTGGCTGGTAATTTCGTTTTTTTGTCTGTGGAATGAACCATAAATTCGCTTTTGACAGTTATTATCTGTACTCCACATTCAGATTACCTACAGACTTTAAATTTCAAATCATTACAGTATACACTGCGTCACACACGAGGCTGAGATATCTACAACATTTCGTCAATTGTCTTTATACATACATTATTTTCCCCTTAAAAAATTAAATATGTTCATTATGGTATATAAGATACAGGTATCACTTATTCCACGTCATTAAATTTGGATAGGTAGACATCCCTACTCATCGGCAAAGAAAACAGAGGGTGTAGGCCGAGAGAAAAAGCCGGCGTAAAAAGCTCTCTTACTTATAGTTTATAAAAATCATATTCCAAATCGAATCCAAGACCCGGATGGCTGTCAGATAATTCATAGCACATTTGTGAGTGGCGGTCACTACGCGTGATGTATTTAAATAATATTAACGCCTGCTCCATACGAACGTTGAAAAAGCTTTAACTTATCTTCCAAACGGTCTACCTGATGTGATAATCTGTGGTGATGCTAGAACCTATGATAAAACGTTTATTTTATATATTAATATCAGAGATTGTTTAAGTCAGTTTGTAAAGAAATCTATGTATTTCGGACCCGACAGACGTTGTCACTCAAAAATCACAACACATGTTTTGAAGCAAGAAACTAATTGTATTGGAAAATTTAATTATTTATACTCTCACTTTATGTTAACGTTTTTCTCAATTTAAATATTTCCTGGACCTCCAAATATTTCAAGATCAAAATTATCCAAATCGGTCCAGCCATCCTCGAGCAATGAACAATGAATTTTTACGTATAAAAATGTCTATTGTAATCAATGGCTTAATATCACGCTGTCCTGCTCGTGTGTAAACCGCCTTATTGTCAAAGTTATGAAGTAAATTGGAGCGTACAACTTGAAGGAGCGGTAATTTTATTTGCAGACCCCAGCCGGGGAGGTAACACAATAATCGTTGTGTCAGAATCTATTGCCAATTCCGCATTATGGTAAAATCGTTACTTACGAGGAATACAAACCTAGCTATTATTCATTAGATTCCAATTTTATTATTGATTAATGGTATAAAATAAAAAAAATCAGTGGCTCTACAACCTTTATAGGTCTGGGCCTCAGATTTCTGTTGGTGATCAGCCTATGCCTGACAAGAAATTCCATTGGTGCAGAGGGGATCGCATCTTCGGCCACAGAGATTGAGAGTCGAGGGTTCACGCAGTGACTAAAACTTTACCTAAAGGCTATAAATGTATTTATAATTTTTGCCGGTCACATTGCCCGCGTTTGTGATGACAGATGGGTCAAAAAGACCCTTACTTGGAATGTCCTTGTGGGACCAAAAAGAGAGCACTCCCACCAAAAAACCTGGAAAGAAAAGAGATAGCAGTGAAAGATTGGAAAAAAGTAGCGAAGATGAGAGACAAGTGGTAGAAATTGAAGGAGGTCGTGTACAATTAAATACTACATATATACTAAAGATCATAGAATCAAGCACTGCCGAAAACTTACTTGCGCCGGCGCAGCTCAAATTAATCGAGTGACCGTCACGCGTCAAAATGTGACGGAACGAAATTTTTAATCAATTCCCAGTTTCACGGCTGCCACTTTGCCATTATTTGTTACATTGTTACACTGATTTTGTAACTATGAATAATTTAATTAAATTATATTGTTTTATTGTAATCGTAAAACATTTAATTAGATGATGCAGAGGCGTACAATGTGGGTCAAGCCTAAAAAATAAAAAAAATAAAAATATTCTTAATGTTTATTATGGAACATAAGATACAGGTATCACTTATCCCACGTCATCATCCATTCCTTTCCTAGTGATCATCTTTCTATGCCTGACAAATTCTTGGGTTCAAAACTTACCGGTTTTCTCAGTTTGCCTCTTAGGGGGATTTTTTTGAAGTTTTTCTTTTGCGAGTTAGGGAAAAATTATGAGAGTAAATTTTTACGATGCGCGCACATCGTCACAAAAAACCAACACCTTGAATATCTGTTTAAACGTCGGTAAAACAGTCTGGGCCACTAGTTGGCGCTTGCTTTCTGTTTTATTGACAAGTTGAATGTTGTCATGGCGTAGTGTTTATTTAAATCAAAATGACCATTCAAATGGACAAGAAAAATGCAATTCGAAGAGAGAAACGTCCCTCTAAAGTGCTCGAAGAAAATTATTACGCCAAAGAAGTATAACTTCTAACGCGTGTACATAAGTACACACGTTTTTTTTTGTGGAAAGGACGCACAACATCAGCCACTAGGCTGGCATCACTTACATAACCAAAAAGTCTAATTCTAAGCCCGCATATAAAATACACAAAGTCTATGAACAAACACGTCAAAAAATCATATTAAATAAATCTATCTATCAGTCACGCCCTTTTTCCCGAAGGGGTAGCCAGAGATCTCCACTTGCTACGGTCCTAACATCTCTCTCTTCATCCACTTTCATAACATTTACCATGCATGCTCATCGATGGGTAGTTTTGGCCTATCCCTTCTCTAGTACCCCCTGGATATCTCTACCTCAGCAAGGAAGCTTCTCATTCTTCGTTCTAAAAGACCAAAGCATTCCCCTTCATATACACACAGCTACACTGATAAAATACATCTATATCTGGAATACTCTCAAACCAGATTGATTCTTCATAAGTCATAACATAATTCGAAATCAATAATTCAATCGTAAAATTGAAAATGGCCATTCGTATCACGTTTACAACCACTTACTAAATGTAATCGCAAAACTGTTAATAATTCATAATAAATTCGATATTGTGGAATAAATATTAGATTAGCTGGGAAGGGCGGGACTCACGTTTCACCGAAATATGATTGGCCCGTTCTGGAGGGAACATCGCGTGCGTCAAAATTCCGAAATGGATCAACGTATTTCAATTGTTAAAAAGTTTTAGTGTTTAAAAATCGGTTTAAAGATATTGGGAAATGAATTTTTTACGGTCAGTAACTGATCAAGGCAAAAGGCAAGTCACAGGAGGCTGATCGCCTGCTTGACTTTTAGTTTGACAAATGATCATGAAACATATTCAGAAATCTGAGGCCCAGACCTAAAAAGGTACAGCGCCACTGATTTTTCACCAATCAAGGAAAAATATTAAAGTTTAATGATTACATTACATTTTGGTTAAATCTCTATATAAACCGTTGTTTAAAAAAAAATATTCTGAACAATCTAAGAGACAGTCCAAACTTAGCCCTAAGTATGGTAAAAACGAGTTGGACTTCGACATTCAGGAGTAATGTTACGTGCAATCTCTTTAATTTAATATTTTCTTATTCTTATTCTTATTTCATTCATCGCAATCAAAATACATATTATTGATTCGTTATATAATCCGACTTCAGAAAACCCCAATAAGCTTACGACGCGTATTTCTTGTATACCTATTTATATCCTTACGCCACTTGCTACCCTGACATACCTCTCTCACTTCATCCACTTTCATAACATGCTGTCCCTTCTCGTACTAGTGTCTCTCAAGTAATTCTCCTGCATTTGGTCCAGGTATGTACAAGGGCTACTCGACTTCACCATCCATAGTTGGCTTGTATATTTTACCTGTAACAATATCAGTTCCTGATAATTAAGTCTTAAATATATACGCTTCGTACAGTTAAAGTTTCTCTGTCTACCAGAATTCAATACTGTTCACCGACATGGTGTGAAAGCGTCACAAACATTTATAATTTTATAAAGGATTACAATATACACAGACTATATTCATGTTAACAAAACTATAATATTTAATGCGGCCTTTGTTTGGCAAAGGGTGAAAATTAACAATTGGAGATCTGTCAAAAATGACAAAGTGATTCGTCATACAGCTGCCTGTTAGAGGGAGAGGCGAGAGCGGGATAGAGCGAGTCGTGTAACAATCAAAATGTGAATATTTTATTATTATTTCTTTATATTATGGGTCTGGTACAGAATACCGGCACCTACTTACCTTATGTGTTGATCAAAGTCAAAGTTCATTTATTCATGTAGGTAACACAATGTACACCTTATGAACGTCAAAAAAGAAATATACATTAAATGCTTCTAATTTTACATCTACTGCCAGTTCTCAAATGAAAGGCGTAGAACGGAAGAAAAGAACTGGCAATAAACTCTCCGCCACTCTTTTTAATCGCCGAGTTATTTGTTTTACTTTGATTTGATGACTCGAATAGACATCCGAAAAGACTTCCACTGTTGGTACCAGCAGCCATATTCTTAAGTAAGAACAGCTGAGAATATAGAGAGAGGATATCATCTCCTACTATGAAAACTAATTATCACGTCATAAACCCCATTAATGTTGGTGATGAAAACCGCCTCAGACACAAAAAGTCGGTGAATGTCAGAAGGTAGATCATCTTTTTGCCAATTACACCATGAAACAGATAAAAATAGTGGCACTACAATCTTTTTTTCTTAAAAAAACACGCCGTCGACTTTTTGGGTGTAAGGCCCGGTTTCCTCACGATGTTTTCCTTCACCGTTCGAGCGAATTATAAATGCCCACGTAGAAAGTCCTTTGATGCACAGCCGGGGATCGAACTTACGATCGCATGTCCAAATAGTACTACTAAGGTTGTTGCGCCACTGGTTTTTTAACCCAAAAAATGTATGAAGAATCTAATAAATTAAATTGAACATAACTTTCAAATTGTTAACTGTTTTACAGTATAAATCCCGACATACGAATGTGTTACAAATATGCACTAAATGCACTGAAATTAAATTCTCCCTGACAGTTCCATTACTAAGGTATTTAAGGAATTTTCAATTACGCTTGATTAAACGAATCCGAGGTCTTCGTAACGTAAGGAATATTGTTCGTATCATGGTTTAGACATAGACATAACATTTATTACTAACAGAACACACACACAAAATAACAATTATAAAAAAAAATACAAAATAAAAAAGAATGAGAGATAACAATTGGTTTTACTTTTAAAGAACAAAGTACGGTTTAATTGTGTAATGCGTGTGTGTTGTGGTTGTAATTGGCCCTGGCTGCTGAGGAGCAGACTGTTCCACAGCGCTGGTCATTCTGCCAGAGACCACAGCAGCTACTTTACGCCATAAATTTTCTTTAAATAAATGTTACGTATCAACTAAATAACACACTCGAAGTAACCACAACGTCACAATGTCTACAATGATTAATTATACACATTTGCGGCCCTTTTACAACTGACAAACAATCTTAAATAGGCTACCAGAATATTTTTCAATTTTTAAAAAATGCTAATAACTTCACCAGTTAACAAGACCCCTGATCTCTTAATGCGTATTTGACAATTCCCGAGTAGAGGAGCTCATCGAAACTGGTCGTCCAAGAATAATTGTTCTTAAACGGTAGCATTGTAATGAGTGAAAAGTAACACATTGTGATTATGTTTATGAGTTGTAAAATGTGGCTTCTGGTGATTTAACGTCTCAGACAATGGCTGACGTTGAATAGACAAGTGACCACAGATTAAACAATGGAATTTGAATTTCGAACATGTCGAATACAGATTAAAAATTACTGTAGTTTAGAGAGTTACTGTGGCTTGTTAGCTAAAGTTTTATAAACTAGCTGCGCTGTGCAGTTTATTTATTTATTATCTTATAGCTAACATACATATTATTAGTATGTTAGCTGTAGATTACATAAATAAACAGTATATATGAAACAAAAATCATAAGTAAGATGTACTAACTTATGATTTTTGTATAAGTAATATAAAAAATATTAAAAAAAATTAAAATAAACTGAAACTTAACATTAAACAAACGACATTGAATACTTAATATTTCAAAGCAAAAACTATATTGTTTTTGACATTAGCAAATTATGGCGAATTATGCGCAGTAATCACTCGCAGTGACGCAATGTCATAGAGCCTATAGATCTGTCAATGTTCATCTTCTATCCTGTATTGAAGATCACACAGTCTCATTCACTCACTCCAGTTTGGAAGTTATGCGCATACATTCTTGCGATTAATTGTTGACACACTAGAATTATAATCGCTTTATTAGATTCGTAAAATTAGGGGTTATTATAATTTTATGAAAGTCAGCGGTGATGTTATAGTGTCATCTATTTATGATATAAATAACGCTACAACCCTAGGATCTTGGCCTCAGATGGCTTCCAATTCTTTGATCAGATGCACAAGTAGGTGATCAGCCTTCTATGCCCGACACACGTCGATTTTTGGATCTATTCACGACGGGTTTCCTTGCTACGTGCCAGTGTTAGATGCGTAGCCAGGTACCACTTCACGGTTAGAGTCACACGCCAATACTGCTTTAATTTCTTATAATACCGAAATTACCATTAAGTAGAGATATGGGTTCTCTCTGCATCTTCTACCATACTTACCATAGAGAGTGTTTAGAGGAGATGTTCGGATTAATACCTGCAGCTGAGTTTCATCATCGGACGTCGAAGTAGAAACCCGTATAAACTCGACGTCAGTCGTTCCACAACAGAGCGTAATTAAAGGCCCTGGCGCGCACCACCCCTATGTGGAACCATCTAGTACTGCTGTTTTTCCGAACCAATTCGAAGGGCTCTTCAAGAAAAGAGCATACCAATTCTTAAAAGTCCTCTGGTATTGAGAGTGCCCATGTATATCACTTAACATCAGATTCTACCCATTTGCCTCCTGTTTAAAAAAAAAAAAGAGAATCGAACGTAATCAATGAGTCGCCGGTGGTCCATGAACCATGTCAAATCTCGTTAAACTATTGAAATTACATCTGAAATTAGCATTTTAACCTTTATCTCTAAGACATAAATCTCAAATTACTGTAACCGTTCAACAGCTTCTATATGTACATATATTTCACGGTTATAAAATAGTTATAATTTACTTTGGCAATTGTTAAGTATATTGTTTTAACTAATTGCTACTGTATAGACTGTGTTAAGAAATAAGCTTTAAATTAACTTATTTAATCGTGAGTTTGCCGTCCATATTTCTGTTTGGATCAGAGTCCTGGTCAATAGATAGAGGCGTTCCAAATGTGTGTTGGAGAATGTTTCGGCTACTATGAACTGCAAAGCCAACAAGTCCATTCTCATCCAACTCGTCTACTTGGTCCATATTGCCAGGAGAACCTGGATAGTCTAGACTAACTAGTAGAAGTGATGGTAGGAGAAGTCGGGGACGGCCTACCCGTTCTGACCAAATAAGGGCAATTATAGTTCTGAACATCTAATGCCCACATGCGGATGATAGAGTGGTGTGGAAGTAGCAAGTCAGCGTATCGGTTAGGGCTTCAGATAGGCACAACCTTCAGTAAGACTAAAAACAAGAGGATTAGTGAAGGAACTTATTATTCGGAACTGCTTGTCTCCTATTCCCGTGAGACCATCCCTAATCACGATTGACAAGTGCAGTACTGGTAAACCAAACAATATTAGAAGCTTTTCTTAGCAGTGCAGTGTTGCCCTGATGGCTTGTTCTAGTCATTCCTGAACCTCGATTCTGGCTCTGCACAAATGGACTTCCTATTTATGAATATCACACTCGATTATGAGGAAGCCGGAAAGCCTTGAAGATATAGGGTAGATGGCGTGTGTCTGGCACGGAAGGCTGATCACCTACTTGCCAATTTGACAAAATAAATGAAACACGAATTTGATAGAATTCTACTGCCAAGGCTAGCGATTGTAGCGACACTGGGTGTTATTGTAATCATAAAAATATTGACTATTCTATTACGTATTTTAACTGACTTTAAAAAACGATCCGTTATCATTACGGCGGGTAGCAAGCATAGCTCCTTCGTCAATTAAGTATCATAGAATTTTGTAATCAGATTCATTCATACCTAAATTTATGAAAAATTCAATTTTTCCTCTTGAATGTTTCAAATTGTGTGTGTGTGTTTAGTTACTAAAATAATGACATTAAGGTGTCATTATTAAATCATAATATTCATTCCAGTTTTAACGATTGCCACGTGAAAACAAAATTAACATCTTGAGGGGAAAAAATATTTTGATTAAAAATTTATTCGGCCTGGGGTCGGTTCGACCCTAAGCTCTGTCAGATGTCAATCTTGGGTAGGGATGCTGTCTATTTTTTATTGTCTGTGATGGGGTGACCGTGCGTGAAATGATTCTGAATATTTATGGATAGAGCGGATTATAACTTGTAATTGTCAATGCAATTGAGATTGTCAACTGTCAAATTAACACTAAATTGGTTGATTATGAATTAGGGCTTTTAATTGTTTATTCCTCCTCCTAGTAATCCTCATAACTGTAGTCGTTAACATAACGCTTCGTAGTAAATACCACTCGTATCTTGGTTATAGAAACCGGGATTTTTAGTCCTAGATAAAAAATTCTGTCCTAATGAAAAATTATCTTTCTATAAGCTGGATCGATTTTGATGAAATTTTTGTGTGAATTTGATTTACAATAAGATTGTTAGATGTCAGGCTAGTATAAATATACATTAAGAATATATAATATCTAGTAATAATAAAAGGATTTTTAACATAAAGGCAACCCCACACCAGGCGACAATTACCGTACAAAGGTGCAACAGATGATAATTGTAAGCGACGTATATAAATATTAATATGTCTGTCTGTCCGTTCGAGTGTGCCTTTTTACGTCCCCTAACTGTATTACATTAGTGAATTAGTCAAGCGTGAACTGGGAATATTAAGCATTTAATAATCTGTAGAATAATAAAAAAAACTTTATTTAAATGACGGTAGGTAATTTATAAACAAAGGTTTTCTTACAGACTTTAACTAGTTTATTAGCTTCTAATGATTAATTCTACCGTAGAACTTAAAATTCGCATATATAAATTTGAAAATGGAACTTGCGCAAGTACCCACTGTTAGGTACTTTCGTTGATATATTCGTGTTTAGTCCGAGAGTGAAGGAAAACATCGAGAGGAAACCGATATACCCAAAAAGTCGATGGCGTGTGTCAGGCACAGGAGGCTGATCACCTGCTTGCCTATTAGATTAACAAATAATCATGAAACAGATACAGAAATCTGAGGCCCAGACCTAAAAAGGTTGTAGCTCTACTGATTATTAAATAAATTATAAAAAATACATTGAAGTACTATTGTCTCTTTCTGTCAAAGTGTGTTTACGCTGTGATGAAAAGGGACAGAACACAGTACTAGACACTATAAATTATAGCTTTAATCATTAACATTTTACACTTTTTACTTGTTGACTTAATTATAACACATTCAATTAAACCGTGTTTATAATTTATTTGCTTATAAGTAATAATTATTTTATACATATAAAAAACAATGGTGCTTTATTGTCTGTTATTTCTGTATCTGTTTATAGAAGTTCTATTGCCTAAGGTGGGTATCAAACCTACGACCGTGGGGGTCGTACTGTACCTAATACTCAAACCTAGTTAATAAAAAGATTATTTTAATTAATGTTCCATTGTATCTTTACAGGTAAGACCGAAATATGAATTCAAAGAAGAATTGGATGACAGTAAGTGAATAGTATAAAGCATCTTTGAAAAGGCCGGCAACGCACTCGCGAGCCCTCTGACATTGAGTATAAGTAACACATCCATAAAAATGTTTCATAGAAAAAAAATCTTGAATTATTATTTTTTAACTGTGGTATTGTGTAATAATCTGTGGACAGGAAATAAAAAAAAACAATAAAATATCTAATTAAACCTCAGAAACAGCATACTAAGCGTTTTACGACTTAATAAAAGTTTCCCCGATACATAAACTCCGCTGTCACTTTAGTCTCTATAAAACTATAGAAAAAGTGATCTAAAAACCTTAAAAATTGTGTTTAGCACAGTGTATTTGTATCAGTTGGGCTCTCGCAAACGCCGAGTCTTTCACTGTAGAGCTTAAGATTTAAGTGTAGTAGGATGGAGCTTTAATTGAGTGCCTGTCACACTGGGCACAGCACAGTATATACTTCTATATGTTTCCATTGTGTGGAATAAATGTTTTATTATGGATGAAATTAAACAATTACACATGTTTTTGTGTGCTTAGTATTGATAAGAAGTATTTTACTAATAATTAAAAATTATATTGTCTAAGGTATAATTCTCTATCCTGTATCATACTTGGCAGGCATAGGTCCATATTCTAATTCCGATCTTACGTCACAATCTTGTATACAGAAAAATAGTCTCAGTCACTGCTCTTGAAACTAGATTTACGCACACAACGCTCATCTAGAAGCACGCTGGACTTTCACCCCTTCGTTGTTGACATCCCCAGGTGCCGCACGATTTGGATCGTCGTTTCTTGTTCACAGCACAAGTGGAACTACTTGCCCCTAGACAGTTTAATATAGGTTTATTTTAGCGGCAGTTAAATAGGCATTTCCTGGACAGGCCTGCCCTTCAATAGGCCGCATCTCACTAAACATTGAAGATTGTAGCCTAAGGTCTGTCCAGTTCTATCTCTGAACTTCTACCTTAAAGGTAAATGTCATGAAAAAACAGTTCATTTACAGTTTAATAAGTTATTAATAAAGCGTTTTAACCAACTGTTTGAACTGTGCCGAGGTCAATTAGAGCGATTTTAACAAAAGTTTTATTAATACATTTTATTGGGTTATAAAATATTTAATTGTAATAAATACCTGGAGACATTTATGCGCGCGTTGAGAGAACAATCGTAAAAATAACTATAAATTTTTTTTCGCATATTGCGCCTGATTCTCTATCTATTGAACCTTTCAGAAAATAGCGTATCAATGATTAAAAGACCGGCTACACACTCGCAAACCCTCTGGCTTTGAGAGTGTCTCTTTCATGTTTATTAGTTTAAAATACTTTTGAACCAAGCTTTTATTTAAATATATTTTAAAACATCGCTTCTTCACTCGCTCGTGTATTTTACGCTTAAAAATAAAGCTTTATCTAACGACTTTCTTCGAAGTACCTAATATTATTATTACAATATTTTGTAGTTATTTAATAAATAATAATATAATATTTTAAAATCAAAATTTAATGTTTAATAAAAAGTGTTTTGGCTTCCGAAATGAAAATCTTCCATCACTCCCTGTGCTACCACTCACCAATTGCTGGCTTTTAGCTGCAGCAGGAACTCCTCCAAAGCCTCGTTCACCACCCCATCTTGGTTCATGGGCTGCAGGTGACTCAGCCAACGTAGTCAATACCAGTACCTACAGATCTGTTAAAACTGAAAATTTTCTCTTGTTAAAAATATTAGTTTAGTTTTGATTCGTTCCGTAGAATTGCGCCAAAACTAAGCCAATGTCTTTTCATATCATGTGTCTTATCGAAAGCTCATCATATTTAATTCAGCTTTGAAAAACCTAAACAACTTCGTTGAGAATTATTTAAGAGATAATTTATCTTAGAAACGTCATTTCTCGTTTCCATCTCCCCTAATTTAAAAACTCAGATAAAACTTGCATAATCTTAACAGCTGACTTATTACCGGGCTGTCATTTCGAAAAAATTGTAATTAAACTTCAACAATCGCGCGCAAATATCTAAAACGTTCAGTCAAAACGCTCTAATGCTCAGTTAGAAAGAGAGAGATGTCGTCTGCGCTGCATTTATGTATACGTTGGAAAGGGATAAGGGAAGAAAGTATTGTTTTAAAGACATTTTTAATTTCCCGAAGGTGATTTATCACTTTGTTTCGACTCGGTGTGAATATGGTATTTTTTGTGCTGCGAGGGGAGCGAGCGTCCCCCGCGATGATTTGAATTTAGAATAGAGTGGATTATGGAATGGAGAAATGCCTTTGCGGGTGACGGATGACTATTTTGAATTTGGAACATTTTCGAATGAGATTTTAAAACTGGCTGAGCGGAATTTATTTCTTTTAAATCCCTAGATTTATTCCAAATTTGATTTCGTAGATTTGAATAAAATTAAGTAAAAGTATTTATAGACTAACAACTCTACGGTTTATGAAATAATTGTGCACTACAGATAAAATTAATGAATTTTGACTGATTTCGTTTTTTCTTACGAAACGAAATATATTATTCACTATTAAGTACGGATTTTTCTAAGGTTTATTGAGTTGTAAAGTTCACTCGCTGCCTTTTAAAGTAATCGGCTTATTGCGAGCTTAAACGTCAAGACCTTTCAGCAATGTTGCGTGAACGTATTTCCGCAAATAACTTTGCTCGATTTAAAAACACCATATATGCCATTTAAATGCCAGAATTAAAAAAACTATTACCATTTTTTAATTCTGCTATCAATGGATTTATCGTAAATTCTCACGCTTAAATAGGTATTTATAATTAACCGCAACCACTGACTGCAAAATTAACCGCAAACTAAACTTAAAGTATATACATGAAATCTTGTCACAACCAAATATAATACAAGTGTTATAACTAAAAATAAATTAATCGTTGTGGCATAGATAGACATTGGTCTAGCAGACGCGGAATTGTCTCTTGTTGTATATAATATTTATTTACAATTAATAATTCTTATTAGTAGGTACATAGCGTTCTTTGCCTTTCATTTTGAATTTCGAACAGCAGTAGTTCCACAGATAATCAACATACAATCGTCACATCTTACTGTTTGCAAATTAACCGCGATTAGCATGTGTTTTAATCGCGTTCCAAATTCAAATTCACATTGGCCGTTGGTGGTCTATGTATTGTCTGTGGTGTTTAGGGATGGGCTACAGATTATGTAATGATGTATTTTTAGCAATAGGTATTTGAATTACCCCTCGTTATAAACATTATTTAGTGAGCTAGTTAGAGACACACGATTTTGTACTAATCAATTTATAATAGGTAAGCACAATAATTACTATAGAATTTAGCCACACAAAGGATTTATCGATTTTCTAAATATTTATAGTTAAAAGCAAGATTTTTTAATTCTGTCAAAGCGTTCATAGAAATATTCAATGACCAAAACCACTATTTTAATTCCAACATCAAAGGAAAACAAAAGAAAATTCATTTCCATGGTACATAAAGGCGCAGGTGCTCATCATTTGCATACGTAATCGCGGGACAAAGAAGCCAGAGCTTTGTAACTTATGTAAGCCTGGTACGATTATTTACATTTCCCTGTTTATTTAAAAAAGGTACCTTAAGCTAAAACCCGCGGTTTTGTTTATTAGTTAGTAGTAAATACACAGAGATGTCCATTAACATCTAATGAACGGTTTAACTAAGCGACGAAATGTAACCAGTTCACTAAAATAAGGAAAGTTATTTTGATAGGGTAACTTTTAATGAAATCTCTGAGTAGATAAAATTGATTTCCCCGACATTAGTTAAACAAACATTGAGTATGTAAAATGTTGCCATATAAGTTTTAATCTAACTCCTAGCCTGTCAAAGAGTGTAGAACATGATAAAATAATATTTATTATTTTTCTGTATGAAACTAAAGTTATTATTTTTCATACTTCGGTATTTTGAAGATCGATTTAAATTCCAGCATCTCATTAACATGTAAATTAGTTGGCCACAGTAACCAACCAACAAAAAGCCAAAGACTAAAAATGAATAGCGAAGAAAACGGAACGATTATTAATTAGTTCGTCCCAGCCCCAGGCAAAAACTCGAATTACCTAATACCTTATGAGTCCCTGGTAATTAAGAAGTTTTTTCTTTTGCTAAACAACGAATTGGGAAAAACTTTGACGAAATCTCTAAATTATCTTTATCTATTATATCTTATCTTATTTTATTATTTTTTATCATTAAAATTATTGTTTATATATTAAAGGAGGTTACATATATATAATATAAAACCTTTAGCATTTCCTATATGTACATTAGCAACGCGACGCGGTTTCACGTCGCGTAGATTTTTTAGAAAGTTTTATTTTACGCTACTTACTTATAATTGAAAAATTCTTGATTTAAGTTCCGACTCGAGATAAGCTAACATACAATGCCCATGGGTAAAACATTATTTCTGTAGATATTGATACGTTCTATAATACTGTACAGCATTTTTTTATCATCAATAGCGCACGCGATGACAGATTATATATTATTTCATTTTTGTTAGGATCCCTATTTTTTTTGGAAATATAATATAGCCTATGTCAGTCAGTGAAGATGTATCTTTCTAATGCTGGAATTTTTTTGAAATCGGTCCAGTTGTTTTTTGTGAAAACATAAAAAAACCTCTTTATAATATTAGTATATTATTGCTTCAAATTACAATAGCAATATATCTCCTAGTCTTTTAAGATGGTATACGATTTTAATAACTTTAACATTGCGATAACCAAAGAAATGAACGAAACAAAGCGATAAAACCATGTAAATAATGATTGTCGTACAACGTACAATTTGTACCACAATCGAATCCTCCCCAATAGCAATATTTCCAAACAATATTTTCGTATGAGGAAATCTCCGTCCCATATATCATACCCGCTCAGATTTAGCCCCGAAACAAGACCGGAATCTCCATAGAAATTGCCTGAATATCATTGGTACAATTTTATCATACGAAACGCCGGACCTAAATAACCTTATTATCATATACCAGGCCGCGATGGCACGGAATCGACGCATACTTCGCTTAAATTATCTTTAGGCCTGTTAAGTTGGGAGTTGGGGATTTGCCGAAAAACCTCACGACAATCCCAAAATTCATTAAAGTCTTGGAATTCACAATATTGAAATCGCTCGCGTTCTTCTCGACGCTATTACGCGGATAAATTGTTCTGTAGCAAATGCTTAGTTCGGATAGAATCCGACATTCCATTATAAAATTGTAACTTGACTTGGAGATTTTATATCTGATAGCTATTTCAATTAATGGCTAAATCGGATTGTACGATCACCGCGACAATATTTTAAATAAAATATTAGTAGAAAAAAAAATGCTATTATTATTTTTTCTATTATGATTTCCTTTTTTGCGTCTGAGGCGCAAACTAACTGTTGTGGTCTCTGGCAGAATGACCAGCGCTGTGGAACACATCTGCTCCACAGCATAATGCTGAGCCAGGGCCAGTTACAACCACAACGCACACACATTTCACTTAAAATGTACCTTTTCTTTTTTGATTATTATTGTTTTGTGTGTTTCTGTGTGTGTTTCGTTAGTAATATATTATGTTTAAACTAACTAGAATTTAAGAATAGTATAAAATATCTGAAGTAATGTCCCATTTTTAGTTTTTTCAATCATAATAATTTCAATGTTTTCACACGCAGTCGATAAAACTCAAGCGAACAAAGCTACTTATCAAACATGGCGTCAACGCGGGCATAAATTTATAAATTCACTCTCATTAATAATGAAAATATATCGTAAAACAATTTAGTCGATAATCTGGCCACGATTTACAGCGGGCAATATTCGTTCAACATAAAAAAGCGGTGAATGCGTATTAGTGGACGGGCAACCGTTTAATAACTGTTATTATAACGCAACCCATTAAATGACCACTTCACTAGTGAAGCGCCTAGGTGTTTATTATGTCCTGGTACTTTTTAGAAAGTTTTACTTTCCTTCTATTTCTTTCTTTTTCTCGATTTTCTTTTACAGTTTGCATAAAGATTATGAAAAATCAGTCATCTTTGTATTTTTAACTATGTAAGTTGTGAAGAAGATTGGCTGAAATAAAGCCGTAATTCATTTTATGGTAGTAACGCTCTCAAAGTACCTGTAAAGATTAAACTAATGAAAGGGTCGCGTTTACAAGCGTTTAAGCAAATCCGGGGGCGGTGTTAGTAGCGGATAAAATGTATCATTCGGTTAATGTCGGTTCACTCGTAAAGAGTGCATCAGTCCTCCGTGTGTCGTAAAGAGACCTCTTCGACTAACAATTTCCTGATGGTCTGTAAATAGTAAGTTTATTGTCTTTTTATGAGGTACTCGGACCGTAAAAAGGAAATAAAAGAGCACCGCCGATGGTGATAATAAAAAAAATAATTTTCGACTCATCTTCGTGATTATCTCGCTCAGTTTTACGAGCGGTCCTTAAGCGGGAGCGGGACGGAGCGCTTTACGGCGTGTCGCGACCCTTTCCGATGGGGGTAAAGGTCGTAAAATGGAAGCATAAGGATAATGTTCTGGGTTTCCTATACTGCGCTTCATTCATGATTTCCTTTTAGTACAGTACATGTAAATCCGATTGCTTCGTCAATACTCTTATTGGATCGTTCCCTTGTACTACACTCGTAATAGAATTCTTCGTCGCTCCTTTATTTCCTCTCGAACAAGCCATTCCCTTTGTTTTCGACAGACGGTGGGAGAATAAAATCTCCTAATGAAAAACGTCTAGTTCCAAATTTGAATTCCAATTTTCGCGATAACAGTTCCATTAATTGGGTAGGGCACCGCTATCCCGCGGCAAGTGGCGAGATCCCGACACTCGATTAGTTCTGCTCCAGTGAGCGGCCGGGACGCATCCTAATTCTTAAAGGGCCATCAGCAGACCTTTATGCGTTAATAAAGTTGCAATATAAAAAGAATGGAGGCGTCCGAGGGTGAAGGAAGGGTAGGCTTAAGTACGCGTTTAAGACGATGTAGAGGGCGTGCGAATTTGTCAACCCGTACTGAGGATTCAATTGCGATGATTAAATAAAGACAAGAGTCCTTTGTCGAGGAAATGTCCGATATCTTGGCTTTTGTTCGCCGATTTGTACCGGATGCTCACTTTGCGTACTTGGGACGGAGTGACTTGTTTATGGCCGCTTCGATTTTTATGACGGCTCCTATGATCTCGTAATGTTATGATAATGTTTTATTGATGTGCTTCGGGAAACCGTAATGTTTCGCTCTAAATGATGCATCAAATTGACGTGTTTAAATATTTTTATGGTAATGTAAGCATTTTCAATATCCTAAGACATTATTATGTCTTATGACGTTGCTAACGTGAAAGTTCTGTAAATCATTAGAACATGACTCGGCCAATAAGTGTTTCATTGGCCTATCTTAAACTGTTTTTAATTTCTTAACTACCAAACAAAATGTATTTCTGGATCGATAGGACTTTGACAACGCTGGCAACGCACTCAGGAACAGGCACTCTAAATGCCCATGGGCGTCGGTATCACGTAACATCAAGTCATCAATTTTCTTTCGCCATTTGTCAGCTTAATATAAGCTAACATCCAAACCATCTCTTTAAATCTTCCTAGGCCCTTGTTGCATTTCTACGCTCATTACGCGAAAAACTATTTTCTTTTTTCCTTGATCCCAAACAAATAAGTATTTTCATAGAACATATTCACCGCTGAGATATCCTTAATCGCCCCGTTGCCCCCAAACAAAGAGTACGTCGTAAAGGAGTCGTGAGTGTTTTATGAGTCGTTCGGGGGCTTTATTTAACGGGTTCTCATACTGATTTTATACATGGCGACTGAATCTCTTATAGGCCCTATTACCCTGGTACTTTAATCGATTTCTTAATTTTAATTATTTCTATTTAATTAGGCTTTAATGAGTTGTATTATCCTAGTAGGTTAAATTTTATTATATTAAATTTAAAAAAATGGTTATATCAATACAGTGCCACAGTTTTCGTGGCCGGTAAGAGCGTCGCTGTCATATTAGTATTGCCAGTAAACAAAAATTAACCATTATAAGGGGAATAATTTGAAGTTACAGGCTAACTTAATAATTTATTGAAATGTCTTAATGTATACTAGTATCTAGAAAATACAGTTCTAGGCTTAAATGCGACACAAACTTAGGAACAACTGATATGATAGGTTTTGTTTGGTACTATTTTAAGAATATACATCTTAATTAAAATATACTTAAATAAAAAATAAGTAGTATGAACATGTAGTAAACACCAAAATCGCCTGAGAGTGGTATCAAGGGCTCCCTTGGATTGCCGGGACGTAATGATATGTTTGAGGAAAATTTGCCTGTCCCAGAATTTTCTTGGGATATTAAGGCCGTATGTTTAATAAGTTATTTATGAGCACTTGACATTGCGAGTGTACTGTGCTTATGTTAAATTTTCAAGATTGCTTTCTTAGTTTTGTTTGGTTTAAGTTTTAAGTAAAAATTATTCGATACAAGAATTTCACTTCTGTTATAACTCCCCATTAATCGCGTAACTCATGATTAGGTCATTAAACTTAAATTTACTCAACAAATAAGCCTAGATTTTAAACCTTTGACAATTATCTGAATGGGCAATATAAAACGGCTAAGCTCAATAAAATTTTATTATAACCGATTATAAGAGGAAATTTATGGCTTACAAAGATTGTAACACCTTTTACGAGCCGTAAAATATCGAAATCCCAAATACACCGTATAATAAAAAAGAATCAGTGCGCCTGTATAAAAAATAAGAAAGAAAGTTATAATAGTAGTCTGTATTTTCAATTGGAAGACGAAGATGATATAGTCTAACTAAGACTGGATTTTTAATTAGTTGTCATTCTTAATGTCGGAGTATATTTATCTCTATCTAATATATAAAATTCTCGTGTCGCGGTGTTTGTACTTAAACTCCTCCGAAACGGCTTGACCGATTCTCATGAAATTTTGTGTGCATATTGGGTATGTCTGAGAATCGGACACTATTTTTCATCCCCCTAAATGTTAAGGGTAGTCCACTAATAAATTATTTATTTAATTTTTAGATATTTTTTTTATGATGGGTACATCATTCAAAAATCTTCTAGGGTTTTTTTTTAGTTCAATAAAAAATAACAACACAAATAACAATAATAAAACTATCAAAATAAACGAGATAGATCTGGATATCCATAGTTGCGCCCAGACTTTGACTTTGCCTATGTGCTTGTCACATTAAAAATTGTATTTTATTTTTCTTGTACCAATGTATCAGTGAACCAAACGTAGGCTATCTTTTATAAATAAATAATTTATGTTCTATGAACAAGTAGGTTAGTCTTCGAAATTTGAAAATATTTTTCCCGCTCTTAAGATACAAGTATAGTGCACAGAACATTCACATTCCACAGACGATATCACATCTCCAACCATCAAGTGAATACTTAAATAATCGAATAAAGTGACACTCGAGGAAAGCAAGTTAGGAACCCCTGCACTAGCTGGTAATCGAATTGCAGACCGCCACTTCACTTGAAGTGCGACGCTGTTAGCCAGTTGGGAGGGCTACAAGTGGTTACATTATGCAAAAATCTCATTTATTTATTCGACAATTGTGTGGTTTATAGCAAGATACGTATCTATCAACGAAATTAAAAGTCGGTGTTAGATAGTACACTTGATCTCAGAGCTGGTGCTTTCCTGGCTCAACGAATAAGTATCGCAATACAGCGAGGAAATGCTGCCAGCGTTAAAGGTACACTGCCACAGAGAGCAAACTTTTTAAATTTGTATTAATTTTCAATTTTTAAATATTATTATTACTATGTTGGTTAAGAAAATGGTTAATAGGTACTCTATATTTGTATGTGGGAATTAAAGATTAAAAGTCTGTTATAGATTTCAGCGTCTATGTACACACTGACTGATTAACGCAGTATGCCCAACACATATGTGCAATAATACCTAACATACAAAATAGGATGAAATATGCAATTAAAAATATGTTATACCACCCATGGACACTATTGTCAGAGGGCTCGCGAGTGCGATACCGGCCTTTTAAGAATTGGCACGCTATGTATAATGCCTGCAAAGACAAATTTGCATTGTCAACAAAATAGATGTGAAATACAAAAATTATTTTAACATATGAGTGCCGGTTTTTTATATTAAAGAATTAATTCTAGACATAGACAAATGAGTTAATTTACGTCAGAAGCGGTCATTGACATTAATTAAACATGTATAGATAGATCGATAAGCAACCAAAACAGTTCATCAATATTCATTGTTTCGTTCAGATTTCGTTCTATACAAAGTTAAAAGATAATATGGAAGTACTAATAATGTTATGAAGAAGAAAGATTTGATTTGTTTAATTGTATGTTGGTCAAAACTGGACCATTAAAAAAAATCACCATTATACTACATTATCTGTAATAAACATGGGAGAATATTCAAAAAAGTTAGAAGTGCCAATATCTAATGAAAAAGTCCCTAAATTGCGTACGTTGCTGAAACTATCGACAATAGAACATAGTGACAACGTCCAAAATAGTTTTTTTTTGTTTTTGCTTTTTTACTGTTGTTTAAAACATCAAGATGTCCCGCTATTCTTTCAATGTTTTGTCCTATTTTAAAAAATGATTGTAATTTATATCTCATTATTAATTAAACCAACATCCCAAGGCTCCCCTATTCTTGTCCAGACATTTACTCACAATAGCTTATTTACCGCACAGTAGCATCTTAGGCTCTGGTCCTCTCAATACCTAAATACAGTACATTTGTATTAAATAAAGGAAAACGCGGGAAAATTCGATCCGTGTGACGGAAAGCAATTACTCGGGCGTTGCTGACGCTGTAATCGAGGCGAGTCAGTTACAGTTTATGGCGTGACAATGACGACCGACGGTTAACTGTGCCAAAAGTCAGTTAATTTTATGCTTACTGTTAACATCTTGCGGTTTAACTATTGTTGCGTTGATTATGATTCAATTACGTGATTATCAGGAACATTTCCGCATTCAGACTTGTCTTTAAAATGAATCAGTGGCGCTACTTTTTAGGTCTGGGCTTCAGATTTCATGATCATTTATCTAATAGGATCAGCTGTGTCTGACACATACCGACTTTTTGGATCTAAAGCAAGCCAGCAATCCTTCACTGTTTGAGCGAATCTTAAATGCGCATATAGAAAGTCCATTGGTGCACAGCCAGGGATCGAACCTACGACCTCAGGGATGAGAATCGCATGCTGAAGCCACTAAGCCAACACTGCACTGCAGACTGATCTTTACGATTACTATAGGACAAACGTACTGGGGACACTAAAACGACATGAGAATGACCAGCGCTGTGGAACATTCTGTTCCTGAGCATAATGCTGAGCCAGGCCCAATTACAGCCACAGCACAGACGCATTACACACTTGAAACGAACCGAATGGGAAAAGGGAATGTTTTTATTGTTTTTGATATTCTCTCATTTTATTTTTTCTCTTTGCTTATTTTTAAGTTGTGTTTTTTTGTTTGTAATAAATGTTATGTCTATGTCCATGACCCTTTGGCTGATTTTTAAGACAGTATTTTGCGTATTATTTTAGTTTTATTTGTAACAGTATCTATTTTTTAATAAATGACAGTTTGACAGCCTCTGAGGACTTTCACATCAGTTAAAATTAATTAACAGTCGCCATTTTGGCATCGTCTGTAGAAAAATTTAAAATAGTTTCAAATAACTAATGATACCGTGTTAATGTATGCCGTCGGAGGCGTCATCAGCTAAATTAATGTTTATCTTTGACTTGTTTCGACTTTTAAAGCTTTTGTCCTGATTGATGGAGTAACTGTTTCAAATTTAAAGATTTCTATGTTATATATCAGTGTTGGCTGCAACGTGCGACTGTTATCCCTGAGGTCGTAGTTTCGATCCCAGGCTGTGCACCAATGGACTGTCTATGTGCGCATTTAACATTCGCTCGAACGGTGAAGGAAAACATCGTAAGGCTTGATTTAGACCCAAAAAGTTGGTGTGTGTCAGACACAGCTGATACTATTAGATAAATGATCATGAAACAGATACAGAAATATGAGGCCCAGACCTAAAACGATCGCACGTACTTTTAGTAGGAAACAAAACTGATGTTGTAGTAAAACCCATGCCTTCCCAGCTGCTCTATAAATATTGATAATTGGCTGGCTTAAGTAAAGAACTGATGACGTCATCATAATAAACTAGAACTAAAAAATTGTACATGGACTTTATGGTACGAAAATGTATCAATATCGTGATAGCAATTTGGACGTCGGTAGCCAGACTGTATCCGAAGATTAATAAATGCGTGACCAATTTAGCAATACGTGTAAAGATAATGTTATCGAAATTTGATAGTAAACTCTTCAAGTATCGTCTCTGATAAGATTTATAAATGTTACCTTCAAAAACAATGAACAAACAGTTACCAAGCTACTGACTGACACAAATATACGAAAACATCTTGTTTGAATTCTCGTGGAAAGATCCAGCGGTTATCTATTAAGCAAACATTGTCTATGCTTCATCTGATCTAGCCAACATCCGGCCTTATCTAATCTATGGTCACTGTTTGAGATACACCGAGATACACGCCACTGTAAAAAACAGCAATTTAAAATTGGAAGCCGTATTTATTCTATGCAAATATCAATAGATAAAGCTGGCGCCATTCGAAATTCAAAAATCACATGTCAAGATGTCATAACTTTCTTGTGTCAATGTTTTTTTAATGTCAAAGATGACAGGTCATACATGTGCAAGTAGGTTCTAATCGTTTTTACACGCTCAAGTATTGTCACTAGAGATTTGTGCCCATCGACTCCTCGAGTGGTTTTAAACAAACATCATTGAGTGGAGAACAGAGGTCTCTTGTGCACCCTCATAAACAAATAACGTTTATTTATTTAGAAAAATAGTAATCTTGGAGTTGAGTTATCGTTGCATCCGCTACATGCAACAAATATTGAGATTTCTCACGGTAGCGAATTAAAATACCACAGTTTTTATTAACGAAATATCTCTTCAGATGCCTTAAGATTATTTTTAACTTAACGAGTACGTATTTCTGATGTAAATAGCAAAACAACTGTATGCATTGTCTCCAAAGCCCCGCTGTAGCCCTAAAAACTTTTATGACAGGTAAATTCTAAGCAAACTTCAAAGCATCAGAGAAACCGCGATTTCACAAGTCGAATTACAAATGCCAAGTGTTTGTTCTGACATTATCTAGCGATTAGCCCAGATGACACAGACTTCAGTTTTGTTACGCAAATGTTTACTCTGGGAATAACGTCGACATTTTGATACCTTTACAAAAACCTTCTTTAGTTTTGTCACAGACTATAATAGTTGTCTGTGGATCGATGAGTGAAAAATTGTTTTTTTTTTAAATATTAAATTAAATTGATATTAATTAGCTTGTTATTAATTAATATTTGAAATTAAAACGAACATTAGGCACCGTAACAGGAACACAGACAGAATCGTATGATGTCATCAAACAGTACCAATTACCAGGCAAGCAGAACGACGCAAGAGTTTATCTCTTTGATCACCTCCTTAATTACTACATTGGCTGACTGACAGTGGCATTTTAACTAAGTATAGTAAATTCTGACTTAAGAAAGACGTAATGTAAAATGACGTTTTTTCGGTTGACAGTGACGTATGGCGGTTTCGTATTCGGTTAAAAATAGTTAATTCTTAACTAAGTTGTTGTGTAACAGGAGCAACAATCAATTCACTGATACGCCTAGTACTAGGCGTCCATAAGTCAGCAAGCACTAATAAAGACACTGGCACATTGCATGTCCATGGTAAAACGCTGGGCGTAGCGACCCCGCCCCGGCGGCTTTTAGCGGACTTCGCTTTACTGCACTGGCGTTTTATGACTCCCTTGTACTGCCAACGAATTAGTGTAGACAATCGCGTGTTACTTCTGTGAAATGACCGCCGTCTTAGGGGTGCGTGGCAAAATAAAATGAATCCAATTTTTCCGCCAGTACAAACACATTTTACGATGAAACACTGTGTAGTATAAATTTATTATGTCAAACTTATATATAAAAAGATTATCCATTGAAGTTAATTTATAAAACATAATTATATTATATGTTATATATACAAATACCATCCATATCACCTCGACGTCTGTCGTTCCACAACTGATTCTTAATGCACCACCACGCAGTGGACCAGCCGCCTTCTGAAGCATGTCCGGACCAATTAGACTTAGGGTCCTTCAAGAAACGTACCAATTCTTAAAAGGCCGTCAACGCACTTGCAATGTGAGCCTCCTGTTCGTCTGCCTCATATGACATTAAAAAAAAACATGTGTGTATACGTACACGCGTAGAAGTTATACTTCTTTGGCGTAACAAGATAAAAATCTTTTAAAATTCACTAACAATAAAAAAAAGGTATTTAATACATTGAAAGTTTTATTATAACGCATTATCTAGTTAAATAATGTTTTTTTTAAATAAACATTTATTTCTACATAATTAAAGAAATGGACATATTTTTATTTAAAAATGTTGACTATGTTGGTGTCGGTTTTTCGTGACGGTGTGCGCGTGCATCGTTAAAGTTTACTCTCATCATTTTTCCCTAATGCGCCAAAAGAAGTATACCTAACATCAAAAGTTACAATGCAGCACAATTCCTAGTATTATAAGTGCAATTACAATGCAATTGTGTCGATTGTTCAAGCGTTTTGTTTGTGCAAGCACATTTTACAATAGGTGCGAAGCTCAAGGCGCCAAATTCCTATTACCCCAAAATAATTGGTCAACACACGCGAACTGTCTATCAACTTAGGGTGCACCCTCACGCGACGTCAATAATTAATTCATTATTCTTCTATTAACTGCTCTTGCGGCGATTTTGCACCCCAGCGAATAGGTCAACTATTATTAAGAACTTAAACAAATTATTTTATTTATTTATTATAGAAATACGTACACTATCCTTACAATCTATGCCAATACAATAATGTTGAGATATAATAAAATATAATATAAAACACAAACTTTTCGAATATATAAGTATGTCGATATTGTGTGAGACAGCAGTGCAACAGACTGGTTCTTGCTTATGGTATCATATAACCTAGGCCTGCGCCATCGCATATATCTAATAGGTACAAAGAAACCCAGTTCTTGGAGTACACTTGGGTTGCACACTACCCTCAAGACTTTATATTTGGTTACGAGAAAAATAATATACAAAGGTGTTTTAGAAGGAACCCACGTTCCAGAATATATTTTTTTATTTATTTACGCTTCGTTACCTTAAATATATTATAAAAAACAAGTTATTAGGCAACGTTCTACAAGCGATTTCTTCCAGACAACCCTAGCATGGAGGAATAAAAAAGGAACACACATACACACATATAGTTCTTATCTAATGATTTGTGTTGATAATTTGACGTTTTAACGGTCGCTAGACCAAAATCAAAATATAATTTATCCAAGAAAGAATTTAATGACTAATAATTCTTGTAGTTCTCATCATTAAGACGTACAAAGGATAAAAAGAACTGGCGATAAACTCCGCCACTCATTTTCGCCAAGTAATGCCTGCAAGAAACTATAAACCTTGCTAACACAATTCTACCAATAAAAAAGACCTGCATTTAGCTTCTATCAGCAGTGCATAATCTATGAATTCATCACATGCAGATGGGCAATTTTCCTTCAATAAGTAACTTACACCCCGTCTTGCGGAATCAAACCCCGACGCTAAAGACGAAAGCACGGCTGTATCAATGTAAACAAAGTTGAACAATACGGAAAGTTTATTATTGAAGCTATATCAAAGACACGATTCCCAGAAAGCGGCTCTTTGTACGCCCCCTGCGTTTGTTCAATTAGAATTAGTGGAATACTATTTCATCACTAATTAATAATATGCTGTAAACTTACGAAAATATATATAATACTTTTCGGGCCTCAGATTTCTGTATCTGTTTCATGATCATTTTGTGATCTAATTGGCAAATAGGTGATCGGCCTCTAGTGCCTGACACACGCCGTCGACTTTTTTGGGTCTAAGGCTTTCGAATTTCGGTTTCCACACCATGTTTTCCTTCACCGTTCCAGCGAATGATGATCGAACAATCTTCGACATGAGAGTCGCACGCTGAAGCCACTAGCTCAACACTCTATCAAGGCCATATTCTAATCGTAGTATCATGATACCACCACAGATTTATTTTCCTTTTGATGAACGTGGTTTTCACGACACCTCTATTTATTTATGATCACCCTTCTGCACTTCAGTGTCGCGAGGGAATCAATAAAACTTGCTTGTATTTAATATTAATAAGTGCTTTCTCAAGTTGACAGCGTATTTCGTTTAGTAGTTTAAAAAATAAAAGTACATATTAAAAAGCAATGCTTTAAAAACAATCGCAATGAAGAGTTCGGATGAACACTTTAGGCGTAGCTCAAACGCAAAAATGGCGCATCTCTCGCTCCATATACGCTCGCATGATTTATGTACGTGCACATGCATTGTCCCGAACACATAAAATAATACAATAATGAAGTAATCGTCCCGAGAATGGCTCTTCACAATGGTTCCGTTAATTGCGCCCTTTGTGCCTCCGAATAGAAAATTCTCATGTTAAACCGAAATAGTCCTTTTATTGCCATATTTAAATCACGGCTTTGAAACGTCAAGTGTTTGCAGGGAATCGCAATTAAACTAAGCGCCCCATTTTGTTATTGATTATATTTCTTATAGTTTGTCTTAGTGGTTAATCGTGAATCTTTCAGAGGTTCAAATGACATAATGGATTTTTGAAATTAAGTTTTGGCGCGTTAGGGAAAAGTGATGAGAGTAAATTTTTACGATGCGCGCCCACACCGTCACAAAAGAACCGACACCCTGAAGTAAGCTATAGTCAACATTTTACTTTTTTTATACAACTATTGATGCTGTATTTGTAAGATATTTAGACAATGTCTCTACAAGAATATTTGTATCATACTTTAGCTATCATAAGCCTCTTAGTAACTCACATGTCTACTGAACTCCAACCAATGGACGTGAATTAAATAGTAAATAACAATATGTATAAGTTGAATGCTAAAATAAAAAATGCCCATTTTTTAATTATGTAGAAATAATTGTTTGTGATATTTAAATAAACTTTATTTAACTAGATAATGCGTTATAATAAAACTTTCACTTATAATATCACGAGCACGAAGCGCGAGTGATTTTTTAACCTGAAAAACTTGACTCCTTCATTTGTTTGCAACGAACCTATCGGGAAATACCCGATAATTTTGAAGCTCGTGTGGTATTCGGGGGATTATTTTTCCGACCCAAATGTCGGCCAATAGAATTGCACCATGAGACGAAATGTACAGTTAACAAATAAGAATTTCATAATGAATAAAACAACTACTTAATACTTTTCTTGAAGCAACTACCAGAGAAAATTTTCAAAAAATTATCAGTATAATACCATGTAGGTTGTACCACGTGACGTCGAATGGTGCAATTCTATTGGTCGATATTTGGGTCGGAAAAATAATCAATGTATTAAATACCTTTTTTCTATTGTTAGTGTCTATTGTACAAACGTAGATAAATTTTTTGAAAAGATTTTTATCTTGTGTTAAGTACACACACGTTTATTTCCTGGTCTTCTGAATATCCTGAAGCCCTAACCGATACGTTGACTTGCTACCTCCACACCACTCTATCCTCAGCTTGCCTTGATATTGAGATATGATAGGGATATTGAGACCCATAATTGTCTTAATTTAGACCACGCCTAGGCGATCGGCCCCTTCTGCCATCACTCCTCCATTACTAAACTTTTTATAAACGTGTAAAAAAAATATATTTCTTTTGGATGGTTAATTATCTGTCATGTGTCAAAACTGATGTTTTATTTAATTGTTAGTCTGTGGAAAGAGACACGAGTCTTGGCTTGTCACTTGAATTTTTACAGATTCTGCTAAAATATTTTCGAATTATTAGGAATTTTATTAAAATAACACTTTCGAAGAATTTCAAAAAAATCTATATTTCAATTGATGAATTATTCATTACTTTATACACTTATTTAGTTTTTGGTTAATTAATAATTAAAAACTAAGGCTACATATTTCAGCAATACATTTATCATATACGTTATAAACACTTGCCCATCAACTTCACGCATACAAAAATCAGAGTCCAAAATCATGCGTTCTAGCGCCACTTATGACTAAATCTAAGTACAACGGCTAGGGGGTCTGGGGGTCTGCCCCCCGAGCAGGACTTAGGTGGACCACTAATTGATCATTATGATTTTATATATAAATTTGTCACCATACAGATTATATGTAACTACATACCTTCAATATTTAATTAATTTAATATAATATAATAACTTTGTATGATGTTGAAAATTTGAAATTTTGAATTTTCCGCCCAACTTGGCGCCCTTGTGCTATGAAACGTCTAGCTAGACCTTACCTCAATGGAATCGGAAGACTAAACTTCAACATATCATAAATAGTCTTATTTTAAATTGTGACATCAATATGTATATAGGAAAATTGGATACACTACCCTGTCAGTAAAGCGAAGAGGAAGGTCTTTCTCTACGTTGCGCAGAATTAAATCGTGCTAAGATCTTCAAGTTTGAAGATCACCTAACGGACTGGCACTTTCAGTTCATGAAAACGTACCTTACTAAATACTAATAATTTCGGAAAAATAAAGAAAAATAAGTTATAAAATATATGTATGTTTTATGTGAGGAATCCTGTGACCATCTCTTCCTTTTGGAAGTTTTGGTAATACCCCTCGACAACCTCTAGCTGTTATGACAAATCATTCACCACGGTTATGTAATAAAATAGGCTGCTCATTCTAGTGATAGTCAGGCCGAGCTAAGCTCGCCAAAACAGCGAGCTGAGCTGTAAAGGCCCTAAAGGCCAACAGCGAGATTCCACTTCAAAAAAAAAAAAACGTGTAGTTTTTTGGTTGTTAAGAGAAATGTAAAGTAAAATTAGTATAAATTTTTTATTCCTCACACCTGGGGTACGAAAATACCCCATTATGGATTTTTAGTTTCGAGTTAAATTTTTGTGTTTTAAGTTTTTGAGGAGGTTTCAAAAATTCATATCTTTTTGTTGAGGAGAGTTGAAAGATTGCTTAAAGATTCAAGTAAAAAAATCCCAGCTTTAAAATAGTTAAAGATAAAAAAGGTTTTAAATTTAGAAGTTTAGTTTAGTGAGAAACATTGCTTAATTTAAAAATACAAAAAGTAGTTTCCATAGCTTCTGCTATTTAAAAACTCTAGGGTTAAGTACCAAAATCATAAAAAAATGGTACTTAATGTTTTTGTTGTAATGGTGGTTTTTTTGGTGTGGAATTTTCATAAGAAAAATAAAAGTTAAAAAGAAAGTTTTAATGTTAATGATTTTGCTTTTCATTAAAAGGCCGATAAGTAATTTATTTTACGGGTAATAAAATTAATTAAAAACCACATTATTAAGTTTAATTTAAAAGAATACAAAGTCAAAAAAACATTTTTAATGCTTAATGATTTTTAGTAAAAAAAAAAAACCACGATTACAAAATAAAAACCAATTAAGTACCATTTTTTTCTATGAATTTGGTAGCTTAGAACCCTGCGGATTTTTAAACTTAGCCAGAACCTATGGAAACTTTTTTATTTTTAAATTAAGTCGAATGTTTGACAAATCCAGTAAAAACTAAACTTCTAACTTTAAAACCTTTTTTGAGTAGCTTTAATTAATTATAGGAAGCTAGATTTTTTTTTATTTAAACAACATTTAAGACAATCATTTAAGAAAAAACTGCAAAAATACCTACAACAAAAAAGATAGGAATTTTAAACCTTGGAGAAAACATTCAAAAACACAAAAAAATTATAACTCGAAAACTACAAAAATCGCGAAACATACATGGGGTATTTTTATCAGGTGTAGGAATCTAAAAAAAATTAATAGTTGGAAAACCTGATGTAACAATATTATTTAATTTTTAAGTGTAAATAAAAATAAATATTTTTAATTGAATACTTACGTACATAAAAAAACCTACTTTTTACTTGTATCTATTGTTATAAAATAAAAAATTTACTTACCACAATTGACTCCTGGGAATATCGGTAGATACATGCAAACGTATATAGGGAAACTAATAACCGACAGAGTCATTAATTAAAGATTACTTAAGCTACTTAAGGTAGTAAAATGATTATCAAAACATAATCGTAATGAAATAATTTTTATAAATTATTTGAAATTATGTTTTTAAAACAACATAATATTTCTATTCAAAGACATTTCGTAAAAAGTATCTATTTTTAATTTCGCTTTACATTCCTAGGAACTGAATTGTCTTTGAATGCGTTGCCTGGAACCGCATGTTTGTTTGTCGGACTGTAAACTGTATCATAAACTGTGTGTGGCCAGCTCTTACGACGAAATCTGAACAGATGTGTATAGATCAAAAGAGTTGCCAGCGATAAAAAAGTTAATGTAAAGTACTAGAACAGTTGTTTCTTTCTCGTTACACGCCATATATTCCAACCAGAACTCAATTTTCCAGGTAACCCGCTTATTAGGCTTTTCGTCAAATCTAAAGAATATAGATACAAAGCTAAAAAACTTAAAAAAAACTCATGAATATGAATCTAAATTTACCGATTTTAATGTAATTTAAATAGTAAGTAAAAATAAATTAATAAATTTAAATGTTATATTTTTTTATAAACAACAATGATTGGATCATAATTACCAGGCAATTATAACTTTCGAATGGTTCATTATCGAAGGTAGCGGCTCCGTTATTAACCGGGATTACGGGTATCCGAGACCCGGATACAGGGATTTGCTCGGATTCGGGACCGGGAAATGATAACAGAATGGTATATATCTTTTGATACCTCGCTTGAATTATAGCTACGGTATTAGTGTAGGGCCCCTTGTGTAAAAGATATAAAAACACAGATGTTTTTACTCAAAATTAAAAATTAGTGGCGCTCAAAATTAGTCTATGACAGGAGAGTGTCACAAAAATCCAACAAGAACTAAACTTGGTACTTCGCAGACTACAGTGAGCTTCCGTTCTTCCCTTCTGGCGATTGACCACCCTGCCACGGCGTAAGCCGAGGTCCGAGTCTCACATGAGACCATGCGCTACCCGCCCAAAAAAGCCCATTCGCAGAGCTACGCTCCCTTAAACAGCCCGAGCTAAGCTGTAAAGTCCCTTAAGGCCATTAGAAAAAACAGTAAGTGCGTACTAAGTACACATGTCAGAAGTGAAACTTCTTTATAAATTAATTATTACTAATAAAAGGTAAGCCCCAATAGATGATCATGTACCAGTATATGATCACTCCATATATTTGTATACCTATGTTTGTGAAAAGAAAAAGAAATACTAATATTTCATTAATTCTCTTTACGAAATTTTAATTTTAATAATAGAATTTCTTCATGCTACCTTCGCCCTTTCTCACTCTCCATTTCAATCGGTCTCAAGCGCTCTCTCCCTTTTCTTCGACAAAAACGCTGCCCATCTTCGTGACGCTAATATTATTATTATTGCGTTTCATCCGTAAAACTTTACCCTCATGCGTAAAGAAGTTTCACTTCAAAAACACACTCGGAGTCTGATAAATGGATCTTTAAACTATGTTTACAAGATAAACAGCGAGTCCATTAAGCTATCAAAAATAAAAATTTAATCAAAGCCCGCATGAGGTGTACTATAAATTAAACTCTAATGCGCAAGCGACGCTGACTGATAGTACTCGGTGACGGCTAAGTGCGATCGCTTGTAGCTCGATATCGGCCTACGCTCTGGGACTCGTTTTTCCCTTTGGGATTTCTATTTTGGTCCCTTCAAATGTGACAGAACACGGAGCTGCTAAAAGTATATACTTCATTGTGGACAGGAAAAACGTCATCTTTGCTTCAATATCAGATAAAACGTCATTTGGTTCCTGCAACTGTTGTTTTTTATAGTACAAAATAAGTTTGTTTGATATGCCACGTCACAAGTGTTCACATTGAAAAAACCTGAACTATGGTTCCTCCCCGGTACCTGGGAGATAGTCCTCCTCCCTCAAAGGCCGGCACCCACTTAAATGGGTGCCCATGGGCTGCAAAGACTGTCCTCGTTGGGCGCCCAAGGTTCAAATGACTCAGGGTACATACTTAAACCATCCTTCTTGCGTCAAAAGTCTTGTGGACCAGTGTTGGCCTAGTGGCTTCAGCGTGCGACTCTCATACCTGAGGTCGTAGGTTCGATCCCCGACTATGCCCATTTCTATGTGCGCATTTAACACTTGCTCGAACGGTGAAGGAAAACATCGTAAGGAAACCGACATGTCTTAGACCCAAAAAGTCGACGGCGTGTGTCAGGCACTGGAGGCTGATCACCTACTTGCCTATTAAATTCAAAAATGATCATGAAACAGATTCATAAATCTGAGGCCAAGACCTAAAAGTGGTTGTAGTGCCATTGATTTATTTATTTTTTTCTTGCGTCAAAAGTTCATAAATCATTTGTGATGATACAGTAAATAAAATGTATATGTTTATATGTAGGTACTCTGTCGTAAGAACTCCATCGAGTTTATGTTGAACCAGCTGCCCACTGAAGTATTTCCGAACCAATTCGACTGAAGGTCCTTCAAAGAGTGTACCAAATCTTAAAAGGCCGGCAACTCGTGAGCTCTCAGGTATTGAGAGTGTCCATGGGCGGATCCCATTTGCCCTCTGTTCTATAAAAAAATCTCTGGGATCTATCATTTCTTATATCTTTAAAAGCCGGTAACGCAACTAAGGTAGTTTTTTGTATTGGAGCCACAGACTGCCCTCCTTTATAACGACTTCGTCTGTTCTTGTTGACAAGTTAATTTAGTTCAGTTTGAAAAAATCACCCGGGATCCATTGAGTTCTCGAAGTTTCGAAGTCCAGACACAGATTATAAATACCCAGTTCCCTTTGCACCGTTACATTCCACCTGAACTTGTTGAAATTGTCAAACTGAGCTCACGGCGTATAAATAGACCCCTGCGTATCCGCGATTACGACCCGTATTCGATTGTGATAGAGCTCAGTATCGTGATAAGACGTGTGTTATTGTATATAAGCTTATTAAGAACGAATCCCACTGGCGAACACGCAACATCAGTGGTCGGGGCTATATGGCGCTGTAATTAAAGAGAAATCTGATATTTTTAAAGAAGCTATAAATTTAATCAATTGAAAAATGTTATGGAAATAGACGAAATTTCGTTGAAGGAATAAAATTCTACCCTCTTTTGTTAATAAAGCCTTTAGAAACTAGAGAATTATCACTGAATAAATACAAAACTCTCGAAAAACGTTAATTAATTAATAAAGCTTTTTAAATTTGACGAATATTTAAATGATCCTAATCCTTGGCTCCAGTTCAAATATTATAATAATAATTTGTATGAAACAAAACTTGGCGATTAAAAAGAGTGGTAGCAAGTTTCTTGCCAGTTATTCTTGCCCGATCTACGACTTGACTTGTCAACTGGTAGCATAAATGTCAATGTAGAATCAATTTAACATATTTTCTGTTGTCGTTCATAAGTGTACTTGGTTACCTACATGAATAAAGTTATTTTGAGTTATCATAGTGTCAACACGATTAAATATCGCGTTCTATATGTCTCTTATAAGACACCAGCTCGCTATACTAAACGAGTGGCAAAACAAGAAGAGTATTTTACTAACCTCACTTTTGTAAAAAAATATCATAAAAAACGTAAATGAAGAACCCGCGCCATGTAAGCCCAGTCGGCGAGTAAGTGGAATCATACGTACATTTCCAAGTATGGCCGCGTCACAAGACCCGGTGCAACGGAGATCTTTTTATTTTAAACGACAGTTTAACTACAGTTTAAATAAAAGTACAATTATTTTAATCTAACAATTCATTATTTGTTCAACAGATCTATAAATAATATTGCTTCTTATAAGAATAATTATATTTATTAATAATTACACTTGGAAGAGTAAAAGACCACTGCCGTGTAATGCTTTGAAGGGGAAGGTGATTAAATTTTTAAAGGCAAGATGTCTTTAAAGGGAGAGTATAACCATAACTTTTACAGGACCATAACTTTTGATAACCATTACAAATAACATAACTGTTCTTATGACATCATGATAATTAATATGACATTTGCAGGAATATTTTTGTATGGCTGATTGCGGTTTTTTTATTATGAATCAATGAAAATGTACTTTATTTGCAAATAAACAAGGGGTTTACCCTTTCAAAAATAATAATAAATAAAACTGTCTTACAATCTTGAAATGTCTAGGCAATTATTAAAAAGCGAAAATAATGAATGTTACATTATAGCTTATTTATTTTTAAATAGAGCATATTTATTTGGTAAAACAGCTAACATATATTATATATGACATAAAACAATTAAACTAAAGATATTGCCAATGGTTGAATACATAATATATACGAAAAGGTGCATTTGCGGAAGGAGAAAACCAATTATATTTTATATATATAAGTTTTATTATATTAACTAATTAAACTGTGTGTAGGTATGAAAGTGCGTGTGGGGTGTGTACGTGATCAAAAGTAGAGATTAAAAACAGTTCTAACTTAACTTGTTTTTATGAACATCAATTGAACAGTTTATCTAACCCGCCCGTTAGTGGAATGGTGGAATCGGGCGATCGTGCTCAGTGCGGAATGTAAATAGATTGAAAACCGGCGGTCTCTGAGCTCGGGAAAAACGTTTAATTATTTATTTACTCACCCGACTGCGCTCGGGATTACTCTAATCAAAATCTTTATATCGGTACTCCAGATATTCTAGATAAGATATAATATATATAGAAGATGTCGAAATATACTTCAGCACAATTTTAAATGTTTGCATGATTTTTCATTCGCCAGTTCTTCTCTTCCGTTCTACACCCTTGATTTGAGAACTAGCAGTAAATGTAAAATTAGAAGCATTTAATGTATATTTGTTTTTTGACGTTCATAAGTGTACATTGTTACCTATATGAATAAATGATTTGATTTGACTCCGACTTCTTTTGCCATCACTCCTCCCTACCATTACCAACTTGGTCTTCTGGCAATATGGCTAACGTTAGCAGTCTTGTGGTGATCTCTAGTTGGTTGAGAATGGATTTTTCGCAACATTCTCCTCAAACACTACATCTCATACATCGTGAGGAAACTGGCTTGCCTTAGACTCATAAAGTATGGCGTGTGTCAGGCACAGAAGGCTGATCACCTACTTGCCTATTAGATTGACAATCATGATACAGATACAGAAATCTGAGATCTAAAAATGTTGTGGCACCAATGAATTATTTTTAAATTTAAGATTACATTAAATATAACGAAAAAACTATTTAAAATATATTGTCCCATCCATAAATTCAAACATACTATATAAACATGCTAACCCTATATTGGAGCCATCACCTGTCAACCTGTCACCTAGCTGTCAACCTGTCAAATTTGTCCCGATACAGATAAGAAATTCTAAGAAAATACGATAAGTCCGATAATACCAATGTTCCAGATGTAATGTATAAGTGTTTATTATATTTGTGACCCCGACTTTGTCTGGGATAAGATTCATTTATTATATATTTTAAGGTGATTATGTGGTAACGACTTGTAGGGTTATATTGTTTGCCTCCAGTTTCATAAAAAAAAGATTAAAACCCACTTGCCCTCTGGAGTGTCCATGGGTGTCACTATCATAGACTCTTGCCCTCAGTTCTATAATAAGGGGTAAGATGCTTAGGTTTGTGGCGCTAACAATTTTTAAATATTCCTAAAAAGCTCTCTGTGTCAGACACTAGCCTGAAGCAGCATTCTTAAAGGAAAGCCCATTGGTGTATAGCCGTAACGTAGCTGCCCACTGAAGTATTTCCGTCCTTCAAGAAAAGAGCTTACTAATCCTCTTCATCTTTATATTTTATTTGACGTTCAAAAGTGCCAATTCAGGTGTTCTAATTTAAATAAATGATTTAACTTAATAGGCCGGCAACTCACTCGCGCCTCTGGCTTTGAGAGTGTCCATGAGCGGTGGTATCACTTAACATCAGGTGAGCCGCCTTGTGCCTATAAATTTAAAAAAAAAAAGGCATTTTGAGCACTGTCAAATAGGTCAAAAAAAAATGGTTTGACAGCTGAAACTATGTTTAAGATTGATTGACGTTCGATTACTTAGACTACTTGCCAGTAAACAATTTTTAGAATATTATTTTTTATGGTAACATTTTTAAATTTTTATATATAAGTAGATAATAATTACAAGATCTTTTTAAATTATTTTCGTGTTTAACAATTCTTTCCTCTTGTTTCAGATGCAATGGGTAAGTGGTGCAGTGGTTTCGTGATGGTGTGAGTGGTTCTCTTCATAAATCATGTCTGCCCATAAACGTGGCGAACAAAAATTCCAATCTTCATAAAATTCGAAAAATAATTACGGTCAAGTTGACTTTAGGGCCCAGCGGGGACTTTAACGAAAAATTAACTCATATTATATATTAACTGACTTAATACATATATATAATTTAAAAGTTTTTTAGTTTAATATTAATATTTTTTTTTTTATTTACTTAATACTTTTACACACAAATCTTTCAAGACTTCTTTACTTACACTGTTAGTTTTGACTATTATATATTATTTTTTTTAATATTATTTTTATTACATTCTGAGGCGCAAACTAACTGAACATGTCTGCTCCTCAGCATAATGCTGAGCCAGGGTCAAACACAACACACACCAATTACACACCTAAAATGTACATTATTCTAAAAAAAAATTTTTTTCTTATTTTCCTTTTTTTTTATTATAATTTTTATTATGTTGTGTTTCTGTGTGTGTGTTTCGTTAATAATAAATGTTATGTCTATGTCTAATTAATAACTATTGTTTTGACGAAAATCAAACTTAGGACCTCAAAAAAAATACCATCGATGAATAAGAGAATAAAACATAAATCTTTTTTTTTGTTATTGACAAATGAAATAAATCCAATTTAGGGTATCTAAACAAAACTGTTTTCAAAAAAAATATATATATGTAGGTACTACTAATAATAAAAACAACTCGGTCTTCGCCACTTAGTTCACGCAAAATTATATCGGGAAACACTAGGAGTCGTGAATTCGACTCGCGTCGTAAACTTTGATTAGGTCATTACAGATTGTTAATTTATTAGCGCAAATCGTCTGGTTATCAAAGGAAAATGAGTTTTAATATGTTCGTTTAGGGTTGATTTTATTCTGCGTAATTTAATTGTAATTCATATTAAAAAGTTATATCGCGTGTTATACGGGACTCATCGTTGTAGGAAGTATGTTTGAAGATTGTTTTGGTTTTTCTATAACGTTGCCAGTTACAATGCCATAGAGTAATTAAAATTATAGAAAACATTTATAAGATTCATAGAGTAATAGATTTTTTTTTGTTTTACTATAAAAAAGTAGGTCTCTCTGGTCGTAGGTTCGATTCCCAGCTGTGCACCAATGGACTTTCTATGTGTGCATTCAACATTCGCTCGAACGGTGAAGGAAGCCGACGTGTGTCAGACACAGCTGTTCACCTACTTGCCTATTAGATTGACATACCATGCCACAGATACAGAAATCTCAGGCACATACCGAAAAAGGTTGTAGCTCCATTGATATTTTTTTATTTACTAAAAAGTATAGGCTGCCAGTTAGAAAAAAATAAAACGCATAGTCATAGAAACATTGGGCTGTTCCAATTTCAAAAATCATAATTTGAATTTCCATAACGTTCATTCACGCAAAATAAATTAAAGAAACAATTCCAATCGGACACGGGAATACACTCAAAACATTTTGCTATTTATCATAAAATATTGCTTTTGTCCATCCCTGTCTCGCACCGTACGTGTGAGTGGGATAGTAAATTGTTCTTTTCAAATCGTGTCGTGCGTTGATTTGTTCGTGCCGGCGTCGATGTAAGATATTAATTACGGAAATAATGAGCTTTCTTGTTATTTTATAGATACGGTTAGAATATTTGGTAGTGATGGATTGGGTTCTGTACATAATTATAATATTATCGTCAATTCCTTGAGTAAAGTCCTTAAAGACCTGTTGATTACTAAATAAAAATTAATTTATATAACTTAAAATCATTTATAATTACTAGCTTTTACCTGCGTCTTTTCTCTCTTGACAATGATGTTAACATTAAAATCTTAAATTAATTCAAGGTTACCAATGTCCTTTAATAATACAACATTTCATTAAAATCGGTTCAGTGGTTTAGGCGTGAAACCATAACAATGTTACTTTTGCATTAGAAGATTTGTGCTAACGATTCGTTAATTAACATTATCCCTTAGATTCAGAGTGGAGACTTATTCGTATTAGGTAATTCAATTTTTTTTAATGACCTCCCAGTTTTTGTAATCTATTCATATATTACTTATGTATGAACATTTTCACCCGCGGATCCCAAAAATTGATTAATGGTTCCGTAGCACGCTGCGTGGTAGATAAAATCAGACGCGTTGACTAGAAACTATTGTTCTAGTGAGACTGACCCACATCGATTGAAATATCGGCTAATGAAGCACAGACTAAATAACGGATAGAATTTTTTACCTATAACTTGCTTACGGTTAAATGCTATAAACTCGAAAACTGCTGTATAGATTTTTGTATGGTTTTCACCAATAGCTAGAGTAATTCCTGAAGAAGGTTAAGATGTATAATTTATCGTGGTTCTATGTAAATTGACGGAAATATAACGATTATTGTTCAGTAGGTCGCAAAAACTTCCTGTTAAAATGTATGTTATATTATCTAGTTATCGTTAAAACAAATCCCATAAAAACTAAACAATATAATAATCTGATAACTCGTACAGTAATTAAAATATTACAACGATAAAATCGAACAATACCCATAATTTAATAAAAATCTAAATGTCGTAATTAAAAAACATGGCCATAAATTGCGCATCCGACAATTACACTAACGTTGTAATTGCAAGATGGCGTCCGATAGTGACAGATTGACATTTGATTACAGAAAGCGCTTATATTGTGGTACATTTTAAATTTAGAACAAAACATTCAATTATTTTTCATGACCTACTAGTTTGATTCTCGAACTTCCTTACGTTCCTTAGTTCCTGGTAACTTGTGGTTAAAGGTGACCAAAAGACGTCTTAAATTCATCCATCAGAAGCTTTTCCTCTCTTCTCTTCTGTCAGATCAGAGACTTAGTGACATTCGAGTTATATAATGCCCCATTTTTTATGATAACGGCCAAGTGTGGTTCTCAAAAGGAGAAATTATAATGCTGACCAAATAAAAAATCACTAACGAAATTCGATAAGAACAAAAAGCTCTTGCGCATTTCGAAACAAAACGACCACGTGAGACTTGACATTG
Source organism: Pieris macdunnoughi (assembly GCA_905332375.1). Lineage (NCBI taxonomy): Eukaryota > Metazoa > Arthropoda > Insecta > Lepidoptera > Pieridae > Pieris > Pieris macdunnoughi. The sequence continues at coordinate 903,324 of CAJOBZ010000022.1, read as the reverse complement.
AGTCTAAAAGAAATAAGGCATCGACGTCTTAAATATATTATACTGTTATTGTTAACAGCTTGTCCAAGTCACGCAAAACCGCTAAACGTCGCGTTGACACGTCCCAAAATGGCCATATCGTACGAAGATTCAAATTTCGAACGTAAAATTCAAGATGGCGACCTTCGCAAGTCGTATATCAATCGTGATTTACGCGCCACGGTCGAGGTCGACGGCCGCCCGAATTTCGTTCAGAAATGCACTGAGTAATTTATTTGTGACCATCTATTATTTTGTAGACTCGCGAGGTCCTAAACGCAGCTGACATTAATATATCATTTTATGCGATGGCACGGTTCATCGTTCTCCGTCCTCGTCGCGCGTACATTTTAACGGTACGAGAGAAAGAGACGACGATAGGGGGGCGAGTAGTTCGTGTTTTCACTTTTTATAGTAGCAATATATTTGATCAGCTGATCGTCATGACGTTTACTGCCTGTGTGGCTATGTGTAATGTTTTTCATAATTTATATTATAGTGGTTTGTTTTTATACGTGTTGGATAGGTCGCGGTTTTATTTATAATGTGGAATATTTATCTAATGGCAACACAAGCCTCCATGTGGCCAGTGTTGACAGATAAATTTTGCATCGACTACCGTTTTTGGTTATTAAAAGTTTATTTATGGTTGAAACTGGTCATAAATTAGAATTTACCATAATTTCTGTTATTAATCACAATTAATATATTACTTTGCTTTATGGATTTTCAATTATGACAAAAATTATTATATTAGATTACTTAATTTATACATATAATGCCTTGTCATATATAGTCTTAAAAACCTAAAATAAGCTTTATTTATATACTCTGTGCTGTCATTTTAAATCTAAAAATTAAAAACAATAATTATTACTTAATGAAACAAAGTTAGTTTACTACTAATAACTTCTATTTTTAAGCCATGACAGATGTGTTTTATTCTTCTCTATTATGTAGTCTATAGGTGTTAAATCTATTATAAAACTCGGATTTTTGACTCTTATAGTCAAATTAGGAGGAAAAACGACAGGTGGGCCGTGACAGGCCGTTTAGGTGACGTTCAGAAACGGGACTTACGCCCCGTATGTCAAAATCCAATACCGCAAGTTGCCAGCATTAAAAAAAAGTTCATTCTAAATAAATAAAAGCCTAAATCGCTTTTATTCTGCTTAAAACAGAGGATATATGAAAAACTAATAATTTGTCACTGAACAAGCTTTGTAATTCCTTATCGTAATAATAATGAATTAAATTAAAAGGCCGGCAGCACACTCTCGAGCCCTCTGGCATTGAGAATGTCCATGGGTGGTATCACTTATTATCAGATGAGCCTCCTGCCCGTTTGCCCCCTGTTCTATATAAAAAAAGTTCAGTTTCAGCAAGTTTTATAAGATATTTATTAAGTTGAAGTGTGTTATTGTTATAAATAACTTAATATTAACTACGTTAAAAACGATAATGTGGGAAGATGTGTATGTGTCTCGCACGTGAACGAAAATATTTTTGGTGGCAATCGATTTCCGAAATCCATTCCCCAGCCCTTGTGACGATGAATAGTTATGGATATAACTTTTAATTCTTTATCTAGGCAGACTTGTTATTTAGTTTCTAGACAAATGGCCCGGAGTAGCTGGTGATGTCTTTGTTGGCCATAAACACGATTTTATGATTTTTTTACGTAAAATCTGACTCACGATTAGAAAAGAAAATACGAATTCATATAGAAACTAGCCACCACTCTTACGAGGACCTTTTCTGTGAGGCGGGATTTAACTCGACGTAACAAAACATCTAGTTGACAGATAACAAATTGTTTTTTTAAATTACTACATGGGTATGGATACAAGTTCTTTTAGCCAGTTATGATTATTCAAATTTGCCTTCCAAATCCGTTAAAGAAATTATCTACGCACCAGAGACAATATTCTGTAAAATTATTCGTTTATATTGTTTATTCGGAGATTAGCTACTACACATTCATCGTAACACATGCGAAATTGCTAAACCAATTTAGATACATTCATTATTCATAGCGAAAACCTTATTGAAATAGGCATGGGTAGGCACCGCAAGCATGACTCTATGAGCGTTGTTTATTAATCATAGATTTTAAATAGTACTCAAGTTTTGGCTGTCCAAAGTGTAGGTACTTGTTTAGTGCAAAATGAGAACTAAATCCCTTCATTTAAAGTTACATTGTGGCAGAAATTTGCTGAAATCTTAATCACATGTAACTCTAGTACTACGACACTCTGTTTATGAACTTGTAAATTCACTATGATTGATGATCCAAGTGTTATCATGAGATAAACAATTTAAAAACGGCTCCAAGATAAAATTATCAGATCAAGGATGTTGAAAATCTTCTATATTTTGGGAAGCGCGTATTTGCCATATTACATAATATTTATTTTATACATTATGTGCCTATTACAGTTAACAATTAATCTGTAGCTAACTAATGCCGCAGAAGCGCGAACACTTGCCACTCAAATCAATACTGTTTAAATTCTAAATTTGAATAAGTCTACCTTAAGTACAGTAAAAACATTCCAAATTTAAAATAATCTACGGCTTATCCATACAAATCCGTTCGCATTAGCGCGTATCGCACCGTCCTGGCATCATTAATCTACGTGACAGTTCAAAATTTAGTTACAGAGGGTTACCCCCTCTCCCGCTGCCGCCTCACACCCGCGCCCGAATGTATCGAGGCATTCCTAAATAAAGTTTCATTCTGTTTTTGAATATTGCTGGCAATAAATAGGTTTTATATTTCGAAAGATGCATTCGGAACGCTTGTTAGCGTGGTCTTTTATTTGTGTATTTTTATAATCTGTGTCATTCTATAAGGCTTATTGATAAACATATAATCTTACTTTTAACGGGTCTGTTATCTATTTATTATATTTTTTTTAGGAGTGACACATATATATCAAACTAACTTAAGTACTAGATATGACTCGGAGAAATACGCTTACACTGATAACTTCAAAAGCAGCGTTTAGCTTCAAAAGACCAACATACATATTATACATTTAAACCCGTATACAGCTATCTAAACCGCCTAAGGGAGTTATACAAAAGGGAATTAATCTGCACATAATTACAATATTCGATAGAGATCCCCGCTGCGTATGTCGTGAGCACATCCACTAATTACTACTTCCTATTTCTGATTGCCTGGTAATTTTGCTGTATATTTGATACCTTCTTGATAGCTCAGGCGGGTCTTAGCCCAAACATCCTGGTTTGATTGGGAGACAATAATTTTCTAATTCCACTCATTACTACGTTAGGTTTATAATTGCCTGGTAGTTTTGATATAATACTAATTATTTTCATGGCAATGGTTTCGTTCATGAAAGTGAAACAGATGCAGAAATGTGTCTGTTCCACAGAAGAAGAACATACTCTCATCATAATCTGATATGACTTTGGAAGGTTTTTTATACCGGACGTATAAGTAATGGCAACTCCTTTACTCATTACTACGTTAGGTTTATAATTGCCTAGTAATTGTTTAACCCAATAAGTTATTTTCGAGGCAATGATTTTTCCCCGTTCCAGTTTGCTAAAGATGAGAGAGTGAGGCACAAGCTGCTTACGCAGAATATTTAGATAAATATATGAACTCCACAGAACATTTATATACTTTAGAAGGTTATTAAATCCGCCATCTAAGTAATCTTAAAGATGTTGCTCTAATGAAAAACCGAAACCTTCTTTGGATTTTCGTTTCTTCCCACTTCTGACAAACAAACGTTTTATATTGAATACTACTCGAAGTCGAAGTCGCGAGCATGTAGCTTTATATATGCATAAAAGAATTATCAAAATTAATTGTAAATTTATACAAAAATAAAATAAAATAAGGTTTTATAAGTTCGATGGGCAATGTCGGCTCATTAAAGTCATTTAGCTGGTTTCAACTAGACACGTTTAATTTTGCCAAGTCACGCACAGGACCGCACGAAAGATGTTTTCTTAATCACGGGTCAACGAACTTTCATTTTTTAATACATTTCGATTTTTATACAAGCTCATTTATTGTACGCGACAACGATTTAAAATATATGTTTTCGGTTAAATAATTTAATGCGCTTTATCGATAGATATAACACATAATTCAGTTCACCTCGACGTTTTTTTAAGGAATTTCCGCGCACCACCACTATGTGTAACAAAACGCTCTGAAGTTTTCGAACCAAATCGACTTAGGGTCCTTCTAAAAAATCTTAAAAGGCCGGCAAGAGAGCTTAGGTGAAACTCCTTTTCTATATAAAGTTTGTCCCTTAACAAAAAGAGCTAAGCCCTTTTTAATAATTTCTATATTCACGACTTGAAAATGAAAAACAAAGTTGAATTGATACAATCAAAACATTAAATTAAACTAATTTGATAGTTTTTTGGCTCTATGTATATATAATAATGTTGAACAATTTAATTCTCAAGTATAAAGTAATTGAGACAAATAGAATTTATTAAGAATACCAATTCTGCGATATCAGTTACTCAATAACATTTTAAAGATGAATAATCAAAAAAACATTCCCATTAGACAGTATGAAACTCTATTCTGGCCCCATAAAGTGTGTATTTAAGGGGATATTTCGGAATTTATGCCCCAAAACCGTGACTGGCACAATTCCGTACCGTTCGCCCTTTTTTATTACGGCCCCTGTGTACACAATGTATACTGTATGTAGGAAGGTATTTCGGTAACTCGATGGCCAAACCTAGATATTGACATCACCGAGCAACAGTAATTAAATCTTCAAAAACTACTTCTAGCCATAACCCTGCTGATGTCTATGAATAAAGGCTGTAACAGCTAATAGATTAAGGTGTGGCTATGTATTATCAATGCATATTCAGGTTGGACGTACCTTCTTAAATAAAGTATCGTAGCTAGCTATTCTTAACTGAAGTATTTCCGAACCAATTCGACTTAGGGTCTTACAAGAAGATACCAATTCTTAAATAACCGGCAACGCACTTGCGAGCCTTCTGGCATTGAGTGTCTTGTCTCTGAATAGATGAGCCTCCTGCCGTTTCAGTTTTCTTAAAAAAAAACAAAATTTTGCTTTTCGTCAAGAATACGTATAATTCGAAAACAATTAAATATCGCGTCACGCCCATGTTGTAGCCCTCGTCCCTGTCAATCACATTACCGAGTCACTTGTAAACGTGGATCGCTATCAAACCGTCATTACTAGAACACACCCCACCTTTATCTGGACGTTTTATATTCATTCCCTTATAGATGAGTTTTAAACTTAAGGGTCAATTTCTTGCAAAAACTGGTCATTTTTTGTCGGATTTTATGTGTTCTTATCAGCTGTCTACCTGTGCAGAAAGTTTTCTTATAATATATAATATGCTTAAATGGAGAATAATTAAGAATATCCATAGCGCTGCATCATATACCACATACATAACCTCACTTTCACACCATCACACAACACACCCGAATTAGGTATTGCTTAGTTAAATGTATTTAATGATTTTTATTGATTTTTCCATTCGTAAATGAACCTTTTTGTATATCTTATGTGTTCCATCTTTGGCTATATGTTATAATTGTTTCTTTTTGTATATTGTAATTTATGTTAGCTGTAGGAATACCAAATAAATAAATATATATGTTGAATGCTAAATATGCGGCAATAGTGATTTTATCTGTAATTATTTGCTTGCCGAAGGGTGGTGTTTAATTTTTAATTTTTTAATTTTTTAATTTTTAAAATAGTACTTATTAATGCAATGTCTGTATTATAAATAATAGCAGCTTAGATGGTTGATGAACGCGGCATCTGATGATCCATCCATCCTAAGTGCCTGATGCAAAATTATTGAAAAATTAATGCATTTATAATTTTATATTCCCACGATTACCTACGATCTCTGATCAATAAAGCACGTGGTCAATGACGTACGGCTGTGCATGATCGATGAACAGTCACACTGACAGTGTCAAGGTCGAGTTTGACAGCTGTCAAATCGGGACAGCCGCTGTCAAACTGCGCTGAAAAACGTGCCGCTGTCATGGCGTAATGGATAGCCTTCCTGGCTCCGGTCATATTTGTTGTGATGAACTTAATATTTTTCACGTGTTATTTTAGTTTAACTGGTGCCTACGGTTAAACAAGATATAAAATGATTAAAATAAATCAATACATATACTTAAACTTACAATACTAATACTTATTGTCGCATTTACTATTTCACAACCCTCCTTCATACAAAACAAGGCAAACCCAACTATTTAAAATTCCTCGGTTTAATACAAACTATTTACGTAACTCAGTCATCCACGTATACCTTCAGATTATAACAGAAATTACCAGCAAATAGATATATTTAATGTTACTAAACGTTTAAAAAACTCTGGTATCTTTTATTAATAATGGCTTTGTTATTCTTCCTTTATATGAAATATATATTATAATGATCAATGAAACATATATACTTTGTTATATTTTTGTATATATAGGTGAAACTCACTGTGCTTTGTTTATGTTTGAATGTTCCGTTTTTGGCTTTTGTGTACAATGTAATTGTTTGGATATTGTTTAGTGAGTAGCTGTAGGAATACCTTTGAGGAAATAAATAAAATACTTTGATAACACTGAACGATTTGACGGCGAATAAAAGCAGACACCTAAGCACATAGTCGATCGATTCGTACCTACAATGATATACCTAGAAAGCCTCCCTCTATCGACCGGGATCGCTTCAAGCAAATACTCTCTTTATCTCCAACAAAAGACGCGAGCTTTTCGTCTGACACCTCCGACTTTTCTTACCGTACATCATGTTCAATAAGACAGTAAAACCCAGTGGGCAGTTGTAGAAATTTAGCGTTTATTTCTATCGGCGGAAGGGTAAGGCGGATCCGCCCTAGCTAGGGCGGGCGCAATTAGGCAACTCGCGTTTAAAAATGCATTTTTTTATTACACACTGTTTTTACGCTCGGATGATATTTGAGGCGCCCATTGTTATTGTAATTACTCTTTGTTTGGTGAGAATTTGCGGAACGATTGTTATTTTTGTGAGTTTTCCAGCTAATTCTTGTTCGCGTGGCGTTTTAATGCTTTTTTATTAAAGATAAATAACATGATAGTTGCCATACTTGCTCTTCATTTATTTCTTATACACCACACCAATGGTGCTACAACCTTTTCTATCTGGGCCTTCTGCATTTGGAACTTTTTGGGTCTATGCAAGATATTTTCCTTTACCGTACATTAAATGCGCACATAGAAAGTCCAAAGCTCAGCCGGGGATCGAACGTACGACCAGGAATGAGACCGAACGTCATTTATTTCTTATACTCCGAACAACGAAACATAATTCTTTGTTCTTCAAGTATTTTTGTTAAACTAAGATTGAAATTATTAAGAGATAGTTTGTTAAAAAGCTCAGCATCATGTATCAATAAAGCTATATAGGTAAGCTTCGTCCATTTTTAATCTGTGGACTTAAGCGATGGACCTGTATGGGCACGTATATAAATATGTAGGCCCTCGGGGAAGGTACGGCGCCATTACGGAAATTGCTTTATAGGCCTTAGGATATTGGTTTCACGTTTTTGTAATATATACTCGGGAACGCGGCTTTGCTTCCTGATACGGGATCGGTCGGGATGTTAGGTATAGCTTTTGTTAATATATTTTATTTCTAATTTAAACATTTAAACTTCTTTAGGTGCATGAAGGTAAACTTTTGCGGATGAAACGCAATAAGAATATATTAGCGTCACGAAGATGTGCAGCGTTTTTGTCGACTAAAAGGAGAGAGCGATTGAGAGAGTGAGAGTCTGAGAAGGGCGAATTACCTTATAGAAAATATATTTTTAAAATTAAAATTTCGTAAAGAGAGTTTATGAAATATTAGTATTTTATATTTTATGCAAAATATTTTATTGAAATCTCAAATGACGAATTGTGAATTAAAATACCACGTGTTTTTATTATCGAAGAAATAAATTAAGGAAATTAAATTTATAATTTGTATTAATTTTCCACACTTTTAATATTTTAATAACAATTAAATTCATTAAATTCCTAACATATTATGTTCCTTTTTTTCTCTTTCTAAGATAATTTAAATAATAGACTTTTTTTTATTTTCAGAGCAACACAATTGTTTATTTGAACTTTCAATTCCAAATAAAATAAGATAAATCATCTTATATATATTAAAAATATATAGTTTACAAACACGTAAATTGCAAAAAAGGGTCCCAAATCTTAAAACTGATTTATTGTGTGAACATTACAGGTATAATGGCAGGTGTCCCACAAATCATCCCAAACGGTTTAAAAAAAAACATCATTGATCCCATTTCAAATGTCTTTTACGACTTTTTATAGCGACTAAGCGACACTTTATTTCGAAAATTTCGTATCGAGTTAACTATACGAAAACTGTATTGTCGTGATAGTAAATTCGGTAGTTAATATCCAAGTTCAATATCTTCTTCACCATCGGACGTCATTCCACGTAGTACTGAATTCCCGAACCAATTTGACTTAGGGTCCTTCAAAGAGCGTACTAAATCTTAAAAGGCCGGCACTGCACTTGCGAGGCTAGCAATGTGAGTGTCCATAGGCCGCGGTATTGTTTTGGCCTCGTGCAGCGTGCGAGTCTCAACCCTGAGGTCGTAGCTTCGATCCCCTGTGCCCCCATAGGCTTTCTATGTGCGCAAAACATCGCGAGGAAGGACCTTAGACCCAAAAAGTCGGTGTGTGTCAGGCACAAGAGGCTGATCAACCACTAGTATTGACAATCATAAAAGAGATACAGAAAACTGAGGCCCAGACCTGTGTAGTGTAAAACACTTATCAAACACAAAACTCATTAAAATTGAAGCTTTGGAATCAAAAGGGGAACGAATAATTAACGGTTACATTAATTATTACCTTTACACTGTTATTATAATTCCCTGGATCAGAGATATGAACTTAATTATTGTTTAGAGTTATTAATATACTATAATATAGTTCTCTATATGTTTTTGAAGTTATACTTCTTTAGGCGCGTTATGAAAAATTTATGAGAGTGAAATTTTACGATGCGCGCGCACCTATGACACAAAATTGGGAGTGTGATTATAGCGTGCGCGAGCGAGATAGGAATAAGACAATCTACAAGTAAAAAGAAATAGAATATGCGTGAAGTTCGTATGCCAAGAATTTTGAATGACCATAATGACATTTGTCATTTACCTTTTAAACAAATAAAGGAGTTTTGATTATTTTTTCAAAGAAATTTATTAATTTTATATTGTGCAATACTGCCAAAGCTACAACATACTTCTTAGTGTTTGGTAGAGATGTTCTAAATATATAATTATATATACTTTTAACTACATAGAATTTATGTTACACTTAATGTAAGAGAATAATAATAAATAATAATTATTTATTTAATTTTTCAAATGTAAACTGAACTTAATTGACTATAATGACTCCTTTTCCAGTCTTTGATTATTTAATTGTAATTAATTATTTGCATGCAATCAAAAACTATTTTTAATAATGCCAAAGAAGTATAACTTCTTACGCGCCTACATAAGTACACGCACCCTTTTTTTTGTATATAGTTCACCACATACGTAATGTTTACAATGTGTTATGAGTGCGTTGCAAGCCTTTGAAACCTATATTCTGTATAAAGTTGGCTTTGGAAGAGTGCTATTCGTCTATATTAAAAGTTTACAAGTAGCATTACTTATTTATTGAAGTTCATACATATATAATGCTATATCTATATATGTTACAAGCTATCCATTCTAAAATACAAAAAATACTTACTACACTTCCAATGTTAGATATTACTAGTAATTTTTGTTAAGAAAAAAATTACGATTATAATGGCGGATTATGTATATTTTTTTATGTAATACAGAAGCACAAGCACTCGCAAGTGCACTGTCGGCCTTTTAAGAATTGGTACGCTCTTTTCTTGAAGGCACCACAATGTTTATTTAAAATGAATACTCCTACCGAATATTTAAAAAAAAACAATTCGATATAGCTTCTGAGATTATACCCTTAAATTAATTGTATATCCAAAATGTTTTAATAGGTAGATCCAATTAAAACACACACACGCTTTTACGTGGGACAAAATTTTGCAAACAAAAACAAAAAAGTCTCTTCGGTATATCAAAATCCTAACCTATATTTGGAACGAGTGTTATTCATAATTAAATAAAATAAACAAATTGCATATAATTCTTTTTTTTTTGCCGATGGCGCAGGCTATAGTCTTTCGACCATACCGCCTAGTCTTTCGTAGATTTTTTTCCTTTAATTATATATTAGGTTCATTTAGGTCTTTCGTAAATTTCAATTTCTTAACAAATCCATGTTTTAAGTTATGTCAAAAAATTGCATATAAGTATATCATTGGCACTCGTATACATAGACAATTTCCTCAAACACCTCACCCTACGGTTATTATAATTTTTCGCCTTATAACCCTCGAGGGAGTCACACCTCAGCAATTTTACTTTAATTCTTATTTAGAGGCTCACGCTTACAAGATTTTTAGTATTTGTTTATGGTGTACTCGGCAATTTTCGCTTTCCTCAATTTTCACGAAACAATGGCGCTTACGTGTCGTCAAATTACCCGGGTGAACCGGGAATCATCGAAAATTGTCTATTTAGCTCTTGAGATTATGTTTTTTTATTGCCGCTGTTTATTAATGGATGTCTTTTAAATTCGTTTATATAAAATACTAACATTGTGAGCAAAATGGTATGATAATCATATATCCTGTTTTAAATTTACATATATAATAGTATAATTATTATAATTGCGCGTATGCTAAAGTCTCACTACTATATCTTACGTAATAATTACCGCTATCGACTAAATAAATAGAAATAATATTCAAAACGCGATGGCGTCGTCCCGCCATTTTGATTTGAATATAGAATAAAAATTAGGTCTAAGACAAATTCAAAGACAGGTCAAGGACTTTTTAAAAATCGAATGTTCATTTGGCGCGCGTCATCGCGCCGCTATCAATCATGCATGCACCATTGCTTTTGTTCGAATTACGAATTTCAAAAAAGGAACGAGCGAAAATTATGGACGGGTTTGAAAATGCCTCGCCTCCCGCGTGGTTGGTATTATTCAATTAAATAATTAAAAACACGTATGCGAGTTTCTGTTTGTATTGGTTTAAGAAAAAGGCATCAATTTACTTCATAACACGTCATAGGTATAAACTATAAACTATAAACAGTAAAAGGTTGTAAGAGACACATTTGATGTTCGGAATAGTCGGATCACTTCTGTGTTCTTAATTTAAATATAGCGCGAAACAGAACTCTCATATCTATGACATTCATGAATTATTCCACAGATTTTTAAATCTGTGCTACACGTCATAACAAATAATGCAACTTATTTCTTTATTTCTTGCTCTCACTTTGGATACTGTCGAATAGTTATGATATTAAAACAAGCTTTGAAACGTATTGTGAAGCGAAATACAATAAAAACATGACCCTCCTTCCACAATCGAGTAATATTATGAAGCAAACAGTGTGACACCGTTAAAAAGTAGGAAAATTGCTAATGGTGTATGATATTGCTTCCCCTTCTGTAAGACTGGGGTGTCACCTTCGCGTTCCCAAGAGGTTTTTTTTTTTGCTTTTTTTCGCTTCTTTCGTCGTGTTTTTTGCGTAATGACGCCTCGGTCCTGTGAGAGTTGGTAGAATCCATTAGATAGGCGGGAAGAGCTTAATGTAACGGCTTTTTTCTTGAGAATCGAACCCCGAAAAGGCATTAGCGTGTTTTATCGGACTGGGGACGTTCCCAATTTGTTGCTACGCGATTTATCATTTACACAAAATACAAATAAATGTTTTATCAACGATATAGTAGAAGACTTTCATCGTGATAATAATACTACCACAGTTCCACATATTGTAAATCTAAATTTTACTCAAGCTCGAATTTCATTTAAATCTGTTCAGTATTTCAGTGACACAGAACAAATATTCATATATTTATATTTATTTTAAATAAACAGTGTCTTTCGAAATTCGAAATTCAAATAACGTTCCAAATTCAATTTCAGGCAAATGGTGTCCGTCGAGACGCGAGTGGTCATCACCTCCCGATGTAGCGAGACGGGTCTACTCCTCCGTGTTCCTGGGCAGCCCTGGTGAGTATCCAGGTATATATCGACCCAATTTTTTATTAATTAATTTCTAATAATCTTTATCAACGGTAATTTGTATGAAAAATCGTAAAATGTATGATAGCGTTTAGGTGTTCACTCAATGCTTACTAAGCGTCTGTAATTATTATCTGTCAATGTTTATGACACTTGTCAAGAAGTGATGACAGCTGTAATGTGGGTTAAAAATATTTTGATTGTCTAGATACTGTAAATAAAATACAGAAATTCCTTGTTAAAAAAAATTACGTCGCGAAATAATTGATATAATCACCCCTATCGCGCTAATTTTGATTAAACAGCTCGTAACTTCAAAAGTTTAAAATAAAAAATCTCGAAACATCTCAATACAAAGCACTTGGCTGTCAAATAAATATGACATCAATACACCAGCGCCATCTATCGGCTCATTCATAACAATCAACTGTAACAGATACGGCATTCTACAATCGACCCTAAATGTATATAGATAGAGCTACAATTAGAATAACATTGAACTGCACTTGCCACGCTACAACGTTAGTACAAGTAGATCATCCATCTCTCTCGCACTTGTGTGCTATTAGATTACACATCTCGCTTGTATTATAATACGTCAGTAACAGTGCCCGTTTCCATTACACTAAATCAATTACCGGACGTTGCTCACTTGACCGTACATCGATATGATACGGTCGATGTTTCGTGAAAAATTCAAGTAATTTTTAATTTTTTTGTTCTAATAAATACAGTGTGTCTCTTTTCCTTTCGATATACAATACTAATGGTACTGTAAGCATCCATAGTAATGACTTTTTTCTAAATCCGCTTACGGGATCGATCAAACGCACCGCGGGTCCCAAACACACGACGTCAGATAAAAAATAATAAACTACCAAAATCAGAAATGGAATCGGAAGGAGCAGAGTCAATTTATATGGCTTCGTTACAATTCTGATTTTTATCTACGTCTTCAATGAACGCCGAAGACGGATTACCGTGGAGCTGCGTCACAGAACAGACAGAAAGGGACGGCGATAGGTTATCGATTCTGTCCTCAACAATAAAATATCGCTGGAGCGAGACCGCGCGATGCGTCTTAACGACGTGAGAAAGAGATAAAACAATTCCTTACGCGGCGTAATGGAGACACATTCGAAATAGCACTTTACTCACTGATGTTACGGTCGCAACTGTCCTGTTATTATTACAACGATTGCGGAACCATCGAATGTAATGTTATAACTTCATTGCGCGTTCGATGCGACTTTGTTTTTTGTTTCTTACGACTTAGAGTTGTTTTTGTTGTCGCCTTTTAAGGACATAGAGCTTTTTGGTTGTAATTTGCGGTTACTATGGTGACGCGCTTTGGAATGTTTAGGCTGAATCAAAGATGCATGCTACTTTGATGATTTTCTCATAAATTACGATGTCATAAATGTAATTCATATCATACTCAAATAGATAAAATAATTACTAAGTAGTTTAGTGTTCATCGTAGTAATCATTTCTAGAGTGTTTTAATGATAATTAACTGGTCCTGTATAAAGTTTAATACGCTTATTAAATAACAATAAATATTTTACTGCCATTTTCAGCGGGAATTAAAGATGTACTTTTTGAGTTTATGCCAAAGTTATATTACCTCATTAAAACGCGTGTGCTTTAAGAATATCATAACCACATGACAAGTCAAAGACTTGTCTATGGTTTACATTAGTCTTTGTATGATTTGCAAGACAGTGATAGCTATAATGCGATAGGTATGTAATTGCTCAATTTGTGTCAAGACGTTCCTTTTTCAAAAAATCCAATGAGATCGATCGTTCGCCATGTCCGCAAATTAGAGCGGGAATCGGTGTTCGTTAGCGTATTCCCCATTCCGTAACGTCTCAAGCGCCAACTTTCTTTCATGGAGAAATCGCATCTGCGCCTTTCGTATTGGTGCGTTTATGTCGTGAGTGTTTTAATCTCAATCTTCGTTCAAAAGCGCGCCGGTGCAATGCATTTTAGCTAGCGGTCGCGCTCATTTCGCTTGCTTTTAAGTTCCAGGGTCGTGCGAAAATTGCATTCTTCGTGGCAATGGCCACTATAAGTGATATAGAAATACCTATACAACATCTTAAGCCTATCTATTTATGTAGATACGAATTTTGAACCTGTTTCTACGGATAGAATGACTAGTCTTCTCTGATTACGTGTGATCAAGATAAAGAATGGTTTCAGATGGTTATCAGTTTAAACTTTATTCGCAGTTTTAACTTATAGATGTACTTTTAACGATCGTTAGCGTTTTAATGAACCTTAAACCTAATTACATCTCAAAGCAATTTTCCTGTCAAAGACACAAAAATTTATCTTTTGGTATCCGTCGGAAACTGGATGCTTTAACTTAATATTTTTTTATAAGAACTCAGTTATACTAAATACAGAATTAACATGAAATTTTTGAACGCCAAGTGCTTTAAAAGTTCATCAGTCTTCTAAGTAGATGATACCCGTAACAATATTTTTCCGCCGGTAACCGAACCCGGCTTATAAGCAACTACGCTATGGCAGTAGTCAAAGTACTAGGAACGCATAAAAAATAAGATTTATTTTTGAACTGGTTCGATACAAAAAAATATAAAAAAAAATTAAATTTAGAACAAAATCCGAAGCTTTACTTCTAAACAAGGTAAATGTCCATTTTGTTTAAAATAATGATAAGAACTAATTGATGGAACTTAACATGGACGCTGGTGGTCATTGCGTGAGAGTGCAATTTGTAGCTGACCTGACCCCAAAGGAATGCGATTATATGCTAATAACTTTACGATTCTGTAAAACGTTTTAAAATGTTTCGTGAGATACATTTTTCATTTGTATTTTATTATGTAATAGTAATTTAATGGAGCCGTGTTGGCCTTGTGGCTTTAGTGCGCCTCTCGTCCCTGAAGTAGTAGGTTCGATCCCCGGCTGTGGACCAATGGACTGTGAAACGTTGAAGAAAAACAAAGTGAGGATATCCGATGTTTTCCTTCCGAGACCCAGAAAGTCGACAGCGTGTGTCAGGCACAGGAGGCTGATCACCTACTTCCCTATTAGTATCAAATGATCATGAAACATACAGAAATCTGAGGTCTGTGCCTCAGAAGCGCCATAAAGTTATTACTATAAAGAATTATATCATATTCTACTAGGATTGCAGAAGTCAGTTGTAGGTGTTGATTTTTATATAAAGAAGAAAGAAATAATAGAAAGTAAAATGGCGTAGGAGTCAGCGGGGCCTAAATGTAATGGATCAAACGTGTTTCGGTATTTAATACATAGACTAAGTGCTAAGTGTTACGCCCACGCTAAAAGCATTATCGAAATCAATCTCGTTAACAATAACGCGAAACAAAAACATCGTAAACGAATACGAGAAATGTAATCGACCCGTCGGGCCAAATAAAATAAAAACTCAATCAAAAATCTTAAAACATTCCGTATCATAACCGGAGCGGTGCGTCGACCCGGCCGCCATACGAGAAAAAAAACTAAAACTAACGCACTAAGTATCTTAAAGTACGCCTCGCGTCGAGTAGACCTTAGAGCTCGGTAGTTGGGTTGAAGTTAGCCCGGGGGTGAGGTGCGCGCGGGGCGGGCGGTGATGGATGGCCCAATCGGGCGGCGTGGCGGTCCCGCGCTAATCGCGCACTGCGCCCCGAGACTCGGACGCACACACACGTATTTCACACAAAAGCGCATCTTGATACCTACCGGAAAATCGATGGAAAACAGCCGCCCCTCAAACAAACATGAGTTACGTCGGGTCGATAGCTACCAACTGTTGTAAACAAGCGGGGAATTGGGGAAAAAAGCTCGCCACCCCGTGGGGCTATTAACGGCCACGTGACTAATTTTGTGAGCTGTCACCGGCAGGCGCACGTGGCTGTGGTCTGCTGCTGACCTTAAGCTTTGAAAAGTGGCTTCCACCAGCTGCGAATTACTCTTTGCTGACTTAAACGATTGTATGCATACTTTACTGAATGAAAAAATTGTATTAAACACTCTGAAATCAATAAGAGAACGTTTTTTTTTCTGTTAAAAACATACTATATTTTGCGAAAACTAGATTAAAATATATGTAGAGCAACAGTACTTCAATGTATTCCTATTTGTTATTAACTAATGAACTTTGGCTAAACAAATTGGGTCTTTAATGACGTGGTACACAAGAACCACAGAGCATAGATATTTTAGCGATCGCGTTGTATTTAAAACTTACTTAACGGTTTTACTAGCCGTAAAAGTATTATAGTTATTAAGTATGTATCTGTTTATTTGGCGCATAAGAACCCCCTAGATATTTTTCATCGCTCTTTCACAGATTATGAACTACCATAGTCAATTGAAGCACATTCCACGCATAATCTATGGCATTTGATTTTCAACATATTTATGAAATTACTATAATTTCGTGGGTTAAACTTAGAGCTGTCAAAATTGACGTCGGTATATCATGAGTGACCCTTTTTTTGTTGCTCTAATAATTTCGTTAAGGGCTTTTTAAAATGTTTGGAATAGCTGCCGGTACTTAATAGTATGAATCGGTTTTATTGGAATTTAAATGGGAACTAAATTGATCATACAATTTGGTAGGAATTTTAAGTATGATTTGAATAATGGATCTCCGTGTGCGTTTCAGCCTAGCTCGGCGAACTATGTTTTGCCAAAACAGTCAAAATTCCTATTCTCATAATACAAAAAAATAATTTTGGCTGGGCCATACTTATTTTTTTGAATGATACCGCCGCCCATGGACACTCACACTGCCATAAGACTTGCGAGCGCGTTGCCGGTCTTTCTAGAATTGGTACGCTCTTTTCTTGCAAGACCCTAAGTCGAATTGGTTCGGAAATACTTCAGTGGGCAGCTGGTTCCACAGAGTGGTTGTGCACGGCAAAAAATGACTGAGGGGTATAACAGACCTACCGAATATACACAAAACTACATATAAATCGATCAATTCGTTTCGGATATTTGTTTACAAACAAACGTTCAAGGCGATGCCTAGAAAACATTTCTTTCGAGTTGGTAGTACTTCTTTGTTGACTAAAGATAGTTTTTATATACTTCTCATTAATATTATTGGGCAAGGCTACGCGGTTAGATCGATTCCCGGTCGGAGCGTAAATTATGCCTAGATTTCTTTCTTTATCACTAGTAGGTTACGAATTACGAAAGAAATTCCTCACCGATATGCCTAGGTATTTAAACCCTAGAGCAACCCCTGAGGAAGGCTCACAGGCTTCTAAGATACAAAACTAAAAAGCACAAAACAACTTCAACTACCAAACGAAAGGATTTATCATTCTCGTTATTCATATCTCAACAAAGAGGAATAAATTATGCGCCCCAAAAATATCTAAATCCTAATCCATTTGCCTCGGCCGTCCCCGAATCCGATTTTAAAATATGAAAAGAAAAAACGGACCGAGTTAAAAATAAAAAAACCCACGCCTCGAGGAACGGAAAAAAGTTAAAATGATCGCGGGCTTTTTTCTTTTTCATTATTCTGGGATTAGAGATACTGTCTCTTGATTTATACTTTTTGGGTGGTAATTAATTGGTCTATGGTGTTACTGTTATGTGTTTGAACCCTATTGTACGCAATTAACAATAGTCCGAAAGGAAAGCCTGAAAAAATTTAAAACAGATACAGAAATGTCTGTCTTAACTGGAAGACTTTACACAGTTTTAAACTAGTATGACACACATTTGTTATCGTGTGTAATATAATAATCAGATTGTAATTAGTAATGTATAAATGATTACGCGATTGAGTCTCGAAAATAGCAACATTAAATTCTGTTAATTTCCTCTTCACTCCATTTCACTACTTCCGATGTTTAATAATTATAATAAACTGGCAACATTTACATTTGACATTGACGTAGGGCACACACACGTGCGCTGTCAATATTCTTTGTCACATTTTTGCATCAGAACCGCTTCGAGACTTAAAATACTATAACGGATATAAAATGGCGAATTTATTAATATGATTTCTTATACAGGTCCTTATTAAATAAACTTTGAATCGAAAGTTATATCCCGCGCGGGCTCACGGCCGCTCGGTCACAATAAAAACAGGGATTTGACAAGATTAAAATTGTATTTCAAGTCTTTGACGTGTATCTTATTGCTTTTTCGCTACGGTGTTGCCCCCATCTTTACTTTTTATTGCTCAAACCTATCGGTGTATATTTAAAATCAACGTTGCCAACAATGAAAACGAATTTATTTTATGCAAATTAGCCACATTAATTATGAGGCCTCTTACCGTAAGCTATTCGGATGACGTTTAATTTTTTACCGCCGTACAAAATGATGTGTCAGTAATTTTGAATATTTAAACTTACGGAAAAAGGTTTTAATGAAGCGAATAATTTCCGAGATAAAACGTTAAAATGAAGTTTTTATGTTTTTATGCTGTTAATACGTCAATAAAGGTACTTATGCAATGTAATTTTCGAGAATTTCGTAAGAATATCTTAATTCCACGTTGTAACCATTTATGTGAAGCTTAAAATACGTAATATTCGCATTTATTTTGGATGAGATAACGTCTTACAATAGTTGCTTAATTTGTAAGTAATTATTCATTCATCACAATGTAAATAAGCTAAAAACACGGCTCAGCCGACGTAAGATAAACGTTTTACTCAGATACAACTTTCCCATTATCTTTATGTGAATTTAACAACACAATGAACATTTTAAGTCCCTATAATTTTTATTGTCTTCCAACCTTTCCCACATTTCGGGACAATCAGCAGTCTGGCAACACAGAACTGAGCGATCACGGCCGCCATTACGGGAGATTACCTCTAATGTAATGTGTAGGTGATTTGAAATAATCACGCGGATTACCCTGGCCTGCTATTTAATCAATATACAAGTATTACATAAATGATAATATGAGCGCCATTGACAAATGAGGTTGTGTTTTTGGCGCCATACGGCTTATTATAATTCTGTAAACACAAACGAAACAATAGTATAATAGACTCGTATTTCACATGACTCCTGATTTATGGCTCTATAAAACTATTGGTAGGCCGCTGAATGAAAATATTTTTGTCTATTTAAAGCGTAAGCTATTAAGGTGACTTATTACTTTGTTTATTTTTACTCGTAAATTAAATTTAAGAGACCTCGTATTGAAACCTGTAATTATCTGTGACCGCTAAACCTTTCTACAAAACTCCCATAGGTTATAAAAATGACACGTTTAAATTGCCGCCAAAACCACAGAGTACAACGTGTGACAGGCTGGTTAGAAAAAAAAATTAAATGCGCTAACGAGAACTAGTAAAATATGTTTAAGTTGTGGTTAAACTTATGCCGTGCGGTTATTATCTGTGGCCGCGGGAAAAATCTATCTTAGAGGCTTGTATTTTAAAATTACCCGCCTCGAGCTCAGTGGAATTATAAAACGAATTGAATTAATTCGAAACGTAATCGATTTCCAATGTCAGGTACCGCTACTTGCCGACAGATGGCGTTGTAATTAGGCTTCATGTAATGGGCCCATCTTGAAATATCTTAGCGGTGGTTTTATTGTATTTTATTTTTGGTTGGCAACAAGGTAATTTAATTTAAATAAAAATAAAGGCCGACAACTAAAAGTTTTTGTTAGTTACATACTTTTCTTTAAAAAAATTTTTTTCTACAAATGAAATAAGCAGCTTATTATGTCGTGACAACTAACCTACCTTATAAATAACAAATATTTGATTTCTTGGTTAAATTTGATATAAAAATATACACGGAAATAACACAAAGGAACCCGAAAAGCATAACAATATAGCTGCTTATACATTCCATACTCCGGAGTCGTAATTGAACATCGTATGCAAATGCGGCGCGCGCTCGCCATCTCTTTAATATTTATAGTACCTTGGTACTTTCATATAGAGCAGGTGGCCTATTTGTATTTTTATTAAACTGTGTTTAACTGCGGTTTCGCTTGTACCAAAAAACTGTTTATAAGACACATAATATAATTATTTTTAATATGTGCTTGCATAAATGCATTAAGTACATGTGTTTTAATAACTAATTAAACACAAAGATAAAAACTTTAGCATTTCCGTTCTAGCTTCATTTAAACTTATCATTTTAGAATGAACCACAGTAATTAAAAGATGAACTCAAAACAAGAAACTAAGATAAAGATCGCATCAACAATGACACAGTTATTTTGGTCAATGTCACCACATAAATCACGCTGATTCCACATAAATTTACATTTTAACGCTCCCGACGTCGTTTAGGAGAAAATAATTATAATACGGTACAATTATCAGAGCAGAGTTAATTTTAAATATATACACAATAATATTCAAATGAAATAATATCTTAATTATTATAATATATTATTATCGTGTTAATTCCATTTAGCTTTGTCTAGAACTCCACAGACTATACTCCATTACTAGAAAATTTATAATCTATTAGTATTTATTAGGAACAATTTTAGTTTAAAATTCTGAAGGTGTACGACGATTGAATGTGGAATCAATTCCATACAATTAGTAGTTTGTATTTTTTAATACTTAAATTAAATAAAGTATTCTAGACAAGAATATACAGTATTTAAATTCAACAAACCCGAAATAAATTCTTAAAGACTACTATACAATTAAGTTACCACAGCATACCTCAAATGCCAACCTAGTCTGTCATACGCGCCAAAGACAATGACATTTTCCAAAAACCTTGCCATATTAGAATTCTATTTAGTTATTCAAAATTAGAATGTTGCCAGTTGAAACGCGTTTGTCACCGGTTCTATATTTAAATGGAGATGACTTCGCGTAACGAGGTGGGCGTACTGGCCGTTTCGGTTGTGCTTTTTTGCTTGTCATTTTATTATAAATATAATACGTCTGAATAGATGGTAAGATAATGTGTTTTGATACTTGAATATTTTAATATTCACGTGCAATGGACGGGCATCAGGCAGAGTACTTTAACATACATTTATCTAAAACTAAAACTGTCAAAATTAATTTCGATCCTATACAATATCGTTATAGACTACCTTATAGTCATAGTTATAGATTATCTACAATCTATCATCACGAAAAAATGTTGCCAACATACGAAACCAGGCTAGCGCATATAAGAACGCGTTTTGGCCAAAACTCTCAAAATAAACGAACTAGGTGTGGATATCCATAGTTGCTCCTCCCACACACTGATATCTTGGTGTACTCTTTGCCTATAAGTGACATTAAAAAATTTATTTTATTTTTCTTATACCAATTTTTCTTGTACTGAGCGTTGGCAAGCTTTTAAAAATATATCAAAATACTCAATGATGATACACTGTACATATGTGGGGTATAACGGTATCAAAGACACCGTATAGAAACTTTGAGGAGAGGTTTTATATGACAAAAAGCGTATATACCAAGTACGCAATTGTCCCGCTAAACACCGGCTTATTATAAATTATCACATCTAACGGACCGGCTTATTCGCGTTAACATCACGAGGTTCGCGTACCATAAATTAAGTCTTAATTAAGGTTCGCATGGCATTTAAAATAGTACGGAAATTATAATTTGGCTAAGTAGTTTCACACCTAAGGATAGTTCTGAGTACGCGTGTATGTTACCTATAACAACATTTATTTATTATTGCATAATATGTAAACTAGAAGTTCACACAACACCAAAAACTGACTAAGAGATTTAACCTGCCTAATTTAATTTAAAAGATTAAAAAAAAACAATTAATAAAAAAAACAAACGAAAACATTACAAGACATATCTTAGTAAAACGAATGAAAATATCACTTTATAAATTAGGAAAGAATATATGTCCCAATGAGTAGGACATATATTCATATCGTAGGTTCGATCCCTGGCTGTGCACCAATGCGCATTAAACATTAGCTCGAACGGTGAAGGAAAACATCGTGAGGAAACCGGCTTGCCTTAGATTCAAAAAGTCGGCGTGTGTCGGGCACAAGAGGCTGATCACCTACTTGCCTATTAGATTAATAAATGATCATGAAACAGATAGAGAAATCTGAGGCCCTGATCTTAAAAGGTTTTTCATTAATATCTCTTAAAGGCCATACACATGATAACTGAAATATATCATGTCCATTCATGTCTAATTTTACTGTAGAAGCAAAATTCTATAAAGTTATTTCCAGCTACATAGGCGTAAATTTCGGCCCTGTCACGCGTCCCGCCTAATTACGTGACAAATATAATCACGTATTTATGTCCAAGACGCGACATCAATCCCGCTAATCCAGCTTATTTGCAAAACTGCATTCAGTTATTTCAGTTCGAATAAATAATTGCAAAATGGCGGGCGTTTATGACGCGCGGCTTGACAGTAATATTTGTGTACTCGCTGATTTATTCTGCGATGCGTGCCCTCTATCGTAAAATGGCTGTTTTATTATCACAGATAATGACTGCTCAATTAAAGAACTATTTTAAATTAATGTCAATATGAATGAAGGTTGACATTAGGTGCTGTGTTGCTAGGTTAAAGTTTAGTTCATAAATTAAACATAGGTGACTTTAAGTAAACACTTAGCACTACTATCTATATAAATAAATGTGCGTGTGTTCAAAGTACACATGTCAGCAGTGAAACTAGATTTCCGAGATTTAGAGGGAGGGAAAAAGAAAGATATGTTAGGAATTAATGAATTTAATTGTCATAAAAATATTAAAAGTGTGGAAAATTAATACAAATTTATTTATTCGATAATATAAACACGTGGTATTTTAATTTACAATTCGTAATTTGAGATTTCAATAAATTAATTTGCATAAAATATAAAATACTAATATTTCATAAATTTTACGAAATTTTAATTTAAAAATAGAATTTCAATAAGGTTATTCACTTCTCAATTCATCGCTCTCACCCTTTTCTTCAACAAAAACGCTGCACATATTCGTGACGTCCTGTAAAAAATTTACACTCATGGGCCTAAAGAAGTTTCACTTCAAAAATACTTGACTGTGATGGTATAACGCGGGAATCTTAACATTAGGTGCGATGTTGCCAGCTCTTAAAATTTTGGCAGGCGCGTCCTCTTAAGTTTGTCGCGATACGATTTCCTCAATGTATTGTTGCCAAATACCTATTTCCCGTATCTTGTGGAATGCTTAAATATCTACAATTGACAGGCCCCGTAAAGTGCTCGACGGAGATTGCCAAAATTCATTATTTGCTGTACAGTTCCTTGTAATTGTGTTGTTTATTTATTGCTGTCAACACATTTGGTTAACCTATGTTTATCATTCCATAAAAATATTGTTTTCTTTTCTCTCTTATTTTAGTATTTTTTATTTCTTCATCCCTAAGAAGAAGGCTTATTTGTTTTCTCTGTAAGGGACAGAATTAAACAGCCATTTTGTAAATGGAATTTTTATAAAATTGTTTAAATAAATCGGAAACACTGACATGCAAATTTCTAAATCTGAAAGTGACCATAGAAAAAATCGGAAACAGTTACATGCAAAGCGCAGCACATTCGAAGATTAACGGCACTATAATGGTTTTAATAACGCGTGTTAGTATTCTCTAAGCGCTTAGTTCAATCACGTCTGCACTCAAATAACAATTAGACGCAGGTCTCGCGCAGTCGCCGCCAGAATATCTATTGTTTATAACCAGAACTGTGATTTGAATTACAGACAAAAGAACTTTTTGGTAAAACTATTGTAATCTGTGTTTATTTTGTTGAGAAAAAAATATTGAAGAATCAGATTTTCTTTGGTAGATAAATGTGATAGTAAACGAAAAATACATGTTATTCAATCAATTATTATTTTGTTTTTCTTATGTACATTATTTTTAATTTGTGATGTCAAATAATTATAAGCCATTTATTTTAAAAAGTATAATCAAACACGCACTCGTTGTTTTTGTCGTAATTATTGTAACAATGCGTGGCGATTATTGA
Organism: Pieris macdunnoughi; assembly: GCA_905332375.1. Classification (NCBI taxonomy): domain Eukaryota; kingdom Metazoa; phylum Arthropoda; class Insecta; order Lepidoptera; family Pieridae; genus Pieris; species Pieris macdunnoughi. Next base: position 879,140 of record CAJOBZ010000022.1, on the reverse strand, counting down.
AGATAATTTATATTACAACATGACAAGTTTATTATAGAAATGATATTGCAGTGAATTCTTGATTCTGATTAAATCATAATATTATAAATTTTAGAAATAGAATCCTTTTAACGAATTTTACACACGACATTAGTAATAATTATTTAAATCTTGCAACATTTTATGTGTCATTCGCATTAACCTTGACGTGACTGATTGGTGTTTAGGTTGCCATAATTAAAAATCTTGTTTTATACACGCTTAAAAAATAAAAATTTGATTGTATCGATTCGCCGTACGCGCATATCGAGCGATCGAAGGGCGATGACATTTCGCTTTTTTGTTTCTTTAGCCAAAGCCGTGAGATTTTTAATGTTTATATAATATATACATAGATATAGACATATATAAAAGTCGAAAATAAAAAAGCATGGAATTAATCACACAACAAGTGTATAATGTTACGTGTACCAGGATCTCATGAGACGGCCGGTGTTCATAAATACGTAGGCCGCACACGGTGCTGGATTAATGTTCTCCCGGTCCTGACCGGTTAGTGCTACTAGGCGTAGGCGCATCATTTTATACGGCTAAAAGAATTATACACGTAATTTTTTGAATATACATCAGCTTCGAGCTTTTCGTAATTTTTGAAATATTAATATATATAAATGTTCCTTACACTATCTTGAATTTGTCATTACAAAAAACATGTGACTTACATCAGATTTTTTTTTAAACATAAAAAATAATATATATAACACCGTCGTACGCAGTTAGTGCATTAGAGTCAATCTACCACTCCCACTGCTACCATTTCCCGTATCAGGAGGCAAGCTGTTGTACCGACTCGCTCCAAAATAGGTACTTATACCACTTATTACCCGCGGTTTCGCCCACGTTCAAAGCCTTATATTTTCCTATATAAATGAGCTATCCAACTCTAAATGATTTTTGTCAGAAGGCCTATCGTAGAATAAAAATTGTATGACCGCTATAATCGTTGAATCGCTCTCGAAGGTTCAATCAAATCAAATTCTATGAAAATAAAATGTTTTTCCATGTTATGAACTTTTCATTCCACCTTTTAGTTCTGAGATTAGCGCTTTCAAAGCTTTATGTTATGAGATGATTGCTTATGCGTGTATATTTATCGTAGGAGAATAAAACTATTTTCATTAAAATGAATAAGATTTCGCGTTACTCGTTGTTCGCCCCCCGCTGGTTCTGCATAAAATTTTATAGAGCTTAACGAGGCAAGAGACATCGACCTGCGATTTCTATTATTAAACGTTTTGTTATGGACCCCCTAACGTGGACTGGTTTTCTTTGTAGAAAAACATTCTTAAAATCGTATTCTTCAATACAATATCTGGGTTGAACTTGACGCTAAAGTTTTGCGCAGAAGAATAGCTTTTGTATTTTTATTCATTTATAAGTAACCTAACAGTATACAAAGCCAACACAGATAAACAAAATATATGAAAAAGAAAACATTACAATAAAAGAAAACTGAAATTAAACAAAAGACAACTTAAAATTAAAAGGAAAACTAAAATGTTACTGCTAAAGTCATCCCGTTTCTTATAATATTTCCACATCTCTTTTGGTGAAGAAAATGTCTTCAGAATTAGTGTCATAGTTAGCTAAATTCTTGACACTACGGGCTTAGTGAGAAGATAAGAAAAGGACAGAAACATTTGAATTAGTGTTAGTGCACGTTAGTCTTAAGTGCTAAACAGTGGTAAGTGAAGAAATAGTACACAAAAAAAAAAATGTCACGTGGAACATGGTGTAATGGTTGCAGCTCCTTACAAACATTTTGTAAAAAAAAACATGGCGATTAAAAAGACTGGCGGAGAGTTTATTGCCAGTTCTTCTCTTTCTACGCCCTTGATTTGAGAACTGTCAATAAATGTAAAATTAGAAGCATTTAATATGTATTTCTTTATTGACGTTCATAAGTGTACATTGTGTTACCTAAATGAATAAACCTAAATTTTATACGAATTTTATACCTACATCTCTCTACGCCCATGTGGATGACGTTTTGCAAGATTTTTCCCGACCCCTTGGACAAAAATCAATATTTTAGTCAATTTATTAGCTTAATAAAGCTATAGCAATAGCTTAGAAACACTGGTAAGTAAAGCTTACAAAAACCGTTTTTTTAGGCAAGACATGCGATCGAGGGACTTAATTTTATAATAAGTTTAATATGTCTTTATTAAAACACAAAAAGGTTTTTTTAATCCAACCCTAAGTTTATTATGACCAAAAGTCACTTTTGATTTGTATAAAGATAAAATTAACCCTTCAAATACGATAACAAGAGCCGACCGCGCGAAATGGGATGTATTAGAAAAATTTGCATTTTAATTATATGTCAAATTGGAATCAAGTTCCCGTTAGCGTCCTTTAATAGCATTCGTATTAGAGGCTATATTTCTTATAAAGACTTTTTAGTATTAAATAAAAAAATGTTTTCGTTAATGTAATAATAGCATTTTTAAGGTTTAAACAACGGTTTGTTATTAGTAAAATATATTCACGTAATTTTACAGTTAAATCTTAACGTTAAACTATTCGTCATATTTTTAGGTTTGGGGCTCAGATTTCTGTATCTGTTTCATGATCATTTGTCAATCTAATAGGCACGTAACAGCCTCCTGTGCCTGACACACGCCGTCAACTGTTTAGGTCTAAGGCAAGCCGGTTTCCTCACGATGTTTTTCTTTACCGTTAGAGCGAATGTTTAATGCGCACATAGAAAGTCCATTGGTGCAAAGCCGGGGATCGAACCTACGACCTCAGGGATGAGAATAGCACGCTGAAGCCACTGGGCCATCACTGCTCTCGTATCTGTCAGTAATACATATAGATTTCACTAAGTTTTAGCTACACTTAATTAAAAACAAACAACATAACTCGAATCCAATTAACAATTAATTATGGAATTATCTCGGAAAGTCACTTAAAGTATTCACTTAGCCATCAACTTTAAAATTGCGGAGATTTTAAAATACTTAAAACCCGCTTTTTGATAAGGCATTATCAGGGGGACAATTAGACGCTAAGTATTAAGATTATCTTGACTTGTGTTATGTTAGTTGAACTCCGAGTCAAGCATTATTTAAAGATATTAATTTATATGTGTACAACGGTGAAAAAATTAACCGACATAATTTTTAAGGACTTTTTGACGTACACTATTTTAAATAAATAAGTTTTTTTTAATGTAACAGTGGGCAATCGGCCCGGCCGCCCACAGACATTGCCTCTAGCCCTTGTCTTTTAAGTATTGGTACGCTCTTTTCTTGAAGGACCCTAAGTCGAATTGGTTCGGAAATATTTTAGTGGGTAGCTGGTTCCACGTAGCAGTGGTGTGCGGCTGAAAATGCCTTAAAACAGCTCAGTTATGGAACGAGAAAATCTAAACGAAAGACTGAAAATACAAGAAGAGTATCACCGTCTAAAAACACATACATATATGAGCCATACGTTGTTTTCATACTATTTAAAGTGATGTATATGTGGCATTATTAAATTCGTCCCAATCGACTTCATTACACAACCAGTAGGGTTAAAAATATGCAAAAATCAAAGGCCGGGGTGAATTTTAAGCAATGTAATTTTGTATAATATTCAACAATTAAAATTCAAATTGAAATCAATGCGCGGATGAACGGCGTACTTCGTGGGGTTTGGGGGTAACTTTAATCCCTTAATGTGCGTTTTGCGACGTGGGGTATGGGGTATGGGACGACCCGAATCCGCTTGTGTTAATGTCCATTGAAGCTATTATATTTAGCTTCTTGTAACTTCAAATTATGCATGTTGAGGATTAGGTTTTGATGTGACTTTAACTTGTGTCGTAATAAAAATATAAGTTACTAGCTGACTCGGCAAACGTTTGTTTTGCCATATATATTATTTCTAGGAAATATTTTTTTTAATTTAATAAAAATAACCATCTACAATAATACAAAATAGGTGTTGATCGTAGAGGAGTGAAAATTAGGGGTTGTATGTATTTTTGTATGCTGTATCATAAAAAAAACAAAAAAAAATTAAAAAAAACTACTGTTCTCTTTCTATTCGTCTTTGTTTTTGAGTTAAAAAATCTGTGACGCTACAACCTTTTAAGGTCTGGGCCTCCGATTTCTGTATCTGTTTCATGATCATTTGGCAATCTAATAGGCCGTGCCTGACACACGCCGTCGAATTTCTCTGATTTTCTCACGATGTTATCCTTCACCGTTCGAGAGATTATTAAATGCACAAAGACAGAAAGTCCATTGGTGCGCACAGCCGGGGATCGAACCTATGACCTCAGGGATGAGAGTCGCACGCTGAAGACACTAGGCAAACACTACTTTGCTGCTGTTTTTAAGTTGTTAACGTTTAGTAGTGTATGATTTGTCAAACCGATCATTCAAGTAAAAGCTTGTTTAATCGCAAAATATTCTCAAAGTGTTCCTGAACGGTTAATGGCCTATAAACTCACCCCATAACTCGGCTATCTTCCCAATGTTATGCGGATATAATTGGCCCTTCCGCCAGGAATCCTCAATTGTAGATATTAAACTAATTTTCAATGCGTTGTAATCGCGCAAACGTGCAATAAGGGGTTGAGAATTTCAGTTTTAGCCTCTTCTACGCCGCCTTTATTTTCCTTTATTTAAATAGTTTTTTAATTCACGATTGTATACAATAGTAAATTGTTTATACTGTATTTGCAATTATAAAAGTGCCACAGGGACCAAAGTTTTTAAATTTGTTTTATTCTATTTATTATTTTTTAAATATTTATTATTACAGTCAAAATATGTTATAACGACATCGAAGCGACTACTAATATTTGGTCGTAAAAACCGATAGACGTAACAGCCGATGACGTTGTTATTAAGAACCTAATACAATAGAATTCAGCCGGGACCTTTGATTTTGATCAATATAACCGGTATGTTGTTCTAAACGATATTGTCGTAAACTTTTTGATTAGGTATATATATATTATAAGAAGCAATTTATGTTGGTCTAAACTATGTTTACCATATCGGATTGGACTGTCGTTAAACTTTTGAATATCCTGGCGAAGATTTTCAATTTTTTTTTATTCATGTACGAAACAATTTAACAATTTTACGATTTAACGATAAAATCTTAGTCTTATCAGCTTAGTAATTCTTGATTTTTACGAGCTCAACACATTTTGATGATGTCTCACTGATAACACACCATTATTTACAATTAACGAATTTTTATTCAATTAAAAGTGTTGATAAGTGCATTAAATGCATCGGTTATGATTTTTAATCAATTCATTTATTTAATGTATATGCAAATTATAACAAATTTATATATTGATACTATGAAACCTAGAAACTTCCTTTTTGGTTTGCTTAGCTATATACAGGTAAAGCAATTTTATTTTATTTATTACCACTTCGTTGCATACAGAAATATAGTACAATTGACATAATTAAATAAAAAGGAGCAACTGGCGGAATTATCGCCTTCCAGAGATCTCCTTCAGGCAACCACTGTAAGATTTTTTTTAAAATTATATAAGGTAACTGAACTAAACAATTTTGTGCTTTGTGTAGGTGCCGAAGTCCTCTCTTCCTTACTCCTCTGTACTTCTACTGAATCAGAAAAAAGAGGAGACATTCACTACAAAAATACTTATGAGACTAATATACAAAAATTCCCATACAAAATAGAAGAGAATCAGATTTCCAATAATATCGCACGCTTCCGTCACACCCTTAGCCATCATTACATCACCCAATAAGCTCGAAAGCTTTGTGTTTTTAAGCGAAAATGGGCTTTATACCGTGACACTAAGATCACGCGTTTAAGTCCCCGTTTCGGGTGCCAATTTTAATTAGCTCCCCTCCCCCCTTTGTTCCCCCTGCGTCGTCCAGATAAGGGTGTTTGCAAATAGTGCCGGCAAAGAAGCCAATCCATCAAATTGGAGCATTACCACACCATGTTGAGGGTTGCGCAATGTCGATAAGTAAAGAGAAATTTTGTCGATATTTATTTTTTTAAATGTCGATTTAATAGTGCGTATAATTTTGCGATAAATCAAGTTATTTGTTTGTTTTTATTATTATTATAAAGTCTTTATTGCTGACACCTAGTATGATATATAAACACTTATTTAAGTCACATAACCTAACTTAATCTAATACTGATGTATTGATATTGCTATATGACCCGTTTTAGGTAATCAGCGTGTCCTGTGACACATAGGCCTCTTCCAGCTGCTTCCATCCTTTTCTGATGTTAGCTCTACTTGTCCAAGTTGTGCCTCCTATGCTCTTTATATCGTCTGCCCATCTCTTGCTCTTTCCTTACCTTTTTCCATCTCGTGGTTGCCATTCTGTAATAGTTTGTGTCCATGTTATCATGTGCCCGGTCCAGCGCCATTTCAATTGCTTTATTTTCCTTATGATGTTCTCTACTTTGTTTGTTTTACATGTGTCTAAATTAAAGATATACCTTTTTTTATCCGTGTTATAGTGGTTAATATATATGTATGTCTGTTGTCCTAGGAACAAATAGAACTGAAAAAATAATAAGTTCACATTGGTAGACAGATACAGTGTGCTTATTCCTTTCAAAAGAAGACAGGTCTGCCCCAGTGGACTTCAAAGAATTGCCAAAATAAATTCCTTTCGACATGCGTTTCGAGAGAATTAATCGTGTAATCGATTCCCACGTTGTCACATCACTAGCGAGCGCGTGCTTTCAGTTGATTGGCGTAACTCGATAGCCCCACACTAATGTTGGTCGCGATAAATCTCACAGGAACCGACGGTGTCAATGACACGCAGGGTCTAAGTTCACATCGATGCAAAAAATTGGGTACATCACTAAATTACGTACTTATTCTAGAAATGGGATAACAGTGGTGGTTAGTAACACTTGGCTATTTAGGCCAAATTATAAGTCTGGCGTTGCCATGGTTACGTTTCTTAAGTCATCGTTACCATGGCAACAAGCACTTAATAGCTTAATTCCACGATATTATTTGGCGATCAAAAAGAGTGGCGGAAAGTTTATTGCCAGTTCTTCTCGTCCGTTCAGTACGCCCTTGATTTGAGAACTGGCAGTAAATGTAAAATTAGAAGCCTTTAGCATTTAATATGTATTTCTTTATTGACGTTCATAAGTGTACATTGTGTTACCTAAATGAATAAATTATTTTGAATTTGAATTATATATACCTAGTTTCTATAAGCTACAAGTAGAAAAGGTAATTTTAATACCAAATTCAAACAGTAATTAATACTACAGACAAATATTTTTATGTATAAAAAATAAAAAAAAACTCATTCTCAAACCATCAATATAGACTCAATGTAATTAATAATATTTTTTTTAGAAATTACCTTCAATTTAATACATCGCAAATGTTTGCCTTTTATTGGTTTGGTAATAATTGGCCCGGCCCCTAGTATAGTGGTGCGAGCTTTCGCAATGGGGTAGCGGATTCGGTGTCGGATTGCGGCAATCGGCTTACAAACGCCATGGGAGTCACCGCGTTGGGCCCTAATGAGCCATTTCGGTTATTGAACTTTAAACAAACGTCTTCTTTTCAATAATAATACTTTACTTCTCTTACGTGTAACGGCTCGTAGAGAACAGTTAAAAATGACTCGTAGCTATTACGTACCAATGGTTAACGTCTGCGGCTGTGTAAACGTTCGTAGGCTGTATAATTTTTGATAAAATTGGATTTGATTTTTAATATGCCTTCGAGAGCGATACAACGATTATAGCGGTCAAACAATTTTTCAATACAATTTTTATAGTACGATTTGTATTTAGCCTCAAATAGGCTTCAGTTTCGCGATTACTTATTCTTTAGCGCAAAATTTATGTCCAGCGAGCATTCTCTAGAGGTCTGAGAACAGGAAAAAGTCACTAGCGGCCAAATCTGGAGAAATATACAACGTGTAAAAGATAGTAGAACGTTTTCTATAGCCTACGATTCGTAGCTAACAGGACTTCTATTTTGATATAGAAACCGGGATTTAATCTGTTAAGCGATATACATTGTATCACATGAAACCATTGCTATTTTTATCATATTTGTCTACTACTGTACCTGCTTTGTGTGTTAGTAACAATAAACATTTCATAGCCCTAACTAAAACTCTGATATCTAGATATAGCTTAATGTTAGCACTAAAAAATAATAAACATTACTACAATCCAGAAGTTAATTTCATTCTCTTGACTTTTCGCACGCGTGTGTTTGCACACACCCATTTCGGGTGTGTGGGGTTCGTTAATGTGCCCTAAGATGAATTAGGGGATTACAATACTGCATCATGCAACTGCACTCTGATTTTGCACGCTGATACTGTATAGGGTGATGTATTTGATGCATCACTACCACCAGTGTCATCAACCACCTTTCTTGGTCCAGAATGTAGCTTTTAAAGGAGATTTAAAGCTGACACATCCGAAAGCAGATGCTGTGTAAGTGATCCTAGATGATAAATTAATATAAGATTAGATTTTCGTTCCGAAAGTAATCTCAATTTTTATTACTCATTAAAAGCTTTAAAATGTTTATCACCCATTGTAAAAACTAGATTCAGCCGTGTTTGACAATTAGGTGCCTATAAATTTAAAGAAAAAGAAATGATGTGTCAATTTTACTACCCAATGACAATAAAATGGTTATTTTGTCGAATTAAACATTTTTATTGTTACACCCTGTACGCTATGCAACTCTTAGGGGTGGCGGGTAATGGCCTAAAAGTAATTTTATTACTTTGCCCCCATTACAATGCATTACCATCACAATGCCACCGGTCGCGATATGCAGACAGATACTCGATACGTTTCGTCATTGTCAGTAATTTTATCTTTACGTAATCTATTTAAGCCTATGTTGGAAACTTTAATATGAACTGGAACGAGATATGAACCTTGTGAAAGCCAGTATAAAAATTCATACTTGTAGGCATTTTTAAAAGTAGAATCATAAAATCCAACGAAGAAAAGCTCTAACAATTTAAGTCGCTTGTTTAAAAAGGACTACAAAAAGTATACCAAATAAGGCAGAAGCTGAAACAATTGGAACGTGCTGCAATTCGAATTTTTTTTATTTATCAACATCGGATTACAAGGAATAAGGAGCTCACACCCGGTGATTCGATTTGTTCTTCCTCCGATGAATATTTGATGTGGCTCAGTGCACACTAATTTGTTTATCGTGTACGCTTTTGTTCAGTTCACATTCCCGAAGTGAAATTCACATTAATTATTCAGAAAAACAAACGTATCGCTGTATTGTACGTTTCTACAATTTCTCTTCCTTTTTCTAATTCAATAAACACTAGTTATTTACCGTTCGGTTTAAGTCTTTCGTTTATTTCTTATACAATAATTTCAGTTGATTTTAATTTTATTATTAATAATAATAAAAGCCCGTTTAATTTCCAATCATTACAAAAGTGGAATATATAGCTGAGATTTGTTAGATACACTTTTTATTTTTTGTTATCCTAATGTCCTAGCTTCCTTCTGTACCGTTGATGGAACCCCTTCATGGGTAATGGCCTCCTCCAGTATTTTCCAAATATCTTTCTCCATTCGCTTCCTGCTAATACTTCTAATTCTTTTATCCACATTTCTGGGGAGCCCTCTTTTCCTTCCATAAGTTGTCTTCAAAGTCCATTTATATCTGTGCATCTTGCTATTGCTATTTAAATTTAACGAAATTCCCAAATCTCTTCTAAACTTTGTTACAAAGAATGAGATTTAAGTCTTGCTATACAACATAGGAAACACCATACGCGAAAAGTCATAGCAAAAAACAAATAGCAAATCAAGCACGTACCGCGACGCACCGCGAATTAATTGAATGTTGTAGATAGGAATCAGTGGAGGCAGGTGATTAAATAAATACTAGCTAGCGTTTCTAATTAATATGCCAGACGCAAAGTAGATAACACGTCGAAATATCTCCGCTTTAGATGCGATTAACACATTATTTTAATGAGCTACAGAATTTGTCGCGATGTCTCGTGATACATTATCTGACATAACCGCTAGATCCTGGATCTATGGATCATACTGAAACGTTTTCCCACAGATTAACTAGACATCACTGGACGGTTCATTAAAATTATATGTATAGCTTCTATTTCTGATGAAAAATGTATACCATTGCTATATATGTTTATACTTTAAGGCATATTGTAGCGATATATATAGTTTATTATTTTAGTATGATATATAAACACGAATATATCTATTACGCTAAGTTTTTTTATTAAAATTCTTGATGTTTTTATAGGTGACGCGAGTAATGCGAGTATCGGGTCAGGGGAAGGCACGGGGGAAGAAGACGATGACACGAATGGGAAGAAGAATCAGAAGAAAAGAGGAATTTTCCCGAAGGTGGCCACAAACATCCTGCGGGCGTGGCTATTTCAACATTTAACGGTAAGTTTAGGTTTAGAATGTTCAAAGTCAAATTTTCTAATTCGATTGGTAAAGAGTTTATATTATTACCTACAATATTTTTTTTTACAACTACCCACCTACACAGACAGCTTTCATTCTAATTTTAAACGAACAATATTCATAGATATTTGAACTATGACCCACATATAACTCGCTGGCGTGGAAAATGAGTAAAGTTCTGTAGCAATTGACAAAGCAAAGTTTATATCGTGTAAACGCGGATCGCGTCACAGATTTATTGTTAACAGTTCGACAAAACAGGAATCATAAATTGTATTGCTTGCTTTAGACCCAAAAAGTCGGTGTGTTAGGCACAGGAGCTGATCACCTACTTGCCTATTAGATTGACAAATCATCATGTTTTAGCGCCAATTGATTATTTTATACCGCTTTAGGAATCATTCAATAAATTAATAGAATATAATTAACGATTTGTCTTAACTATTATCTTGTATTAGTCCATTGGCTATGTAAGAAGTATGTTATGACGCTAATAAATAATGTGGTACTATGAGAAATTATATTTTTTTAATCAAAGAACTATTATATGTCATATCATATACAAAACGTATATTTTCATACTAATATAGTGTGCTTTCCTATATAAAGTTTTCCAGTAAAACCTACTATTTACATCAATCTGGATCAGTTCAGTTTTCAATTAAAATTTTCCCGTTAAAGCAATAAATTTTTCATTGCGTAAAGAACAGTGAGAGCGATTCTACGAACAATTAAACGCGTTGTTTTGTTTGAATCCTCTTGTTTATGCAGTTGGCTTTTGTTTAAAGGGCACACGGCTCATCCTAAACTGCTGAACGAGGCTCTATAGATTTATTTCAAAAGCCGCACAAATATATTACTTATTTAATCATAACAATATGTTTAATACGTATAGTGCATATATGAAAATTAAGCTCACGTCAGTCATAGAAATCTACTGTGCACTTCGGTGTGCGGTTCGAAATTCAAACTTTAAAGTAGCTTTATTCGAAATTCTAAATTCCATTGTAATCTGTATATTTTGACACGGCTAGCGTTAGCGGCGTCGTAATGAAAGCACTTAGCTTTAAACGAAGCAATTATAAGCAATTCGGACCGTAATGGCGGCAGACGGGACGCAAAAACGCGCACTAAAAGCCTCCTAATTCGATTGTCAAGCGACTTTTTAAACTTCCAACCGGAAATAGAGTTGAAAAGTGTTCATTGAAATAACCAATGCGCTTTTGATTGAGTTGCTGTTTCAGAAAAACTAGTATTTTGAAAGCCAAACGAATCTTAATTAAACTTGAAATTATCGCACATGAAAGCTTTTCTTATAATTACAGCTAAATTATGATTATTATAGATTATATTACGAAAACATCATTACGTCAAATTTTGAAATTTCAAATCCGAAGCGATATTTCAACAAAGCTCTTCCGTTCCAATTAAAACTCGTTTCGGAATTCTCGGAATAGCTATAAAGAATTCGGAATCTCCTGAAAACAGAGTCTCAGGCGTCACCTGAGTAGTCTTCGGGCCCCGGTGATTTATGGACGCGGATCCGGACCGGTAATGAAATTGCACCCCCTTCTTGCCCCCCTCTTGCCCCGTGTCTTACCCCGCATCCCTCTGAAACCCCCTTACTCCGCAAAGCCATTCGAGAAATTACAACTTCGCGACACTCGTCGTATGCTAATGTTTATTTTTAAACCATCCATCACTATGATAATATATCAGACATCGATAAAATTAATGTGTTTTATAAAGTTTTAATCCACGTTATTTTTAAAATGTTATCTATGGCTTTCTCTTTACCCAGACAATCCTAAAAACACTTGTTTTATTAAAAACTAGTCTATCAACCAAAGAGTCTCCCGTCACATGCGTACGACTTTTAAAAGAATATCTCAAAGCTTTAAAAGCTCAATTGTACTGATTCAAAATTCGAATAAAAACTATAACAAGTACAATTTCCATTTCCGTATTCCGCGTAGTGTAGACACTGTGGTGGAATGTCAATTGTCAATTCGGACAAGCTTTTATGCAGACGTGATAGTTGTAATATTCATTCGATTAGTTGCGGCACATCCACCTGTAGCTTTCACACCAATCTTGATTGAACGAAATATATTTTCGTTTTCAAGATCGGAAAGGATTAAATGAAATAAAAAATCTCATTGGAGATTTGTGTTAGACACGGATAAGTCCAAGTAGAATAACAACTACTCATTTGTAAAATGTTTTTTCGCAGCTTTTTTAAGCAAAAAGCTCTTCACGCCGTCAAAACTATTGATACAATTATTTTCGATGTTGTTTTGAATTTAGAACACCATTTGTCCACGCCCCACACCTTGCCGATAATATTTCTCCCATACGTGTAGACACGTGTTCTCAGTGATGGAAACTAATTCTGTCTGGTGACCAAAAATGGAGTTAACTCGATGGTCGGGTCGTGGCCGCATTTATATTCAGCGGGATGCAATATCGGTAACAACACGATTGTCCACTGCAAACTGAATGTTAAAATTGTAGCACGTTTGAATTCTATTGATACCACTGAATTTTTAAAAACATAGATGCTGCCTATCAATTAACAATCCACATTTAAAATGGCAGGGTTTTTACAATTAGTTTTACGGTTGGATTATACTAGTTTAGAGAAAGCATTGTGGGGTGCCTTTCTCGAACCTAATTCGCAGTTTTGCTGATGATTTTTCTTTTTTCTGCTTTAAGTACCAAAAAATTTATAGTAATTTAATTTTATTTTATTGTGTGCTCATCTTATCTTGTATATGTTTAAATTGTATTTTTAAATTTTAAATTTCTATTTTTTGTAAAACTTATGTTTACTTTAATTGTCATACATTTTAGATGGAAGATTTTGTAAAATAATCAGTAGATTTAGTACTATGTGATGTCGTAAACTTAATAAATAAATAAGTGCCTATACCAAAAATAACCTCGGATGATAAGCAATTAATAACTTTCCTGGACGTAAAACCATTGAACAGCTGTTAACATTCTGTATTCTAAGAAACAATAGGCGCGCGCCGCGGGGGATTCTGTCTTGGGATTACGGCAGCCTTATAATTATTTTTAGCCCCCTGAAAGGGCTTAAAGTCCCAAGGTGGGATTTCGTAGGCGACGTTATTCAATATTATGTCTTGGCGAGGGCGGCGCGACACGTAGCGATGAAGTATTGCATGGATCCCGCAATCCCGTGCCACGATTGATGATTAACGGGATTATAAGCGACGGCATTCGCAATATGTGTGATGGAAGAGTCTGACAACAGCTGAAGGTTTATATTTAATATTTATTAATGTCAAGTCACAAGTTTATTAGTAATTATCATTAGTAGAACTTCTGTATTACTCTGTCGTGTTTCTGGATATTTTCAATTGCTTTAACTTTTGTTTATATGTGCCAAAAAATCTAAAATATATATCCATCTATAACTAGCTGAATGCGATAGCTTTGATCTCCGCGACTCGGATCTTCCCATCATGACATCCATAATCATAAACTACCAAGAGCACATAACATACGAGAAACATAAATAAAGTATAAATTCTTTGCTTCCATTCCGGTGCGGTGCCTCTCAAAGCGAGCTACGTAATACAACACCGGCTAGGAATTCCGTGTTTCGCCATCTCTCCACGTCTATGATGTCCTGGTACTTCTATTAATATTAAATGTCATGTGAATTATGTTCGTGTGTGAAACGAAGCGTGATTTTCGGAAAATGTATTAGAAATTCTGCGCCAAGAAAGGTGATGCGAAACGGGTTTTATTAAATTAAACCGTCAGTTTTATAGTAGATGTTATGAACCGAGCAACTTTGTTCTCAAGGTATATTTAAAAGGAAAGCCTGGCTGACTGATTTATTAACGCAGCTCAAATTACTATCTGATAATGTAGAAAAATAAATGCTAAAGAACACTTATTTGTGCAAAGTTCTGGACAAAACCCGTTAAACCCTTGATTAGGAAATAAACATCTCTACAAGATTTGTCCAAATAGTCAATAATTCGTCCATCTTATTTGACGCAAAACATTGTTTACGCTGTCACCAAAAAAGTTAATTCCTTAGACCCAACACGTTCCAATATTAATAAATTCTCATTTCCTGGATTCGTATGCAATTTGCCCCGGACTCCTCCAAGTAAAACTTACGGCCTTCCCTTACCCTAAATAAAGAAGGGCCGCACGTTTTGAGAAAAACGAAAATTGAGCCATATTTTGGTGTTCCCAGTTTATTGGATTAATGGCTCGGCTGGGCGTTTGGATAATTTTTTATGGTTAAGTGTTGCCAGTTTTAATAAGGTGCTGGAAAGTCGGGGCTTTTCTACTTTATGAAGAATTAAGTGTAGCGGGGTTTGGGTCATTGTTTTATTAAATATTGTCGCGAATTAATCGTAAATCACGCTCAAATACGAGTATAGCATATAGAGAAAATAATTTAAGTTAGTAGATAGGAATTTCAGTTTTTTGAGAAATCAGTCATTATTGAGAGAAGAAATTTCTCAAAAAACATTAGGTAGCCAGTAATATTTGGTGTAAATAACAACTGGGACCCTGGTTTTGAAAATAATAATAATAACCGTAATATTTTAAAAACACACATATAAACATCTATTCTAATTTTTATAAAAATTCAGTAGTAAATGTAAATGTTAGTAACTTAATATTTAAAAAGTAACCCCGAACTCAGCTAGAATAGATCGGCAAACTCGCAAACACCATACATCTTACGTCTCGTTTTAAACTTCCGGTTATCCGGGTGTGTCCGGGTACGACGCGGACTATTTCCGGGCGCCCGCAACTTTTTCCACGGACAGGATATTCGCTACGGCCCGGAAATAGAGTGAGACGCTCTTAGGAATAACGGGCTTTGAAATTTCTTTTTTAAATATAGATATACCTATGTAAATGCCTAACTTGCTACTATATTTAACAAATCATACTCATAACTAAATCTATACTAATAAATAATATATATTTTTGAGTTTCTTTTTAAAAAAACTCAATTGTTAAAAGACTTCAATGTTTTAGAAATAGAATGTGGCGGTAATTCGAAATTCAAAACTTTACACAGTAGATACTTGTTCTTTTTTGAATACAACTACCAATATACAAATGCCTGACGTGCTACTATATTTAACAAATCATACTTATAGCTAAATCTATACTAATAAATAATATATGGTTTTGAGTTTGTTGGTAAAAAATCTCAAAAATAATAAGGGTAAGGACTGGGTTAAGTGAGCAAATTTTTACATTTTTTATTCTACTTCAGAGATACTTACGAACAAACTGTATTATCAGTAGAAATTATTTTTTATTGAATACAGAATGAATTTATCACAATTCTTATTATATTCCCGAAATTAGCGTTTCATGTGTCCTTTTTTATTATAGGGACCATACTATTTCATATAATCACTGTTTACATAATATACATACATATTTTAATTTCTTTGCTTTGTTCCATTATTTTCGTCTAAGTAACTCTATGTCTGATGTTTTGCAATTCTAGCGCTCACCTTATACATATTTTTT
The DNA here is from genome assembly GCA_905332375.1 of Pieris macdunnoughi. Taxonomy (NCBI): domain Eukaryota; kingdom Metazoa; phylum Arthropoda; class Insecta; order Lepidoptera; family Pieridae; genus Pieris; species Pieris macdunnoughi. Next base: position 863,120 of record CAJOBZ010000022.1, on the reverse strand, counting down.
CTCACAGTGGTTGCCTGGAAGAAATCACTTGAAAGCGATAAGGCCGCCGTGTGCTACCTTTTAATTAATTATTTTAATTGTACTGTATTACAAGCTACGAAGTGTAAATGAATAAAATATAAATGTATGTTACTTCTTGCTTAGTAAAGGTTTTCCGTCACATATTCCAATTGTGATCAGGAATTTAATAACACATCAAGGGCATGGAGTATCCAATATCCACGGAAACTTTAGCGATTCCAGTCGATAATCCACGGGCAATTACATCAGAACAACAAAGTGCCATTTCTAGTTTGACCAAAATTGCCCATCTCATATCTACATCTACCCCTTGGTCCCCCCGGTCGTTAAGATAAGAATGGGCTCAGGTTTCGGAGTGGTCAAGGGTTGATTTCATATTTTGATCTTTGAATTATGTCCGGGACGTTTGAGGACAAAATTCAAACATGAAAATTGTATGTAAAAAATAATATCAATCCTTCATCGTTAAAGTACTGAATTGTCCCTTTTTAACACAGCGTAAATATAATTTGACAGAAAGAGTTGCATAGTTTAATCTGCTTTATGGGAATTATAAAATTTATCAAGTGAATAGAGAATTACTAATATATTCTTTGGGATTTTCTAAATATATTAGGAAATCCCTTGCATTAAAACCATAACAGCTGAACTCTTGAACTAATGTGATCTTATATAAAACTAATACACTTTTCTTTTTATTATTATTTATTACAATCAAATATACAGTATTTAAAATTTTCTTAACCTACAAAGTTATAATTAAAATTAATAAATAGAAAATTTAAACCAAATTTTAAAAGTTTGGTCCCTGTGGCAGTGTACCTTTAACGCTGGCAGCATTTCCTCGCTGTATTTTTCTAACTTATTTACTAAGTATTCAATAACAGTCTTATCTTTTATCATGGCAACATTCCCTTTATTAAAGCTGGTGATATACGAATCCCGGAATCCCGAAATCCACACATGATAAATGCCCGAATAAGACCGTATGAAGATATCAAGAAAGAATTACGAAGGGATGCTATATTAAAATGGGGCCAGGTGTGAAATACTGCCAATGTCATATTAAATACTAAATTGTTAAAGGACTTCAATGTTGGACGGTTTTGAAATGGAATGTGGCGGAAATTCGAAATTGGAAATTTTACACAGTAGACACTTGTTACTCTTATTATTGTTAGACGTTTTCAAGCGAAACACACATTTGGAATTTTTTTATTCAATGTAAAATTTACTTTACAAATAATAAAAATAAAAATTGTTTTACACAGTAGATACTTGCTACTTTAAACGTTGTTGCGTTGATTTGATTTGTATTTATGTTTATTAGGGTTCATTTTCAAGCGAAACAAATTTAGATTTTAAATTATTTATTCAATTTACTTTACAAATAATTAAAATCAAAACTATTTAACACATTAGACATTTGTTACTTTAATTACCAATTTAAAGTAAAAAGCGTTTATTAGAGTAGTGTTTAGGGTTATTAGGGTTTGTTTTGGAGCTGGACATATATTTAGATTTTTTTATTCAGAAGTAAAAATTACGTCCGAAAGATTACCCTTTACAAATAATTATGATCAAAATTGTTTACTCAACGAATGCCTAATGCTCTTTCAATATTCCGTAGCACGGTTAATTAATACTTGTCACAGGATACTGTTTGCGAGGGTCCCGGGTTTGATTCCTATCGTCTTACGTTTGTATAGGATGAAGGGTTGTGGACAAAATACCATAATCTATTTGGTAACTTTTATCTTCTTGTCATTTGCGATCCTTTTAAGAAATTTTATTTATTATAGTAGAATTATAACCTAAAAATTAATTTAATTTGTATAACAAAATTGCTTAGTTTTGCGTCCATTTTTATTTAGTTCTAATTATAATTGGCAAAGTGTTTTTAGGTATACCTGAGTAATTCCAGATTCTATAAACAGCATTTTATATAATTATCTATGGATTGGGCCGCAATTCGAAATTCAAATAAATTGTATTCGAAAGCTGTGTTAATTTCAAATACTGTCATTTGTTTTTAGATAGTTTTTTGTTTATTGGAAAATTCGTACAAAAATTCGACTTAATTGTTAGATCGTGTATAGCACTCATTATTTTAACAATTGTTTTTATATATTTATCCAGTAGTATGATGCAGATAATTAATTAGTGTTGCAGTTTTGATAGATATTTTGGAAGCCATTTCTTCACTGAACGTCCAATCGTAGTTTCAAGAATAAATCACATGACCAGTTACACTGCCGTGTCTTTATATTTAATTCGTATTAAATGATAAACCTATTAAAATAAAATTACTTGAGAACGGCAAAAATCAAGTGACACGGTATTTCCATTACTGTGTATATTCGATTTGCATAAAATAATAATTTAAATGCGATAAGGAGGTCCGTAGTTCCCGGAGTCGATTTAGCTGATTTTCTACGCGACGGGTGACGATTTTTGAATTTCACTCGGTTTTTAAGTGTTTTAATTGGGTGTTAAGTGTGTATGCAATTTATTTAATTAATTTCTTTAAATCATTAGAATTTAAATTAGTTGTTTTTAGAGTTTAATAAGCCATTAAATTAATGCATCAGTGTTCAGCTCATAAATGGACTTTTTAAGTGTTACCAATTATTCACTCAGATGGTAGGTATAGGAAAATATCGTGAGGAAACCGACTTGCTTTAGATCCAAAGTGGACAGCGTGTGTCAGGCACAGGACGCTGATCGCCTACTTGCTTATTAGATTGTCAAATCATGAAATAGATACAGAAATCTAAAGCCCAGACTTAAAAAGGGTTTTTTAATTCTTTAAATTGCAACGTTTCAGCATAATCAAATAAAATTTTAATTTGTAATAAAATAATCAACAAATTAGCAACTTAATTTGAATTAAAAGCCTTTTTTATTTATCTTTAATATCTATTTTGATTACGCGGTTAAAGTTAAACCAACTACAATAAAACCGAATGCAAACCCACTTATCAACCGAGTACATAAAATATTTATTGATTGCGCTGCAAAAACACCATAAAACAATCAAACTAACCCTACATCACTTAACCCTTAAAAATACGTAAGGGTCTGTTCCTTCATTAAATATTCATCGGAATCGAACCCACTATCAGGCATAAAGTGTTTAAAATATTTGTCGGTTTATTTCTGCCCTGGGGAACATTTTTTTTGCAATATTATGAATGAAACGAAATATTACCGACTGTATTAGATGTGTTTTTTCTCATTTAATAATTGTTATAGGTGTGATAAGCTTTAATTAACAACAAGCATCTGCCCCATTGCTGTGGACTTTAAGTACAGTGATGGGAGAAAGTCCAAAAGGAGGAGGGCTTTGAGTTACAAAATAATAGTTATATTTGATAATACACACGAACATAGTGTCAAAACATTATAGAACACTAAGACTGTCACATTACCTTAGTGTAAGCTATTCATTAGTTTAGTAGAAAATTAAGTCAACATAATAATACTCATTAGCCATAATTATTGTATAGGCTAGATTATAATTCATGTAAAGGCGCAGTCTGTTTTGTGAACTTTATTGTAAGAAAATAAAAAATTATAATAGAGTTACTACATTCGCCATTGACTATTAGATCCAATGAAAGCCTATTAACCACCAGAAATTAATTACTCATCATGACGTCTTCACAGATCTTCAGTTATTAAAGAGCATATACCTCCATCAAAGGCTGGCTACGCAACCATGGATGTAATTATGGCTTTTTATAGCTGAACCACAGGCACAATTTAATTTAAAAAAAATCTTGTTTTACCAAAATCTCTCTTACTCACACTTTTGCAGAGCTATCTTTTCCAAAATTTTGCAATCACTTATCATCTTTACCTGCTGTGTTTACTTGTTAATTAGTTTTTATTGTTGTTTTCGTTGACAAACCTTTTTTAAATATATAAATCGACATATTTAGTATTTGTAAAAGTAATTACGATAACACGTCTGCTTCTGATACACACAAACCAAATACAATATCCAAATAAAAGCCGCTCCCCGGTAACAATGTGATTACAGCGTAATTTCAACTTGCCCACTAAATTGGGTGGAGCGTGGAATTTTTCCCGGGAAACTTTGAAAGAGTAATCTAAAGTTGGCGCTGTTTAGATGCACATCTTAACTCACCCATATATCTGGATTGTGGACTTAAGCTGCCTTTTAAAGACAATGCTTAAAAATTTGTTAGAAAATGCGGGTAGCGGGTTTATTAAATCTATGGTCTTTCAAAAAGGAGTGAAATGCAGCGCTGTGGAAGAGACTGCGCCTCAGCATAATGCTGAGCCAGGGTCAATTACAACCATAGCACACACGCATTACACACTTGAAACTAACCGAAAGAGAAAATGTTTTTATTTTTATCTATCTCATTATATTTTTTTTTTCTTTGATTGTTGTTATAGTGTGTGTTTTTGTTAGTAATAAATGTCTATTGCTAATTTTTTGGTCGCCGTTTTGAATATTCCAGAGAAGATTTTCTCTTTCTCTTCGAGATAATACATATGATTTTCTTTTAAACCTTCAGAAATCGCCATCGAAAACGCAATCTCTAAATAACGATTTATACAAATTAAAAATACTCTAAACAATTAATTACATAACAATAATGCAGTAAATCAACTATTCTAATATCCAAAGGGTCATGCCATAATCCATAGAGTCCAGCTTAGCTAATCAGCTGGCGGACGATTGCGCCTGAGCCGATAACGTCCACGCGATTACACTGACCGTCCCAAGCCCCCGAGTTTTCAAACTTTAATCTCATTTTCGGGATTTGGCAATGTTGTGGAAATTCTCGAAACTAATAACGGGGAGAGCGTTTTGTTATTTACGAAATTAAACGGTCAAATAGTTTTTATATAACAAAACCTACTTTCGCCTGATAAACAATTGCTCAAGAACTACCCTCTAAATTACTAAACTTAATTTAGTGAAACTTGGACCCTTATCTACTAATCAAAAATCGCCTTGATATGACTTTTAGTTTTTAGAAATTTGTACATATACTTACCATGTTTGGCACATGCATTGAAATAATATCCAACGAAGGCTAAACTAATAACCTCAATTTACTGCACTCTCTGTTAATGAAAAGGCTTCTTTCGTTTAACCGCCAAACCTTACCAGACAAACCGATAGCCTCCACCGCTATTAAATCTATACCAACCTAGAAACAATCACAATGTAACTCAAATAATTACTAACACAGAACATATTTTTTTAATTAATTCGTTCCACAACTGAGTGTCTCTTAAGGCAATTTCTGCTCACCACCACTATGTGGAACCAGCTGCCCACTGAAGTATTTCCGAACCAATTCGACTTAGGGTCCTTCAAGAAAAGACCGTACGTAATTCTTAAAAGACCGGCAGCGCACTCGCGAGCCTTCTGGCTGTCGAGTGTCCATTGGCGGCGGTATCACTTACCATCAGGTGAGCCGTCTACCTCCTGTAACTTCAAAAAAAATTCAGACGCAAACATCTTTCTTACTACTCGTATAAAAGTAGAACATGCGTAAAATAATAAACGGTTCAAACATAAGAGTCTCTTCTCTAGCTTAGATTTTGTTCCCTTTGGAGTAGAGACTCTTGAAGGGTAGGTTATTTAGTACTCAGCTAATTAAATTTATAAGTTGGCGCCTGATAATACCAATGACCCCAAAGCTAGTGCTTTAACCAATCAGTATCGCAATAGAGCGAGGAAATGCCAGCATTAAAGGGACTGCCACAGGGAGCAAACTTTTAAATTTGTTTTAAATGTATTTGTAATTATTATTACTATGCTAAGTATATTGTCAATACTGTATATATGTGTGTTACAACAGTAGACAAACGTTTTTAATCAATTACGAATTCCCGCAGTACGAATTACAGTGATCAGTAATAAGTCATGGTTGTATTGCATTATCAGCGGCACGCAGGGTTTGTTCATGCAAATCGCTGTTTAAAATTAAATATTGGTTGATGGTGATACATATTTAAGCAAGCGATATAAGCCGGAATTAAAATTAAATGTTGTTTATCTACTGTACAAACAAAGACGTTGTATTCAGTGTCTTTCATAAATGTTGCTAAAATGAGTATTATTATTCGTGGGTGTGTCGTAGTTGAAAATAAACATATTAATTTACTTAATTTGCTTAAATGAAATGAAATCTAGATATCGTGTGGTTCTTTATTGAAACGATCACTAGTAACGACTCGGAGATCTCACAGTAAATCGCCTATTTTACATCTAATATATAAAATTCACGTGTCGCGGTGTTTGTAGTTAACTCCTCCGAAACGGCTTGACCGATTCTCATGAAATTTTGTGTGCATATTGGGTATGTCTGAGAATCGGACAACATCTATTTTTCATCCCCCTAAATGTTAAGGGTAGTCCACCCTAATTTTCACCCACTATTTTTTATTATGAATGATATACATGGCAAAACGATGTTTGCCGGGTCAGCTAGTTAATATATATATATATTTATATATAACATAATATACGTATATTAAAATGTTGTTTATGTATTATATTCCGTAGGTAAATGTCAAGATCGATAAACCGTTTTAAAAATATCTAGGCAATTACAAAAGTAGACTGTATACAAAACAATTACTTAGCGTGGGCGTTGCAGACTGGTGGGGGCGTGGGGGGAGGCTATCCGAAGCCATTTTCATAATGCACCGACTTTAAACTTCATACTTTAAAATAATTCAAGAAGCATGTTTCTTTACGTTGGCACTTTCAAAGTAATTGCAGATAGCCCAGCCCAGTGGTTGCGTTCGAATCGCGGCTTTTCACTTGCCGAACGAAACCTTTTTTTACGTACGTAAGTACGTTTAATAAGTTTTATATAAAAACCCAGAAATCGAAGTGTTGATAATCAAAACATCCAGTCGAAAAGTTAAGAAATCCTTTAAAATCCTCAAAGATTCTCGAAAGCAAAGTTACAAAATATAAAACTGAAAATAAATCCAAGTGAGACGTAAATCTGGAGGGATTTTTAATGTGCCTAAGTGCAAGGTAATTTAGTGGGTCCTAGACTAGACTGCAGGCGTGGCAGAATATTAAGACGCATGAAATATTAGCTTGGCTTGGCATTCCTCCACTATCACATGAATTTTATGTACCTTTTTTACAGAAATTGATACCCACAGTATTAAAGGTTTTGTGTATTTATTGATAAAAAAATCCAGTGGCGCTACAACATCTTAGGTCTGGGCCTCAGATTTCTGTTTCTGATTCGTGTGTTTTAATAGGCAAGTAGGTGATCAGTATTATGTGCCTGACACACGACATTTTGAGTCTAATGTCGGTTCCTCACGATGTTTCCTTTCAACGAGGGAGTGTCGAGTGTACAGTCTGGGTTCGAACTTACGACCTCAGATGAGACAGCAGCCACTAGGCCAACGCTACTTTATGATTTATAAGGAAATAATAGTATTCCAGTCGTATAACCTTGCTGCATCATTCTTTGAGATTCTTCGAAGTTCAGCCGAATGACTGAAGATTGCCGATTTTTGTCTTCTTATGAGGCAATTAATAACTATCCCAATTTAATGACAAATAAACTATATTTATATATGTGTAATTATAAAATATGTCACGAAAATGTTAATTAGTAACAATTTTCGTTAGTCATACTAGTAAACTGTTTTTTGCGAAGGAATTTTCTATAGTTAAAGCGTATTTAGTTTTAAATGCCCTAAGGTGATGCTTCAAAGCAACAAAAGTTAAATCAAGTTGAGGTCAAAGAGAATTTTCGTCTGATTAGGCATTGCTTTGTGATCTTTCGACTTTGAAGATGACGGACCTTTGGGCGTATCCTTTGTCGTTATGTCAAAAATTACGAGAAAATTAAACTGCGAAATTTGCTATTTATTTGTGTGCAAAATTAAGTCCAATGTAGTGAATATAATAAACCAGAATCTATGAAACTTGGGTCTTCTGGGGTTTTTCTTTTAATACTAAAAACTATACCTACTACGCTAACATATCGAACGAAAAACATATTAGTGATATAGTATGAATAGAATAATTCTTAATTTAATTCAAATTAACATTATTCTTCTTGGCTAATAATTGCTATTGTTTCAATACTATTGAAATTACTATTAAAGCAGTTTTTGCCGCGCTCCACACCAATAGCTGCCCTCGACTTAGGGTCCTTCAAGAAAGGAGCGTACCAATTCTTATAAGCCCGGCAACGCACTCGAGAGTCGTCTGGCTGGGAGTAAGCCTCTTGCCCGTTTGCGAACTGTTCTATAAACAAAAAATTACATTAGATATACTATTCATTGCTCTGAGCTCTCTTTCTCTCTCTCTCTCAGAGACAACTCGCATTTAATTTCTTAATATCACGATAGAATATTAGTTTTTGATAGAATTTCCACTATAACACACAACTCATTTCATCATGACCCGTGTGACTAGGCATTGTCAAAAGTGTCAAACTCGATAGAGAAAACATATAAAAGTATAAAATCGCTACCGCTTATACCTTGATATACCACCAGATAACCCTGTCAGGCGTGTGACGGAGTGCGCTAGTTATCGCGACGAGCCATTGTGCATTGTACATCCACATCTTCATAGGGATATCGCATTACCCTCTAATTATACCTTTTGTAACATATATTTATGTAAAAACCTGTGTAATCTACGTCTTAGAAATTCAATAGATTATACATATAGATTACAAGTACAGTTTTTGTCTTGTTAATGAGTGTAGCTGTTTTATTTCCTAGTTATTAAAATAATAATTATTATTTATGCTGCCAGCGTTAAAGGTACACTGCCACAGGGACCAAACTTTTTAAATTTGTTTTGATTTTCATTTTATTTATTTTTAATTTTTTTTATTATTACTTTATAGGTTAAGTAAATACTGTATTTGTGTAAATAAAAATAATATTATAAATAAAATAATAATTAAATAATAAATAAGATATTTTGAGTTTGAGTTATTAAAATAATAATTAAAGAAACAGGCAACCCGTTCAATAGTAACTTACATTACTAATAAAAAAATTAAAGGTTTTTAGGTCTGGGCCTCAGATTTCTGTATCTGTTTCATGATCATTTGTTAATCTAATAGGCCAGTAGGTGATCAGCCTCCTGTGCCTGACGCACGCCGTCTTTTTGGGTCTAAGGCAAGGCGATGTTTTCCTTCACCGTTCGAGCGAATGTTAAATGCGCTCATAGAAAGAGAGTCGATTGGTGTACAGTCGAGGATCGAACCTACGACCTCAGGGATGAGAGTCGCACGCTGAAGCCACTAGGCCAACACAGCTCTGCTTACTTTATTAATAACAGTTGAAAAAAGCCAGAATATTCAACCCTCGAATCCAAACTGATTATTTTTAGGCACTTTTTGCCGCGCACCACTACAACCACCAGCACACTGAAGTATTTCCAAACCAATTCAACTTAGGGTCCGAAAAGAGCGTACCTTTTACCTGCACGCGTTATCTGGCTGTGCCTATGAACGGCGGCAACACTTAACATCAGATATTTGTTATGTAATAAAAAAAATAAGATATTTAATCATAGTTATAAATATACCTGTGGTTTATAATGGACTCTAAAGGCTGTTAGGATTGTTGGTGATTAACGCCACAATCGCCTGTACCTTGCACCACATAACTTCGCGCATTGTTAGCTGAACTGTAGAGCTCTTAGCCATTGTCTCGTGATTGGATACATCATTGTTGCGTATCGAACTCCCTACAGCCTGTTACAAATTAGACTGTATTCACTGCGCCATTGCTTCTATACGTTCGTACTATACGTGTACGTTATGATAGGTAATAGCGTCTTCAGTTATAATATAGATAGAGATTTTGTGTATGTGTGTTTCATGATCATTTGTCAATCAAATAGGGCAAGTAGGTGCCTTCTGTGCCCCACACACACTGACTTTTTGGGTCTAAGGCAAGCTGGTTTCCTCACAAAGTTTTCGAATCGAGCGAATATAAAATTTTTAATTTTGTTTATTTAAAACAGATAACTAATACATTTATTACTCTTTACACGCACTCATAGACAATTTTATAATCCAGATGCTATAAGCACAAAAGCCTAAAGTTGTAAGCAAGATATCAGCAATTTCTCCGTTCACTTACAAACCATATTCACAATTACATACAATAAAGTAAAATCCATCAAAGCCTCGCCGGCGGTCCGTGACGTCTCAATCCCGATACAATCTCTTGAGCTACGACCTACGCAACCTTATACTCTTATCGAACAATCTACCATTTTTACGTACGATTCGTCTTGTAACAATATCATTTTTACAATAAATAACTCTGTATTATGTTTCAAAGCATGTCTGTTACTGAATAATTATTAGTATAGGAATTTAAATGAACAGTGGCTTAGAACTTATGTACTTTTTTGTCTATGGGCGCATTTAACATTTGCTTGAATGAAGAAGAAAAACATCGGTACTCCGGTACTCTTTAGATTACCTTGGACACCCGAAAAGTTGAATCACGAAAGAAATACAATATGTAAGGCAAAGACTTGTAGAAGCGAAGAAAAGAGAAAAATTGATAAAATAGCTTTTCCTTGATGCAATAATGATTTCCTTTTTTGGCGATAAGGTGGTTTCTTGCAGTAGGAGCGATTCTTTGAACTCGGACCTAACGGGCGCACGTACATACCTTTTAACACAGAAATCATTATGTAAACAAGACTATACATTAACAAGATAGATATGATTTTGGGCACCACAAATAACTTGTAACATGACAACTATACGTAACACGCCCTTAAAGCAGCCATTAAGTTAAAATGGCCAAAATTATAATATCAATTACCGATGCATTAACAATTCATAAGTCAGACGTGAATCGTAGGGTGGGGGTGGAGGGGGTAGACAAGGCAGCCGCCGTCGGAGAGCTGTCAAAATGTCAAATTTCTCGGCGCAACTTCAAACGTGCCCCTACTGGCATGCACCGGCATCTCTAATATAGTTATGGAAGCCTGGTACTCTGTTAATATTCATGCATATCCTAGGCAGCCATTTTCGTGAAAGCCTCTATGAATATGAATTATCCATTTCTTGGATTTAACTTTTGTCAGTTTATGAAGAAGAGTTTTGTTTGTTTACTTTAAGAAAGCTTTTACACATAAACAATTGACAGTTAGTGGAGCTTATATATTCTTTATGGTTCAGAAAGTTCAGGATGTTTCGAGGTCCGTTTAATAGAAAATCATAAATAAAATTCGGAACCAATAACAGACAAGAGTTAATAACACTCAAAACCAAGTAAGCCAAAAAATAAATTGGAATTTTCAATTTCGCTACTTCCTGGAAAATAGGCAGTTTCATCTCCCTAAAAACTACACAACCTACCGACGCTGTCTGTTCCAAAGCTGACGTGAAGGATATTGGACCGAACCGAAAATGAGAAGCAAAAGAAACACAGATTTTTGACATTTCAATATGCACTCATCTGCCCCACGACTCACGAGCCAGTAATTAATATTACGGATGGAAATTCAATCGGAAAATACACCTTAACGCGACGCCATCGATGCCAAATTGCCAGCGACAAATAATCAAAACATTTCTTACGTTAGAACACTTGTACTTGAGCGTTTACGAGCGTCAATCACAACTGTCAAACTTGACAGAAGTCAAAATCCGCCCAATATTAGCGGGAAAGGACGTTCCCAATTTGAAAAACACACGTACGCGCGTGCTCGATTTGGCGATTAGTGTTTTTTCGAAAATGGAACGGAATCGCCGCCGGGCGAGCCCGCCTACAAAATGGCGGCTCTAATCAGCGTTCGCGGGGAAGAAACTGAATGATATACAATTTTATTGAAACGATGTGTTATTACCGAGTTGAACGTATAATTACGTGAACAAAACGCGTGGGAAGATTAGAAAAAGCATCTTTTGGGCTCGTGCTCTGTAATTGGTGGCTCAGGGTTACAATGGGGCCCGGCGCAGGCGCTCATCTGATTATAGCAATTTGTTTGCAAATAATCAAAACTAACTCGCCCTTATTGTGTTCCGGATTAATGTTTTAAACTATTTTATATCTAAACCATTGTTGGCGAAAATTTGACGAACTACAAAGTTTATTGTCTATGATAAGTATAACAGAGACACACAAAGTCAAGATACCTTTTTGCTATACTCACACTTATTAAAGTAACCCAAGAACGATATATGATGATACAGCATTGTTCTGTATAATACAAACAATGAAACATGAATCCGTCGAGGGATAACTAAATTCTGCTATCGTAATAAGGCTGATCACCAACAAGTTGACCCTGCAAAGGTCGCGTGACAGTCCCGGTGGCCACGTGTATAGGCGGGCGCCACGCCCACGGTAGGGCTCCTTTGACACAAGTTTTGCGGGGCTCAAATAACATGATCTCACGCCATTTAAACTATTACCATTAAAGCTGGTTGATATATTAAACAGAAGTACCACGATTTTTATATGATTACGAGGTTGCGGCTATCATAAGAACATATATGTTTAACATATTAAGATATATAAGCGCTTAAGTTATCTTAGCACAGTAGATCCTTCCACTTGACCGTATTCAACGAAGAAAGGTTCGAGCGGCTTGATCTCTTGGCGTTGCGTGGAGATTCGGGGTCACTCTGCATCTTCTACCGCATTTACCATGGAGAGTGTTCAGAGGAGTTCGGATTAATACCTGCAACTGAGTTTCATCATCAGACGTCGAGGCAGAATACGAAATTCCACCCGTATCACTTCTGAAGTATTTCCGAATCAATTCGACTTAGGGTCCTTCAAGAAAAGAGCGTACCATTTCTTAAAAGGCCGGCAATGCACTTGCGAGCCCTCTGGAAATGTGAGTGTCCATGCGTACGTCAGGTGAACCTCCTGCCCGTTTGTCTTCTCTATTACATATTAAAAAATGATTTATTATGAAAAAATTAGGTCTTAAGATTACATGTTACAATTATAACGTCGTAACAATATTATCAATATAAAAAAAACTAATTTAACACTGCAGCGACCTCAAATCCGACGACACTTCTACACCCATAGGCTAAAGAGGTGACTTACAGTACTATCTTGACACGACTATGAATGGGAGGGTCATTCAGTAGTAACAGGGTCAAACGCTCAAAACACAAGTTTTGCGGGGCTCTGGAACATCTAAAAGGTGTTATAAACTGTGTTTTCTTGTAGGTTGCATATGGGGGAGTTTAACCTTCATTATAGTGGGAGGCTTTTAGTGTCTTAGCATGATATAAAGCAATATACATAGCCTATTTTATGATCGATAATGAACCATTGGTGAAATCCATATTTCGTTAGCAACTGAAGAAAAAACTAATTTTATTAATTAAACTAAAAGTTCAGTACTATGTAGTATCAGTACTGTGAAATGGATTTAAATCTATACAAATAGGAAATACATATAGACTATGTTGTGATAACATAACATTCTAATCGTAAAATTAATATTTCGTTAGCAACGTGAGAAAAAACAAATATTTTCTCTTCATAATGTATCTGAGTACGTACGTGCAAAACGTTTTTTCTTTTAATTTTACATATTTATTCTTATTAAGTACTCTGATATAATTCTCACAACAACCTTGGTTTCTGGCCTACAATATTCGTTACTTGTGTATATAAATAAAAACATGTGTGTGATTAATATTAATACATAAACCGTATATTGGTTGAATAATTAAAGGCGCTAATGATTCCTGAACGCGCCACATAAATCCATTGGGCATTGATTAGTGCCGCTAGCGTAAATAAAATGCCATTCGATTTTAACTACGACTTTATGGTAATAACAATAGTCTGTTTGGAATTAGGTTTTAAAATCTTTGTTTAGCAGACAGTGATATAAAGAAAACAACTATGAAACTTTTTCTATAGATTGAACTCCATGTTCAAACTACATAACCCGATTCCGCCATCACCTTTCGAACAACGCTCACCGGAGTTTGCCGCTGTAAGATTTGGATCATCGTGTCTTGTTCACAGCACAAGTGGAACTACTTGCCCCCTACCATCTTCTTTAGACAGTTATATGGGTCCATTTAAGGGGCAGTACAATAGGCATCTCCTGGACAGCGTACTGCAATAGGCCGCATCTCATTTAACATCAGATGGGATTGTCGCCTAATCTGTCCAGTTCTGAAGAAAAAGAACTTAAAACTGTTATGAAAATTGCTACCAATTCAGAGTCTTACCCAGATTTTCTTTCTCAAGTCTACAAAGGGGGTACACATCATAGAGATAGTTATAATTCCAATTGATTTTTGTATTTAGCTATGTACATTACATGTAATTAACATTAGAAAAGCAATAGTCGAAATAACATTCGTGGCGTCGCATAAACAGTAAATCGATTGGCCATAAATCATCGTGTGTGTAGCCGCCATTGCTGAGAGTGCGTAAAACATTCTACCATGATTTGATGTGATATTTTTCTTTTATGAAGATTTTATTGATTTTTATCTAAGCAATAAATTTTCACGTTACGAAAGATTTAAATTCAAAACAAATCTAAAACGTTGTAGATTTTTTGCACTGTCAACCCTATTCGGAACTGTCATTTAGCGTCGATCTCATGAATATTTTTTCATGTGTTTACTTTGCGCGGGCGCAGGTGCCTCCGCGGTATTCTTTGATCTCAATCGATATGCAAAGTATCATACTTACATATTCATCAAGCTCTGTTCACAATGTAAAGAAATTCTTATTTACCGACCATTCAAGTTAAATGTTGCCAGTTTCGCGGAAGATTTACGTTCTATTTACAATTTAGTCAAGTTCTCGTGGTAATATTATAAATTGTTCGTCTGAGTTTCGTTATAGTTAATATCTACGTTTAAAAGTTACCGTGATCTATAAAAATTAAATGATATTCATAGCTAAAACTCAATTTTCCAACCAGTTCCTACCAAATAGTTCATCACAATGTCATTCTGAGGGTATCCGCAAAACAAAGGGTATAGTGTATAGTGACGTCACCCAATTCGATCAAAGCGCCACGTCACGGCGCAGTTGTGAACATCTATCTCATTTCCTAACCCAGTTGCGTGTTCCGAACGCTGTCAACACGTCCGGCTCGTGCAGATTCCTATCGCCATTTGACGCCCTTTGTTCTTATTGGTCGAGACGCATTCTATTTTCAAAAATCCAGTGGGTAGTTTAAAATCATCTGGTTTCAAATAATAATAAAAACAATTTATTTGTCCAATTAGTATGTGAAGGGGCGACTAAAGTATTGTGTTGCGAATAATAAAGAGTTTTTACTAAATTTAGCAGTTTCGAAAAAAAGCTCTATTTCAGCAAGTAAATTGCACGAACGCTGTCCATTACACTTGTGCATAATTTAGACGATCCGTAGCGGTCGGAACACTGAATTCTTTATCTATAGGTATTCAGAGTAAAAATGTCGAAAAATAGCAAATGTCCGATTTGGGAAATAAAAAGTATCGGTTTGTCTCTGGCACGTTGACATTGGTATGCAATTAACGTGCAGTCTGCTTCGTGCTTATGTGCAATTTGATGTCAATTGTCAATTCATTCACCATCTTGTATCGCCATTAGAACAATTTGGTGATTTTTGGTTTTTATGTTTTATCGGCTACTGAAAAGATGCTGTATCATTATTATAAATAAATTTATATTTACATATAAATAAACTAGCTGACCTGGCAAACGTTTGTTTTGCCATGTATATTAATTATTATTCCTAGGAAACATTTTTTTAGCTTAATAAAAAATAGGGGTTGATCGCAGAGGGGTGACAATTAAGGATTGTATGTTAAAAAATATATTTTTTTTTAATATGATTTAAAAACAAAAATATATATAAAAACAAAAAAATTAAATAAAAAAGGGGTACCCCTTATCACTTAAGGGTTTGAAAGATAGATAGTAGCCGATTCTCAGACTTATGCATAAAATAATTCATAAGAATCGGTCGAGCCGTTTCGGAAGAGTATATGGGAACGAACATTGTGACACGCAAATATATATATATAGAGATTAAATGTTATATTTTGAATAAAAAAATGAAAGGGTTTTTTTTCTTTAAAAAGAAATGTAAATAAAGTGTTGAAAAATAATGTCCCTCGCATAGTAGGCGATCATAAATAAGCAAGAGTTGCAAGGCAAATGGCACCATCCATCTTGCCACATCTTCGATAGGGTTAGGACCTCCGCACCTTTATGGGTCCCTGGTGGGCCGTAACGCACGTACCCCTGGACCCCTGGTACTTTGACATCTATTTTGTGGTCACCAATGGCTTGAATGTCTTGTGCATATAGATAGATTTTAATTAAAAAGTAAGTTGTAGTTTAAATTTGGAATAGTATTTGTCGTTCTTCAGAAGAAATTTAATCTCATTTTAGAAAATAAAAATTGCGTGTCTATGAATCAAAAACTAAAGAGTCTTGTAAAAAATAGTTTTGTCGAGTCCCATAGCAACCTGTAATATAAACGTGCATAATTTATAGAGGAGATATGAAAACGTCACGTCGAGCGCGAGAAAAATTTAATACATCAACCTGTTTGGAGGTGTTGGCTATAAATATTAAACTTTCAAAGGTGGAAAGAACTTTATTGTGTAGTCCCGTGGTATATTCGTGTGTTTTGTAGTTCGTAAGGACTAGGCCATCATAAGGTACATAGACGAAATTGAATTAATTACAATCGCGTTGTAATTATTTAGTACTGTGTCGTATGAAAACTTATTTAAGACGCATTAAATTCCACTTTACACCATAGCTAATATTTTTTGATAAGTAATGTAAAAACAAATTAAATAAAAAGTGCGTGCGTACAAAGTACACATGTCAGAAGTGAAACTTCTTTGGTAAATTATTTTTTAAGTCTTGTTCATATTTCTCCAAATCTGAAAATTTCTGAGACTTAGAGGGAGGGAAAAAGGAAGATATGTTAGGAATTAAATTAATTTATTTGTCATTAAAATATTAAAAGTGTCGAAAATTAATACAAATAATAAATCACTCTCTCTCTCAAACAGTCTCAATCGCTCTCTCCCTTTTCTTTGACAAAAACGCTGCACATCTTCGTGACGTATCCGTAAATTTTTTACCCTCATGCGCCTAAAGAAGTTTCACTTGAAAAAGTCCTTTTGTCGTGAAGATTTTGAACCCTAAAATAGTCAGGACTCAAGAGAGCTCAATGCTCGCATCTCAAAATCAACCTTATCTATATATTATTGTTATGGCGGAATTGTGAAAAACTGCCGCCTCTTCGGGGAACTACGTGCATTTTAGTGTGATTTTATTTGAATATACGATTTTGTTTTTCCAAGGACGAGGGTTTTAAATTATTTTCTTGTACATGACATTGTATCCTGGCCAAATAATTCCACATGTTTTTTCATAATTGCATTTATCAACTACCAGGGAGATAGGAAGTGCGATTTATTTAATAAAGGATAGTATTAGTATAGCTGTTATTTATACATGCCCTTTTACCTCTCAATAACAACAGTAAGTACTTTTGGATGTACCAATCGGTAAAGTTCGTAGTTATTTTATTTACAAGAAACTAGTTAATGTTAGGATTGGTTTGACAAGAATAAAAATATAGCCCTTTCAATTCAGCCAAGTATTAACATATTCCATTCCGACACCCCATAAAACAAATGTATCTGAAATTTATTGTTTCGCAAGAGGCGAATTTTTTCAGGCCCTCCGTTCAATATATTTCTAACTTATGCCTCGTATAATCGTGATTTTAATGCGACATAAGATTTATGTGTACACCGGATTGCTACGAAATTTGATATCTCTATCGCTTTATGGGATCCTGGTACCTACAGCTCGTTAAACAGTAAATTTATTACGTATGCTAGTTATGTCTTAATTAAGTTTGCTATTGGTCCGTTAAAAACTAAACCTTGCAACTGAAGTTCGCGTCCGAAAGCTTTTGTTTAATATTCTTTTAATCCTCCATCCTCTCACTACTTCTATTTCATCAGCCTCTTAACAGTTTATATCTATTTCGATCTTCTTGCGTCCAACTTCGAATTCTTATCGTATCGAGGTCCTTGACAACTCCATTCCACCAACGCAGCCTGCTATCTCTGTTTGTCAAGTTTTCTCTTGGCACCAGGTACAGTAAGGACCTTGTGGTTCTGTCATTTGGTGCACACGGCGTATACAATCACCGCCGTCGCAAATTGGGCCAGAAATTCTTCCAAGAAGTCCGCTTCCGAGAACTCGTCCTTCTTGCTAAGACTATCTATCACAGAGACAAGAGTATTTTTATCTATGAGTAGAAGTCTATTCTAGGTAAATTTAGGTATTTTAGGTACTACACAAAATCTGTTTCCTGTTTCCTCATTTAAAATATCCCGTAATCAAAAAGTAACCGAATATCAAAGCTATCCGATTTAAAATTAAAATGATTTTAATAAGTCGGCTCCTTACATCAATACCGTTAAGGGTGGTCACGATCTGTATTGCAAAATTAAAAATAATTGAGGCACGTCAGCAAAAAGCCGAGTGCCGGCATAAATTTGACAAATCCCGTTAGCTGGCCGGCTCGGCTCGCCAACTTTATCATTTCACTGTTTTTGTGTACATCGTAATAGGGATCATAAATTTTTGATAATGTTTTTTCGATTTTCGACGCGGTCTCGCGTGCTGATGAAAAACCGACACAAAAACTTGTACCGTCAACGTTTCGTTCAATATTTAAACTCCGAAATAGGCAAGACCAAGTTTTGTATCAATTTGTTTCAAACGAATTGTGTGGCTGTTATTTATAAGCGGATAAATGGATAAGTTTGAAAAACACTTGTCTACGCCACGGGGCTTTTATAGCTAGTCTGTGTCCAACTTTACGGTATGGGTTCTAAATTTAAAAAGGCTACCAGACATTGCAGATTACCAAAAATACTTGTCAATTAACCATAGACTAACGCAAGATAAACGCGTTCTTATTAAAGAGTTTTCGGCGTCCTGCATCTATATGCACACAGCTGATACACAGTCAAAATATTTTGAATTTCCGAAGAAACCGTGCAATCTTCATCGATTCAGCAAACATAAACATCCGATGCATTACCGAAATGATTACAATCGATCGAAACAATAAACAGAGGACCTCCCATATTCTGTTTATTTCATATTCAATAAACAGTTCGATTTAGAATATGGCTAAAATAGCTTTAGATTCGCTTTTAATTATTTTTTCTCACACTTGACATTCCTACACTGACAGCATGAAAGCAAACGTTGTAAACAAGGAAACATATATAAAGTCAATAATAATATCATTACCTATATTTAAAAAAAATGAACTTCCTCATCGTCAAATCCTGTAAGCCACTTAAGGGTCTTAGCCACAAGTATCACCATCGCAATCTATATCGATCTTCTTGTGTCCAACTTCGAACTCCTATTGTTTCGAGGTCCTTGACAACTCCATTCCACTAACGCAGGTCCAGGAAGGACCTTGGGATTCTGTCATTTGCTGCACACGGCGTATATAATCACCGCCTTCACAAATAGGGCCAAAAATTCTTCCAAGAAATCCACTTCTGAGAGAAAGCTAGTCCTTCTTGCTAAGAGTAGAGTCACAGAGGCAAGAGTATTTTTATCTATGTGTAGAAATCTATTCTAGATAAATTAGCTTTTTATTCAGGACATCGAATTTTATAGTCTATTTAAAATATTACGAGTGAAACGTAATTCGGCATAACACTCTCCCCTTAAAATGGAGATGTTTTTACATGTTTACTATGAATACATTACGGGAACTCTTATTTTTATTAGTTGTTTTATGGCGCACAGCTTTTCCAACCGCATGGGGAATAATTGATATTTTTTTATGTCTACGTTACTTAACGGTCTTTATAATTCCAGATCTTTTCTGTACACTTATGTCGCATTATTAATAAAAATAGAAAAGTCTAGAAACAGATTATTCATTTTGCAATGCGAGATGCATAATAATTGTGCGGTGAAAGTAAAAAAATTAAATAGTTGGTTCATTAATACAAAATCGTCCATTTTTTTTATAGTTTATCCTATAAGCTAACATTATTATGTTTTAACTGTAAAAGTATAAGTACAATATAAGAAAATGAAGCGAGATAAAAAATTGTATTTTTAAAATGAATAACAATTTTCCGGGCGCAGTAAATCATAATAAACTTGTGTACACACTCGGACAATGGTGCGTTATGCGTCGTGTACACGACTGTAAGTGACGTATCAATTTCTCTCAGAAACCGATGTGTACAGGGCCGAATTGCTGACAATTTGTTTTTTAACTCAATATTTCCGTTGGTTTTATTTAAATCTCATGAACTTTCGTTTTTTATAGATTTTATTTGTGTATTTTTCAATTCATTTTCAACTATTAACTAATTCTATTAACAATTATAAAAATTAAGGTGAATCAGTACTATATTTGATATTACTTATATTTTTCGAAATAAGACATGAGCGACGTGGTCAAAGCATCGTGGAAGGAAGCATCTGGAGCGGACTATCTGTTTCCACCTGTTTCAGTCCAACGCCTCTCTTAACAGTGTACAGTTTTGAGGACGATGAGTCACTTGATCGGTCCATCTGGTTGGGGAGCGGCCTTCTGTGTTACCAACCACGATCAGCTTCTCTAAGTTCTCATTTCCTCTGCGCATTGTATGGCCGAAATAGAATACAAAATCAAAATTCAAAGAAACAAAGAATTACTTGTATTTTATGAGTAGGTATATATTGATCGCCAGGGCCTCTTAAACTTGAAAAGGTTAAGTCCGTCCCTGCCCATATCAGTGAAATCTGGCATTTTTATACTTTATTGTTACACGCGCGTTCGTGATTTTACGAAACTGATGTTAGTGTTAACTTGTATGAATAATGTTCACGAATATATTTAAAATAGTTATCCAGTTATATCCCTGACTGTGTGACATTAAGAATTTTAGAAAATATATTTTTGGCTTGACTGTTGGTCTACCTCTACTGGCTTCAGCGTGCGACTCCTCCCTTTGGTCGTAGGTTCGATTCATAGTCGATAGATATGACTTTATTTCTATGTGCGCATTTAACATTCGCTCGAACGGTGAAGGAAAACATCGTGAGGAAACCAGCTTACCTTACCAAAAAGTCGGTTTGTGCCTGTGACTGATCACAGGAGGCTGATCTTCTGCTTGTCTATTAGATTGACAATTGATCGTGATACAGAAATCTGATTTATTTTTATTTATGTTTTTGGATTAAGATAAGTGCGTCCACTTAATATTTTTTCTTATTGTCTAAAGAGAAAAGTAGGTATATTATATTTGGAAAATTGTAATACAAAATCTTTGTTTGTCATTTCTAATGTACGAATTATTTTCCATTATTAATTCTATGAATACTAATAATATGCATTGAAAAATCTATTGGTACACAAAAACATTCTACGCACACCTAGCCACTAGATTAACACACATACATATATATATATATATATATATATATATATATAGTAAACAAAAAACAACGGAAATAGCTTCAAAGTCACGTCTTGAGTCGAGCTGGGAATCGAACCTGTTAATAATTTACACTACCTGTACCGGGATGACATGAAATAGAGGAGATCCCCGGGGACCGCCCTCACGCCAGAAACCAATATCATTAGACTTATCTCTCTCTACTATTTATGTTTTGTTTTCGTTAATTCTCTTCCTAAATAGGAATTTTCCTTTTATACATAGGCGTTAAAATATAGTTAATAATAATAATGGCACAGTGTTTATTAGTTATAACTATTGAAAACTTTGGCACTTTGTTTTTTCTATCCCTATTGCTATTAAAAAACATATACAAAAATCTCCTCTTTACAATAAATATATATTGCACAATTACAATACTCATAATGGCAAATGAGAATTGGAGAGTTAATTAGCAATTATATTAATTAGATTTTCCTTTTTCAGCATCCGTACCCTTCGGAGGACCAGAAAAAACAGTTAGCGCAGGATACAGGGTTAACTATACTACAAGTCAATAATTGGTAAGTACATAAAAGCCTGGCTTTTCCATTTACTAAGTATTTAAATAGACATTAAAACGCTTTGGTTTTTTTAATATATTTGCTTGTTTCGTATTAGAGAATGCGGATTGGAAAAGGTTGAGGGAACTACTTCTGTATCTATGTGATAAAAAGAGAAAAACAAATAACATAAGTTATTATGAATGCAAAAGGCGGCCTTATCGCTAACAAGCGGTCTATTTCTGGCAACCCTAGTATTGAAAACAAACTCAAAATAATAACTATTAAGGGCAAAGTGCAAGAAGTGTATAAAAAACAAAAATAAGATGACAGGTAACATTGAAAAATGCTAGAATTACCAAACACAATCTAAAATAATACAAACAAAATTTAATAAACTAAAGTCTAAAAGATAATCTCACAGTTTTGATATTAAAATGCAATACAAAAGAATAAGAAGGAAATTTATTACAAAAGTCACGATATTGACTATATTTTGTAATTGTGTATTTATACTAGGCTTCGAAGCCAGGGCTTAATTGTTAAAAAGTGAAAATCAGTGAACTAAACGGACATTAAGGGTATTAGAGATTATTTAAGAACTCAGTTAGCAGTTAGTTTACAGTTGTTAATATGTGTTTAAGTCTTTCACATATATAAATCCGTAGGACACGCATAAAACACAAATATATAATAAAAATACAATTACCAATTTCTACGTAAAATAATTTATTGAATAAAATCGTATAATATCCGATTAATGTCGTGTATGTTATTTTGCACCTACAGGGTGACATTTTTAGTATTATTAAAACCCAGTCCTCTCTGCATTTCTGAACATCTCTGTAATGCGACACCTTTATCTTTATTTTGCATCTGTGGCGTCTTCACATGAGCTGCGTTTAAAACGCTTTCAAGTTATTTATGCCTTAGCTTCAGTCTCGTCTTACCATTAGGTATAATTTAAGGATTGCTAAAGAATCATTGATTTGTAATCTTTTAAGTATGTATTTGTCTTGTTTGTTTAAAGTATTAGATTATAGCGACGTTCTTAGAATCAACTTTTCTTTATTGTTCTCGTGTTAATATAAACAACATCAAAAACCTTTTTCAAGCAAAAAATAAGTTTAGGCAGGAATAGAAAAACACCAAATTTACCGTTTTCTGATATCAAAACTAAATATTTGTAAAAACCATGTCTTAAATATATCGCTTTTAGCAAACAAAATAATATTTACGTATCCAAACACGCAAACGAAATGCGACCCATATGAAGGCGACCTTACGAGAGGCGACTCGATGCAAAACATAAAATACTAATTTTACGACATCAGCCTCCCACTTCCCCGCATTTAAAATTACCTGCCTCTACTTAATATCGTAAGTGTTTATTTTTGTATTAAATTGATTTCACAATAGTTTCTTTAGTATTTGCACGTCGTACTTACAGAATTGTTAAGGATTTTCAATACAGCGGTCATATATTATTTACTTATGTTTGTCTCCTGAGCAGTGTTGGCCTAGTGGCTTCGGCGTGTGACTCTCAGCCCTGAGGTCGAAGGTTCGATCCCTTGTGCACCAATGTACTCTCTTTCTATGTGCGCATTTAACATTTGCTCGAACGGTGAAGGAAAACATCGTGAGGAAACCGACATGTCTTAGACCCAAAAAGTCAGACACAGCTGATCACCTACTTGCCTGTTAGATTGACAAATGATCATGGAACAGATATACATATCTGAGGCCCAGACCTAAAAAGGTTGTAGCTGATTTTTTTTTATGTTTGTCTCCACTAGATTGTTTTGATCCTACTAGACCTTGCTTTATTAACCCAATTTTTAAAGTGTAAGGTTTTATGCGACTGAAAAGTATATAAAATCAGTGGCGCTACCTTTTTAGGTCTGGGCCTCAAATTTCTGTATCATTTGTCAATCTAAAAGGCGAGTAGGTGATCAGCCTTCTGCTTGACACACGCCGTCTAAGGCAAGTCAGTTTCCTCAGGATGTTTTCCTTCACCGTTCGAGAGAATGTTATATGCACAAATTCCATTGGTGCACAGAGATAGAACCTTCGACTTTACGGATGAAAGTTACGCGATGAAGCCACTACCAACACCGCTCTGATATACTATAAGGCTTTATTTTACGAGTGAATCAATGATAAATAATTAAACAATTGTAACTCATCTTAAACATATTAAAAAAAACGACATAAAAATTAATCAATAAGTTATGTACAATTGTCCACGTGTTTCACGGTTAATCCCAACCACCCAGAGTTATTTATTAAGTGGATTTTAAATAAATCGCGATGTAGAATCCTCGACAGCAGTGGACAATTTGTTTAACACTTTACGGCAGTACACCCACTGCGAATCGCTTTCTTAATGACTCATAGCATTTCAGAGGCTGACTATCAGAACTGTATATTTTATTGCAGTGACGCCATGATAAAAGGCGCTATATTGAGTGGGACCCAACGCCATTTTGATTTTTCCTAAGTTAGGAATTTTCAGTAGCTTTAGCATTAATACCTGCAGTTGAGTTTTATCATCGGACGGCATACAAAATACTATCAGTATCACCTCGACGTCCGTCGTTCCACAACTGAGCGTTTTTTAAGGTAGTTTTTTCCGCGCACCACCACTTTGTAGAACCTTGTACTGAAGTATTTCCGAACTAATTCGACTTAGGGTCTATCAACAAAAGAGCATACCAATTCTTAAAGGGCTGGTAATACCTGCGATTCTTCTGGCAATGAGAGTGTCCACGAGCGGCTTAACATCAGATGAGCCTCCTGCCCGTTTGCCCCGTGTGCTATAGAAAAACATACTCGTAAATACCTGCGCCTGCGCACCCTAAAGTATTCTAGAATAGAGAGTTAATTTGTGTCTCTGCACTTATGCTTTATATATCTTGTGTATATGTCAACAACATAATATAACTGTTTTAAAATTGCTATTTATTTATTAATATACCGGTGACAGCTTAGTATTTACCGCGTATTAATGACCTGGAGATTTGATTTTTTATGGGAAAGCAAAGAAAATATATGAAAATTGCATAAGTTATATATCGCGGGAATCGCTATCTTGACAGAATTACTATGAATATATCTAAAGTATTATCAAACACTCAAGATAAAATAATCTTTATATAAAAATAAAAAAGTTAGCATATCCTCTATATTTATGGAATTTGTCGTATTTTAATACTTGAAACATCGACAAAATTGCAATCTTGTAGCTTTATTAATAATAAAAAGTTTCAGATGATTATTTTAATTGAAGTCTTTTTATTAAAACGTGATCTGTGGCCCGTGACTCGAATGACCCGTGGAATGAGTTTCTAAGGTCACAGGTCAGCTATTGTCTAACTCTTTTTCACCTATGATCCCCTGGTTGCTGCAATAATTATATTAAAAGCTTTTAAGTTGCTATATTAATAAAATAAGCGTCAAAAAAGCTGTAGTAGACAAGCATAGACATAGACTATTAAAACACTCACACATAAATACACATAATAACAATAATCAAAGAAAAAAAAAATATAAAATGATAGATAACAAAAAAAATGTCCCTTTTCCCTTTCGGTTCGTTTCAAGTGTGTAAATGCGTGTGTGCTGTGGCTGTAATTGGCCCTGGCTCAGCATTATGCTGTGGAGCAGACTGTTCCACAGCGCTGGTCTTTCTGCCAGATACCACAACAGCTAGTTTGCGCCTCAGTCGCAAAAAAAGAAAAAGAATGTAATAATACTAATAATTAGTAGAAAAAAAAAATAGTAAAAGTCTTGTGTAAGTTTATAGTTAAATTAAAAGTTAAAATATTAATAATTGTTAAGTATTGTGTAAGTGTTAAATATTTTTGAGGTGGATTAAAAATTATTCGTTTCCGTTTCTACTGAAAGTACCACCATCTCTTTTATAAAATGTATTAAAGTGACTATTATTTATACTCTAGAAAACAAAATACTGTATTTCCGTAAACACAAACACCTCGGAAGCGACTCCCTTGAGGTATGAATGAAAAAATTTGAAATTCAAATCCGTACGCCTTATCAATTACATGTACCGAGCAACAATACGGAAGAGCGTTCTTCTAATTTACATCTTCATACAATACCAATTAGGGGCTCGCTTAATGCGACAAGGTCCCAATGGCGGTTTCAATTCGAATGCGATGTAGTAATGTGATTATGGGGCATTTGCATCTATTTTATTCCCTCCTGGTATCACTAGTTGATGTTATTTGAATAATTCGCTTGTTTTATTCGCAATTGTTTTGAAACACGAACAAGACTAAAAAACTGCCTTAAATTTAAAACTCTCGTTAAACGTAAATTAATCAATAAAGCTTTTTTATAAATTTGACGATTATTTGAGGATCCTAATCCTTGGGATTGATTTGCTCCAGTTCATGACTCACAACTTGGTGATTAAGAGTGACGGAGAGTATCTTGCCAGTTTTTCTTGCCCGCTCTACTTGATTTGCCAACTGGTAGTAAATGTAATTTGTAATTAAAAATCATGTATGTGTACAAGCGTTAGAAGTTATACTTTTTGGCGTTTTATCTTTCGCCTTATTCTACGTTTGTAGAAAAAACTACATTATCAATAAAAAAAAGGTATTTAATATATTGAATGTTTTATTATAAACGCATTATCTAGTTAAATAAAGTTTATTTAAATATCATAAAATAAATATTTCTACTTAATTAAAGAAATTGACATTTTTTATTTTAAAATGTTGTCTATGCTTAAGGGTGTCGGTTTTTTGTGACGGTGTGCGCGCGCATCGTATAAATTTACTCTCATATTTTTTCCCTAATGCGCCAAATGAAGTATAACTTCAAAAATTTGTAGTTAATTGAAAATAAAGTTATTTTGAGTTTTAGAGTATGAAACTTGCAATTCAACTTACTTGCTCTGGAAAAGTCTTTAAATCTAAAGATATATTATATCTTAATAGGATATTTCTAATCATTGAAAGGCAGACAGTGCATATAGACGTAAGCCTATATAGGAGGTTTAGGCCAGCCTAGGCTGCGTCCGAGGGATTACAGGCTTAGGGGATCATAAAGGATTAGCTGCTCAATAGATTGGGATGGGCTTATAACTCGACTAGTGTTAATTTGTTGCTTGTAATTATGAATTCTGCCATGTGGGTGCTACTGGGAACTCTTAAATTGCCAACGGCAGCTCTATACCGACTGATTGAATTCTTCAGAAGATTTATTATCAATTAATAACTATTCAAAAAAAAATACAATTCAAAATCATTTATTCATATAGGTAACACAATGTACACTCATGAACGTCAAAAAAAATGCTTCAAATTTTACATTTACTGCCAGTTCCAATCAAGGGCGTAGAACGGACGAGAACTGGCAATAAACTCTCCGCCACTCTTTTTAATCCACAAGTTTTTTGTTTTACACAATGTTTGTAAGGAACTGCAACCATTACAATGTTCCACATGACGTAATTAATAATGTCAATTAAAACCAAAGATTGTTCTCTAATGCATCGGTGGCATAGGTCCACATTAAACAATTAGCAAAACATGTCACATCATTTAAACGACATTAAACGCGATAACAAATTCATCGGACAATCAAAGTAAATATTGCAAATAAAACGGCAATAGACAACGGAGTAATGCGCAATAAACTGTCACTTTTCCCTCCAAAAACCCAAATTGTCCATCAAGAATCACTGTCGCAGTTTACGAGGCCGCCGTAAAACAAGTTAAGATGGCGCGTGAAGCACTCCGCCATTTTTGTTTACTCCCGATAAAATCGCATATCTTTTTCCCTTATTTTTACAAGCTCCTAAAGAGCCTTGTAAATGAGATGGAGGTTATCTTTTGAGTACGCGGTCTTTTAATTAAGATCGTTTATGTTTACTTCGACAGAGTTCCATGTCGGGACATTTAGACGCCATAAAAATTCTTTACTATATTTTTACGAAGCGATTTGAAATATGAGAGCAGTGTTTATCTAGTAGTTTGGTATCTAAAGGCGTAGATTTGTGCGCGTTACCCGTACTACGGTCTACGACGGAAAACATTGAAAAGAAACCACAATATCTGACCCAAAAAATCGTCAGGCATCAGACTGATCACTTGACTACAAACGGAAAAATTCCGGCTTTTATAATCAGATCAAAAATACCCCATGAGTGCTGTATTTATTAAGTCGTTTTGAATCTAAGGGCGCAGATTTGTGCCCGTTGCTGGTACTATGACGGAAAACATTGACAAACCGTCATATCTGACCCAAAAATACCACTTGACTATTTAAAATTTAAAGCTTTTATAATCAGATCAGAAATACCACTAACCGCTCTCTTCCTCTTCTATAAATCATTATGCAAATACAAAGATTACATCGAGGATATCGAAGGTAGCATCGAGCATCTACAGGGATCGGGTAAAAATTCCGGCTCCGATTACAGCGGGGAAATGGGTGTTTTATCACAGGCAATGCCGTAGAACGAACTGGCGAACATACGGGTTTAGATTTGGGGCGGAGACGGAGAAAAATATGAGCTTTGTATTAGGTATTCTGTGATATCATATCACACAACGTGATATAGATACACAATAGGAACAAAAACACGTTAGTCCCCATCTCATCTCCCTCGGACAAACACAAAATCTGGCGCGGGCGTAGAGCAGACGGAAAGCAATAAATGCTTCTATAAGATATAAGAGTCTTTCCTCCAACTTTGGAGTAGACACTTAGTTAGGGTAATAAAAGATTTAAGTTGGCACCTGGTGGATTCAGGTCACCCAGAGCTGGTGCTGTCCGTGCTCGACGAATAAGTATCGCAATACAGCGAGGAAATGCTACCAGCATTAAACGTACTGCCAAGGGGTTAAACTATACGCAACGTTTGATTCCGAATTTACGCCCGTATCTCTCACAGAACGGGGAAACGCGATTCCAAAGGTGTTGTAAAACGTAAGTAAAACGCAATAGTGCTTTACACGGCGTGATTTGATCGCGGTTACCGCGGGAATGGAATCCGATGGCTCACCAATGGGCCGTTTGATAATTCTATTTGTTTTTTGTTTGAATTCTGTAGGGTTCTGTTATGCAATTCGCTGATCAATTTTGGTCGAATTTTGTATACTAATACGAAAATTTCGCCGCTTTGATTTGTTTATATGTTTACAGAGTGAATTCACAGTTCCGATATTGTGTATATATTATTCTTTATTATATTTTTTCTCGACATCATCGTATTGGCATAGTCTGTAAGGATAATGTATGTCTTTCCGTAATAAATATGTATACGTAGTATCGCATATGGCGTATCGGAGTTCGATTTCGGGCAAAGAACAGGCGGCCTAGTCTCAAGTGTCATGTGACATTGATACAGGATACAGTAAAAATATGATATTTGTAATATCATAAATTCAAGTGACTAATTTGAAGAAACCACCACATGCCTCATACCAAAACATAATTAGCAAAAACAAACCAAAACGGGCAATTACAGCAAAAACAAGCAAATTAAACTAAAAACAATTACCTCTTGAGGCAATAACAATTGCCGTAAACGGGACTCGAACCCCCGACACTCGTCAAAATAATTCATTTTAATTTTCTTTACGGGCTAGTAAACCTTTATTTTACGAGAGCAGAGCCCGAGATAACTCGGGGACTCCCTTAAAGGCTGTTGGACCCTTTTACATTCCCTACTAAGATGTGATAAAATTCACCGCGAATTTTCTCTTTTGGATTTTCTTTGTGTTTTTTAAATCCACGCTTAGACGGACATTTAGATGAAGATTATGAAGAACCCGATACAGAAATTTTCTGTTTTACTCTAAAATGGTCTAAAACATATAAACATAGATCCAACATACAAATATACAGTATTTACTAACTTAACCTACATAAAAATAATAATTATTAAAAATTTATAAATAGAATTATTGCGATACTTATTCGTTAAGGAAAGCACCAGCTCTGGGGTCACCGGTACTATCTATCAGGCAACAACTTAAATATTTAATAAGCGCCTGTATACCTACTTAAAACATGTGTTAATAAGTTACTTAATATAAAATACTTAAAACCACTGTAAGATAATTGTTAAAACTTATTACGACATTTAAGAAATAAACATAGAATATTCTACTAATTTTAGCTAATATCTTAAAAATATATATAAAATACATGGAAAGATTATATTATCGTTATCATATCTTGGTACAGGGGCACAGAATACAGATCTCAACATTCTTAAGGCGCGCAATTTTTCGCGTCTTGTAAATATTAATTATAATTAAAGGGCTTTTTGTGTAAATAAATTGCCGCGGGCCACTTTTTCATTGTTATTTTAATTAAATATTCCTCATTGTTTCAGGTAAGTGCCATTTGCTGTTTACGTGCTACGAATTAATATAACTTACCGGTGGTAAGTAAATACTTATTTAGACACCAACGTTTTGGGGTTGATTTTTCCCTTGCTGAAAATCATCCAAACTTTATGCTCTGTGTAGACAAGTTTCCGTATTGTCACGATTTTTGGCAAAGCACTAATTAGTCATTCCAAATTTTCACCAAAGAACATCCCGCCAAAAGTGACAACTACATTTTTCACGAGCGAAAACTGGCAACATTTGCAAATTAGAACCTTTGTTGACCGTTACTTGTAATCGCGAATTTCGGCTTTGGCAAGAAAAACATTCGCTGTTCAAATTTTCGAATGTGGGAATCTTTTTTTCTAAAACGAAACAAACGGTGAACGGAACACAAAAGCTTTGTCGTTCAAAAACTCCCGACCCTTTCAAAGAGTTTCCGCGCCGTCGGCGTGTACTCATTTTTCACGGCTCCTTCCATTTATTTTATCTGTGCGCCGCACGCTCTGCCCGCGATACGGCTCTGTTTCGAATTTCCAACATCAGCTGTTGAGACGCGGGTGAGATTTATCGTCGATGCCGGAGCGCGGGCTTTTTTCGCGCCCGTTTCGAAAATCGAATACAATTCCTATGTCGAACTTAATTGCATTTGAAAAAGTTCAATTCTCTTAGCTCACATTTTTTACTAGCCTATATAAAACCTTATTAGTGCATCCGCCAATCCAAATTAAAAATGCAATAATCTGTCAAGATGACAGCGCGGTGCAACTACAGATAAGAGAGTATTGCCATCAATAAGACGAAGAATAAAAGCAAAACATAATCTTGAATGTATCCATTGCTTTCTTAATTAAATGTCAACATGGCGGTCTTAAAGGGCAGTACTAGGCTTAATTAATTCATTTTGATTACAATTTATGGGATATCATTTTGAACGTTATCTAACATAATATATTTTATATGAACGTAAAACTGGGCGTTTATTAACGGTGAATAGAGATTTTGTCGATTTAACATTTGCAATCTTTTAGTCATTAATTCGTTGATAAATAGTTGTTATTACGGGTTTTTTTACAAGTTGGTTCAAAAACGAACAATATAACGGGCAATTATCTCCAATTTTCAAATTTATTAAGAAGTTGATACGGAGGTTCATATAGACACTTCTTTAATTATAAAATGATCCTTCAACCGTGTGTTTGCATGAATGTGATAAACTTTAAAACTATCGAACGGATTTTTTTACAGTTGTAACTAAAATATAGAATGATTTTATGTAAACACTACGAACATACCATCACACAAAACATCCTAATTAGGTATAACTTAGTTAATAATTTTTTAGATTTTCCTTTCGTAAATAACCTTTTTGTATTGTATTTATATGTAATAGAAGGCAAACGGGCAGGACGCTCACCTGATATTAAGTGATATAGAGTGCTCGCAAGTGCGTTGCCTTTTAAGAATTGGTACGCGTTTCTTGAAGGACCCTAAGTTGAATTGGTTCAGAAATACTTCTGATTACGAAATAAATAAATTTACTGAAACAACAGTTATTAAAGAGGTCCAAAAGACACCAAATCCAAGTCCGAAGCTTATTAATTAGATTTGTATTAAGTACAGAAAAGCATTAATCATGACAGCCTTCGAAGCAGTTCCAATGCAAGACATACAAGTACTTAATTTTAAAATCAGTACGTGCCCAAAAGGGTCGACTCAGCGACATTTCCCTATCTCATTTTCCATTTGGCAAACATCATTACATCTTCCGGGCGACAATTTACCCACTCCACTGCATGCGACCCTATTTTATACGAATGATATGTTTTTGCCTTCGAATAAAGATTTATTTTAAAAGTATAGACATACTGGGTACCTATAGTTCGAGATAGGAAGAAGAGCAAATGGTGTAAAGGCCGGCTACGCACTTGCGAGCCTTGGCATTGTGAGTGTCCATCCATCACATAACATCAGATGAGCCTCTTTCCCGTTACAGTTACATAATACAGAATTATACTTGAAATGTGAAAAACCAAATTTGATCAAATCATTGCTTGAAAACTATTTGAATAAAATATTAATTTATGTATGAAAATATTCTTAATCAACATAGTAATAAAATAATAATTAAATTGATAAATAGAAAATTAGAACAAATTTAAAAAGTTTGGTCCCTGTGGCAGTGTACCTTTAACGCAGGCAGCATTTCCTCGTATTGCGATAGGTACTAATTCGTTGAGCGAGGAAAGCACTAGCTCTTCTCTCTCTTATATTAATGTCTTATAATAATGTCACTGACATATATCGTTCAATAAAAGCTATATTTAAATGAAAAAAGTATGAGTTTGAGCAGAATGCAACTTACTTATATTAAAAAAAGTCGATCCAAGTGCGGTTTTTCGAAACCTTTCTAAAACAAAACATATTCTCATCTAATCCTTTGCTTTTAGCAAAAACTTCGTCCCAAACCCACCCCAGGCAATTAATCACCTCCCCCGTCCCATGCCCCGGTATTGTCACATCGGGTTGTGCTGTTTCATTACAAAAATAATATGACTCATAGAAAACCTGTTTATCTTTGAATTACAATAATATATAGTACGTTAAGAACATACACGAATGGTATAGTAGACATATTTAAGTAGATTTTTTTTGGTTTTCTACTTTTTCCTAAAAGGCCAGCAACGTACACGCGAGCCCTCTGGAAATGAGAGTCCATGGGTATCACATAACATTAGGTGAGCCTCTTGCCCATTTACCCCAAGTACTGTAAAAAAATAGGACAAGAAAGGAATTATTTCGCTATACTGAAAATAAATAAATCAGTGGCGCCACAACCTTTTTAGGTCTGGGCCTCAGATTTCAATCTATATCTTGCCTATAAGTAGGATCAGTCTCCTTTGCCAGACACACACTGATTTTTTTGGCCTGAGGTAAAGTTTCCTCACAATGTTTTCCTTCACTTCCTTCTAGAAAGTCCAAAAATACATACTAAACTAATTAATTGCCTCTACATTATATTAAATAATCTATTATTAACATATACTATGTCTCCATGATGAACATGGCCCTAAATCTGAGTCCCGAAGTGTTTTCCACGAAGGAAGCGGAACATCTATGGTGAAAATTACAATGAATATTGGAAAATCATTCCCCCAATGTATACAGAATGCGAGTAAAACCAGATGACATCGCTAATATACACAACAGTGAAATACTCTCGTCTGCATCCCCTGTTATCTACAACCGGAACATCCCTATACAGGGGTGACTAGTGATGTGGCTATATCGATAAATTTAATATGTATTATGAATTGTTTCTAGGGTTTATATTAATAATGATAGACCTACAGATTAATTTATATCATCCTTCAAAAGGCAGTTATATTAAATAGAGAGGTATAGACAAAAATAACCCGCAAATTTCTACAAGAAACACCATTAAAAAATGGTGTTCACTTGGTTTAGGCCCGTGTGTAACAGTGTACCAGGAATTATTCAATCCTGAACTGAAGTAAACAGTTACCAAACATAATAATAATAACTTTTTTACATCACAACAACAACAAAAAAATTAAATTAAATAAATAATGAAACTCAGCTGTAGATACTAATCACAGACGGGTCTAAAACATGTCGGTTCTGTCTCTATGTTTTTCTTTCATTAGAAGCAAGTGTTTATTGCGGGTGTAGGAAAAAATCCTTTGCAAAACGGGGTTTGAACTCATTCACAAAGTCCTAGAAGTTGTATGTGTAGTGTGGACTCATTTTCCGCACTAAGACGCTTATTTGGTCTCGGAGCCTAGCAGCTCCTTCCAGAAGCTCAGACGTTTTCTGGGCACTTCGCAGCCTTCACGAAGCGACCTCATTAGAGGATTTCTGTTCGTATACATACCTAAATTGACATTACCCTGCATTTATTTTTAAATTTATTTTAATTTGATACCTAATTTAAATTTGAAAAATTTTGTTTTTACTATTGTGTAAATTACATAACAATCGATAAGACACCGACTCATCACTAGCACTCGAGGCGAGACGGAAGCCCTCGAGATTCCTGTGTCTGTTTGTTTGTCTACAAAAACAACTGCGGTAAAATTGTTTTTAAGTCAACCTATTTACAGAAAAACACATGTTTTTAATCAAAGGAAACTTAATAGCACAGTATTTAGTTATATATTAAACAATATTCTATGTAATGCAGGCGTTTATTATATTAGTTATGTACAGTATTTCGAAATAATTAATAATATACAAAAAAAAACGAAATTCATTCATTACAGTATTATATACAATTAAGACAGATTTTGTTTGCCGAGAATAACTTTGTACGTTTTCATTCAATTCAAACAAACAGAACAAAGAATGAAGATAGGTCATTCGTTCATTGTTCTTAAATTCATTCCCGGTTTGGGTACTAATATTAAGTAAAGGGTGTACAATAAAACGCGCGTAAAACGCATTACGAGATACGTTGACAAGATTCACCCTACAATTTCACTTTATGACGTATTAGTGAGACGTCAGACGACGACGTTTATGACGTCGTAAAGCGACCTCTGTTCACTTGTTGAGTTTATTGCTGTGGTACGATGGCGCGTGTGAACGGACCTTATTGTCAACACTAGATTAGATTGTTTTTAATTGTTTTATGATTGGGATATGAAAACACTGTAAAATATAAAATAATAATGCCGCTACAACCCTATATGGGTCAATACCAAGATATTGTTAAAATAATGAAACAGAGCCTAGAATAATGGAATACCAATATTAATACAGATTATATTATCATCATTCCACAGACTACTAAATGTATAAAGCCAATGATTTAGATTGTATCTGTTTGTTTAAGCATTTTTATTTCATAGGCAAGTTGGTGATCCTTCTGTTTAACACATGTTGTCGATTTCTTTATATGAGATATATGGTTCCCTCACGAAGTTATCCTTCACTGTACGAGTGACTTAGATGCGCAGACAGAAAGTCCATGCACTAGGGGATCGAACCTACGACCTTAAACGACTAGACCAACACTGCTAAACAGTAAAATAAACAAAGCTTTATACATTTAGTAGTCTGTGAATGATGACAATATAATCTGTGTTAGAATGGGTATTCGTTTCTCTAGGCTTTGTTTCATTATTTTAACAATATCTGTAGACGTAAACGCTCACGGCATTCCAAGGCTGTGTTCCATCATAAATTGTTCCAATACATCGTAATTACGCCAGAGACAAATGTTCATAGGTGTAAGTTATGTGCGGGGGTTAATAGCACCTTCTTAATGACCACGCTCCTCTAATGCGCCACGTGGGACCATCTAGCGGTTATGTTGCCCTGGTCACCTGCTAATCTTTTACTATTTTATTACTTGCTTTTAATTGCTGCTTTACTCGCTAAACAGCATACAAACAAAACAATAGGTTCTTTCGAAACAACCACTCCATTAAATAAAAATTGTTTTGACAGAATTATTTTGTCCACAGACTTCTTTCTTATAGAGAAATTACTCAATTGTTAGTTGCGTATATCTATTATTATCGCTAGTTTATCTTGTATTATTTTAAATGACATGTTTTCGATTACTTTAAGTTTCTATAGTTATAGATTTATGACACAATTAAGATACGAATAGATGTTACTATTTCACCATTTAATACTCAATATAACAGGTTTTGGTCAGCAGATTAGATACTGAGAAAAAATATTAAACTTTTCTATCATCAGCACCACATTGGAATCTCGTGACAAAATAAATAAATACAAAAATTCGTGTAATTCTAAGTAATAATTTTACGACAAATAAGATGCAGGTTATTGCTAATTAAAATTTTAATAGCCTATAAAATTTCTAATCAGGGATTTGTACAAAAAACGCAAATAAAATCTATTAAACTCGCACATAAATCACACCGAAATGATCCTGAATGCAGGCGCCTTCAAAATGGCGGTCGAAAATAACACGTCAAAACATAAACATGTCGGACATTTTTACGTCCCAAATTTAATTGCCTATACGATTACAAAGGAATCCTTGTTTTCACAGGCCATTTGATTTATTATTCTTTAAATAATGCTAACTTAATCCTTTGAGGAATAGGAACTTTGAGAAGTTTGTGAAAATATTTAAATTTACTACTGGAGTTTGATTTAGATTCGGATCTTTGAATTTTATGTGTCGTGAACGAATGAATGAACGAATGTAAACGTCACGGAAGATTGAGGAGCTTAGAAATCATTCGCTTATTTTTGTAGTTTATGGCTGACATCAAAGTTTGAAGTTAACTATTATTTGTTTGTTTTCCGTTAATAGAATTTTTTAAATCTATTAAATTAATATTACAAAATTACCTACGATTCATAAATTAAATCGTGTCTAAGTTAATAGCTATGTTAAAAGACGATCTTAAGTTAACTACAGCGATCAATCTTAACCTCACCTTAAAGTTTAAACTATACACAGTAATGGTAGATACGTAAACTGTCTCGCGAATCGGCCGGTGCACAAAATTACCCCGAATTACGAACAATTACATCGAATTACATGTTATAGCAACGGGTATTATCGTGTTATACTAACGAAGGCGTGAGCGTTTAAAGCCTGAATAATATTATAGCCTACATAGCGGTATATATGTATGACAATTCTTTATACATGTGAGAATATATAAGTGTACTAATTATAAAGCTAAAACACTAATTAATAAATGTATTTTAAAACAAAGTTGTAAGCAACATTATATTTCTGTTTAAAAAATCAAAGTCATACCCTAACACTAAACTAACCAACGAAAAACCGCAAAAAACGTCAATTACGCGTTCTGTGCGCATTAAAAACAATTTGTGTAGCGGAGATCCTGTGCTAACGCGGGCGGCGCAGGCACCTCACCGCAAATTGCGCAATCCCGCCGTTTACCGGAACAATTTACGCCAAATGTCAATTGTCAAACGTCACTTTTACGCACGCGGCCACAGAAATGCCACAATCTGTTCTAATCGCTTCCGGGCCTTGAAGATAATTAGGTGACCTTTAATTTTCTTTGAACTTTTGAATGGTCTGTGGTTTAATTATTCAGGTGGGGCACAGAATATATAGGTATACAAATGCCTCTAGATTTTGAAATATAAAAACTTATTAGGATATGCATGTTTTTGCAGATACACGTAACATAATGGTAATATCAAAAGTATTGTATATTTTAAGATTTTTTTATTATTATATTTGATTATTTCGTTGCAATTCGAAAAACTTTAACGGCAATTTGCGCGCGTCAACACTAATAGTAAAATATAACCGAACTTTAATCTTTGCATTTTTGTATATGCTATTAAAAAACGTGCAACGTTAAAAACGT
The DNA here is from genome assembly GCA_905332375.1 of Pieris macdunnoughi. Lineage (NCBI taxonomy): Eukaryota > Metazoa > Arthropoda > Insecta > Lepidoptera > Pieridae > Pieris > Pieris macdunnoughi. The sequence goes on along the minus strand of CAJOBZ010000022.1, from coordinate 825,354 downwards.
ACTTCATAGATTCGTAAGCAAAAGCTCACAAGCTTTTCTTTAAAATTATATTTTAATGAAAGTGGAAAGCATGTATTGAATTATATAATAATCTAAGGATATGTGACATACAGGTGGTACAATTTTCCCGGCACTTTCCAATGATTTCCTCTGAGACTCCAAACACTTCGATTCCAGCCTAAGCCTAGCCACGCCTTCTAAGACACACCTACCTTTTGAACAGAAAATGAACAAATCATTTTGTTCTAATAGATTACAATTTAATGTAATTTTATTTCTATTCCTATGAGAACTTCCTCCACACCAAATAAGGGAAAGAATCAGTCTTAGAAAATGTATCTTCAAGTAACTTGATTTGGCTGACGTTTAATTAGGAATATAACAATATTTTTTTTAGTTGAACGGGTTTGATTCTCGACGATACAATTATTTCGTGAACTTGATCACCTAATCACTAGCGACGTGGATTGCCATCATAACCATACCCCGAGGACATAGAAACCTGTTACAAATTTAAACCATTTTTACGAATATCTTCTACACACACGTATCAACTAATCTTTGGAAAGATACCGAACAACCTCAACCACTAAACCAATTTCGAAAATTATTTCGCTGTTATATTTTGCCTGCGTAACGGTGTAATTTCCAAAATATGCCCATGTAAAGGACAGGAAATAAAGGCAATATTCGGGACATCATTATGAGCGAATAAGAGAGGTTACAATCGAATCCCGCGGGATCAAGACTCGATCGCACGCCGTCCCGGAATAATCTCACCCGTGTTATATGATACGGATCCCGGATTTAGTGTATTACGATCGATATTTTATATCCATATTTGTGTGTCTTTAGTTTAGACACACGACGGCTTTTGGCTGTGTAAATACTTTAGGTATAATCACCATTTGAATTCTTCATTTCTATAATATAACTACGATTTACTTTGAAGTAGACTCTTGGGCCGTGGGGTTTGTGGGGTCTAATTAAAGATTTACGTTGGGGTATGGTAGATAGTAACGTTGAATAAGTATCGCAATACAGCGAGGAAATGCTGCCAGCATTATAGGTATACTTCCGCAAGGACCAAACATTTTAAATTTGTTTTAATTTTCTATTTATAATGCTATATCTACAGTATATGTTACAAGCTTTTGGTAAACATCAATGTTACAAAGAAATACCTACTTTAAAAACTACTAGCAAAATAGCAGATTAGTTGAGATAGGCACTTAACAATGCCTTCTCTAAAACCGATCAGCCCACTACCGAATATATCCAGCTCCGGATAAGTACCTACTGCTTAATCCGTTATAATCGCGAAGAATTCGACTGAGGCCTTCCTAGATAAATAGACTATCCAATGCAATATTAATACTTCACTTCGGACCAGTAGTTCCTAAATAAAGGGTACTCAAATACTATCAAATAACATTGAATGTAAAAGATATAAACAGATAAAAGAACATTCGTCGTGTTAACATTGCAGGTCGCAGACTTGTAGTTTTTAGTGCAGGTGTAAAATATAATATTTATGGGGTAAAGAAAACAGCCGGGACGCTTGTTAGTGATAATGAGGTGCGCGCGCATCGATAAATTCGTTCCGCCGCCCGCCGCCTGGGGGCGCGGCTCATTTGCATCTTTATGTATTTTGAAATTCGAATTCGCCTTAACACTCGCTGGGTCATTGGCTTTGCATAGAACGTTTGTGTGGTAGCTATTTGGCGGTAGATGGCGCCGTTCTTTTATGTTCTATCATCTATATATCACTGTCACTGTATCATGTGCCCTTAAATTATCTCAAAATTTATTTGTAGTCTGTGAAATTTTATTTTTATCTATCGCAATTTAATCATTTCTTCTGTCTATCATCTATGTATCCATAAATTATCTTAAAATTTATTTGTAGTTTAGTTTAGTCTATGCTTTTTATACAAAGTTTACAAACCAGGAATAAATTATCTATAGAATGTATTATTAGTACATTATTGGAGTAAAAAAAAATTCATTATTATCATTTTAATTATAAGAATTAAAAGAGCATCGTACATTGTAATTTATTATAAATAACTCAGAAATAGCCAAGTTTGTTAAATTGGTGTTTCATTCACTAAAAATAGCTGAGTTTATTTACCTGCTATCGTTTAAAGCCTTGACCGCTTAAAATAAAAATCCGACGTGCATTTTCCGAGATAAAAGCTCCGCTGAATCACGCTGAGTCAGCAACTTTCGGCTCCACTCGGCTCGTTAAGCGAACACGGCGCCTGTCAGCTGTCACTTTTGACAGTTTTTGACACAGACATCGATCGCTCGTTACATTATCACAGATATCACACGTTGCTATTAGTTCAGTGTGGTTTTGTTTTGTGATAATGATCCTAAATCGTTTTGTGGCATGACTGACTTTTTTTTATTTCTGTATTCTCTTACGTCTATAGAGTAGGAATTTATTTATTTTAATATGGTTCCCATTAATAGAACTAAACTATGTCTCCAATGTTTGATTTAGCTTCAAAGAGTCTCGGTTCCAACAAAAAACAAGCCGTTTCACACAAAAGAGGTCCTTCAAGAAAAGAGCGTACCAATTCATAAAAGGTCGGCAACGCACTTGTTAGCCTTCTGGCAATGTGAATGTCCATCAGTTAACATCAGATGAGACTTCTCCGGTTTGCCCCCTGCTACATAAAAAAAAAGTATAAATTTATCTATTTTTTAATTCACCTACTGTTTTCTCATTAGTTAAGCGAGAGAACTAAAACAACTATTAAACATTGATTCGATTTACTATATATAAATATATATAGGTATATGCAAATCGACTCAATGAATAACAAAGTAGCAAGTCTACAATTTTTGCATCTTAAAAGCGGTTTAAAACCGCAAGATCGCATAAATCACACACAGAATAACGCTGCGAGGTGAAAACGTTATTATCGTTATAATTGCACGTCAGCCCCGGAGCTGTTTCTTCCCTTTTTCTCTATTTTTCCCGTTTTCCACGTGATATATCGGCCCATGAATACGCTATGTGGTGACACGTGCTTATGGAACCGAAAATTAGATTTAAATTTAGAATGTAAATACTTTTGTTGGTAACACTGGTGTAGTACAGATTATATAAAAGTCTATTATTTTCTGTGGATGATCATTTTTAACCTGGATTATCAAGTGTCTATGTTGTCTCTTCTCGATTACTTATCTGAACCCAGGTTTCTAGGAACTTATGTTACCCAAATTGATATTCTAAACCAGATTTATTTAAATGAATGGTCAAAATAGGTGTTAAAAAGAGTTGGTCAAATCAAGTCGGCTTTCCCACGCTCAGGCTACTCTATAAACAATGCCCCCACTAAGTAACGATGACCGCGTAAACTATTTTGATTAGAATAGAATTAAAAAACGAAACCGAATCCGCCGTCCTGACATTTCTCAAGTTGTCAAATGTCGACCCCGCGCTTTTTGCGCGCCAAATACCGCGCGCTCCCTTTGAAATTATTTTTTTATAGCACATCTTTGACTTGAAATCTTAATTCCAAAGTTTTTCCCTCGACCGTAAACAAACGGCGATTTATAGAACTCGATAAACAATAACGATTTGTTCCTTTCTCGGATCAATGATTCGTAAATGTCTTAATTATATTTTGTATAAATTCATAAATAACATGAGATATCAAACTACCAATATTTCTCGCCATGAATAGGTAATTACTTAACACTAAAAAGTATTTATTACATCTCGTGCATCGGAAAACAGTTTGGATCATAACTCATGTAACGTAATACGCGACGATAAAATCAAAAATAAGCTTAAAACAATAATTTAAGTCCTGAATATTCCGCATTATCATATCGGTCGGCGAGATGCGGACATTCGAAGTCGAAAAACAAAACATCGATCAAGTCCGTTCTCTCCCACATAAATCACTAGCATGTGAAAGAGACGGATCGATTTTACAAATGGGCGGAGCGAAGTGTCGACAACGAAACAAAAGAGCGAAATGGCAATAATTCGAGGTGCAAGTGCAGTACGTGCGAGGGGGAAGGAGGTCTTTTTTGCAAGACTCTCGGAAAATCTTAGAACGTGTTCCATAGTTCATTACGGCTGTTTGAAATAGGAATTTTCTAGTAAACGTGGAAAAAATCGCGTGCGAATCGTACTTAATACTTATGCAATGCGGTTACATTTTTCAATGTCTTATTGTAGGCGATTTTGATAGAGTGTAATTTTGTTTGAATTTATTGTATTTTTATACTAAAGAAACTGCTCAGGTTATCATAAATTGTGAAAAATTATGCATATAATTTTTACGCCCTCTTTTCTTTAATTTAACTAGACATTAGATTAGATTACATTAAAAGAACAATATTTAAGAAATAGAAGTGATTCATTTTTGAATTTCGAACTGTAAATATTGAGGCGTGACAAAGAAGTTTGTATAAAAATAATTGACGCGTCACAGTTTACACAAGAATTACACAGATAATAATAGTATTATCTGTCAACCCAACCCAATTCCCGCCATTGATCGTGACCGTGAAGCGTGGCGTCATGTCACTGTCATGATACGAAAATTGCCCAGATTGCTCAAATTGCTCAAAACAAGTTTAATTCAGCAATTTGTAGTTTCAATTGTGTACACATCACGGAGCCAGTGTTGCTTGATTTAAAATTATACTCAATTATTTTCTATTAGCCCTAATTTACATAATACGCTATGATATTTTAAAATTATTTAATGGGCAGTTAATGCAACTGCTTTTTAAACTTTTAAAAGTTTATTGCGCATTTAATGACATGTGCCAATTAATTACAGTTTATTGCGTTTCAATCAAATCGTTATAAAACGCAAATTATAGACAAATTATTGTCTGTCATTACGTGATTTTCAAATTGCCAGTTACCAGATAATTATTGCTAGTTTGTATATGACAGCTGCACTTCGATAAATGATTTTTTTCTTTTGGTTTTTTCCGTAGAATGAAATAAAAAATTTAAATCAACTGTATCAATCGATATCTTATTTTTTTTAATCCAATTAATTTAAATAGGATACAAATTCGAATCGGTAAACTTAAAACTCGACAATCGAGATGTTAATCGTAGCGTTATTCGATACCATGGCGAATGATTGAAACCGCTGTCCAGAATTGAGATAAAATCGGGAGAAATCGGTAACTCCACTCCACAAATTGCTTCTGTTTATTAGAAAGATACCTTATACATAAATTGTTTATTTAAGTGAAAGCGGAATACGAAATGTCTCTGGACGCCCACAGCTAGCGATATCTTCCATATAAACGCGAGAAACTCAAAAAATACTTAATGGATTTTTATATAGTTTCCATTAATTGATAGTGTGATTCATGATAAAGTTTTAGATGTATAATTCATTATGGTTTTATGTGAATTGACTGTAATATAGCAGTTAGTAAAAGCTTGCCAAAATAAACGGTGTCGATGCGGGCGGATAGTACCTAAATAAAATTCGTATAGGTATATTCTAAGTATAGTGCCATATCCATTTGAAGATTTGATCATGGCTACTTTCTCAGCCTAACAGAACTAAAGACTATCTTCAATCAGCAGCTCATGTCAGCTGAGGGTACTATCTGTTTCCACTGGATGCTGACCAGCGCCTCTCTTATGAGTGTAGTTTTGAGGTCAAAATTCACTTGATCCCGTCTTCTGTGTTACCAACGAGTGCGCTAAAAAAACTAAAGACAAAAGAAGAAATTTCACATATATTTTTGTATATTTTGTTATCAACAATTATCGATCTTAAATTAAAGTATATATAGCCTTTTTGGTCGAAGGCTTAGCGATCAGATCTTGCATTCCAAGCATATTTTGATGTTATTCAACCGTTTTCGGACCGGTATTATAAATATCTTTTATTTTTTCTTTGGTGAGATTACATGAACTCAAGTGTATGGGTGGCTGATTCCTTTGTAAGGTAGTCGATTCATTACGTTCGGGGAAATATGATCTTTAATTGTATAGGCATACGTGTCAAAGTCATGCGCGGTTTTGTGAGCCTCTTCGCCGACAGGACAAGACAGGCGAACAATATTAACGCGCTGAAAATTATTATGATATGTTTTTTATGCACGAAATAAATATTTTAAGGATTTAAATTTTAAATTATACAACGCGTTTAAAAGCGTGATGGTAGCTTATAGCAGTGTTTCCCCTACGTGGGGCCCAGGACCCACAGGGGGCCCAAAACATTATGTATTTGAATTTCAGTTTTCAGGGCACAAAAAAGGGAAGCTCTGTTTTGACCTGTGTGTCAGGCACAGATTAGGGTGATTATCTCGACATGTATACGTATATTTATTTTATAATTTTAGTTGATGTCAAGAATATTCTATCTAATATTAAATTTATTCCCGTTGACTCGTTAGTAAAATGCTTAGTGCGTTTAACACTCAGTTAGTTAAACAATGATTTTACAAAACAAAAGATTATAGAAAATGGAAACTACCTTATAAAGATACCCTAAATCCGCCCTTAAATCTTACTTGTACGAGAGGAGAAGGCAAAAAAGGCTCTTTCAGGCTAACTTATGTGGATTCGTGTCAGGTATGACATAGTGGTACCAGGGCGTCACGTCACAACGCACAATGCCTGCGTTATTGTCCAACAATGCGTGAAATGGCGTGACAAACGATGACAGCGGTCGCCCGATGCGCTAGTATGCTGCAATTTATGATATCCTAGTATGAGATTTAATGAATAAAGTCCATTTTTAATTGTGCGCCTGGTACTAAACTAGACTAGATTTTTAGGAAATTCGTTAATTAAATAAATCATTGGCGCTGCAACATTTTTAAGTCTGGGTCTCAGGTTTCTGTATTTTTATGATCATTTGTCAATCTAATAGGCAAGTAGGTGATCAGCCTCCTGTGCCGGTTTCCTTCACCGTTTGAGCGAATGTTAGGTGCGCTCATAGACAGAAAATCCATTGTTGCAGTGGTGTGAGATTCTCTGACTGTTATAAATAAGTATGTATGTATGTATGTAAAAAAAGATATTAGCCGACTGTAAAAAGGTTATCGACGTGTTTAATTATTTTAGCATTTAACACGTCGATAAAAAAAAAGTTATCAAAAAAGTTTTCCACACTTTTCTTTTCCAAAGCAAGCAAAATCTTCGTTTTCCCCAAATATTTGCAGCCGTCTCATAAATTGTACCGGGGCAACATACATAATGCGGAGCTCGGATCGGTAAACATATTGTAATGGAAAACGTTGTTTGCACTTTATGATGTCCTGGTTGTTGTAAACTGACGCCCCGTTTGGACGAGATAGCAAATATTCCGAATTTTCGCTTTGCAAGTAGCAAATTTATGAACGTTGAATTACTATAATTCCAAGCAAAATAATACAGTAAAATTGAAGAATTTTGAAGCGAAACTTCAACTTCTTTGAAATTTTTACGTATAAAACGCAATAATAATGTTAGCGTCACGAAGATGTGCAGCGTTTTTGTCGAAGGAAAGGGAGAGACATTGAGACCGATTGAGAGAGAGTGAGAAGGGCGAATGAATTATATTTTATGCAATATAATTTATTGAAATCTCAAATGACGAATTGTAAATTAAAATGCCACGTGTTTTTATTATCAAAGAAATAAATAAAAAAAAATTTTTTTGACACTTAATATACTAATGACAATTAAATTCATTAAATTCGTAACATATCTTCCTTTCTCCCTCCCTCTCAAGTCTCGGAAATCTAAAGTTTTAGATTTGTATAAAATATAAATACAAGACTTTAAAATTAGTTTGCCACAGAAGTTCTGACATGTGTACTTTGTACTCGCGCAGTTTTTTTCTTGTTAAGGAAACAGTAATTAAGGAGAAAATACTTTTTCGTCAAACGTTCTAATTTCAAAGAAAAAACATTAGAATTTTTAATCTGTGCCCTTAATTCGCAAAAGCAATAACACGTGCACCTCTATCAAAGGTTTGACAGGACGAGCGTATCCCATTAAATACGAAACTCTCACCTTCTACAGTTATAGCACGTACAAAATGAAAATAGGGTGGGAGGAAGGGGAGGGTTGGGTATGGAAATGCTGGTCAAATATATCATGCGGTGCCTGACAGGGCAATTCTCTTATCGCTCCGGCGCGGCACGGGAGCGATCTAAGCGAGCTTAGCTAATATAAAATGGTTTTAAATTCAAGTTTAATTCTGACTATCTCGGCCCGCTCTGCCCGCACAAAGGGTCGATTTACGGGGCCGAATGTGTAGCTTTGGCACGTGGCTCTATCTGCCTTTCTAGATGTTTTGATACGAAGCTTTTCTTAAGTAAGTTTACTTAAGTATTCAAAAGTTATGATGAAGCCTAAGAAATCCCAGATTAAGCGTATGCTTAATGCTCATGCCACACCCCTATTACAGGTTTTAAATAATGCCTTAAGTAGAAGTTATAGCAATAAAATATACAGTATAGTGTTGGAGGCACAGCTGGTGTGTTCGTTATAACTTGCGGATTTTGTATGAACTCCCATCGGGCGGGGCTCTTGCGTATTATAATTATTCATCTCTGTATAATTAGGCATCAGCTTTGCTTTCTAGTTAAAATAACTACATTGACGTTTGTGCCAAAGATAGATGTTATGTCACGTGACATGTTTTGATATATCATTAATAGGATTATTAGTAAGGAAATTATAAATAATTATGTCGGTTAATACCGTATCGGAAAGGGCCATCAGGGAAAAGAGAGGTCGCGTTAGGAGCTTAAAGAAGTTAGTGTAGAAGATTGGGAGGAAAATCAAGATAGAGAGATATGGAGCCAGTTGGGGGAAAATAAATATAATTATTTCTGTATAAAATTTTAAGTGGTTTTATGTATTGGTAAAGTTGAGTTTCAAAAAATAAATGAGGTGAAATAACCTTTTTAGTCTCAAGTTTACAAAACGCAATGCACCAGGAACCACAAGGCCCAACCGCATGCCGGCGGCTGCCAAATTTTTAATTATTCACACAGACTACGTAATGCAGACGTGACGTCACCACATTTAGTGTCTATTCTTAAAAATGGAAACGAATAAATAACCTGATTATTTGATAAATGTAAAAGAATTCCATCAAAATCCAGTTTCCTCTTTAAATGTTTTTGGTTATATTATAAGTATTTTTAAATCGTTCAATATTTCTTCAAATCCTTGACTTTAAAATTTAATTTTACAATTCCTATATAAAATTATTGCAATTATTACGTAATTCTCATTGCCATAAAGTACTCGGAATAATAATTTAAAGATAATCTAGACACGCTAGCTGTTGAAAGCACTGCATTCGAAACGAGTAAGAAATTACAGCAATTTGTAAATTGATCAATTTCCCGCCTAGCCGCCATTTTGTGTTAGTGCGATGTCATTGGCGTAATTATGGAATTATCCATAGATTATGTATCGGTTACTGCTTAGATAAGAAAATTATAGACTATATAAGTGCTGACTGTTATGCAAGGCTTGGGTAATTGATTTTAAAAATCATTTTTGTATTATGGTACAAATAAGTGGGAATGTATCAATGTATATGTCGGAGTAATGGCGCTGGTATCAGCTGCCATTTTCATTAAAATTTAATAACATCAAAATCCAATGAGTTAAAAACCGTTATATGGTTTATTTAATTTGCTACAAATAGACTTTTTGATATTGGCAAATCAAATTAAACAAAAAAGCAGATTTTGAGTCCGTTTTATTTTTGTCATACACTTTGAATTTCGATATAAATTTTGAACGGTTGACAGAATATATTAATTATTAATGAATTTTTAATATAATTCTCGCATTTAAATATTTAATAAATCCATTACCAATTCATTTAAATGCCATTACTTAATATTTCTGAAAAATGTCATTTTTCAAACCGGATATAAGGACAAAAAGCTTGGAGCAGTATCGCAAATCAATATCTGAATGGAGATCAGGGTGTCCCGAGTGGGGCATGGGACAATAAATCAAGCTATTGTGACCTCCACTAATGTATTGGCTTTTATCCCGGTAACGAAAAATTCTGAGATACGAAATAGTGCTGTGTAAGAATAGTTTTAACATTGCGTTTTATTTACAAGATAAATAAAATAAATAAATCAGTGGCGCTACCACCATTTTAGGTCCGGGCCTCAGATTTCTATATCTGTTTAATGATCATTTACCAATATAATAGGCAAGTAGGTGATCCAAATAGCCTCCAGTGCCTGACACACGCCGTCGACTTTTTGGGTCTAAAACATGTCGGTTTCCTCACGATGTTCTCCTTCACCTTTCGAGCGAATGTTAAATGCGCACATAGAATGAAAGTCCATTGGTGCACAGCTGGGGAACGAACCTACGAACCTTAGGGATGAGAGTCGCACGCTGTAGCCACTAGGCCAACACTGCTATTTACAACATAACACATTAAAATTTAAAAAGTGCAAATTGTCGCCATTAAATTATCAAATGTTAGCGTTTGTATTAGTCAATTGTCAAACGTTTTGGGAAAATAGTTACGAAAAGCTGTGATAAAGCGACGAGAAGGCTTGCGTGCCGTAGTAGCTTTGTATCAGCTGCTCCAATAGATTTTTAATTCTATTTATGCATTGTTGTCTAGAACGGTAAAGGAAGACCTAGGAAACCAGCATCCTGATGGTAGGATTCTAGTAGTCTAGAGTGCGTATGCCAAAAATATATTAGATTTGATATATTGTATCGAAATGGTGACATTCAAGACTTTGCGTTAACTTTGAATTGCGTACGTCAAAAATGACTTACGGGAGTCATAGGTAGTTGCTTGTTAAGTCTCGTTTCCTAAAACTTACCCATTCATTATCGAACACTAGGCATAGACTAACTAACTATAGACAAATTAGCTATGAAAACGATGAAACTATCTGTGACCCATAAAAAGTTTTGAGGGGTTTTAATATGTGATGAGCAAAGCCGAGTGTCCAAACAGTCTACTAAGATAGCATAATACTAGATTTATACAGAGTATTAGCGCTGGGCTTTCATGATGCGGGAGCTTTTAACAGAGCTTTTGGCGACCGGCCAGAAATGGATGTCACTTGTATACTAAATATACTACTTAAATACTATATTATATACTATCTTTCAAGCAAGGACAGGTTTTTGAACCCTACTTCAATATCGCCATATCAGTAGAAGTTTGTTTATGTGGTATTTTTTTTTTTTTATTCGGATAAAAGTAATATGTAAAATTGAAAAGTAACTACAGAGTTTTACAATAAAATAATCACATATTAACCGTTCAAGTATCACGTAAATCTACTGCAATTTATCCCCCCCCTCTTGTCAGCAAAAGTAGGAAAGCTCTCCAAAATAATAGTACATAAACGTATTATTTTTCCTTTTCAAGCATAGACAATGTGTGGGTAATAAGTGTAAAAAAGTAAATAATTACTGTTGACGTAATCACCAAATAAGAAACTCAAAGAAAAATAGTCAAAGCGTAGGTAATATAGAGTTCTAGAAATCACACCTGTGAAAAAAAGCTTTAGTTCGTCGGGCGTATACGGTAGTATGTTAAAACTGATATAAATTAATCAAAATTTATAATCTTTTTCACATAAATTAATTGCCAAAAATGTAAAACTCTGTATAATCCCGAATTAGTTTTAACAGATGAAAACTATAACCATTAGAACAACGTGCTGTCAAGCTGTCACACTCTGACACACGCGATTAACATAAGTGCGAGCGAGTGAAATATAGCATTGTTTGTTACATTCTGTGGACAAAGGAATTAGCTACGGATTTATGCCCGACCAAAAATGGTATTTATTTGTGAAAAAATTTCTGCTTATGTTGTTTTTAAATGTATTTGTGAAATTCGTGTTGTCTATACCTAATTAATGATAAAGAGGTAAGAATTTTACTTATGTACAGGATTAAAAAGGAATCTGCGAGACATTAGACGTTTTTAATTGTTTTTTTAAAGCAATCAAAATGGCGACTTGTTACACATTTTTAATGAGAATCGGTTTATTGATACACGATATTCATATTTTCTCAACTCAAGAGTCAGAGAATACTAAAAAGATAATATTTATCAATAAGGAAACATGTTACAAACAGAAATACAAGATATGTATAAATAATATATATTATATACAAGTTACAATCAAACATAGTCCTTAAATTGTTTTACAGATAAGATTCTTTTTTATATACTTTAGACGTGTAAAACTTTATTTTCTAAATAGGTATCTAAAGAACGGAATTTACCGCCCAATTAGCTATCGAAGGGCCTCATAGCCTAGCGGTCTTATTAAGTGGCAGCTAGGTGAGGGGTACCGGGTTCGATTCCCGGTTCGAGGGCAAGTTTTAATTTCATTTAAATTTGTTCTCGGCCTTTGGGAGGGTTGTGCGGTACCGGGCGAGTGCTTAAACCGTACAAAAATCCTTATACTTGACGCTGGCTAATGCACAAACCGTGCCAGAGCCATAAAGGAAAAAAAAATAGCTATCGACAGAACTAATAAGCTTAATTTAAACCGTTATTAAGTCTTGAACGACATTAAAGTAGATATTATTTAGTAGTCTGATGAATACATAAAACTAGTATACACAGTTGCCACAGAACCTATGTAGGTTACAACGAACTCAGAGTGCGTCGAAAATTTGCGCTTACCTAACAATTAACATGTACATGTATAACCTAACTTTAGTTAAGTTACATATAAATATTTTAGGTAATAATTAGAAGCGTAAGCCAAATGTAAACGGGGGAGGAGAGTTTATTGCCAGTTCTTCTCTTCCGTTCTACGCCCTTGATTTGAGAACTGGCAGTAAATGTAAAATTAGAAGCATTTCATATATCTCTTTTTTGACGTTCATAAATGTACATTGTATTACATATATGAATATATGATTATGACTTTGACTTTGAAAACAATCGTCGTACACTTGAAGCTAACACTGAGCCCTTTAGTTTTTTCCTCACTTATAAATTGTATTTTAACATTCTCCGATAATGTCCAATAACATAAGTGTTTAGATTTATTAACCCTTAGATAAGCCAAGTTCGTTTTAGTTAGCGTCGCAACCCCACTACCCCTAATTTTGTGTTAGTTATTCTCATATTTTAAACCATTGTTACCCAGCCATACAAAAACCGCCACCGAACTTAATTCGTGGAAAGGAAAGCAATCCGTCAGTGCTCCAGTGCCTAGACCTCAGGGTGCCTGATGGTTACGTTGGAAGGCGTTACAACCGCCGTTACTGTTCGTACCCTCATCGGAAACATGACATGACATGTATGGAAATCATTAATGAATTGCATAGATTAACAGACTTTTTTAAATGTCCGTTGAGTGAACTGACAAAAAGTATGCTTCATTTCTGTATATACTGTAAGAAATAGTCTTTTTGTAATGTAATCTATACTGTTTATTGTTTTTTGAAGTGAAACTTCTTTATCGGGGTTGGAAAAAAATTTAGTGTAACATTTTTGCGTTACGCGTCACATTTTTCCGTTACGCGCCATGTTGCTTTTTGAAGTCAAACTTCTTTATCGGCGTTAAAATATGACATATAGTATGTTTTTGACTTTGAAGTTTGACAACGGATTACATTTTCGACTTGAAATTTGCTAATCGCAATTTGCAGCAATTAATTTGTAAATTGTATGCTAGGCAGTGTATCAAAATTTACTGTGTTTAAAGAAATAGTTTCTAATAAGGTCATAAAGAAGTTTCACTTCTTACGTGTGTACACCTAGTACACGCACACATTTTTTTCTATGTATTGTATGTAATGTAATGTAATTTTTTTACTACCAGCGCTGTGAAACAGTCTGCTCCTCAGCATAATGCTGAGCCAGCAAGCCAACCACAACACACACGCATTGCACAATTAAAACGTACCGTGTTCTTTAAAAGAAAAACAATTGTTATCTTTCATTCTTTTTTATATTATTGTTATTTTGTGTGTTTTGTTAGTAATAAATGTTATGTCTAATGTTAGTTTCCGCATTGGAGTAATCTGTAATGGTAGCTTTTTTTCATAAATTTATTTAACTTGCAGTCGAGCTATTGAATTCCGCACTCAAAGAATTTATTTTAATACTTTCTCGATCAGATTGCCTGAACTCTATTAAAACTTTCCGTACCTTTAAATTCAAACCTGAGCCATCTGATAAACGAATAAAAAGTTTAAAAACTGAGCTTATCTTTCTTAATACCACAATTTGAATAGCCTTTTTTATTGTTTTTATCACAATCATCCATTTCACTTAATGGAAAAACTGAGTTTGTATAGTCTGTAAGGTTCTCTATGTATTTTGACAGAGCAGTGTCTTGTCAAAATACATAGTGTTGGTCTTGTGGCTTCAGCATGCGACTGTCATTCCTGAGATCCCCGGCTGTGCACCAATGGACTGTCTATATGCATTTAACTATTTAATTTAATCGAACGGTGAAGGAAAACGTGAGGAAACCGGCTTGCCTTAGACCCAAAAAGTCGGTGCGTGTTGGGCACAGGCTGATCAACTACTTGCCTATTAAATTGACAAATTATCATGAAATAGATACAGAAAACTAAGGCCCAGACCTAAAAAGGTTGTAGTGCCACTTTAGCTCTAAATCTACGTAAAATTATACAACAAAATATGACATCACAATTTTACATACATACCTAAACATCAAATATATTAGAACATTAGCAATCTAGTAAGGGAAAAAATATCAATGAAACAAGCAACCACGTCCACACCACTTTTTATTAAAGTTTTAACTAAAACTGTCTCCGTTTAAATCAAAAACATGTGTCGTCACTTTTCCTCATTAACACAAACAAATATTCAAAAGTCCATAAAGCACATTAAAACTCGATAAAAAATCGAATCGCCACGGAGCGATCATTCGTCTTGTGCCCACGCGCATCGATTTATGTAAGATATCGACTCATTTGTTTTGTTATTAATTCGATTAATTAATTTCCCGGTAGGTATCGTGTCCGTTCGTGTGTAATCGATTCTGCTTTTTACATCTTAGAATGGATAAATTATTGCGACACCTACGCGTATTATTTAAAATTGTAATGCGTGCCATCCGATAATTAAATAAGGAATTTATTTTTCATGAAGCAGTTTTCTAACTGTTACGTGCGTGCTACTGGGAATTTAATGCGGGCTCGTGAGCGGGAGAAACGATGTATTTTTTTTATTGATTTTCAATTATGCAACATAGGCAAGCCTTTTTGACATATCTGCTATCACTGCTATTTTCCCAAAAAGTTAAGTATGCGTATCGTACAAAGTGTACTATGTAGAGTGTTCTGCGGTGTTTAGCACCACCTTGATGACTTCCAAGACACTTTCTTTTGCGAACTAGCGAACTGTGGAATCGACTCCCGGTGGGGGTCTTCCCCGGGAGATACGACTTCCAACTGTTTAAGGAAACAGTATACCCCTCCCAAGGCCTTGGGTTTCCATGCGATGCGATTACTGCCCTTTTTGGCCTCGAATGATAACAATTAAACTGTCTTGACACGGTCACGGGCTGAGTAATGGGTAAGATGGAGTCACTGTTTTGACAGCAGTCATACGACGCTAAGAGATATTTCTTTATTACGGATAAGGATATTTAGGCGGAAATAGAAAGTAAATTTAGAAATATTCGAAAGGCTTTCTAATCACATGTCGGTAAACGTAAAAAGGCTGTGTTAATGGGGAGCCATGACATGTAATTAACGGGCAAAGCGATCAATCACCACTGCAAATTGCCTTGTGGAACCATAAGCAACAATTAGACATCACATACGATTCGATTATTTATGTATCGACATGTCCACTATGATTTGAACGTGTAACGTGCTTGATTGTCTGTGGTTGTTGCATTAAAAACTTCTTCCACGACTATAGAGTACCCGAATTGTTATAAGTAAATGCTTATCTTTTACGGCTTGAGTTGAGTAAAATTAATTACTTTAACATTATGTGTATACTACGAAAATACGTCGCAATTTTGTTAATTGTTTTGTTTACGTATCTATTTCCTTTAACATAATAAGCAGCAATACATAATAAATGACAATCTATCAGTGGAAATAAAAAAATTGTACATATCACATTTATTACCGCCTTGTTTCGTATTTCTTCAATATCAAGCAAATATCACGATGATTATTAGCAAAATGCTAAGCTTGTACTACAACGGCCATTTTGTTTTAGAGACGTGTTACAAGACTAAATTTAATCTATTCTTGAAAGCCCCTGGACATAGATAATAAAGTAAACCTGACAATGTTTTGGCGCGTTTTCAACATATTTTAAAACTAAGATGAAATGTTTCACAAACAGTTTTTTCATGTCAGCGATTTATCATATAATCATGTAAATAAATCTCGTCGTATGACTAAAAGCATAGAGCATAAAACTATAAATTTTTCCAATCTTATCACGAAATTGCGAGACATACATCAATTCTAATGGAATATAATCTACACCGGTTCGCCATTGTCTATTGTTTTTTCTTGAGTGTTGCCATAATGGCTACTTGATATATTTTTCTTTTATATTGTGTCATCGCGTTATAAAACTTGAGACTTTAGGTTGCTATCCGATATGAACTACTACTAAGTATATTAGTTAGTCTTTTGTCGTTATATAAATTAATCTAAAAAAACTATGATTTTAATTGACTATGAATATTATATACAATTCGTAATCTATTATTTCTTACAATATCTAGGGCAGATTATTAATGAAGAGACACGCCTATTCTTCTATTGTCTATTATAGGTATTGTTTGTAAAGATTCTAGTTATAGATAAGACTTTCTTTTACCATAGATTGTAATTATGAGGCATACATTAAGCTTGTTTACGTCTGTCTGATATCTTGTATATGTGAATTAATTATATTTAAAAATATATACAAACATTCATAAAAGCACACTTAAGTCCTCAATTACAGTTTGAATAAGGGAAAACAAAGGGAGGGACCCTCATCAACTAATGACACGCCGAGTCCACCTGAGCCCACTGAATTATATAAAAACTGCACTTAATCCTTTCCAACGAGAACACAGGCTATCTAACGACTTACATTATGTATTACGAGCATAGACTAGAAACAATTTTAACATAGAGTAGTAATACCAAGTTTATAAATATAAGTAATTTAACTTAAATGTCAAAGATACTAAGATAACGTGCAAGTATTTCAATAAAGTATAAAAATATATTATTAAAATGAAATTACCATTTCAGATCAAGAACGATGATAACTGCTAGTTACTGTTATTCGAATCGCATCGATTTTTCAACTCGATGACAGCTCGATCACCGATAGCGATATTTTTACTCTGTGCAAATAATAGGATGTTAATGCAATTGCAATAACGGAAAGCGGATGTGACCGCGTCTTCTGTCACAATTAATTTCCGGGTCCGTTGAAATTGGCGCGAAAACTGTCGCGGCGCGCGCCCGGCCGCCATGGCGGGAATTTTAATTACGGATCGTATCCCGAATAGCGATGTCGTCTTGTTTAAATTAAATATAAATTATACGCCTAGACGCTGTTCGTTTTGTAATGCGAATTGCTACTGTTGAATTAAATAACGTTTTTGGAATACGCAAAATGCGTCTTGAGATGTAAATTGAAATTGTTATGAACTGGCATTTAATTAAGAAAGGTTATAGTGTAGAAATTACTATTGAATGATACAAGAATACTAATTAGGTACGCTATAACGTACAGCTGCTTGGATTATTTATTTTCATCTTCCTTTTTTATTCTTGCCTACCATTCTACTACTAATTATAAACTTTAATTTTAGCTGAATTCTATTGTAACATATTGGTGTCTGTTTTACGTACTTCAAAAACATTAAAAGTGTACTCCATAAAAAATAAAAATAAATCAGTGGCGCTAATACCTCTTTAGGTCTTAGCCTCAGATTTCTGAAATTTCTCTTCTGTTTCATGATCATTTTTAAATCTAATAGGCAAGTAGAGATCCGCCTCCTGTGCCTAACACACGCCGTCGACTTTTTGGGTCTAAGACATGTCGGTTTCCTCACGATGTTTTCCTGCACCGTTCGAGCAAATGTTGAATGCGTACATAGAAAGAATGTCCATTGGTGCACAGCCGGGGATCGAACCTACGACCTCAGGTATGAGAGTCGCACGCTAAAGCCACTAGGCCAACACTGCTCTAAGTGTACTCCATAACTTATAAAATATCAATAGATAAAAACGTAATTACAACAGACTCGCAACTTTGATAAAAAGATTAACTGTGACAGTTTGAAATATAGCCGCAGGAAAAAGTTCTCCATTGTTGGGACTTGGTTAATTCGGAAAGAAGCAGGCCACAGGTGCACGGAGTCGTATTAATTTGCGTCTAATGTACGAGCCGCAGCTGGTTCTATACAGCGTATAGGGATTATGATGTCTGTCATAGTTTAGATTCTATTTGTTTTTAATTATATCGCCCGTTTTGTGTTATAATTGTGTGCGGATGTTTTGTTACGCGCTTCTTTTTTGAAGGAAGTACACGTTAGTTTTAAGTGCTAAACAGTGGTAAATGAAAAGTGCGTGCGTATAAAGTAGACACATGTCAGAAGTGAAACTTCTTTGGCAAACTAATTTTTAAGTCTTATTCATATTTATACAAATCTAAAACTTTAGATTTCCGAGACTTAAAGTGAGGGAAAAAGGAAGATATGATAGTTAATGAATTTAATTTTTTAAATTTATCTCTTCGATAATAAAAACACATGACATTTTAATTAACAATTCGTCATATGAGATTTCAATAAATTATTTAGCATAAAATATAAAATACTAATATTTCAGAAATTTTAATTTTAAAAATAGAACTTCTGTAGTGAATTACCTCGGCCTTGTCACTCTCTCTCAATCGGCCTCAATCGCTCTCTCCCTTTTCTTCGACAAAAACGCTGCACATCTGCGTGACGTTTTCGTAAAAAAATACCCTAATGCGCCTAAAGAAGTTTCTACTTCTTTTAAAAAAGAAAAAAAACAGAGTCTTTTGCTTACTGTAAGTAGTGTTATTGGACACCATGTTAAATATCATTATTAGTACATTAGATTAAATTTACATTTAATGTAGGTTAGTTACTGTGTTATAAAATTATTAGAAAATCATATAAAATAAAAATATCGTTTATTAAAGCATACCTAAACATAAAAATCAAATATGTAAACAGGATTTCAAATTTTAGACTTAAATTACTTATTAGTCTTAATTTCAGGTAGTAATGTAAAATGATGATAATGACACGTATTAAAAAACGCGCTTCTTATGTTTGTATTTTTTTCTTTTGTTTATTTTATTTTGAGGCAATAGGTAATAGCCATTAGTTGGTGATGTTATACACACAATAAAATGGCTGTAATATCCTATTGTATGTCATTTAAATTTGTTTGAAGTCTGATTATGTATGTTACTTACAATAAAAAATATATAAACGTTTGTTATACACCCTTCTTCTTTACTTTCAGAGAAAGCTTCTAACCAAATAAAGATAATCACTCGTTCGCACTCATATTTCGTTGTTTCTTAGAATGATAAGAGAGATAAGGGGAATGGCGGAATGAAATGTCAAAC
This sequence comes from Pieris macdunnoughi, assembly GCA_905332375.1. Taxonomy (NCBI): domain Eukaryota; kingdom Metazoa; phylum Arthropoda; class Insecta; order Lepidoptera; family Pieridae; genus Pieris; species Pieris macdunnoughi. Next base: position 805,753 of record CAJOBZ010000022.1, on the reverse strand, counting down.
GGTGCGGGCCGTCACTATGCAAATTCGCATCTTAATTACTGAGCCTATCTTAACTACGATCGCAGTACGTTTCTTTCGAAATTATGTTAATAGCAACAAATCTGGATTATTTAAAATTAATTCTTGGTATTTTTCGTGGCGTGTAGATTGTGAGATAGGTTTTTCATCGATACGCGGTAATGCAACAAATTTGGAGTCAAATTAAGGCTTTATTTTTGACTCAGTCTTTCATTAATTAATTATATATTTAAATAAGACTACAACTAAATAAAATTAAAAAAAATCAGTGGCCCTACAAGCTTCTTTAGGCCTGGGCCTCAGATTTCTGTATCTGTTTCATTATCATTTGTCAATCTAATAGGCGAGTAAATTTAAACATTCTATGCCCAACACACACCGACTTTTCGGGTCTAAGGCAAGCCGGTTTCCTCACGATATTTTCCTTCACCGTTCCAGCGGTGAACAGCCGGGGATCGAATCTATGACCTAGGAATGAGAGTCGAACGCTGAAGCCACTAGGCCAACACTGCTAAAGTTAAGACTACAACAAAACTACGAAATAACGCCATATTTGTAACTATTTTTTTAGTTGTCAATTGAAAAATAATTTTAGATTTTTAATTTTTACTGTTTACACGTTTTAAGAGAATAAAAAGTATGTATATAAAAATACCGCTTGTTAAAGAATCATTAATGAATAGGTACAGCCTTCGCTATCTCTTATTTATTAGAAATCGGAAATTATATTTGGAAATCTTAATTTCATTACTATTATTAGTTAATGCAAAACATTTGCTTATAAATCCCATTACTCGCCAGAAATAAACATTATGCCAGGGGCATAAACAAAATAGAGTGACAGCAATTTGTCACCCCAATTCTCTGATTGTCAAAGGGTTGCCAGCGACAATCCGTCCGTGTAAAATCTAAGCTTTTGTCTATGGTGTCTGATCGGAAAAGTTAACTTGTAATCTCTGGTTGTTTTGTTATGGGGTTCTGGCATAACAGTGGGGATGACTGCCTCTTTGAAGTTAATCTTTAGAACATACAATATTTATTATATTATGTATATTTACCTTGACAAGATTTTATACTTTTAGTAGAATTAAAGATTAGGTAAAATAAGTTAGACATCGTATTCAATGAAGGTCTTCATACAAAATTTTCCTTTCATTGTAATGTTAGAGTTACTAGAACTAAAAGTCTTCTAAACATACCTACGGCTCGCTTATCTGCTACTTTTAATGGTCCAGTGAATAGGCTTTCTCGCTCTTACAACTTAATTACTAACAATAATGAAAATATTGATATATTTTATGTCTTCCAACTTACCGTAACTTTTCTTATCTCTTAATGAGGTTTAAGTTTTAATTATTTTTTTCTTTTGCTAGCTTGCTTATGTTTTAATATAATTGATGATGTACATATGTGTGTAAAAATTTGTGATATCATAATTTCTTGTATAAATAAAATACACGTTTTTTTATAAATAAATAAATACGGAAATAGGTAATACTTAGCTTTGTTGTAAATTTTGACTTCAAATATAACTTTGAAATTTATATTGAATTATTCGCAAACGTAATCTATTGTTTTAGTCGAAATTAATTTAAACTACAATCAAACAATTAATCATAATTTCAATAAACAGTGTTACGACACTAAAGTTAACAGCCATCACGTTTATTAAAGTCGTAAAAATTAAAATTCTAATTAAGAATAGACATTTATTACATAATCATGGTAGAACAAGTCATAAACAACGTTACGGCTTCAAAAATGATAATTTTACGAGGCGTTAAGATTTGAACATTACGATCAATTAAATAATCCAATATATTATCAACTACATTACATGAAAAAACGTTTATTAACATAACAATCATATATACAGTATTAACAATTTTCTCTCCTACATACTAATAATAAAAATTAATAAATAAGAAAATTGAATGATTTTTTTAAATTTGTTTTAATTTTCTCTTAAATTTATATTATTCCCAAGATTAGCTTCTAATCTAAAACAGAGCAATAATTCAAAACAACGCGCTGATAAGGAACTTTCATTAACGGGAGGTTGAATTTAAAACCCGGCTTAAATGAGCTTTATTGGGGTCCACGCCACCTGTGTGTTTAGGAAACGGATTATTTTGCGAAATTTTCGTATGACATTGAACTTTTCCAGGTATTTTTCTGTTACATAAGGTTTCAATACAAACGACGTTTATTAAAGCAGGCATTATGAATTTTTTATTTTCTAAAATAGTCAAGTTTGATAAATAAGGCTGTCTCTATCAATCAGGATATTTTAAATAGGGACAGAAAATGACATACCTTTTAATATTATATATATGTATAATATACATTGTTTGACATATCTGAAATTGTTTAAAAAAATCAATTAAAAACCCCACAATCTGTTTGTTTGTGTGTCTTAAACAGTGAGCGCCCGGGGCCTGTACCAGGGTAGCAGAGAGCGGCAGGAGCTAACCCCTTCTTTGATAAATGGCCAATTACCCAACCCTACTGTTAGCTTGTTGCCTATTTTGAATTGCTTTTTCGTTTAGATTAATATCTAAATAGGATAGATACGAATCCTATCTACGTTGTTTTTAAACGTAAATTCGGCTTTTGTTTTTCTTTCGCATTGTTCGCGTCTTTGTTGGAACGCCATTGTCCTAATTCTTGATTACGTATGTCTAGAATTCGTTGTGTTTTGTAAGTTTATACAAAAACATGTCTAATTTATGTGTTGATTAATGTCGCCGATAAAAATAATCGAAAACCGCATTAAGTCTTCGAATGTATGCTATTAATGTACGTCAAAAATACCTTGTAATATATAATATGTCGAAACTTTCTTTCGACATATTATTTATTATTTACTTAGATTTTTGCATATTGTGGGAATTTAGGTATACTAAACTGGTATTTTGATGCATTAAGTAATTTTAATTGGGACGGATATCAATTTAACAAAAATAACAAGTCCGAAAGCTGAATTAAAATATGTCCAAATTTATTGAATATCGAAATACAGATAATACAAGTATTTTAACAACGTAGTACAAGTCATAACGACTAGATTCTGTGGCGATAGCAGTCCAGAGACAATAAATAAAGTTAAAAATTTAAGGGCCGACGCCATTAGAGGGCCTTAAAGATGGCATCGCGACGGCCTGCGTGAAATTGTTACTTGTTTATTGAGCTTCGAGGTATCTTCTGTCTATAGATAACAGACGAGCTATAGACTATTCTAAGCGATTTAAAAGCGAATTGGATTCTTCTTGTCACAGATTATTTTACACAGAGTACGAGAAATCCAATGTCAAAATGTGACTTTTCCTTATTATAATAAATTTAATAAATCAAATTTCAGTTCAAAGATACTTTATTTCTCAAATAATTTCATTCACTTAGTAAGAAATTAGGCTATATAATAATAGGCTATATAAAATAAAAATATTAGTTGATCTGCAAATAAATAAAAAACAAAACTGAAATGAGTGTGAATCTATTTCGTTTAATAAATCTGAAATTGATAAAATCTAAATAAGAATAATGGAGACAGTTTTATTTTATTATTATACATTAAAACGGATAGGCGTGGTAATCTATCAACTATTAATGTATTTATTAATGAATTCAAAATAATTTAGTGCTTTCATCACACTAATTGCCTGATAAACTTAATAAATTAACAAACTTATTCTTAATTTTAATGTCATAAGACATTCGAAACAATTTATCGACAAACTTGACAGATGACATAATATATAACGATTCTAGTTTATGACTTAAAAATCACTATTTTATAAATAGAAGTTTATAAATTAAAAAAAATAAATAAATATGCCGATTTCAAAAGTTCTTATTATCTATTTGAGTGATGTGTTATGAAATGTCAAATCTTTTCAACCTGTCAGATAAACTTTGAATTTTTAATTCAGACTTGTCAAAACAACGAATTTAAAATTGGAATTCTAAACAAAACCGTGAAAAGCGAGGTACACACGACATAAAGCGCGGCGTACACGGGGTGTGTCGGGCAGCATCCCGTTGCGATTCGCGCACATTTGTCAAATTAATGGCGCGCGAATCAGTTTTAAGGGCACCTGATGGCCATTGTGACGTCACAGCAATCCTTAAATATCCCATTCGTTATAAACATATAATTCTAAGTATAATAATAATTCTACTAACATTGATATATAACTGTTAGGTGTAATTCATATTAAATGATGAAAATTTCATTTAAAAAATGCGTAATTGTTTATTAAAACAAATCGGTGACATTTGAAATATGACATGTTAACTGTCATTTTAACAGAGTGACGAAATATTTCCTAGAGTTTTTAAAAAGATTTTGATAGCCTGCAATGAGAGTCAAAGGCGATCCATCACTGTAAATTAGTTCTCGCGGTGGCCGCATGGCGCTGCTGTTGCACTCATTAGCGGTCGACGAATTGCTACAGCTCTATGCTGTCCTAGTCCTCGTATTTTATGTAATATTTGGTTTTAGTTGAAAGAAGTTTGTCATAGCATGATTGTTCAATGCAGTTCAAGACATTTATTTATTTATCCAAGTTGGATTTTGTTCCCTTTGGAGTAGAGACTCTTGGGCCGTGGGGTTCAAGTGCACAGGCGCTAATTAAAGATTTAAGTTGGCGCCTGCTTGATAGTACCGGTGACCCCATACCTGGGTCCTGGTGCTTTAAGGAATAAGTATCACAATACGAGGAAATGCTGCCAGCGTTAAAGGTACACTGCCACAGGGATCCTTTAAATTTGATTTAATTTTCTTTTTAACTATTTTTACTCTAGTGATAGTAAAGAAAATAGTAAATACTTTTATTTGATTGTTATGTTTAGTTTCATGAATAAATAATAAGGCGTACTTTAAACACCGAAGCGTTAATTATATCTAATTAAAACTCTATTTATCTCATTAAGTAAAATAAACAATGTAAAATTCAAGTTATATATAGCACCATAACCAAATTAATGAATACCTAAAATTCGTCATATCAACGTAAGCTATACATTATATATAGTTAGAATTATCACGTTGCCATATTATATTAAATTCAGTACATCTGTTTGCACCTTAACCCCTTTAATTTGAGATAAATACGTTTTCTCGCAGTCAGAGCAATATGGCGCCACGATTATCACCATAGCACGATATTCGCGTGCGGGTGTTGCCACTAAATAAGCGGGAATATCACAAAAAAGTATATCCAGTTATTCCTTTTTAAAGTATATACGTTTTTATCGAAATTCATTTGTTTTCAGAGAATAATCACTAAATAAATTCAAAGCCCTCGTTAAACGTAAATTAATCGATAAAGCTTTTTATTAATTTGACGAATACTTAAAGGATCCTAATCCTTGGGATTGATTTGCTCCAGTTCAAACAATTTGTAAGACTCAAAACTTGGCGATTAAAAAGAGTGGCTGATACTTTCTTGCCAGTTCTTCTTGCTCGCCTTACGCCCTTGACTTGCGAACTGGTAGTAAATGTAAATTTACAATTAATTTAACTTATTTTTGACGTTCATAAGTGTACTTGTTTAATGTTTACCTATATGAATAAAGATATTTTGAGTTTGAGTTTACTAAGTATAATATTGATTGATATTTTTCTAGCTCAAATAGTTGAATCGATTTTAGTATAGGTAGTAGGTACGTAGAAATAGTCAGGGTGGGTTAAAATGAAAAGAACTATATATGTATGTATCTTGTAAACAGTAACAGAACTATCTCGACCTATCTAGAAAGTTGCACCTATTAAGACACTGTCTTTCACAGGAAGGGCAAAACACAAGTGTTGCCATAATCCCGATCCGTTTCGCCCAATCGTCACCCTTGCCCTTATTAGTGAAGCACCATATGCCGACAACTCGATAGTGCTGTAATTATCGACAACAGTTGTTTGACCCTTGTAACCACGGCTCGATGTCAATAAGTTTGGAAATGTCATTAATTTATGATATAAAGTTAGCGCTACCAAAATTAGTTTTACGATTTCTAAGTGGGAGATGAAATTACAGCGTATTTTTGGGTTCATATTTTTAAGGTAAACGATTTCATGTATTAGTTCCAAGCTTACACACACACATACAGCTCTTCAAAATCATGCTCTTAATGAGGTTTAAGTTTCTATTTAGTTTTTTTTTTTTTTTTTTTTTTGTTAATTTTGTGGTTGCTTGTTTAATTTTTTCCCTTTCTATCTTGCTTATGTTCTAATATAAGTTACGTTTGTGTGGGTAAAATTTGTAATGTCATATTTTCTTGTATAATTTTAAGCATACACGTTGTTTTATATAATACTAGCTGACCGGGCAAACGTCGTTTTGCCATGTATATATTTTATAATAAAAAATAGGGGTTCATCGTAGAGGGGTAAAAAATGGGGGTTGTATGTTTTTTTTAATGTATTATAAATAATTAAAAAATAAAAATTTATCTAAAAATTTTAGGGGTGGACTACCCTTAAAATTTAGGGGGATGAAAAATAGATGCTGTCCGATTCTCAGACATACCCAATATGCACACAAAATTTCATGAGAATCGGTCAAGCCGTGCTGGAGGGGTTTAACTACAAACACCGCGACACGAGAATTTTATTTAATTTGTATATTAGAAAAATGTCGTTCTACTATGAGTCTATTTCGGATATATTCGGTAGTTTTCCAAAATTCAAAATCAAGTACTACACACTGCTCAATCTTCTAGCACAACAGTTTATTGTTAAGTCTTCAAAATGACCAATAAAATACCTCTGTATCACGTACGTAACGTAATCCCTGAGTCCCGGGGGCGATAAATATTTTTCATGAATCGAGCGCGGGCGGCGCATAGAAACTGCCTTAAATCAGACAATTATTAGCGCCCAATTATAGTACCGGGATCAAAACAATTGCCCTACGAATCCAAGATTCTGAAATAACTTACGGAATATTTACGTCAATACCAGAACAGAAAATCACAATAGGGTCAAAGTTTATCCGTAGGTACATATATGTTCTTAAATACGGTAAAATATAGTAACAAATATAGTAGGTCTAACAGCCAAACATTTATTTATTCACAAAAATAAATAAGTAGAGGGAAGAATTGCCTAATACCTGCAGCTGAGTTTCATTATCGGACGGCAGAATACAAAATACCATCCGTATCACCTCGACGTCCGTCGTTCCACAACTGAGCGTTTTTAAGGATGTGTATAATTTTGTGCTCAAAAATGAAACCCAAAAATAAATTTACCTGCAACGATATTGTTGGATTCTAAATATAATCTAAGGCATGACAATTATAAAGGCAAGGGCGGCAAAAACTTCACAGCCTATTATATATATATATAGCCTTGAAAATTTGTAAGTCCGCCACTGTAGACAGACCTTTGTATTAAGACATTCTCTTTCATAGCCAACGTCCATTTAATCAAACAAACCATCCATCCACAGTGGATTTGTTACATATCGAGAGATCTACTCAATTTATTCACCCTTTATTGTCCGGCTCACGAAGCAAATCTTTTAGATTTATTGCCAGCACTTTAATAGTTTCCTACTAAACAACTTTGTTTATCATCAAATCTTTTTGTTTAAACTGTCGACTGTACCACAAATACTAGACTAACTGTAGATAAGCTTTAAAAAAGGAAATGTATATTACTCAATGTGGAAGAATTGAAAATCCCAATTTAGATTTAGTCGTTACACACAAAATACAATTTTTCTTCTTTAAGCGCATTAATTTAAACTTGAAAGGAAAAAAGAAAAAAACTTTATTATACATAATAGTGCAGGATTAGCTTGAGGTCGTAGGTTCGATCCCTGGCTGTCCACTTGGACTTTCTTTCTATGTGCGCATTTAACATTCGAACGGTGAAGGAAAACATCGTGAGGCTTGACTTAGACCCAAAAAGTCAGTGTGTGTCAGACACAGGAGGCTGATCATCTACCCATTAGATTCACAAATGATCGTGAGACAGATACAGATATCTGAGGCCCAGACCTTAAAAGCTCGTAGCGCCACTGATTTGTTTATTTTGTAAATAATAAAAAGGACATTTAGTTAAAAATTAAGTGTAGGTACTATTCCAACACTTGCGTTTCTGTCTCTTCTATTTGACATGTTAACTTACTTGACATAATCATTTCTAAATAACACTTACACTGTATAATTATACTATTGCATATTAAGGATATTTTCTATTTAAACATATTTTATGTTTATGATTATTAGTAAAAGAAGCTTTCTAAAATAAACATTTCGACATAACTACGTTGACATATTCCATACATTTTCTCACAAATGCCTTAGAATTTCGCCAATAACCTACAATATCCGGGTACAGGGGACAAAAACAACTAATAATGAAATATGCCTCGCAACCGCTGACCGTACTTTCTAATACGTCGTAAATTTTTATTGTTCCGTTTGTTTTCCTCAACGTTTCACTGTACGTTCTGACTTTTCATGCTTTTGGGTATAACGAAACGCTATATCGATCTGTCTTTTATACAAAAGGAATTATTGAAAGCACAACTGTCAAAGTAACTATTCTTTAAATAAAATAGCATATTAGAAAAAAAACATCTCTTTTTCTCATATATATTAGTATGTAATATGTATTATGGATACAATAAATAGATATACATAACTTATTAGGGTCGGTTTATCTCTCATATACAAAAACAGTATAATATCTATAATTGCACAGATACTAATTGATCTATGGCAAAAGATTATAGAGCATCCATAGACAATCAAGAGGTGACCATAACGCGCACCTAGCTCAGTCTTTGATTATTACTATGTGATTCCCCCAAATAGGAAAAGTTAAGTGTGTCATTTAACGGGCCCGACACGTTCTTAGGGGTCCCCAGGCATATACAGAGCTAATTTAAAATATAATAATATCGTCTTATTACTCTCAATGGCATTGGATTGTAAAGCTAATCTGGCAATCTTCAGTCTTTGCGTTTATTGGAGACAAAATTAAACAGCAAATATAAAAGACTTAGATGCAGCATCGGTTTACCTGTTTAATTTGGTTTTTTAAAACTATGTAACTAATAAAATTGTGATTTTACAATTATTAATTATAAAGTATATGTTCTTGAAAGCTGTCATGATGCATAGCTAATGTTTGATTACAATAATTAAAAAAATAATTCGTTACAAGTATTTTTTCGTATACCACAGATCTTATACTTTTGCTCCAAATATTATTATAAGTCACGCATAATAAAGGTTTAATAGTTAAAATATACCTACTAATTACACTGTGTAAAGCATAATTTTGTTAATAAACTATAAAGGTTTAAAAATTAGTTGTATTAATCAATTACAACGCATAACTTACCAGGACTGAATAATTTAGGAAAAGGTAACTGAAATTTAATTTCAACAAAGTTTTTAGATTTTAATCACCTAAGAGGAAATTAAATAAGAGGGAAAACGGGAGCGTCCGTGACGTGAAATTAGAATTGTTTCTTTGTTAATTAAAAACGACTCGGGTAATCGGCCTGATATAAGAAAAAATACTCCATCATCAAATAAGTTAATAAAACAAAAATAATTTTTAATATCACGCAAAGAAAAAAGCCCAATCAATTTATACTTAGGTTATTGTAATCAAATCAGAGCAGTGTTGGCAGGCTATTATCATGAGGTCGTGAGTTGTTTCTATAGACAAATACATACTCGTATATAGTTATTAGTTATGTACCAAGTAATAGTCATGCCCTCAACTAACTATTTCCATGATCATTTTATTGTTATATACCACATCAGCCTTTTGTGCCTCCCTCATTTTTGGGTCTAATACACGCTGGTTTCCCCACGATTGCCTTCACTTTTCGAGTGATATAGAATGCATTGCACAGCTGTGATTCGAACTCACGACCTCAGAGAGAGTCGCACATTTAAGCTACTAGACTCAGTGGTTAATTATGTTATATGTTATGTGTATTATAGAAATAAATGCAATAAAAATATTTTTGTTAATATACATAATAAATATAGTTATTTTTTGTAACAATAATATCAGAATAGTTATAAAATTAACCATTAGTGCAGCGAACACGATAACACCCCTCTTAACGCCTTAATCTCACAACAATTACACTAATTTGCATAAAAAATAAATAAATCAAGAGTCGTATCCATTTTTGACCTAACCCTTCCACTACATTGGGTATTAAACCATCTCGCATGATTTATTACCAAACTATTGTGAATTTTAAAATGTACGCACGCAGATGCGAAATTTGCGTAGCTTTTTATTCTTTAATGCCTAAAATTGATCACTTTAACTAATTGTAGCTTAAGGTGTATTTATAATTAAAGATAAGGTTGGATTCGTTTTTAGTTGAAATTTAACTAAAATCAGTGTCGCTGTCAATTTAACTGATGCGTATCACATATGCAAATCATGAACGATGATTCTCACGTACTTACAGAATGCTTGCCATTCTTTTCCATCCTTTTTTATCTACTGTCTATCACACGCTTTGCACATGTTGTAAGATGAAATTTTATTCCAATTTTAAATTTCGAATCGCTTGTTACATTTATCGATTCGCACAAGTAGCAAGGTTAAATTTTATTCCAATTTTAAATTTCGAATCACTTAGCTCAAGTAGCAAGGCTAAATTTTATTCTAATTTTAAATTCGGAATCACTTCGCACAAGTAGTAAGGTAGTTCGCCCACCATCTTTCCACTCGCCCATCAACCCACGACCAGAGCCAGTCGGAAACAATAAGTGATTCGTCATAAATTAACAAATATACAACCCTCAGTTCGTAAAATATTTAATTACGAACTCGCAAAATCTAATAACACGACAATAAATCTCACGTCACGCGTCATATTGTAAGAATAACAATTACAACCCCGTCCCAAGGGCCAAAGTCGGGACCTGTGGAGTTAATGAACTAATCGCGATATTAACGATACATTACTGCCAGACTGCTGTAATTACGTAAGGGTCTCTGTTGTTTTGACCCGGAGGGTTAGATCATAATTTTATGACGCCATTTCATAGTTTCGCGGAATGGGTGGACAGATTCTTTGAGATCATTATACTCTGTAAGGAACGTTTTATCGATAAAGAAATATACTTGAGCTACTATTTAATACAATTCAGTAGTAACGGAATTTCTTGTGTGATAGTTATAAGATTCCACAGACAATTTAAAGTATAAATTACAGTACAGATAATTTACAGTCTGCTCCTCAGCATAATGCTGAGCCAGGGCCAATTACAGCCACAGTATACGCATTACACACTTGGGACGAACCAAAAGGGAAAAGGGATATTTTTTTATCTCTCATATTTTTTATTTTCTTTGAATATTGTTATTATGTGTGTGTTAGTAATAAATGTTATGTCTATGTCTATTTTAATCTGTGGTTAACTAATACAAAAATACAAATAATTTTTAACTGCTTTTGTATTTATTGTAAAAACTGGCAATGACAAATGCACATTACTCAAACGCCGGCAACCCACTTGCGAACCCTCTGGCGTTGAGAGTGTCAGAGGCAAAGGAACAGAAAAGTCAAGCAACAGAGTAATAAACTGGTGGACTGGTGGAAAGTGGATAGACCAGATTAAGGACAGACAGAAATGGCGGGATATGGAGACGGTCTTTAAAGGTCAAGAATTGAAGCTAAACTCTGAATTCTCTGTACTAATTATTGTATTTTTGTTTCAGGTTTATAAACGCGAGACGTAGGATAGTCCAGCCAATGATCGACCAGTCAAATAGAGCAGGTAACATTTTTCTTATACGAATAATTTTGCCTTTAAATCACCATGCGTTACACCTGCTATGCAGATGTTTGAGGTGTCTATTTTAGCATTTAAATTTGAATTAACGCATCCTTGATACACCTGGCATAGCAAGTGTGACGATTAAATGCAAAATTTTAGTGAGTTGCAAAAAAATTTTAGATTTTGACAGATAAAGCCCGTGCTCGACTCTGTAACCCCCTTGTTCTAGGCCTCTGATTTTATATCTGTTTCCGTGTTGACCTAGTGGCTTCACCGTGCGACTCTCATACCTGAGGTCGTAGGTTCGGTCCCCGGCTGTGCACCAATGGACTATCTATGTGCGCATTTAACATTCGCTCGAATGGCGAAGGAAACATCGTGAGGAAAGACGACGGCGTGTGTCAGGCACAGGTTGATCACCTACTTGCCTATTAGATTGACAAATTATCATGATACATACAGAAATCTGAGGCCCAGACCTAAAAAGATTGTAGTGTTGAGGTTTTTTCCATGATCTGTGCTACACGTCGTCGTTTTGGGTCTTATGAATGACAAAAAAGAAACATACATTAAATTCTAATTTTACATTAACTCCCAGTTCTCAAATCAAGGCCGTAGAACGGAAGAGAAGAACTGGCAATAAATGGCCACTGTTTTTAATGGCCAAGTTTTTTGTTTTACATAACGTTTGTAAGGAGCTGCAATTACACCATGTTCCACATGACATCTTAAGTAATTAATAATATTAAAATAAATTAAAAACAAAGATTTGTCCTCTAAAGGCATTAGGCAAAGGCAAATGTGTTACGCAAACTCGTTATTTTGACATCACTTCTGTACATTACATAGTAACTTAACAGGTCTTACAAAATTCTACTAAATGTATCATTAGTGCTTTGATGTATCTTTTTTAAAGATACAAGTCTCAAGAGGACAAGTGCATAATGCATACTGTATGAAGGTCCGGTCAAGTCAATTCACTTCAAAGGGTGGACGTGAGCCGATTTATTGATGCGGCACTTAGAGTGGACCACAAATTTGGACGCAATAAATAAAATATTTTAGAAAGTTTTCTTTAAATCGAAATCTTTTTAAGCAAATGCTGAAATTTGAAAGAAATCTCTTTAGAAACAAAGTATCTAAGCAAAAGCTCTCATATAAGCTTTTTTTGAGAGCTTTATACGTAAACGAAGATATTTTACAGTTAACCAAATAAGTAAGTTCAGTAAAATAAAGTTTAAAGCAAGGTACTCTTGGGAGTGAGCTGCTGTCTGTGGGAGCTGCATTCGCTAATGTATAGATGAGTTTGCTGACGGTACATTTATGCAGTATGCACGACGTAAGAAATGACCATTTGAACACTATTTCTTTCCTAACTCTACTAGTGCTGTTCCATAGTACGATAGATCGATTACAATGTGCAATATCTTTCATTGGTTAATTGAATTAATTACGTTTATAAATTTTTGACATACTACGTCCATTAGAGTTTTTTTTTTAAATAACTCCATAGAAAATCTTGAATCAATTTATCTCGCAACATTAAGATGTAAACGTTAGATAAATTATATGAATTATTCTATGTGGAATCATCTGCCCACTGAAGTATTTCCGAACCAATTCCACTAAGGGTCCTTCAAGAAAAGAGCGTATCAATTCTTAAAATTCGCTTGCTAGCCTTGTGGCAGTAAGAGTCTCTATGGGCGGCGTCATCACTTAACATCAGATGAGTCATTTGCCTCCTGTTACATAAAAACAACACATTCCCACACACACTTCCACCAATAAATTATTAATAAATTGTCTTTGTTAGTACATGATATATACTGTGTAATCTAAATTAAAGAATTAAGCATTAAAATATATAATTTTAATATCGATAATGGACCATCACTAGCACTTTATCGCGACACATCTGCCGGAGTGAAATAATGAGTAGATTACTGGCACGGACGGGCGCAGTGCAATTGTCACAAATTACTTTGTAGATACCTCTTGCTGAATCTTTAGTATCTTTTAAGGAAATTTAATTGCATTTTGCCTCTTTTAATTTCAAGTTGGCTAAGTTAACACTAGCAGTGATGGCCTAGTGGCTTTAGCGTGCTACTCTCATACCTGAGGTCGTAGGTTCGAACAGCTGTGCACTTTCTTTTCTTTCAGCGCATTTTAAATTCGCTCGAACGGTGAAGGGAAACATCTTGAGGACACCGGCTTGCCTTAGACCCAAAAAGTCGGTGTGTGTGTCTTTGCCTATTAGATTGACAAATTATCATGAAACAGAGACAGAAATCTGAGGCCCAGACCTAAAAAGCTCGTAGCTGAATTAAGTTGCAAACAGGCTCTTTTTTCAAACAGGCACTCATTTTACTAGAGAATTACTTCGTCTCTTTCTAACAATTAATAGCGTCTAAGCTATGAGGAAAAGGGACAGAAGAGTAAACTTAAAATTGTGTTGGGATACATACTATCAATTAAAGCTATAATAAAAACAGTATTCATTTACATAATTGACAAAACATACTTTAATTAAGACTTGTTTATGAATTGTCGAACTCATCGTTATTTAAGGTTAGAGTCATCGAAATCTAACTTTAAATAACGGTGCAAAGCCGTTAATAATTTAGGAAAAATAAACGTCAAAAAACATGTCCACATTAATTAGCTATATTATTTATGTACAGAAACCTACCCATATCTCAAAAACAACTAAACCTATTTTGATGAAACCTGGACGGCTACGGTGGAAAATATCAATTCGTTTCGTTAACATACTCGATGAGGTCCAACTGATAGACAACCTCATTCATATTCTTCAAATCAACTAAAAATGCATTTTTTTCACGTTTAACCTTAAACATACCTATAAAAAATTACGCAACAGTATATCGCTAACAAGCCATTTATTCAGACACTAGGGTTGCCATGGCAAGGTAAACAAAGAAATACCTACTGAGGGTAAATATATAATTAACAGAAACTAAAAAAAAACTTAATGAAACCCTCTTTTTATTATATAAATTGATTCCTATCAGAATCATTATCGGAATTGCGACCATACGTCATTACGTCACACGAAGACAAAAGCATCTAATCCCCGAATAGGCAAGAATGTCCGAGATGGGGTGAATTGTTCGCGTGATGGATGGCCGCGGACGGGTCAACGAATTCGTACATTATTCTTTTTACCCTTCTTTTCTCGGCCTCTTTGTGTCCTTTTTGTAGTGTAGGGATGTTTTTAACGTTATAAATAAGCCCATTTGGCTTTAGCGAGTGGTTTTTGTCGAAGAATTTTATATTATGTAATAAAAAAGTCAAATATTTAAAAAAATATCAATTCGGACAACGAAAAAAATAACAATTATTATATGATCTGTGGTTGTTAGGTTTAATTTTTGACCCGAAAAACTTATTAATAATTAAAAGGAAGTAAGTGCCTTTATAGTTTGGTAGAATTTTTAGATCATAAGTTTTGACAAAAATTATAAGTAGCTTAACTGTTCTTATTATTACGACATTTGATAATTACGTAATATGACATAATGCATGCCTATTTTTATATGGCTGATTGTGCGAATTCATTGATTAAAATAAACGGTTTATTATTTATTTATAAACTTTTATAAGAATGAAGATTCGAAATAAAAGCCATAGAACTTAAAAGCAAATTTCAACCATAAATATTATTTTACTATAAACTCTCCATTAATAAAAAATACACCCGCAAATCTAGGGTCCATTATATCGCCATCAGTGTCAGGTAACAGAAATTAAATTTATTACAAGAGCACAAATTGCCCACTTGCCCAATTGCCTATTGATAGGCTGCCATTAATGACACGTCAGCATATTACAATACTCGACTGATCGACTGATTTTCCATCAATAAACCTACTTTGTCTGACCGGTGATTTTTAATACGGGGTATTATTTTTAGGGACGAGTTTAATACTTTTAAAGTAAAGAGTATCCGATTTTAAATAAAGAAATATAAACGAGCTAACGGTTATCAAACGTTCCATTTTCAAACTCAACACCTAACGTCCGAAATAGCGACAGAGCAATTCTTTAAATTCGACAAACGGTCAAGCTAAAAAAGCGATCACGACTTCCTTTAAAATTGCTCACGGGCCATAAAGTCTAGTGTTTGCTAACAGGAAGCTAACTTTCGTTGGAAAATAGAAAAACGCGGACAACGGAAAATTGTTTTGGCAATCGCTCGAAGAAAACGACCACCGCATTTCCTGCGGTCAGCTTATGTATTCCCGGTTCGTTCCAACTGCCAAGGGAGGTTTTTTCCTTTAGTTTTCGCTTAAAAGGGGCTTGTCAAATTCGAATGACTAAATGGAATCGGCAGTACCTTATTTTTGCCGCTCCAATAATTCAACTATGCGGGAAAATGGCGCCGATTTCTAAAAGGCTGTATTGTTCTTTAAAATTACAGAGAGACATTTCTCACATTTGCGGTCATTTATAGACGTCTTAATACGATCTAAATACTATTTTAAAGATGAGTTATTAATTAGTTTAGAAGACCAGAGCAAGAGCAGTGTTGGCCTAGTGGCTTCAGCGTGCGATTCTCATCCCTGAGGTCGTAGGTTCGATCCCCGGCTGTGCACCAATGGACTTTCTTTCTATGTGCGCAATTAACATTAGCTCGAACGGTGAAGGAAAACATCGCGAGGAAACAGACATGTCTTAGACAAAAAAAGTCGACGGCGTGTGTCAGGCACTGGAGGCTGATCAACTTCTTGCCTATTAGATTTTAAAATGATCATGAAACAGATTCAGAAATCTGAGGCCCAGACCAAACAGACGAGGTTGTAGCGCCACTGATTTTTCATTTTTTTATTAATTAGTTAAAACCGGCAGTTATAAATGAATAATCTATATGAGTCGAATAATTATAGAACAAGACACATATACTCTTTCAAGTGATGCATGTCGGTAGCGGAAACAATAACGGGTCCCCTGGGAGAGGGCGCCACCAGGAAACTATGATTTAGTGAGCGATAATCTACGTCCTTCACGTGTTATTGCGAAATGCTTCTATGGTGCCCTGGTAGATTGATGTTTTTATTACTCATTTTTATTAAAAATTAAATTCAAATTAATATTATTAAATCGAAGGGAAACAGGGTATGTAACACTCTGTCTTCACGCTGTCGGGGACGGGACAACGAAAACTAGGCACATTGAACCGATGACGAGAAAGCACGACCAGGTTAACAAGAACAAGAACTGATAAAAGAAGAATGATGTCAGCATTTGTTGGCATCAGCTGTTTAATTTCGACATTAGAGCCTACTTTTTAAAGGCTTCTGCTTGGATCGCTCCATCGAGATGCGGGTAGCACCAACCAGTGCCTGTATATGTTACATATAAGTTTTGTGACATTTCGTGTACTCGTTCCTTGACGAAACCCGAATCGACTACAGTGTCAAATAATGAATGAGAGTGCGTGCTCCTATTTCACCATGCCTCCTGCTGATAGAGGACAAATCTTTGTTTTTAATTTATTTTATTATTTTTTATTACTTAAGATGTCATGTGGATTATGGTGTAATGGTTGCAGCTCATCAAACGTTGTGTAAAACAAAAAACTTGGCGATTAAAAAGAGTGGCGGAGAGTTGATTACCAGTTCTTCTCTTCCGTTCTACGACAGTATGAGAAATGGCGGTAAATGTAAAATTAGAAGCATTCAATGTATATTTCTTTTTTGACGTTCATAAGTGTACATTGTGTTATCTATATGACTAAATGATTTTTGACTTTTGAATTAACTTAATATTTAGTGACTTTTATTTTATAAGGTTTAAAGTTAGGTATATACGTACATTACTTTTAATAATAACAATGGCTATGAAATTACTATTACTATCAACAATTAATCTGTTAATTTGTAGATCTAGTAATATTGACCAATTAACACGGTGTCAAACTAACAATACTTTGACATTGTCAATTTACGAGCTCTGTGACATACAATGACAACAGCAGACGATACCAGCGCCATTGCTGCGACATGTATTTAAAAATATAAATATAACGTGTTGGTGGAACGTATAACTAACGGTTAACTGACGTGGAATATTTATTAGAACTTTCAGTTACTAGCACTAATAACCGTAATACCATTATTAAAACGTTATCGTTGATATCACTAGTTTATAAAAACTCAATCCCACAAAGCAAACGGAAATAACTGATAGTTTATAAAAACTATTTAGTTTTTCGTAGTAAAACGTAAACAAAGACCAAGCAAGCATGAACGCGTTTATCAAGCAGTGTGGGGTGTAGGAAAAACGTTAATAAGTTTCTTTCTTTTACCTTTAAAAGTGTTTTTATAAGGTATATTTTGATGCGGAATACAAATAGAAATGTGTCTATTGCGCAACGGTTAGTTTTAATTAAAAAAAAATCTACCATTAGCAAAACGCATAGGCTATAAATTTAACTAAACATTTTCTTTATCTTTTACTTTTGTCTATTGATAACTTAGCCTTAAAACAAGCAAGGTTACTCTGTAAAACCGATAGCTATTCCGAAGTTTCAATACTTGGCTGCAATTGGAACTGTCGAGTAACGATTTCAATTTTTTTTATGTAATAGGACGCAAACGGACAGGAGGCTCTCCTAATGTTAAGTGATACCGTCGCCCATGGACACTCATATTGCCAGAAGGCTCGCAAGTCCGTTGCCGGCCTTTTAAGAATTGGTACGCAATAAATTCCTCACAAAACGAGATAACCATACTTCAATAACGTAATATCGCAACCGCTGATTTAGTTACAGTATAAGTTTGCATTAATTATCACTTTTTCTAGTATGACAATAAAAATTAAACTTTATTTGAGCAAATACAGCAAAAATTAAAAATTCCAACACCATATCGGATCGATATACGTTTTATTGAAGCAAAAACGCTGCAACTCAGTTACATATACGAGTTATTAATTATTCACGCGAATCATAGGCGTGTAATTAAAGCAAAAAAATGCATATAATGGATAATTATTTTTCATTTTTAACTATAGTCAATTGTCAACAACAAAAAAGAGAAGTTTTCCAATTTAAAAAACAAACGGCATTTTATATTTCGAATGCAAATAAGGCGCGCTCAAACGATCTGTCATCGTCAAATTCAAAAATCGAATACACGTAATGAATGTTAGAACTTTATTCTCCTCTCAAGTATTTTCAAGTAATTCGAAACGACATTGCGCTCTCGTGTTTGCGAGCTCAGAGCAATGGCGCGTGCCACCATAAAGACCCCACGACGGCGGAAATCGGCGTCAATAATGGACGAACACCATTAGTTTACGATTGATAATCCCCGAGGATATATTGCTTGCGGAAGGCATAACAGTTTTGTGGTAAAATTGAGCGAATTCCTACCGACTTGACAATTGTGAACGTTTTTTGTCAGAATGTGTAATGTCAGCTTTATTACTTTCGGGGTTATTAATCGCATGCAAAATTGCGTGTAACGAAAGTTGGGAGCAATAGTTATCTATCCGTTAAGTTAGCTATGGACAGGTTTAATTTAAATTGGAGACTGGAGTTAGCAAAAGTGAACGAAAACCATACGATATATCGTCCCCTAGTACACTGAAACAGAACCTCAATTTTCTATTAGCTATGAAATTACCAGTCCTAGAGCAAGGTGACAAACGAAACGTCAAAACCGCTTAACCATAGAAATAAGACTTCTATCAATAGATATGCCAACAGCAGGCCTAATTAACCGTTCAGTGTTCTATCCTGCAGTGTTCCCGCACGCGGGTCCCAGTGGTGCATACAGCCCGGAAGCGACCATGGGGTACATGATGGACGGCCAGCAGATGATGCACAGGCCGCCCACGGACCCCGCCTTCCACCATGGCTACGCGCAGTATCCCGCCGAGTATTACGGCCATCATCTTTAATGCAACTTGTACATGTAAGTATTTTTTTCAAATAATTTAAAAATAAAATACAATTACAAGTTATATGGACATTAACGACATTTGACGAAACGTAGGTCAAAGATTATGATAATAGGGTAAAGTAAAAATTTAATTAAGATTAAAAATTATTAAAAGTCAATACTTAATTAATAATCTATTGGAATTTCAGCTTTAACAGAACAAATTCGAATCTCCAAGGCCTCGTAGTTCTTGAAAGACTTATTCAAATGAAATTAATTAATTTTTTCTCTTTTCAGATATGAATAACGTACACAATATTTGGCCTTAGTTAAAGGCCGATAAGTGTCCCAAAATAAGGCCTCTACTAATCTCGCGTCTCGAAAAGAAGCGTTCGTGCGACTGGGCGCATCCCCACCAGGCGAATGTGCGACTGCGCATCTCATCTACCAGTCGCGACGCGCCGCTATGCGTCCGTGCGACCGGACAGGCACGTGATACGAACAAACAGGAGAACTATGCTATGTACATAAAGCTATACGTTTTGTAATATTTGAAACAGTATACGATCTCCTAATTAAGATTTAAAGTCAACTCTAATGTTAAAATTAATGTAAATTAACGAAGTGACATTGTGGACGCTGTATTATACGACTGGTGCAATCACCTATTATAAATATTATAAAATCGGTTTATCACTCGGAACAATAGGAGCAAGTTGATGAATGTAACAATAAACGGTTTGATAGTTATCGTATAAATATTTATAGCTAATTGTGTATTGTTATTACGTAAATATAAATAAATAATTGATTAGTAAGTAACTATCACAAGTGCTGGGCTCGCTGGAAGGACTTTTGTAAGAGCTGTGTATGTAGTTGTATTTAGCATTTCTGTTTATAATTTGTTATGCGAGGATTCGGATTTCCACGACCGTTTTAATGACGCACGGTCGTCCGTGCGTTCGAGTCCTAAGCAGTTTGGGAGCAACCATCGAATTGAAATTTCCGTTTTCGTTTTCCTACTTATTTATAAAGCTCAATTTAACGTCAATTTTCTTCGCAATTTTGCTTTACAGGTGACATACATATCTTTGAATTAACTATATATTATTATATTACGATTAGTAACATAGTTTCACCTTGCCTTGGTGTTCAGTAATAGCACAATTTGTAACCCATGTATACGATGAAATAAATATTTTACACTGTTGAAACGATGAGATTTTAGCTATATTTTGTCTTGATAATAAATTGCCTTACACACGGATTTGATTCACAAGTATATGTGACCGGTTATTTGAATCGCATCAGAATATGTTAAGTCAACTGAAGATTCCATCGCACCAATTAAACATATTTTGAAGCGTTTTAATTAAACTGCCTCGTACATTGGACTTAGTTTCATGTTTTACATTATGTATACTTTGAAAGCATTGAAATATAAGAATCATATACTTACTGGACCGTGTTTTTTGTGTATTTAAAGTAAATTAAAACGGCTAATGTTGCAAAAGTCAAAAGAAGCCATAAGTTTTGCCGGTAAATAGGATATATGTCAGAAGTTTATCTGATCCAGTACATAAGTACCAGGATGTCATAACTGTCAGAAGTTTATGCTGCGTATACGATTCTTTATGTTCAAATTCTAATAAAGTCGATAGTATACTATAAGGTGACGACCACGAAAGTAATTTTAATGGTAATTTCTCGTTACCAGCCTTAGCGATGTATACGAATGGGAGCTTTTGAAATTTGACAGAATTTCGATAAAAAATTTTGATCCTAGCCGCGGTTTTTGATAGCTATAGTTATCCGGAAACAAGCTTTATTCTATTTTTTAACGTTGTGACATGATTGATTCATACTTCAAATGACTTCTATAAACCCTACTGGATTCTACTGTTTCAAGAATAAGTATCACGTTGATATGTCAATTTTTTATACAATTTCTACATTAGCGCATCCAGGGTCTAACGCCTTTGATCTTATTCATAATAAGTCTTCAACTGTT
Organism: Pieris macdunnoughi; assembly: GCA_905332375.1. Taxonomy (NCBI): domain Eukaryota; kingdom Metazoa; phylum Arthropoda; class Insecta; order Lepidoptera; family Pieridae; genus Pieris; species Pieris macdunnoughi. Next base: position 784,042 of record CAJOBZ010000022.1, on the reverse strand, counting down.
TTAACAAAAGCTTCTCTTTCAGTCACATTGTCATTTTTGTGTGATGGAAAGAAAAAAAAACATTTGTTAAAATCGTGTAAGAATAATTGTGAATATCGGGATATGTAATCCATAAAATTTGAATTTGAAACAATGACGTCACAACAAATCAATATTATATTCGTTATACACTGTAAATATATTGTATTAAATATTTTTGTATAAAATGTTTCGTTTCATGAAATTTCAGTATTAATCGGATTTCGGTTCAATAAAAACATCCCCAATTTGTTACAATTTTATTGTTAAAATTCATCGCGTGTAATATATTTTATTAAGAAAAGTCTTAAATAGTAGTTATTAGATTAATGTATTAATTGAAGAAATTTATTTTGATTTTTCTCTAAAATATGTATTATACACAACTTATATGCATTCTGCTAAACACTGTACGGGCGTAAAAAGTAGTATTTTATGTACAACCTACCTAATTTCGATAGCTGAAAAATGTTTTTTCTTTCACGTCTCTTGTTCATTAAGTACAGTTTAAAGTTGTGTCAAAGATGCCTGTACAGTCTGTCTATTAGAATGTATAAGTTAATTATACATAATGAGTTTGGGAGCCATGAGGTCTGTAAATATAGTATTACATTGCGCGTCTGTCAGCGAAGAAAAACCTGTATAATTTTCACATTGCAACCGATCAACACATAATAGATTTTTTGTTTATATAATAATAAGGTCATACTAACACGCTGATGAGACGTTTTCAAGAAAAATGTCAGCATTATGAATGCTACGAATTGTGTAAAAAATATTAAAAACCTAAAAAAAGTTTTGTATTTTATTTTCATGATTTTATCCCTAATTAAGTACAAAAGTTAGTAAAATAAAATATTAAAAAAAAAAGAAAAACTTAAAATTCTTTTATCTTTCACTTTAGTCGGCAGCTCATGTCTGAGCTGACCAGCAAGGAAACATCTGGAGCTGACTATGTGGTTACTGTCCAGCGCCTCTTTTACAGTGTACAGTTTTGAGGACGATGAGTCTTTCACTTGATCGGTCCACCTGGGGAACGGCCTTCTGTTTTACCAACCACGATCAGTAACTTCAAGTTCTCATCGCCCTTGCGCATTGTATGGTCGTAATAAGATACAATTCGCTGTCGGCATATGGTAGAGAGGCGACTTCGTATGCGGAGTTGGGTGAGGATCAATGTACCAAGCGCTTGGCATTCTACGCTTTACTTAGTAGAAAATCTTAAGTTTTATATCAATACTTAGAAATCAATTTGCAATTGTTAACTATTAAAACATACTTTGTCTAGTGAAATAGAGTTAAAACCAATAGCCAATAAACTAGCGGCTTAATTAATAAAACAAAAAATATTAACACAGAAACAATAGAATGTTTAGAGAGCTACGGCGTAGATGCGAGCGCTACGCCGTAGCGCGGGCGTGGCATCGAAAATGGCGGCCGACAGTGAGTAATGGCACGTTGCGACGGGTCCAGTGACGCGTACTACAAGGGCTGCCAATATAAGAGTTATATTTATTACCTAATGTTACAATAGACACAAATTCATGACAGAAAATTGAAATACATAATTCTTACTAACTCAGTAATATTGTCACTAGCTTTTAAGTATTAAGATATATACAGCCATTTTTATAGACAATTATGGATTGTAGGAGTGTGTCTTACTTATAATTATTGCATTTTAAAAGAAAACTAAAGACAACCTTTAACGAAGAAAAACTCTATATATATTAATATACATTATACAGTCACTGTGCAATTTTATTCCTCCAGAAAATCTTAAACCGTTATAACAAATTAAATGATTAGCTAGCTATTGTTATGTATAGGTTTTCTGGCTAAGATATATTTTAAAACTGATACAATCGGTATGTTATATATAAAATGCGATGTTTTTACAATTTGTTAAATTCTTTACAAAATAATTTTCCAGTTGACAACCCTAGTTTTTTCCTTCGTAGCTGTAAGCAACGCACCGATTGTATCGCTCGCGGATGCTCCGAGCGGCCCATTTGTCAACCTTAGCCCCCTACCCCCCTACACCCGCAAAGAAACTCGGATGCTTGTGATATCTACCTCTTAGTTCTATTATTCTGGCTCTTAGATGTACCAGGATAAAAGAACTTTATTGTTTTAATAGAAATTAAAGAAAATATTGTCTAAGTTTCTCTCTCTGTCTCATCTCTGACACCTAACGATCTAGCCCTTAACTGAAAAAAAGCTATACAACTATGACATATTATATAATAAACACTACATACGACATATTATATGATACGTTTGAATTGGTTTATAATTATACAACTGAGATTAGTGTGTTCTTTTGATAAAACTTGTCAGCGTGTATGTAGGTGTGGACTTAGATTACACTCTTAGTCGCCCATTAGGTCCGTTGTGAGTAAAATCCTGGCTATAGCCAGAGTGGCTCCTGCCAGAAGCTCAGAAGTTTCCAGGGCAGGCTTTAAAAATAGTGAAAAATAAGGTATATATGTAATTAACAATAATAATTGTTTAAACTTTACTACTGACGCTAATCAAATGATCATGCCAATTCAGAATGATTTTATTCAACCTCTTCGATAAATCCTAATAATCAAAACCAATTACAAAAGTATGACCGTGAATCTAAGCGCAAATAAGTTTTAATTTATCGGAATTTGAAACGTAAAGTTAGTTGCCTATTTTGAATATATAAATATAATATAATAATAATATAATAAAGTGAAGTCATGGTCTTTGGGGCCGGTTAGATGTAGGGGGGGTGTGAGTGTACCCCCATGTCGCTATATGGGGTCCCTTTAAAAATTGTAAAAACATTTAAATATCTTGGACACATTTTGACACCCGACCTCAGGGACGATGCTGATATAGATAGGGAACGGAGAGCGTTGTGTGTCAGGGCGAACATGATCGCCCGCAGGTTTGCACGATGCTCAATTGATGTGAAAGTAACCTTGTTTAGGAGCATTCTGCACATCATTCTATACGAGCGCCTTATGGTCGAAATATACTCGATTGTCATACAACGCTTTCCGTATCCAATATAATAATGCGTTCAGGGTGCTGGCGGCTGCCTCGATTCTGCAGCGCATCGGGGGGATGTTTGCTGAGGCGCGGGTGGATTGTTTTTACGCCACCATACGCAAGAGATGTGCATCCTTGGTGGAGGGTGAGAGCTAGCGGTAACGGTATCCTCCGCATATGCGGACCGAGTCGATTGCCCATACCTGAATCACTGTTCCTCTATTTCATGGGAATGATTCCGTATAATTAATGTAAACATACTAAATTAGATTTAAGGTATTAGTGTAATACTAAATTGTTATGGAACCTTTTTTCTGAAAACAATTAAATTAATAAAACATAATTATTCAAGACTTACAATTTGCTTTGTTTACAACCTATTTTGAGTTAGTATATTTCTTAAACTATGTTAGTAAAAGTTATTGAAGCCTTGACCCTATCCGGGTATATGCCTCCTCCATCTAATTCAAACCTGTCCTTTGCTTTTTCTAGCCAGTTTGTGCCTGCCACTTTGGCAATGTCGTCCATCCACCTCATTTTTGGTCTGCCCCGATGTCTGGTCCCTGTGAGGCCTCTCCATTTTGTGATTTTGAATATAGAGACTATATTAAAATGATTACTGAATGTTATTATTTATTTCAAAACGTTGTATGGACAAGAAAGAATTCGGAAAATACCGTACATGGCTTAAAAAGTTTTCATTAGAAAAAGAAAATTTTATTCAAAGGAGGTTTTAATTAATCAGAGTATTAGCACATTTTGACATTAAATTGAACCCATTTAACATGATTATAGCGAGGAATTATATAAGTTAGCCTTATTTAAGATGGCTCGAGACATGTTTATTGGTTAATTAAAGTTTTACGTTCAAACAAACAAGTAGAAAGTACGGACAACGAATTAAATTTATGTATTTTTCGTGGAGGTTGTTTTTCTATCCATATACGGCAGGATTTGTGTTAAAACGCTCTTCTAAACATTGCCCCTTCAAAACATGAAAATCTTTTTCTTCTAGTAGTCGTAGTTCAATTAATTATTCTATTTAAAATTGTTTACGTTCGACTTGTGAACTTGAGTGCATGAATAAATTTTGGACAAAAACAAAAAAAAATTGACTCAAAATTGTGAAATCTCTTGACTATGGTTCAGTTGTGGTTCTCTTATTGAAAACAATACAAATCAGTCCTATGATTCAACGAAATTGACAGATATTTTTATCGCAGTATAAACACAACCAAGAAGAAACATTTAAAGGCCGGCAACTCATTCGCGATCCCTTTGTCATTGAGTGTCCATGGGCGGCGCTATCACTTAACGCCAGGTGAGCCTTCTGCCCGTTTTCCCATGTTCTGTAATAAAAACATAGGAATTAGTACTTTAATTAAATACTATAATAATATTTGTGTATAATACTATAATAATATATTCTTTGATTTTATGTCCCATAACCCCTTGATGGGGCAGAGGACGTCAACAGTGAGTCCCTATCGCATTCGCTTCTTCTATTCGTCTTAAGCCTCGTATTTCACCTCGCTCCAAGTCTTTCCGGCTCTCTTTGCCTCATCTGCATCTGTACGAAGCCAGGTTTGCTTGGGGCGGCCACGCTTCCCCTTTCCTTACGGGCTCCAATCAAGAACCTGCTTGGGGATATGATTGTAATACTCTTCGGAGTGTATGGCCTATCTATCTATCGCTTGCTAGATAATAGGGGTTTCTCGGCTAAACTCCCTTGCTCGTTAGAGATCAAAAAAGTTAGCGTATTTATAAAATCTTTTTTATTTCTAGAAATCTCTTTCCGGTTTGTGCTATCCGTACACATTCAAAATCACCTGAACGGCAGCGGCCTGCGAAACAATAAGGCGAGAGCACAATTTATCCGCGATCCCGATTACGAGACCCCCCTCGGTCTTCCCCTTACCCCGGCACACCTTGGGATTGACTTTATAACGGACAACTGCCTAATAATGAGTTTAGACCAGTTTAATAAATTGTTATAGTGTAATTAATACTCGGAACAAACGCACGCTGAAATTTCCCCGTACTAGACTATCTATAGTTAGTCATTCTTTTTTGGGAAAAGGGATACTCTTATTTAATCCCATCCCAGGGTTCTCTCTGGCTTTTAATAAGTGCAAGATGTATTAAAGAAAAGCTGTGTAAAGGCTTACTATAGAGTTAACGATTATCATTGATAAAAGGGCCTGGGACTAGTGCTAGACAGGCTACTTCTAATTAATTTGCGATATTTGTTTTAAAATAAGTGTTGTTTGAAAGAGTTTGAAAGAGTACCGAGAGTTTTTTACGCCGGCTTTTTACCTCGGCCTACACCTTCTGTCTTCTTTGCCGACGAGTAGGGATGTCTACCGATTTAAATTTAATGACGTGAAATAAGTGATACCTCTATTTTATATTCCATAAAAAAACTTTTTTTTTTAAATACTGTAACGTACAAAATATTATGATACAGGACACTTTCTCAAAGACACAGTGATTAGTTATCATGGTTACGGAAGCTAGTAATGAAGTACCTATCATAAAAAACCGGACAGATATTCCTACCTTTAAATCTATTTGATTTTATATTTGTTTCAATATATATAATCTAAACTACTAAAAACACAAAAATACGCAAGTAAGACGTGAGAATTAAATACATAATTTAACATATTTTATTAAATTATTTTTGTTTGTTTTGAGCCGTTTAATTAAAATTTTAATTACATTGATTATGTATTTAATATTTAAATAAGTCTGCTGAAGTTTTCTGAAGACCGAACTCAACTGAAAGATATTTCTGTGTGCTATTAAGTAAAGAATAATTAACTAACTAAAACTTCACAATAACTGCGATCTGGATGCAAATAATAAAAATAATTACGAGAATGTCACATCGGTTATCCAATAACAGAAACAATACAAAAAATTACCTAGGCCTTGCTGTTTTAGCTTATACTCAATATACACAGTAAGCCTAAAAAACAATAACAATAAGTATAGAATGAAAAACGCAAAGGCCTGACTTACTAGCTTTTGGGGTGTAATTTTTGAACATAGTGCCTTATTTTTAACCGACTTCAAAACACCAAAGGAGGTTATCAATTCGACATATATTTTTTCATATGTGGGTATAACAGTATATATTTATTTTTTATATAGCATAGCTAAACGTGCAGGAGGCTCATCTGATGTTATGTGACAACGCAGCTGCCCTTGGGCACTCACATTGCCTGAAAGCTCGCAAAGCTTGCAGGCCTTTAAGTATAGCGTACGTAACAAGATTCACATTGAGCTATTAAAAATCGTTATTCCTACAGTAATTACTTATGCGATTTTAGAAATTTATCAAAAAAAAAAAAAAAAAACAAAAAAAAAAAAAAAAAAAAAAAAAAAAAAAAAAAAAAAAAAAAAAAAAAAAAAAAAAAAAAAAAAAAAAAAAAAAAAAAAAAAAAAAAAAAAAAAAAAAAAAAAAAAAAGGAAAAAAGGAGGAATTTTTTTGTTTTGGGGGGGGGGGGGGGGGGGGGGGGGGGGGGGGGGGGGGGGAAAAAAAAGGGGAAAATTTTTTTTTTTTAACAAAAAAAAAAAGGGCGGGGGGCTTGGGGAAATTTTAAATTGAAAGGGAGGGGAGGGGAAAACTTGCTGAGTTGCTTGCCGTTCTCACATATAAGAAGCGTACTTTAAAGAACTAAGCTACGAACCCCCCTTTTTATTATAAATAAACAAACCCACCACAAAACCCCAACAAAAAAAAAAAATTTTGATTTATTTTGATTGACATCGATAGATTTACGTTCGAAATTTAGTAGCAGGAATGTCAAAATTCAAAAATCGGCACCCGAATGGACTGTCCAGTCGGCAGTCATACCGCATCGCTCCATTTAACTTGAAATACACCCGCGCAGCGGATCCACTGATTTATCGTGCTCTACGCTTTATAAGAGTGGAGCCTATATACCTAATATAAGCTTTTGAAACATAAGCTTTATCTAGAAGCTCCCTGATATTTTCTTTAACAACAAAAAAAAAACAAAATCATTCATATTGGTAACTTACTTACTTATGAACGTCAAAAAAGAAATACATTATGTATATATCAAATGCTTCTAATTTTACATTTACTGTCAGCCTTGCGATTCTGGAACTCACTTTTCGAGTTTATTGTTTATTAGAATGCCAAATCGTAGAAAAGAATTGTAAAGAATAGTAAGTAGTAGGTAGGTTAAGAAAATTTATTTATTTATTTATTTTATTCATATTATTCATAAAATCTTAAACTATAAACCTTAAAAATTTGTTTAACAAATCTAGGGTTGTACAACATATATGTTTGTTTAAATTGGCAAATCGTGATGACAGATTTTAACACAGAACAGAGGCCAAACGGGCAGTAGACTGATGTCGAGTGATACTGACCTGCCCAAAAACCTCTTTCTGAAAGCATTTAGCATTTAATCTTTCAAAGAGATCATCTTTATATAAGCTTCACCTTCGGTACCACAGTAATGAGCATGTAAAAGAAAAAACGAATCCATTTCGTTTCATTGTGATTATTCGGATTCATTATCGAACGTCGAGACAGAATACAAAATACCACCCGTATCACCTCGACGTCCATCGTTCCACAACTGAGTGTTTTTAAAGCAGTTTTTGCCGCACACCATCACTATTTGAGCTGCCCACTGAAGTATTTGCGAACCAATTCGACTTTGGTCCTTCTAGAAAAGAGCCTACCAAAAAAGGCCGGCAACGCACTCGCATGCCCTCTAGGATTGAGTGTCCATGGATATCACTTAACACAGATGCCTCCTGCCCGATTGCCCTCTGTTCTATAAAAAAAGGTGTTGTTACACAATTTAGATTCCTTTCAGTCGTATTCAACACAAAAGCATCGCACGTTTGGCAAACCTCACCACAAGCTACATCAAAGCGAAAGTCGCGTTCGTCAGGCGACCGAAATGCGATCAGTCGTGCGACTAACTGGCGTGTCGTTTAGTAGCGTTAGCAAAAACGACAAATTATTATCTTAGTTTTGATCAAAACTACTGTCGACTGGGCCACTTAGGTATAGGATATTATTTATTACTTTTTAGGTCTGGGTTTCATGATCTTTTGTCAATCTAATAGGTGATCAGGCTCCTGTGCCTGACACACGCCATCGACTTTTTAGGTCTAAGGGCCGGTTTTTCGATGTTTTCCTTTACCGTTCAAGGAAATGTTAAATGCGCACATAGAAAAATAGCTGGGGATCGAACCTTCGACCTTAGGGATTAGAGTCGCACGCTGACGCTATCGGGCCGACACTGCATGGGGTCATCTAGTAAGAATGGCATACAATATCACAGTGTAATTTTGACATAACACTGCGCGTACTCACCATATAATTTGTGCTAAAATGTTTATATATTTTGCATTAAATATATTATATATAAATAATATAAATAATGCTTTTATTTTTGCATTATTTATATTATATATAAACAATGCAAAAATCTTTTTATTTTTAGGAGCCGTAAAATTTACATGAACTTTTAAGTTGCAACAGAGAAGTTATGTTTCAAACTACGTATCAACCTGAGAAAAGAACGGTCTTTCCGAACAGACTATGCGGAAAGAGAACCGTCATGGGACTTAAAGACGCCGCAGAGCTAAATTACCTTTCTGTTTTGTTGAACAATGTTATAGTTCGTCATTATAGTTCGCCAGTATTCATCTTGTAACTTTTTTCTCTTTAAAACTTGTCTCTGCACAAAGACATCATTTAACATTACCATCTAGACTAATTTAAGACTAATAAGTAATTTAAAACTACTAAAAAGAATATTTAACAAAAGAAAGTGTCCAATAACACTACTTAGAGTCTCTATTAAGGGGAAGACACTCTGTTCTTGTGTACTATATCTACACTTACCATGGTTTAGCACTTAAGACTATTGAATGATTTTGTCCTTTGCAATCTTCTCACTAGGCTCGTGGTGTTAAATTGAATAACCTCGACATTCACGTGTTGGTGGAACCTTTGTTCGAGGGCTCCATCAATCATTTTGTAATGACTTCCTCTATATTATGTGTAAAAACTTAACTAAATATTAATAAAAGTGAAAATTATAAGCCGGTTCTCTTACCGCACAGACCGTATTCTTAGATTTTGTTACAAAAATTATGAGTTCGGTTATAGTAAGAATAGGAAAAACTGTACACCAACATAATCATCACCGACGAAGACTGCAATTGAAGGATTTTTTTTTAACAGGGATCAAACGGGAAGAAGGACCAGAGGACTTGCGAGTGCGTTGCCGCCTTAAGAATTGGTACGCTCTTTTCTTTTCCTAAGTTGAATTGGTTCGTAAAAACTTCAGTGGGTAGCTGGTTCCACATAGTGGTGGTGCACGGTCTATTACATTGACTGAACATTATATTGAGTGATGCTGACGGTACCTAATCGCAGTCCATTTGAAAAATTGCGCGACAAACAAACGCAATGCGGTCATTTGATGTACTAGACTCGTTCGCGACAACGATTAGTTGCCAACGAAACTAACAACTAGAGATTTTAATCAAATAACGTTCAAATTTATCTATATTTAGTCCTTGCATTTTGATGGAAATTATAATTATAAATACTTAATGTTTTATCAGTATAATGGCCTACAAACTTTTTAGGTCTGGGCCTCAGTTTTCTGTATCTGTTTCATAATCATTTGTCAATCTAATAGGCAAGTGGGTGATCGGCCTCCTGTGACACACCGACTTTTTGGGTCTAAAGCAAGCCGGTTCCCTCACGATGTTTTCCTTCACCGTTTGAGTGAATGTTAAATGCGCACATAAAAAGCCCATTGGTGCATAACTGGGGATCGAACCTACGATCTCAAGGGTGGAAGTCGCACGCTCAAGCCCCTAGGCCAACACTGCTGCTGTCTATGGTCAAGGAGTTGGTAAAGAAGTTGCCTGGACAGGGTGTGGCATTCCAGCAAGTGGACTGTAAAGTGTTTCAGTTTAAATGTGAGAGGAGTCAGGAGTCTATAGCAAATATAGTATAATAACATTGACTGTATGAAAACTAAGAAGCTAACAACCCTACGGCTTTCTAAGCCCTAAAGTTGTGCCCTAACAGATATTGGTAATATTAGGGATATCTGCAGCAAGAGACCTAACTCAAAATTCAAAATCAAAATTCATTTATTCAGTTGTTCAGAATCGCGACCAGCACACAAGGAGAAAGGCAAGAAAGAAGAAAGAGCAAAGGTTCAAGATGGGATTTTCTCAAAGCTATCTGGAAGGCTCACCACGATTATCAAGATCTTGAAGTCTTTACCACTTTGAGAGGGTGACACAAAAATGCTATTCACCGTGTCTATTGTAATTTTAGTGAGCTGTTGGTGTATCGCTTCAGATACAAAAATGTAGGACAACCGTGTCAACAGTATCTGCGAGTTCAATGAAATCTGAACTCGCGAAATCTGATCTTAAGAAAAGAGTGTACTACTTCCCTGTAGGCAGTAACTTATGAAACTTTTCCTGGCACTTTTTAAAAACATCGCAACACTATTTTTAATTGAATTTATCTTTTAATTTTCGTAAAATTGCTCTGAAAACAAATGAATATATTGTTCCGTTATTTAGTAACTAACAAAAATAAAAGTCATAATTTGCTTGTCAAAAATCCCCTTTTTTATGTAATAGAAGGCAAACGGGTAGGAGGCTCACTTGATGTTAAGTGGTACCGCCGCCCATGGACACTCACATTACCAGAAGGCTCGCAAGTGCGTTGTGGCCTTTCAAGAATTGGTAAGCTCTTTTCTTGAAGGACCCTAGTCGAATTGTTTCGAAATAACTTAAGGCAGCTGGTTCCACATATATAGTGCTGCGCGGCAAAAGTTTTTGACTTAAAAAACGCTCAGTTGTAGAACGACGGACGTCGAGGTGATATGGGTGGTATTTTGAATCTCCATTATTTGCAAAACATAGATCTGTATAGTTAGAATAATAAAAAGGCTAATACGTGATAAAGAACATACAGGTATCATAATAGAAAGGTAAAGAAGAAAGCTTTACAACGTGTACGTATTCAATTAAAGCGAGCTTAACCATACTAACGTAACGTACGTAAACCATACAAATTGTATGAATAGGCGATATTCCCCACCTGTCAATGACTGAAAGTATTGTATTGACGTATAGCTTCAATAGCTGTGTTTTCCCTGTCATAAAACGTCATCAGGGATTTTTTATTAATGAAGCGATATTAAAACGGGTCAAAGTCACAACAATGACTCTATTGAGGAAATTTTATCTAAAAAACATGATCAAACGTAGAATTCTCATTACTAATAATGTTATTTAGTATAACATCCATCTCTATCTGAAATAAGGCATTTTAATACTTCTTTCTCGCTTTATCATACGTGACTGGCCGTTCTAATGGAAGCATAATGGCCGCTTTGACAATAACATTAGTTTTGGAGGGAACGCATTGATTGGATTATTGAAAGACGTCACGTGATTTATGACGGCCTGGTACTTTTGTCATGATTGCGTTGATTTTCCGCTTCCGGAAAACGGAAAATTTCCTTTATTGGTTTAGAAAAACAATTCAGAAATACAGATCAAGAGGCAACATTAATTGATTTTTCTTAATTTTGATGTTAGCTCAATATGATGTTTGGGACATGTACACGCGTTAGAATCGATTTATTTTTGTCCATTTTAATAGTCTCTTCCAATTGAAACGATATAATATATATTAATCATGAAATTTTACAATAAACACTATGATTTTTATCACATTGGAACGGGTTTTCTCGTATAGAAATCATAATTTTGGTTTAAATACAAGACTCTGAAAAACACTGCGCCATGACAGACAATGCAACTTGTCGATAAAACAAAGTAAGCGCCAACTAGCGGCTCAGACTGTTTTACCGACGTTTGAACAGATATCCAAGGTGTCGGTTTTTTTGACGGTGTGTGCGCGTAAAAATTGACTCTCATCATTTTTCCCTCACGCGCCAAAAGAAGTATAACTACAGAAATCCTTCAATAATATGGCTTGGATGTTAAAACTACTTTTTTTACTAAGGATGTCATGTGGAACATGGTGTAATGGTTGCAGCTCCTTACAAACGTTGTGTAAAACAAAAATCTTGGCGATTAAAAAGAGTGGCGGAGATTTTATTGACAGTTCTTCTCTCCTTTTCTACGCCCTTGAGAACTGGCAGTAAATGTAAAATTAGAAGTATTTCATATAAATTTCTTTTTTGACGTTCATAAGTGTACATTGAGTTACCTATATGAATAAACGATTTTGACTTTGACTTAAACTGCTTCTCATTTCCGTTCTACATGGCCAGAACCACAAAGCATTTCCTTTCGTATGCTTGGCAATACGTCTTCTGTGAACCCACTCTGTTTATCTATGATATTAATTGTTCAAAACTCTTAAGGTTCTAATTTTCCATATTAAGTCAAAACCAAAATTACGTTAGATATCTAGATGTAATGTTAATAGTGAATTGTAAGCAGTCGTAGCATGCATGTTCGTATAGTCTGTCAGACGGGAGCTTTAAGTACATTTCCTTCATTTCGAAATTCCCGCTCACAATCATTGTAGCAATTTTCCGGGGCATCCGTCGAGAGGGCCACGGGGGCTGTAGCTCAGGAGATGCTGAAGATACTGCATCGTTATTTCATAACTAGAAACTTTTATTTATACATTTGTTCTAGTGACTAGATGACTCTCTAACCCAATGTTTTACAGGGGTTAGCGGGTTTACGCCCCACAGGGGGGGCAATTTAATTGTTAAGGGGGGCTAGTCGGAAATTTATTAAAATTATTTTGAAATTGATGCTTTAAATTTTTTTACTGTGTTTCGTTAACAATTTCCAAGTAATTTCTTCGTAAAACCTATCATTTGAGGTTCTTAAGTGAGTGGGGAATGGCATAAAAAAAGTGGGAAATCTCTGCCCTAGCCGGAAGGACAAATGAATTTTTCTACGTATGTGTGAAATTATTACTTGCTCATACATTAAAGGACCAAAAAAATTACAACGTTTGTACTGCTGATCACATACTTACCAATAATAAATATTATCTAGAAAATAAATGCAGAATCTGAGGCCAAAATCTATGTTTGTAACACCAGTGCATGCATAATTTAAATAAAATCTCCAAACTCTGAACTTTTATCAAAAACTCGCGCAGAAATCTTTGCGTCATTGGGTGATCTAACTTAGAAAAAATCATTTTATTGATATTCTCCAGTGTTAAACACTTGTATTATTGTGAAAGCTTTACAATAATATCAGCGTCTCTAAGCACTTAGGGTGTCGCGTTGGGCGGCTGGGCGGTCTGGGCGGCGCTGGGCGGGCGGCAGTGACGTCGCTTGAGCGTGCGAAAATTACATTCCGAGAGCGCCTCGCATATCTATCACTTGCAAATTTAACTTTAGTTTCTGAACTACTCTCCACACTTTCATATACCTCATGTTTTACATAGTGGTTGGAATTTTATACTCTAACTAGTCAGGTTAGAACGACAATAATATACTCTAAGTAGTCAGGTTAGAACGACAATAATATACTCTAAGTAGTCAGGTTAGAACGACAATAATATACTCTAAGTAGTCAGGTTAGAACGACAATAATATACTCTAAGTAGTCAGGTTAGAACGACAAAATAACTCTAAGTAGTCAGGTTAGAACGACAAAAAACTCTAAGTAGTCGGTTAGAACGACAATAATATACTCTAAGTAGTCAGGTTAGAACGAAAATAATATACTCTAAGTAGTCAGGTTAGAACGACAATAATATACTCTAAGTAGTCAGGTTAGAACGACAGTAACAAGAATCGCTAAATTTAATAATAGTAGCCTAATTTATTATTTTTAGTACTTTGCGTGTTGTTCTCACGAGAATGTAAGTGCTTGCTCCTATTTCACCATGCCTACTGCTGATAGAGGACAAATCTTTGTTTTTTTATTTTTGTTATTAATTACTTAAAGATGTCATGTGGAACATGGTGTAATGGTTGCAGCTCCTTAAAATGGCGATTAAAAAGAGTGGCAGAGAGTTTGCCAGTTCTTTTCGTCCGTTCTACGCCCTTGATTTGAGATCAGCCCTGGATAAACAATAAACTACAAGCTCCCACCTTTTCAGAATGCCAAATCATAAAATGACTGCTTCAGACTGTTGAGAGCGACCGCCGATGCGAAAACCGCTGTGTGAGTTCGAAAAGTGAGTTACAGAATCGCAGGGCTGGCAGTAAATGTAAAATTAGAAGCATTTAATATGTATTTCTTTATTGACGTTCATAAGTGTACATTATGTTACATATATGAATAAATGAATTTGAATTTAGTTTTCTGAGCTGACATCCTAGTGGGTTCCGACGTCCAAAGTGAAAACGACTTTCACGCATCTCTCGCACCACAGTGAGTACGAGGGTCAGTGGGTCTCACCTCACCCCAGGTAAATTCTCAACTGCTCAATGAGCTGGGTGCAAATACCCACTATCACTACATAGGATATCTGTACTGCTGCTCTCAGAAGGAGGGGTTTACTTCGAGGTTTACTTTCTCCCTATACCTGAAGATTTGCAGGAGAGCTGAAAGTATAAGTTATAACCATTGCACCTTGTTCCGTATGGAATTAATTATGATTTACGGTCGCTTTATATATTTCTATAAAACCTAAAATTATTTCTAATGTCATTTTCATACAAATATCAATCCAAAAATACCGATCTGTCTTCCCAAATATTATTTACAAAAACAGATTGAATATCGATCCATCGATCGGTAATTGAAAAGTAGTTATGAGAAATGGATTGAAATATCTATCTCTAGTATATATATCTCTAGTAGTAAAAATTGGATTGGGATTGAGTATAAAAAGCGGCCGTTAATGAAAAACGAACGTTTTGCTTCATTACGAAATAGGAACACAATATGGGGTGAACCACACGTCACTTAGGCTTCGGTTTTAAACTTCAAAAGAAAGTCCAAGTTTGGCAGATAATATTATTATACTATCCTCAAAACGGATATGCTTCATCTTAGCGGAATTTCCGAGTATTTTTTGCTAATACCCCCTAAGTTCTCGCACAAAAGCCTATTTAACAATCTACGCTTACAACATTTATCACATTAAAAATGTAAAGTGAACACCTCTTGGCACCTTCCCGTAGCAATCAGAATCACATTAGTGGTCTCATTTGGCACCTCGCTGTAGCTTTATTGATTTTAAGTTATATATGTTTTAACTTTTACTAGTTGACAACAAACAGTTTCTATATATTTTGCTTATAAATTTATAAAGGAAGGAAAGGAAGAACAAAAATGGTATACAAACTTTTAAACTACACTTTAAAATTCACAAAATTTGAAAATTGGTTATTTATATATAATGTTACTCACAAGTCCTCTTTTCAGGTCACTGTTGAGCATCAGCGTTGTTTAAAAATGGTACCACCTTTGGTCTCAGATTTCTGAAACGTTTCATGATCATTTTTCGATCTAAGGCAAGTGGGGCCTCCAGTGCCGAAAGGCGACTTTGGTTTGCGCATGTCGGTTTTCTCAAGATGTTTTCCCTCACGTTCGAGCGGTTTGGCAATAGAAAGAGTCCATTGGTGCACAGCCGGGACGACCTACGACCTCAGGGATAAGCCACTAGCCTGTGCTCCGTAGTGTGTTTTTCAGCTGTTCCCACGCTGCATTCCCCTAATTTCCAGTAGACCGGTTTTTCCCTTCTTCCAAACCTCCACCCTCACCAGGAAAGACTTAAGAGTTACAAATTTTCACATATTGTGTAATTAGTTTATTTTTTACCAGGTCTTTTATTGGTACTTTATCTATATTATTCACACACGTGATATCCAACCATATAGCAGCACAGATGAGTGCGTGTGAAAGGTCACTAACGACATCTCACACCGGCTCCAAGTCTTCGTCAACCGCTGTCTTCGCCGTTTCTGCTGGCCTGAGAATCTCTAGAGCATTTGGTAGCTGTCGGCACCCCAATTAGCCAGCCGAGAGGGTTTGAGTGGAACCCGTAGGCAAAGAGAGCCGGAAATACTTGGAGTGAGGTAAAATACAAGGCTCAAGACCAAACGCGATGGAGACTCACTGTAGACGCCCTCTGCCCCACCTAGGGGTTTTAGGACATTAAGTCAACTTAATAGGGCTTTCTTCCGCAACATTTTAAGAACTAGTACGAGAAAGCCCCAAACCATGTTACGTTTATAGTTCATTTAAAAAAATTATTCAATCACTTTTCTGTTTCATTTTAGTATTGCTAACTTATTAAATCTTTTATATTACGTTATTTTATTAAAGCCTTGATTTGAATTTGAAATATTTAATATTCGTTTGAACGAATAAATCAAACACGTCGGAATTAATATGAAAGCCAAACATCATCAGGTGTATTTATAATTTAAATACCAGCGATACTAATAAAATTTATTATTGGTTTATTTAATGGTTTGTCTTTTGTTTGAGGTAAAAGATTAAAATAACTTTCAAGGTGAATTATCACCGCTGAGACAGAAGAGCGACTTTTTCGATCCGAACATTACCCATTTCTACGATTGGCTAAAAAAGAAGAGAAGTAGGTAAGTTTGCTAAACATTGAAACGTAATAAAGATGTATATAGGTATATATATTGAAATAAAATTACATTTTTATAGAACATGACCCATGGACTTTGTCAATGCCAGAGAGCTTGCGCTTGGCGCGAGTGCGTGGTTGGCCTTTTAAGAATGGTGGTGCGTGGCAAAAACTTCCTTAAGAAACGCTCAGTTGTAGAACGACGGAAATCGAGGTGATGCGGGTGGAATTTCGTATTCTGCCTCGACGTCCGATGATGAAACTCATCTGCAGGTATTAGTCCGAACAACTCCTCTGTACACTCTCCATGGTAAATGCGGTAGAAGTTGCAGAGTGGCCCCACATCTCTACGCAACGTGAAGGGATGAATGGCTCGGAAAGGGATTGGTCGTCGACCATTCAAACCGCTCTTCGTTGAATACGTTGAATAAGCAGTTTTATACGGTATAATATGAAATAAACCATTATAATAAACTCATTTTAATCCGGTCAAATGTTTATTCTTTGTTTTTTTAAATAAACATTACGCGTTAAAAATATATATTAAAGCTCCACCTTGTGTCAAATAGCGGAACTTTGTCAAATGAAATACAGAAACTGACCTTATTATCTTTACGCCAGTTCAATTCGAATTAAGATTATTTATTTCATTGCTCGTAATTTAAAATTAAAATGAAAGCTAGAAAAATACAGTTTATTCTAGAAAAGAATGTATCTGGTTAATTATGAGCATGAACGGTTTACCTTAATTAGTTTTCGGATAGAAATTTCTAGAAGACCTTAAAATGTATCGAATATTATAAGTAAGTAGTAATCTTACACATAATGAATTGTTGTCAAATGAATAAACACATTTTTGTTTTATTAGCTTATACGTAATCTATAGCACTTGCTATTATTTTTTACCTAAAGAAATATAACATTGTTCTACTATGTTCTTGTTAATATATCTACTTACCATATAATAAACGGATACGACCAGAAAATACCCACGTATTATTGTACCCCATATGGAAGACGTCATACTAATATTATAAACGAGAAAGTTTGTAAGTATGGATGGATGTTCGTTACTCTTTCACGTAAAAACTACTGAATGGATTTTAATGAAACTTTACAATAATGTAGCTTATACATCAAAATAACACATATATGCTACAATCTATAAATTAACTGTGTTTAAAATATCAAGTAAGTAGGAAAAAATCTACCATCTGCGAGCTATTCTGGCATGCGCTGCCAAGCTGTATAATGGAAATGTTTATTTTAAATAGTTCTACGAAAAAGCCCGCCATAGTATATATGTCTTATGTGTATAGCCAAAATAGTGAACAATACAATAAAAATTGTCAATTTATTTCTAATGCAAATTTTGTAGTAATAAATTGATAACTAAATGAAAATAGAAACTTTTATAGCTTCTGGTATTTAATTATAAAAATATGTCTTTCAATTTTTTGTACAAATATTATTTTAATCGTGCGCAGACGAAGTCGCGGGCACCAGTAATAATTTATAATATAACTGATAAAAAGTCAAAGTCAAAAATCATTTATTCATGTAGGTAACACAATGTACACTTATGAACGTCAAAAAAGAAATATACATTAAATGCTTCTAATTTTACATTTACTGCCAGTTCTCAAATCAAGGGCGTAGAACGGAAGAGAAGAACTGGCAAACTCTCCGCCACTCTTTTTAATACATAGCTAATAATTTAATAGATAGCTTTTTTGTAGTCAAAATTCAACCGTTACTGGCACGAGGCATTGTAGTTCCACGCTTATAGTATATTATTTGGAACTATGGAACACTGTGAAGCATTTTTAATTAACCTACACTTTGACAATGTCACCTTTTCTCGCGCTGTCAGATCTCGGTCAGCGGCGAGATCAAAGCTTTACATTGTACGTTAATGCGACCATTCATTCTAGGGTTGTGTTTCACTCAATAATATACGAAAAGATAAATATTTTTAGAAACAACGAAATATATGGTGTCTCAAGAGAAAGTCCGACAACAACAACCTACCGACTATTTCCAACATTATTTATTTGCATATTTAAAAAAAACGCAAATATATAGTAGCTAATCATACGGACGCTGGTGCCCCCAGAAAGAAGTCCCTGTGTTGTTACCTTCTCTTTAGTGGTTTAATTCATATGGTAAACATTTTTAACTATACGTTTATCAACTAACTAGAGATTGTTAATGTTATCGAAGTGAGTTTAAAAGTTACACATTTTTGTAGAACAGGAAACAAACACCTACATGAACTGATAGCGATAGGCGTTGGCCCATGAGCAATACCAGAAGTCTCTCAAGTTAACTTTTTAAGAATTCATTCAAAAAAAACTTAAAACGTATTTTCATATTGGAACAAAAGTCGTGTTTTATTTATTTATTAAAGCTTACCCCATCATATATATATAAAACTAGTGGACCCCACAGACGTTGTCCTGCATGATATTTAAAGCGATTAGGATATTAAGCAAAGTATGAAAGTACCGACTGCAGTGCCATCTGCCGGGCTGATTTGTGAATCTAAACCATTCCCAGATCCCCTTGAACACACACAAAAAATTTCATCAAAATCGGTCCAGTCGTTTGAGAGAAGTTCAGTCACATACACACGCACACAAGAAATATATATATTAAGATGTACGACAATTTAGGTAACCATAGTAAGAAATACAGTTAAAATATGTACAAGATAAAATGTACCAGAATTTGTTTGTTAAGCAGAAAAAAAATACCCGTAAAACACCGGATAAGGTACGATATAACTAGGCCCTTAACCATTTTTAAAATTGATCCACCCACTACCGAATATATCCAGCTCCGTATAAGTACTGTTTAATCCATTATAATCGCGAAGAATTGGAGAGATCGTGTTAAATATATTGTGAAAAGTTGTGGCAGCCCTATCCACCACAATGTCCAGATCTACATACAAACTGAAGTGTATTGAAAAGCCTTTTGTGCGAAGGTCGTGTGTTCGATCCGATCGACCGAACTTGTTTCGTGTCCCTCGAATAGGACATTCACCTTTGTCCTAATCCAGATAAATACGTAGAAAACTCAACCTGTATAAAGACTGCTATTTAGGACAACCATTATAGAAAATAGGAACGGGTGTCTTATATATATAATAAAATAGCATATTATCATTGAATTCTCTTGCAAATAAACTATTTAAAAAAATCTATTTCTATGAAAATTAAAAAAAAATCGCTTATTAAAGGCAGACTAATAATGTTAGTATATATGTCGCAGCCAACTCGCATAATTAACCGTTGAATAAACAGCCTAGTGTCTTTACTAAACAGCGGCGTTCAACTAGCGTTCACTGAGTGAACCTCCTACAGCAGACTTGATAAGGTCTGTCCAACGGGTAGGTGCCTTCCACCTTCCCTTGGACGACAAGGCGTTCTATGGACTGATCACCACGCCAAGAATGTAAGGATGCGAGATTGTACTATTGAGAACAGACGCTGCTTAATACCGAGTTTTTTAAGTATCGAAGTAGGTTTCGAACCCCAAGCATTCTTCTCCAGCACCACATTTCCATACCATCTATTTCCAGCCTTTCCACATCTCGCAAGGGCCTCGATTCAGCCGCGTATAGAAATATGGGGAATATAAGTGTCGCACACGAGCCTGGTCTTCGTGGCTTTTGGTATATACCTGTTTCTCCATAATTTTCGCATCTTGTCCATCGCCGTTCTTGTGATGACCACACGTCGATTGACCGCATTCCATCCGCCATTGCTTGACATCTGAGCCCCAAGATAATATCGATATATAAGATCTCTGCAATACATATACAGCTATTTAACATATACATCTTCAGTAACAAGAATCCCATAAAAAGCTCAAGACCCTAGTCTTAATTAGCAATTTTGTTTGCGCCTGAGGCGGCAAGTGCTTTTCGTTTTTAATTATTGCTCATTTGAAGTCTGTTATTTATGTTTTATGGAAATTAAGGTTTAAATTACCTGAATATAGTTAAAGGATACAAAAATTAAGATTTGATCAACTGGTTTAATGCCTTAATGTTGGCACAATTGTATGTAACTGCTAATTTTATTCGTTGTCCGAGTTTGATTCCTTTTAAAAGTTATTTAAGTATAAGATTTCTTTGATTGCCAGTAAATTCATAACAAATTATTGAATTCAAATGCGTAAGGTGGGAACTGACCAAAGTTACGAGGTGTAATGTATCATTCGCATCGAGCCTGTTACACATCGAGCATGTTACGCTGTGTTCTAAAATCGGCGTAACATGCTCGGCCTCGTCAAAACTCTGTGCTCCGCCTTCGCCGCCAGTGTTGGAGATGGCCGACAGCGAGGACGTGTTGATATCTTTCATTCTATTTCAAATTAAGAAGAAGAAAAAGAAAAAATGTTACTGGACATCAAACTTATTTAAAAATACAGGCTTATGAGGTGGTTTGTTATTGATTGCAATATTAAAAACCAAAAGATTACTGGACAGTATAAAAACTTTGTAGCAGTTGATTTTGAAGAACTAGAACTGTTGGATTTAATTGGACCAAAAGTACTTAAAAATACATAATTTATTGAAAATCATAATCATGATCACTCGTACGACACGTACTGACTGAACCGCGTAACAGTCAAAGGATTCGCCAAAACCGACAGCCGGGTGGAGCAAAGCGAGCAACGAGCGGCTCGTTGCTCGCTGATTTCCCCGTAACATGACGTACTAACTGCTCGAATGCTCGCTGTGTAAGTTTACATTACACCTGACGGTTCTTAGAGGCTAGTTTAAATGCTCGTTGTCATGACTTAGCACTGAGTATGACTTCCAAATGTCAAAAACGTTTTTGTTTTTACATACAGAAGTCATACTTCCTTAAGAAATCAAGAACGATTTCACAATCTAATACAGTTTTACACAGTTAATCCCAATAAAACTCACAGCATGTTTAAATAATCTTTTTAATCCCACTTTTATAGTTACCACAAGTAAAGTACATTTAAACGTGATATTCTTTACAATTTTATAAACATAAAACAATATTATTAAATACACCTCCATTTATAGAGACGATTAGTTGTTACAATGTATAGATAAAAATAAATCAGTGGCACTGCAATATTTTTAGGCCTAGGCCTCAAATTTCTGTTTCTGTTTCAGGATCATTTGTCAATCTCAGGCAAGTAGGTGATCAGCCTCCTATGCCTGACATACGTCGACTTTTTGAGTCTAAGACAAGCCGGTTTCCTAACGATGTTTTCCTTCACATTCCGAGCGATTGTTAAATGCGCACTTAGAAAGTCCATTGGTGCCGGAGATCGAACCTACGACCCCAGGGATGAGAGTCGCACTCTGGCCAACAGTACTGATTAAACCATAGACAATATTATTTACGAATTTATAACCAACATATTGACATCAGACTCGGTTTTTGTGTTAAAAGTAACACCTATTTATTTGTTGTTGTATGTTTTATGGATGATCCATTAGCGAAACAAAACATCAATTAGGTTGACAGCATTACAAAAGACATGATATTACTTTTAATATCAAGTAACTGTTAATGAACTAATGTATGTAAACAAATTAAACCTACCTGAAATTGTTTTTCAGTTTTAAAATAACTCGCTGATCTGACACGACCTGTGAATATTAAATCGGTAAAAATAAATATTATTAAAACACATAGTGTTTATTATTGTTATGCTCTATGATCTGTGTTAAATGATATTTGCAGCGCGCATTCTGTCAATCGCTGACAGTTATTGCAAACAACTGACAGTGATGTGAAATTAATATCTGCGATAATTTTCCTAAATTTTGTCATGTTCTTTAATTCTTTCTTTCATAAGAACCTTCTCTTGACAATAATAAACAACAAAAAAGGAATTAACGAAATTGTTCCAACCGTTCACGCGTGATGCGTTGACTAATGAAAATAGACATTCATTTTTATATACATAGATTATAAATAAAGGTATGATCGTTATTTAAAAGGAGGTTAAAGTTAAAATGATTTACTTATGATTGAACTGTAAGCCTGACATAGCTTGTTTCAAAATGATACGGAAATATATCACTGATAAGATTATACACAAATTCTTCTCTTTTCCTCACATTTCACAATCATTGTCCGTCTCTATCTAAAATAATCGTTTTTAAATGGCCACGATTGGATAGTAAGGCAATTTTCTCGACGAAGCCTATACTTACTAACTTACACTATGCATATTCATGTTAATTTTAAGGCCGGACTGCGAGGGAGTTTTTTATTATATACGTATGCATGACTTTGTTTCAGGTTTGGACTAAATATAATAAACACAAAAAACGTGTGTGTACTTACGTACACGTGTTAGGAATTTTTCGCCTAACAAGATAAAAATCTTTTCAAAAAAAATTTCTACGTTTGTAGAAAAACGACACTAACAATAGAAAAAATTACTCTCATAATTTTTCACTAACGTGCCAAAAGAAGAATTACTTCAAAAAAGCTCAAATGTTAACTATAGCTAACTTCAGGGTGTCGGTTTTTTGTGACGGTGTCCGCGGGCATCGTAAAAATTTACTCTCATCGTTTTTCCCTAACGCGCCTTAAAGAAGTAACTTCAAAAACACTCACAATTACTTAAAGATTTAGGTTGGCGCCTGGTAGGTAGTACCGGTGATCCCAGAGCTGATGCTTTCCTGGCTCAACGAATAAGTATCGCAATACAGAGAGGTTGCTGCCAGCCTTAAAGGTACACTGGGACCAACTTTTTAATGTTTTTTTAATTTTCTTTTTATTAATTATTATGTAATTATGTTTATTATTACTATGTAGGTTAAGAAAATTGTAATTACTGTATACTTAATTACTCTTCAACAATCAATCTATTACGAAAATATACAACAATTAATAAATATTATATAATTCGTAAAACTGCCTCGATATTTTCTTTAATAAAAATCGTTTTCAAAACTAACAAACTGTGTTGCCATTTTAGTTTTCGCAGATATGTAAAATGGAGATAGCATCAAGGCGTGGTCCTAGTGTATTAGTGAATTATTCCCGCGAAATGAATGCAGCAATTAGGCTGGTAATTGCCAAGGGCCCGCCCGTCGATATATAGATAATCTACTCGTTTGACCACCTTTGTTTATTTCAAAAGTTGTTTATGTATCAAAGAAGTCAGTCAGTCTGAGTAATTTTGATCAAATAAATAGAACGTAAATAAAAACTATTTATGTGTTATTGTCAAAGACAACAAATGATAAACATAAAATATTTAAAAAATCAGTGGCGCTACAACCTCCTTAGGTCTGGGGCTCAGATTTCTGTATCTGTTTCATGATCATTTGTTAATCTGATAGACAAAGGTGATCAGCCTCTTGTGCCTGACACACCGTCGACGTTTTCGGTCTAAGGCAAGCCGGTTTCCTCACGATGTTTTCCTTCGCTATGAGTGTTGTTAAATGCGCACATAGAAAGAAAGTCCATTGGTGCACTACCGGGGATCGAACCTACGACCTCAGGGATGAGAGTCGTGGAGCCAGTAGGCCAACACTGCTATAGCAAAATAAAATATGTTTTGTATTAACTTTTTAACTGATATTCTTGCTTATTTACAAACTAAAAAAAAACCTAGTTTAGTTAAAGCTTAACATTATTCATGAACCTTATTAAAAAAAGAAATATTCGACGAAGTCGCGGACCTCAAGTAGCAAAATATAATAAATGACAAGGCTGTCTGCCTTGACCTTAAAAACATCCTTTAAACGTTGTCATTGAAATTCTTATTATTACTTAAAATTGCGTAAAACACATTTTATTCTTAATTGCACTGCAAATATAAATTGGTTTTGTAAATCTTGTGTCACATTAATTTATTTTATGTTTAGTATTAAATAAAAAAAGCCCTTAATGCTGATTAGTTAAGTTACATATATGTATATTCAAAAATTTAAAATTCAAAATCATTTATTCATATAAGTTACACAATGTACACTTATGAACGTCGAAAATGAAATATATATGAAATGCTTCTTATTTTACATTTAATACCAGTTCTCAAATCAAGGGCGTAGAATGGAAGAGAAGAACTGGCAATAAACTCTCCGCCACTCTTTTTAATCGCCAAGTTTTTTGTTTTACACAATGTAGATAAGGAGCTTCAACCATTACACCACATGACACCTTAAGTAAGTAACAATAATTAAATAAATAAAAAACAAATATTTGTCTTCTATCAGCAGCATATTTTAGTTAGTAATTAGAAGCGTAAACAAAATGTAAACAATCATCGCACACTTGAAGCCAATACGAGCCCTTAAGTTTTTACCACACTCATAAATTGTAATTTAACATTCTCGTTTCCTATAATGTCCAATAACAAAAGTGTCACTTAGATTCACGAACTCTTCAATAAGGCAAGTTAGTTTTTTGTTAATCCAGCGTCGCAACTCCACTACCCCTAATGTTAGTTAGTTATAAGCTCATGTTTATGTTAAATAATTGTTACCTAGCTTCAAACAAAGTGATTCCTTTAACATATTATATTGGAACATATCCATACAAGAACCCCCACCGAACTTAACTGCTGTTCGTTCGTAGGCTCGCAAGTGCGTTGCCGGCCTTTTAAGAATTTGTACGCCTAAGGACCCTATGTCGAATTGGTACGGATTTAAAGTAATATAATATTGACGTCTATACTTATTATCTTTCGGCGAACGGTAGTCATGAACTTAACATTAGTTAAGTTACATATATATATTTTAGTGGGTAAATTTAAAAAAATATAAAAAAAGATTTAGATTTACCATAGTAGATGTGGCAATTATATTAACATTTTGTATTTGCTTAAAGGGCGTAATTTTCCTCTTGTTAATTTTTTCGTAGGTAGGTGAAAATATGTGCTTTTGATAACTTTCCAAATTGTTTCATTCTTATAACATTTTAATTAATAAACAAATATTTAGTTAAAGATTTATACTGTTATAACATTATTACACATGATTCTTCTTATACGGAAACAAAGATTTTCTCTTTTTACATTCATCAATTTACCCTAATAAACAAAACTCATTGTCACTTACAGGGCAAAATTTATTTTTGTACACGTCTGGCGTACCTCAATCAGAAACACAGCGATCAAAATACAAATGTATATTTTTTAGTTGTTTTGCGGACGAAACGGGCCACCATAAACTGGCAACAAATTATACGTCAGTTTTATTTTTAATTGCTATGGAAGCCACCGACTTCGCCAGGGGCTTGACCCTTCTATTTTTGAATAATGGCGCGCAGACACGTGATTGGCTGGCGTGGAAGCGTTAACGTACTGTTGTGTTTATGAACGTTTTCAACGATAACAATCTAGATAGAATACATAATTGCCTTAATTCCATTCAGTGTACAAAAACGATTATTTCTTAGTTACAGAACAGGTAAACGGTATATTGCAGGATTTATTCGGTAGATGAGACTAATGATGATGGTCTTTAAAAATTAAATTAATGTACTAATTAAGAAATTCAGTATTATGTTTATATTTAAATTATTTTGGATTAACCACAAGAATGATGTCTTCTTCTTCTGTTTCTTCGTAAACTTCATTACTGAAGGTCTTGCTGCCTCCACACCAATCTATCCTCAGCTTGTCTTAGTGCATTAGGGATGGTGAGACCCATAATCGTCTTTATTTGGTCAGACTAACGTGTAGGCGATAGGCGAAATTGACTTCTCCTGCCATCACTCCTCCCTACTATTACCAGCTTATCGAGACTATGTATTTGGTTATCTCCTGGCAATATGGCCAAAGTAGCTAAGAACTCGTCTGAAAATGATAGTCGACAGTCTTGTGGTGATGTTTTGTTGGTTGAGTCTGAGAATAATATTACATTATTATTATACATACAGTATTCATAAGATTCTCCTCCAACACTCGAATGCCTCTATCTTTTTTCGGTCCGCTGCACTAATTAACCAGGACTCTGATCCGTACACAAAAATGAGAAACACCAAAGTTCTGGCGAGTCGGCTCTTGGTAGCATCCGACACGTTTCTCTATTGCCATATTCTGGTCAGTTTGCTCATTGCTTCTGCTCACATACTTTACTAATGAGTAATCCCAAATATCAAAGTCCGCCAGTTCAAGAATGAAATATTGCATAATAAATCATTTATTTCCTACTACTAACAGTCAAATTATAATAAAAAGCAATTAAATTGTTTATTATGTTGGTATGTCAAAACTTAAAATCTAGGAAGTGAAGTGCGAGGGGCATTATAAAAAAAATAATTTCAATATCTAATCACCATCCTTCAACTCTAGAACCAATATTCGTTTGAGAGTCCGTTTGACGATTACACTTGACAGCAATACTTTATAGCGTTTTGATAGACATTATGGCAGATGTATCCTATGATTTTTGACAAATGACAGTACATGCAAAATATAAAACAGTTTCAAAAGTGATCGGACGAAGGCGCGCAATTTGTTTTGATATAGATTTTTCTTAAAATATGCGTAAATAGTTTTAAAAATTTAAGATACATTCAGAAACTAGACATGTCATACACTATGATTAGGCTTTTACGTCGGACAGTCATGTTAAAACCTCATACACGATCCGAAAGTACGATGACTAACCTCACCCTAGAAGAATATGTCTTTCGACCTCCCATCGCTCAATGGAGTAAAGTTATCAAAGAAGCTGAGAAAATTGTGGGATATCCAACATCGTTTATGAATTTGAGGTGGTTGTTAAGTGATGAATTTGCTAATTTAGCTCTACATCTACGAAAAATCGTAAGTTCGATACACTTCTTAAAACATTGCTTTATCATTATATTAATACTTAGTTTATTTTTCCTATGATTATTTTCATTATGTAATTTGTTTTTCAAAGGTTGACATTTTCCTTTCATTAAAATTAATAAGATCTTAATACAACGTGTTCTAAATGACCTTTAAAAGGCTAATTGACTTAGAAATCGTGATATCAAGGATCATTCTTGATAAATAACGTTTTTTTGCTATATTATCCTTATAACTGAACTAAGAACTTATAACTATCATAAGATTAAACATATAGTATTGTTACAAAACATGTTTAAACATTATGTAATAACTTTGATTCAAGGTTACAAGAATATGTTTTTTTTGTGTAGTACTAATACCTCTACATAAGTTTACTTGCAGTTTGCAAGTTATTTTTATTGAACAGTCAAAATATTAATATTTAGAGGTTAATGTTAAGGCTTAAAAATTATTGTTATGATTTGTTTGATTAATACTAATCTTGTGGTACTAATCATTTATATTAACTGTTATAATGACTAAAGTTTATTGACAATTGACTGTTATATTCTAGGTTGGGAGCAATCATCCAATTATGAAAACAGCTAAAACAGTCTTATACAATGAACATAATAATTTACAACCTTGGGGTCTTATAATACTACTGTTATCAAAATCTGTTGCTTCAAAAACAACATCACTTGATGCAAATCACATTGCTGAACAACAAAGAATGCTTGCCGAACTAACAGAAATGATAAGAACTGGCCATTACATTCATAGAGGATTGTTAAACATACCTCCAGAAGAAAGAAAAGGGAATAACGACTCCCTGTTTGCAAACAAAATCGCTATACTCCTTGGAGATTATTTATTAGTAACAGCTAATGGTATGCTTGCTAGGTTAAGAAATCAAGATTTGTCTTATTTAATATCAACTGCATTGCGTGATTTAAGTGAAGGTGAATTCTTTGGTCCTAGAGATGAACAAAATATGCCAATACCTAGTATACCCAAGCAAAACAAGCCTGATGACTTCAGAATACGATGTGATACATTACCATTACAAGTAAAGGATGTGTTAGGGTCTCCAGTCCGTGAGTGGACATTACGAACATTGTACAATGGTGGTACTTTGTTTGGTCGAGGGTGTCAAGGTGCCATGTTTCTAGCAAAACAAAGCGTTGAAGAAGAGCATAGGGCATTTTTGTTTGGTTGCCATTTATGTTTAGCATGGCAAGCTGTAAGTGATCTCCAAAAATTTATGGATACCAAAGATATGTTTTCTTTAGTTAGTGCACCAGTGTTGTTTGGTCTCTCTCATTCCCCACATTTACATACACAAGTAAGTAGTATAAAAAATATAAATGAAGTTAATTATCACAAATTAAAAGAAGATATATTAAATACAAATGCTGTTGAACGCACAAAGTTATTATATTCAGAACATGCAGATAAGGCAATGCGTTATGTTGAGCTTTTCGGTGACAATGAATCCGTCAGAACTATCAAGAGTATGATCAAAAATTCATAGCATCTAGAAGGTCCTAGTTAATATTAATAGGAACTTTGAAAGTAAGTTATGATATTAAGGAATAAGTACAAATATTTATCCTAATTGACCAAATTAGGGAAACTTTGTATTATTTGTATTTTTTTCTTTTTATTCTTTTTACAAATTACATACATCATGTTATCATAATAATTATTATGCTTAGATAAAAATGTCTAATTGTGCTTTTATTATATTTTAAAATAGAACAAAATTTACACCATTCATATTATATTGTATTCTTTTTCATAGAGGATCCAATCCTATTATTTTTAATAATTTATGTGTAAATAGATCGATTTACCATGTAAATAGTTGTGTATATAAATAAACTTTGTTGTGTTTTCTCATTGACTATTATTTAAGCCATTGACACAATATATTGAGTTTATGTTGTCAATGCTTCAGCCACCTTAAGAACTTCAGAATATCCAGTGTGTTTGGTCTGCATATATAGATTTATGAAATATTGAAACATTTTTGATAACATGTCCCATATACAAGTGTAATAAAAATATTGCATTAAATTGGAAGAAAAATAACATCAGTAGCTCTACGATAAGTTTAAGACACATTAACGAAAGAGAAATCGTGAGAAAAATTTACAGCGCCTGAGGTAACGCCAATATTTAAAAAAATAGTTACTAGTACCGCTAATCATATTAAAAACCAACTCAGCCACAAAGTTATACAACTAATTTAATTACTTCTGAGCAGTTTTCAATCAGTATAGTTTAATAAATTCATAAGCGTAGTATAAAATGTCCAGTACTGCGTACATTTTCATTTCCTGCAAGCATCCGGCCAACATGACAGGTCAGATTTCATTTAAAATGTTCAACTTATTGACAAGTTTATAGCATAAATATTGCAAATTCAAATAAGCACAGCAAACGTTATTGTCCTGTGTTTAATGGTTGAAAGCCAGTTAACGAATGAGGATAAAAAGATATGACACTTTTTACCTTGAATGCTAAAACTATTGTTTTAAATAATAACTATGGTTGAAAACAACTGAAAATCGTTCGACGAGCGACGTTCGACGGTTCGACGAGCAGGAAGTCCATCTGATGTTAAGCGATAGCGCCCGCCCATGGACACTCACATTGCCAGAAGGCTCTGCGTTGCCTGCCTTTCAAGAATCGGTAGGCTCTTTTCTTGAGGGACCCTAAGTCGAATTGGTTCGGAAATTCTTCAGTGGGCAGCTGGTCCTCCATAGTGGTGGTGCGCGGCAAAAACTGCCTAAGGGACGCTCAGTTGTGGATTGATACGGATGGTATTTTGTTTTCTGCCTCGACGTCCGATAATGAAACTCAGCTGCAGGTATTAGCCTTAATAACATTCGTAAAATAAGTAAAACTGTATTTTGTTATGAATTGATATATAATATATAAACAATCCAATTATTTTTCCATATACTGCAAAGTTTCACCATGGACAGTCAACGCCATCTTTTGCAATGCCGATCTTGCATCTTCAACGGGAAACTTGGCGCTATATTTCATAACTGCCGCTAATTCTTCATCCAATAACGTTGAAATATATTCCATAGATCTCGTAGCACGCACCGCGTAATATAACTGCTTTAACTCTATGGGTTTCTTTCCATTTTAGATGTCCAAATATGCCCATAAATCGATGGATACTCCCATAAGGCAATAGTCACTGGGGCCCCAACCAAGGAGTATGAATATGGATGTGTAAAAAAGTCTTTTATGTCCAGATAGAGTTGCCACATTATGGCCAAATGTCCGCCAAGTTTGTAGGCGTCTCGTTCGAATTGCTTGCCCTTATTTGCGAGTTTCATGGCCCCTTGACATCCCTTGCCGAGTAAGCTTCCAGAGGTAAGCATTGTGCGTAGCAACCACTCGTCTTTACCTTGACCAAGGTATGTATTGGAGCCAAGTTTGGCAAGATTCTCTTCGCTCTCCCAATCATAATTCTCTATAATTTCGTTGCTCGCTACGAAAAATATTAAGTTATTACTTCGCTTTGTTTAAACGCGAAAAATTACGATCTACTTATATAATAATAATAATAAAAACTTTATTTATGACAAAAGGGTTGTGACAGAATTTGACTATCGCTAGTCACTAGGGAGGCCCTGTGTTATGGGTAACTAGAAAATAATTATTACGTGGTAAATGGTACATGTTTAAAACAGCTTACAAAAATAATAATAAACTTAGTGTTACAAATTAAGAATGAGCGTGTGAATGGGTGTGTATTAAAGAGTGTAGCTGAAAGTTATGATCGTGCACTGTGTCTGTGTTAGTTTTGCTAATGCCTCTGTAGATTCGAAATCCAATTTGGCTAGTGTAATTTCTATGTATGTGTGTGTATATCTAATAATATAATTAATCTAATTTAAAACATTTTGGGCACTGTCACTATTAGGCGAATTTTACTAATTCATCAACAAACTAAATTATTAATAGGAGTTTGATTCCCGGAAAATTAAATGTTTGGGATATGTAATAGATCAATAACTTAGTAAGAAAAAAACAGCTAGGGAGACTAATTCGTCATACCTTTGGGCTTTGTTGGCAACGGTTTATGCTCATCATCATGATCACCAATAAAGTCTCCTTCTACTAGATCCCTTAAACCAGTGGAGATCAGCTCCGTCACTTCATTGTTACGCAGACCACCGAGGTGCTGGAGACATCGAGCTAGGAGGTAATCACCTAAAAATAAATAAATAAAATAACCTTCAACGTCAGTAGTTTTATTTACTCATATATTTAGATTCTTATGTAAACCAGACGGTGTTTGATTAAACAATAAACACTAAGAGAATTAAAATTATACATAAAAACTAGCGGATCCGACATACGTCTTACATACAAGAAAATAATTATCTAATAATGTAAATCATTCTCGACTCCACTTGAACACACAAAATTTCATCAAAATCTGTACAGTCTTTTAAGGGTTTAATTAAAAATACACTGAATATTTATATATATACCAGCTGTTTATATGCCGTATAGGTAACCTTGATACCGCCTGTAGCGCCATCTGCCGGGCTGATTTGTGAATCTTAACCATCCAGGGCGCCACCCAAACACATACAAAAAAATTCATTTCAATCGGTCCAGCCTTTTAAGAGGAGTTCAGTGACATACACACATATGTATAGTATGTGTATAGTAGAATGATATAAAGATAAGTATTAATATTTTCCGGTCACGTTTTAACTGTTATAATAACAGATACAAATAAACGAAAAGTTGAGTTATTTTATAACGCCAATGCAAACATTTGCGTTTTAAGGTATTTAATTTAATTTTACTTGCACCTGTTAGCAAAACAATTTTGTTCCCGTATAACAAATCCTGATATTTGTCCCCATACTTTTGCCGGTCCTTAAGATTCTCCATAGTCTTGTGAATCAAGTGTCCTGTTCTCTTCATTTCGACTATTTCTGCGAGAGCCCTTTGGGAATGAAGGACGCCACAGTCGTGGGTTTCTATTGCATGGTGTGCAGGGTCGAAGCCAGCCGCTTTGGACACCAGGAGGATGATCAAGCCAACAGATTGGAGGTTACTTTTTGAACCAATCAAGAGATTTTTCGCCGATTTTAGTAGGGGGTGGTTCGTACCTACCTGAAAAAAATCCATAGACAAATGTAGAAAAAAAATTTATTGTGACAGGTAAATCTAATATATAAAATTCTCGTGTCACAATGTTCGTTCCCATACTCCTCCGAAACGGCTCGACGGATTCTTATATAATTTTTTATGCATATACAGTAAGTCTGAGAATCGGACAACATCTATTTTTCATCCCCCTAAATGTTAAGGGTGGTTCCCACCTCTAAATTTTTATTTTTGAGACAAAACTTTTTGTATTTTTTTTAAATACAGCATACAAAAATACATACAATCCTTAATTTTCACCCCTCTACGATCAACCCCTATTTTTTATTATAGTAGATAGTTATTTTTATTAAACTAAAAAAATGTTTCCTAGAAATATCAATGGCAAAACGACGTTTGCAGGGTCAGATAGTAAATTATAAAATTTAAAACTCCTGGATTCGGTTCTCGGCGATACAATAATTGTTTTGCGTTACTACTTGCCCCATTAATGTGTCTACCTCAAGTAGACTACGTGGGTTTGTGTTTAAGTTGTATGATAAAACAGAACCTTACCAATTTCCGCAAATGTATAGCGGTGTTTGCAATCTCATCGTTGAATAGCCATCGAAGGTTGAGGAAGGAAGTTGGATAGCCCACTATCTGCTCTGCTTCCGTAGTTACGTCACGCCAGTCCAGTTCTGGAGGGGCGCGAAGCACGTGGCATTTGCGGCAACTGTCATAAAGTAAATTTTATAAATCTATTTTTATTTAAATATACTAGTTTCAAAAATTATAAAAGCTACGATATACGTGAAAATCTAATATATAAAATTCTCGTGTCGCGGTGTTTGTAGTTAAACTCCGAAACGGCTTGACAGATTCTCATGAAATTTTGTGTGCATATTGGGTATGTCTGAGAATCGGACAACATCTATTTTTCATCCCCCTAAATGTTAAGGGTAGTCCACCCCTAAATTTTTAAAAAAATAATATTAAGATAATTTATTTTTTTATGATACAGGATACAAAAATACATGCAACCCCTATTTTTTATTATAAATGATATACATGGCAAAACGACGTTTGCCAGGTCAGCTAGTATCTATATAACAATGTTAAGTTTGTTTGTGTACGCTTCAAAAACTCAAAAAGTTCTGCACCGATCGAGCTATAATCGACCGATATTTAATCCGCATCAACGATCTATTTTTTTATCATTTTTTTTTTCTTTTTTTTCCCAAAAGTATTGCAAAATTAAACTAAAATGAAATGTATTCTTTGTTTTCTTTCTCATTTCTCAACCATTCAATCACAATGCGCCACAGCGTGCGTGGCAGGGTACAGCTAATGAAAATATAAATGTACTATTATTACACTGGAGGCTGATCACCTACTTGCCTATTAGATTTAGAAATGATCATGAAACAGAATCCGAAATCTGAGGCCAAGACCTAAAGAGGTTGTAGCGCCACTGATTTATTTTTTATTATTATAAGCACCATATTAAAAAAGTCCGCCTGAATGCTTCAGAACATCCGCTCGAATTCCAATAGTTAACGGTCAACGATTTGAAACCACGATAGCACAAATTAAACATCAACAAGTCACCGTTTAATCGAAACGTATGTGATCTGATTTCTGAATTTAAAACAAATTTTAAATACGACAGATTTCTTGATAACATTTTTGCTCCTCACATTTATGGTTATTTGTGAAGCCAATATTGTGACAAATGAAGTCAGGATTTGGTGTTAAAAAGTATGGCCAAAAGAGGTCGGCTATCAGTTTGTTTGATCGACGCGTCACAAATATAATAAATATATAGAATATTTTAGGGGGTATATTATAGAACATCAATTGGTGCTGCAGGACTTTTCTACAAAGTGCATGAAGAGTGTTCTGAAGAGTTGGTTCATTAACTCTATTTTTCAAAGAATAACATTCACTTAGTGAGAAATTTTAGAGGTTAGTAATGTACATCGTTTTGAAACTATTTAAAAAAAAATATCAGTTGCTAAGAATATGTACAATATTTTATATGGCTGGCATTTTCTTTTATTCACTCCCGGGGTTCCCTGGTAGATACGACCTGTTCACCCAATAAATGGGTAAACAGGTAGGCGCGTTAAGGCGACTTTAAAAAATGCTCGAATTTGTGTTTCTGGTTCTTTGATTATTATTCTTTATCAACAAATACATGATCAGCTGTCTATGCCTAGACATACCACGGAATTTTAATAGTTAAAATGCTATCCATCTGGCATGTAAATTGACTATAGAAATTTCATGACAGACTTCTGAATAATTACCTACCTATTGCTACCGGTTTTTAACTATGTATATGAGCATACATCGAACGATAAGCCAAACGCTAATATTAACATCCAATACCTGTTTGACATAATAATAATAAGCCTGTTACGTAGCCTTATACCATGGAATCTGCTTTCGCAATTTATAAAGAATCACATGTCCCTCACGTATCATGCATCACACACGCATTCAATTTCCTAACTTCGTGTTGTTTAGCCGTAATTTTAATTTTTAAATAAATTAGTTTAACACATTTGTTTTTTTTCAGTTGTGGCCTTCGTAATTAGCCTTTATCCACATCTTATTAACATACATACAAAAATAGATATAAATACAATTTTTACTACTCTAAGATTCGGCCCCTGCCCGGGAGAAGGTCTCCTCCAACCTATTTTATTTTGTGCTATCGTCATCCAATTTTTTCCAGCTACCCTTTGGATCCAGTCGGCCCATCGCTCTATTGCGGTCTGCCCATGTGTTTTTTCCTTTTGAACCAGTCCATTCGGTTACTGTTTTAGACCATCTGTCATCTGTATAACGTGCCCTGCCCATCTCCATTTAAGTTGTAGGGCATGCACGGGAGTCGTATTTAGCGCTAAGTCTCGACGATGAATTTTAGTAGAGAGATTAACTGTAAAACTTTAAAACTTGAAGCATACTTGAACGACGAGATATACCTACAAAACTGCTGTAACTATAAATCAGCCACAGATACAAAATATGGACACCATTGCCTCAACTCGGTTAAACGTTTACCGCCCGCTGGGCAACTAAAATTAAAGGAATATGGAGTGCAGTTTATAATACCAACCATAATTAAAACTGAATAAATTAAATCGTGTAGAGAAATGTAAACTAGTTCATTATCATTCATAACTAACTAATTAATTTAAACTAGATTAAAGATCTCTAGTGATAATAGTCACGTACTACCTATAGGTAGGTACTAACCATAAAGAGGACATATCTACTATAGGTTGTATACCTATATTCTATACTATGTTATATGTTCATACCCGCCATATTGATAATAGTGAAGTAAAGCAATATTTTTACCGACTTCAAAGAAGAGAGATTAAATTCGCTAAAATAAAATAAACTTTTTGTGTATTTTTATTTATCACTCTAACCCAATGTTTCCCAACATGGGTCCCATGACCCACAGGGGGATAGTAAAAATATATATATACGAATTTTTTTTTTTAAATAATTATTTGTATTTTTAGTTTTGTTAACAATTTCTTCCTAAAAACTATTATTTAAGTTAGTCTTAAGTGAGCAATTCAATTTTAGATATTAAAAATTATGTATGTTTTATTACATGGGGTTGGGTTGGGGGTCACAAAAAAGGTAGGGAAACACTGCCTTAACCAATTCTCAAAGACGATTCAACTTTAGGGAATTGAAACCAGAAATCTATTGATATACAGTCGAACATTCAACATAGCAGCAACCACAAGACTAACTAAACAATTCCTACATCTTCAAGAAAGCACAGTCATAGAATAATTCCACAGGATAATTATTTCCTATTCTTCTATTTTTGAATTTAAAAAAGAAACAACATTTAAATGTAGAATTACGGAATCAGGATTGCCACAATTAAAAATTCTCCCACTATAATTACCTATAATCAAATACTGGCTCAAATGCACGCGGTTTATAATTACAACTAAATAATACGTAAGAAAATCGAGGGATAATAATTAAGGCAAGGCTTAATCGATGGAAAGGAGTAATCTTAGTTTCGATCTCGCAGATGGACCGCGTTAGGCCATTTTTAACAAGTTTACGAGCACCTTTTCAGTCGACTGTCTAATTATTGGAAAGGTTTTTAATTTAGATAAGCTTTTAAATTAAATAGTGTTTACTGGATGTTAATGTCTTTAATGTATACAGTTTCACAACTATATTTTAAATAGGTTGTATATGGCTGAACATATATTACGTTTAATAGAGCTTATTAGTTCAAGTAATTCGGAACGTATAATTTACGAAACACAAAGAATAATAATTATGATGAAACATTTCGAGAGTGATAGTGGTAAAATCCTATATAGTTTTATGGTAAAGTAAATTCTCTCATTCGAATTCTTCGCTGATACAACAGAATAAACAGTACTGTACTTATTCAGAGATATTGATATATTCGTAAGTGGGCTGATCAATTTAAACAAAAATTGCTAAATGCCTATCTGGTACCTAATTCGCATTAACCAAAAAATACTAGTAAAGACTAAAATTGGAAATGGTTTTTTTTGTAAAATTTATGTTATCCTATATTAAATACAAGAGTATTTTACAAGCTATCTATAATATCTACTCGTATATGTTACTATATGTATATATATATATATATATATACCTATACAACAACAACAATTTGACATACAACGTAACAACGTAAAATTCATGTTAGTTATGAATACTATATACAATACAATATATGTCATGTTATGAACACTCTCATATCCTGCAGACATTTTATTTTAAATATATTAGCATAAATAAAATACTTAACATATTATTATGTAGTCACAATAAGTATGTTATGTCTGGTATAAATAACTACGTAAATAAGTGGCTCAATTATAAAAACCTTCCTTGATATTATATACCTACAGGAAATATCACAAAAACAATTTCGTAATAACAGGCAACCGATTTACGATCCTGCAACCAGTAGGCGCTCGTCTTGCCACGCCCTGTTATTATCCCAGTTTTTTGGGGAAGCCGACATAATACGGCAACGATACCTATATGTTTTGAACAGGTTACGAGGCTCAGTAAAAGTACAACATTCAAACCATTAAAAACATTTCAACGCTATTCGTAGAAAATAAACAAAATATTTCTCCTTATTAGTAAATATCATATGACTAGAATATTGGAATTCAGTTCG
The DNA here is from genome assembly GCA_905332375.1 of Pieris macdunnoughi. NCBI lineage: Eukaryota > Metazoa > Arthropoda > Insecta > Lepidoptera > Pieridae > Pieris > Pieris macdunnoughi. The sequence goes on along the minus strand of CAJOBZ010000022.1, from coordinate 746,264 downwards.
TGACTTGGTACATCTAAAAATATATTTCTTGTACAGCTAATAATAGATATTGTTAAATAAACTAGATATAATTAAAGTCCTTGGAACTGCAACGAGAGAATTCTTTATGCACATTATCGTTATACACAAGTAGTTTGTGATTTAGGGGTACGCGGAGGGCATACTGCCAGGAGGCTCACCTGATGTTAAGGATGGACACTCATATTGCCAGAAGGCTCGCCAATGCGTTGCCGGCGTTTCACAAAATCTATGTTACAGATAGCTGCAGCGCATGCAAATTTTACTAGACGCAGTTTTTATGCCCTGTTTAGTGTGTTGAGTTAATTTTTAATATATAAAATTATAAATTCTCACTTAAAGGAAACGTCTCGAGGAAAACAGGCAAATCCTAAAATTATGAAGAGTGATAAAGGGTTGTAACACCACTGGATATGTGTCAATGTATAAAAGATTGGGTGCGTTCGGACCAAACTTAAAAATAAATCAATGGCGCTACAGCCTCTTTAAGTATTGGCCTCAGATTTCTGAATCTGTGTCATGATCATTTTTTTAAATCTAATAGGCAAGTAGGTGATCAACCTCCTGACACACGCCGTCGACTTTTTGGGTCTAAGACATGTTGGTTTCCTCACGACGTTTTCCTTCACCGTTCGAGCTAATGTTAAATGCGCACATAGAAATAAAGTCATAGCTGGGGATCGAACCTACGACCTCAGGTATGAGATTCACACGCTGAAGCCACTAGGCGAACACTGAACTTAGTAATATTTATATACCAGGAACATTCTAGGAATCGGTTATGCAAATATCACAATTAGATTGGAAAAGCCTTGAAATGATGACACGCAGCTTTCAATTGGCTTACCTGATTGCATCTAGATTTGTAGGACACAATCAAGAGACTGGCGATCCGTTACCGTGGGAACATTCTATATGGCTAGAATATATGTTGTCGTAATTTTGCTGTGTTTATAACTAGATGAAGCTTACGGCCTTTGTTTTCCAAATAAGCTCACACTTTGTATGAGTGAAAAGAATGAAATTGCAGAAAGTGTATTTCCCTCTTTCCTCTTCCCCCTATCAACCTATACATGTCAGTCCTACTACTGATGGAAGGCTGCGAACTTATTTGTGTATAATTTTGTGCTCAAAAATAAAAAAATATTTTACGTGCTACGATATTGTTGGATTCTATATATGTAAGACATGACAATTGTAGAGGCAAGGGCGGCAAAAACTTCACAGCCTCTACCTTGAAAATTTGTAAATCCGCCACTGAGCTGGGGTGAAATGGGAAGATGGATCTGCAAACGCAGATCATATTGAACATGGAAACAGTTAATACTTCAACCCTTGAAGTCCTCGTTGGCATCTGATTTCTGAATGTGTGATATATTTTCTATTTTAGGCAAGTAGGTAGGGCTTCTGTACCTACCTGAAACACGCCGTCGATTTTTGTGTTTTAGACGTGCTGGACTATTCGACGTAGTTTTCGTAGTTTTAGAAAGTAGCATAGATATTTAGTGTTTGAACATTACTTTGAATTATACTTTTCCATTACATATCACCTTTGAGACAAAGGCAGGACCTCGCTGAATGCATAATGAAACATTAAAAAAAAACATAATCCATTCATATTATATGTTATGGTGACAGTAAACAAAAAGCTTCATACAAAAATTGGTAAACATTTAAACCAACCAGATAAGTGAACCTTATCTATTAATTAAATGAGGCTTGTGTTTTTAAAGTCGACACAACTGAACAGTGCTCACATTTCAAACTTAACAAAAATTAACGCCTGACAAAAATAGTAAGGCACATATCAACATTTTGGAAACGCTTAAAAAAAGCAATTATATTACAAAACTACATGAAGATTATAACGGACATATTTATTAAGAAACAGGCATGTAGTAAATAATCGATAAACAAAGGTCAATTTAGAAGGAATAAACATGTAGACTGGTTGCGTAAAGGTTTAGGTGCGTAGATCTATGATAGCAATTAATGGTATAGGTCAAGTCGATATCTTGTACAATAGTGTTGATATAAGTGTTCGAGCACATTCTATATTTTGTATTTATAGCAGTAAAATTTGATAAACTACAGAATAAAGTAAACTAATATTATTAAAGCTATGTATTATTACGATTTTTATAACAGAATACAGAAGAAGACAAGTAAGATCTAGTATTTACAAATTGTTCTTTTATTATGTATTACTATTACTTACTTATGAATAGGCTAAAATTATTTACAAAACTAGTATAATCGTTCTGAGGAGGCATCGCAAGGCAGAACTACGATTTTCACCATGCCTCCTGCTGATAGAGGAAAAATCTTTGTTTTTAATTTATTTTCTTATTATTAATGACTTAGGATATCATGTGGAACATGGTGTAATGGTTGGTGATCCTTACAAATTGTAAGGATCACCAACCATTACATAATACATTGTGTAAAACAAAAAACTTGGCGATTAAAAAGAGTGGCGGAAAGTTTATTGCATGTTCTTCTCTTCCACTCTACGCCCTTGATTTGGGAACTGGCAGTAAATGTAAAATTAGAAGCATTTAATATGTATTTCTTTTTCACGTTCATAAGTGTACATTGTTTTACCGAAATGAATTAATTATTTTTATTACATTAATCATAATATATGGCATAGAAGAAGCTAATTATGACAGTTTTTTTTAAATATAGATACACGGCGAAAATGTCAATTCCAGGTTTTACTAGCTTACTAGTGTACTACCGGCCCACAGGCGACGTTCGCCCAAGGTAGTTGGCAACTTATAGAGATCATTAGCCATGTTAAGAAATTCAAATAAGGTCTACGCTATGATCGGTATTTAAATCAAAGTTCACAAGACACCCGGTAAATAGAGCAAAAATGACGGAGCCATCACCGGAGAGCGGTGACATTTAAATGTGCAGGCGGCACTTTTACGTTCTCCATTTGCATCAAATCGCGTCGATCCACTCTCATGTTTGTTTTTTCTTGCCAATACGTTTTTGGAAATAGGCTGACGGTACACTGGGGTATTCCCATTTTCTAACCCAATGTAGAGTACATAAAAAATGATAAAATGAAAATTAATACAGGTAAACTGAAAAAACTGATACAATTTTGATGACCATCAAGGTATATGGAGGCGAGGACCATAAGAGGCAGGAGATTCGCCTAATTGGGTTAATTTATTGAACCACAAATAAAAATCGATCGCAGTTATGTTATGTGGAAATTATGCTAAATAAATAATAAAATATTTGCACAACTATAAACTCAAACTCAAAATATCTTTATTCAAGTAGGTAACCAAGTACACTTTTGAATCGTCAAGTTAAATTAATCGTAAATTTACATTTACTACCAGTTCGCAAGTCAAGGGCGTAGAGCGGGTAAGAAGAACTGGCAAGAAACTTTCCGCCACTCTTTTTAATCGCCAAGTATTGTCATACAAATTGTTTGAACTGGAGCAATTCAATCCCAAGGATTAGGATCATTTAAGTAGTCCTCAAATTTATAAAAAGCTTTGTTGATTAATTTTCGTTTAACGAGGGCTTTGAATTTATTTAGTGATAATTCTCTAATTTCGCTTGGGAGCTTGTTGTAAAAACGAATACAATTTCCATATAAGGAGTGGTTTATCTTTTGGAGCCTGGTTGGTCGTACACTCAAATTAGTTCTATTTCGCGTATTATACTGGTGAAAGTCACCATTTGTTTTAAAATCGTTTATATTTTTTTGGACATACAACAAGGCTTCAAGAATATATTGACCAGATAGTGTCATAATATTTAATTCCTTAAACTTATTCCGTACCGACTCCCTCGGAGAAACACAACAAATACCCCGAACAGCCCGCTTCTGCAGCACAAATATGGATTGAACTTCTGCAGCAGCACCCCACAGTAAAATGCCGTACGACATAACGCTATGAAAGTAGCTATGGTATACAATTTTAGCCGTGTCCTCATCAGTAAACTGTCGGATTTTCTTTACTGCATATGCTGCAGAGCTCAGCCTATTATAAAGAGATTACAATCAAGAATCCAGTATTTACAAAGATTAAGTTCAAGATAAACTAAAAGATTTAAGTTTGCGCCTGGAAGAAAGTACCAGTGACCCCAGAGTTGGTGCTTTCCTGACTCAAAAAATAAGTATCGCAATATAGCGAAGAAATGCTGCCAGCGTTAAAGGTACACTGCCACAGCCCACAGGGACCAAACTTTTTAAATTCGTTTTGATTTTCTTTTTAATAATAAAGAGATTGCTTTGATGTAGTATTCTTTTGTGTGCGTTTTAGTATTTACTAAATAAAGTAAAGCAAATTATATTAGTACTATTTTGCACCACGGCATAACCAAGCACTGTACGAAATCAATTCATTAAGTAGTCGAATCGAATTCCTTCCAGAATCTGATCAAACTCGAAACTCTAAGTAGAAAGTCTGCTTTTAAGACGGTGCCTATTTGTGCCTACACTATCAAGTCTCAAAATCACCCTAGATATATTTAGTTCACAAAGGAATAGTCGCATCATTATTTTTTATTTCATATTTAATTATTGGCACTAGTTCTCATTGTGTCGTACACTTAATTGAAAAACAATTTATTATGCACTAACCCGCATTGTTTATATTCGGTAGCGGCTCCGCAAAGGATTGCATTCAATTACTTTTGTTTATGCATTGGCTAGGATTTCGTCATTTCACATACATTTTCTCTGGTTTTAGTTAAAAGGAGTGAAATGAAAGAGACAATACTATCTTAACGTATGGTTATAGACTTTAGACCATATATTGTAATATCAATAGTAATTGCTACGCCTAGGTTTTCGTCAGTTTTCTGCGTCTACCAATGTTCGCATACTTTTAAATTGTTTGTCTACTTATTTCAGTGGCGGATTTACAAATTTTCAAGGTATAGGCTGTGAAGTTTTTGCCGCCCTTGCCTCTACAATTGTCATGCCCTTGATTATATTTAGAATCCAACAATATCTTTACACGTATTTTTTGGGTTTGATTTTTGAGCACATAATTAGACGCAAACCAGTTTCACTAACATGTACCTATGGGTTGATAGGGGGAAGAGGAAAGAGGGCAGTACACTTTCTGCAATTTCGCTCTTTTCACTCATACAAAGTGAGATCTGATGGCACAGAGGTCGATTACTGGTTGGGGGGTTAGGGAAAATTGTTGTAGACTTCTATATGCAAAACATCAGACCACCGACCGTCTTTTTAAAATTTGCCATAAAAATCTGCTGCTGAGTAGTCCCTTCGATGTCGTTATTACAGATTTTGACTGAATTTTGAATTTTTAACGGCACGCATAACTTAAGAAACAGGAACATAAGAAACCAAAAAAAAACATATAATGGAAATAACATATTTATTTTAATCTTTTAGCCTATATAACTTTACAGTATGTGGCAACAACTTCTCTATAAAAATCAAATACAAGATCGCTGGCCGCTCGGCATCTTTCTAGAGCTTCGTCGTATGCACCTTCACTGAATGTACCCGTTGTAAAACCTATAAAAAATGATATACATACCAAATTTTAATATGCTTTTGGCTAACGAAGTCAAATATCAATAATAAAGGGTTCTCTATACCATTTAGTAAATATATTTATATGAAAATAAAATATAGATGATGATAAAAAATTGGGCAGTTTTCTGATGTAAGAAATTAAATGCCATTTGAGAGTTTAACTAAAAATAAGACGGCTGTCATATATCAAACAGATCTTAAGTCTCTTTTATAAAAGCCAAAAAGTCCCTATCATTCAACAATCCGAGTTCCAAAGAAATCCTTTGTTTTGTGTTCCATCCTTAATTTGTAAAAAATTAAAGGCGACTTAGTTGTCATCGATTTTTAGTGAAATTTGAATGAAACTAGATTTTATTAAGTAGTCATATGCCAGGAACATTATTTAGCCAGCAACCATTATATCTTTGCGCCTGATTTGGCTTCTAGCATATTTTGATAGCTGACACAGAAACTTCAGCATGGCTATTCAGAATACCCTACTATAAATAATAATTGCAAAATCTTAATTCATTTAAAGTAAATAGCTTATTGTATAACTCTTATTAATTGTTATCAATTCCTGCACAATTCTACAGGTTGCAAAACATTAAATTAGGTTGTTATACCTGTAACTAGAGTCTTCTCTCTACTATCAAATACAAAATGCATAGTAGCTGCAGCACTCTGGATTTGGTCATAGGTAGGCTCCAGCACTAAGTTACCACTATCATCAAGTGCACAACCAACAGCTGCAACAACATGTTTCATTGACAAGCCAGAGTTCAGTAAAGCTAGACATGTACAGTTCACTGCGCAGGTCAGTAGCTGAAACAGTTAACAATAAAAATATGAGTGTATGTTTGACCACATTAAAAATTATAAAAAAAAAAAAAAATTTTTAGATTTGTAAAAATTGTATTTATGCTAACCTGTGCTATAATATTAAACTTATTTGTGATGTCACACCTAATTAAGGTAAAAAAAAGATATTACAATTTTATTGAAGTTGCTCTATTATGTAATAATATTAATATAGAGTACTCTTTATAACGAATTTCAAGTGACCAAGCATTTTTATTTGTTATAGAGAGGTTTCCATATAGCGAGGGAAGAATTAATGTATGGGTATTGGGTTAAACCAAATACATTTAACTTTTTACGTTACAGACAGTTTTTCATTATAACAAATGACGTTATAAAGAGTTTATATAAAAACCACGCCAAGCAGTCATTGCTTTTTCAAAATGTATGTGCTCGAACATCTACTTCAAAAAACATTCAATGACACAGAATTATTACATATGGCATGATAGACATGGTGATTACCCATTTCCCAAATGCAAATTTTTATTTGAATACGTATAAATTTTTTACCCCTCCAAAATCCTCTAGTTCTTGTATGGTTACTGTTATACCTGTACGAGGATATAAACACCCCAATATTGCAGTTTCACAAGTTTGCCTTATCACACTCTCTTTGAATCTGAAATTATAAAAAGCTAAGTTAAAATTTGAATTTCGGCTGTGAACAGAAGTACTACTATATCACTAAATCATCAAGATGATTTAATTAAAATATTGTTGAACTCACTTATTGGTTAAAACTTAGATAAATAATGAAAAATTTTAGAGAACACTATTAAAATTTATACCTATCAGATACATTAGGCTTTCCTCCTTTTGCACTAAATAATACTTCTAATGTTGCCTTTTCCATACTTTGGCTAGTAATTTTTATATCAAGTGGCCCATTTACACTTGCAAGTACAACTGTTTCACCTGAAACCCCATATCCACATTAATTTAAAAACCATTATTTATTGACTAGGTTATCTAAAGTAACAACTGATTCATTATGAAGAATTATCTCGAATCTAGAAAATTAATTACTTAATTATAGATAGCAGCACATTTCAAATGATAGTAAACATTAAAATTTATATTGAACTAAGAAAGTCTGACCTTGCGCTAATATTGCCGAACCATCAGATTTACTTAAATAATTAAGTTCACATTTCATCGGCTTCAATTTAAAGTCTTTAAAGTCTTCTGCAACCATCTTAAAGTGTTGAAACTTGAATTATTAAAATTTTATTAGAGATAGTTGATATAAATTCATATAAACAAAAACATAACCTCCAAGCTTAAACTCTTAATTGTCCTTGTCAATTGTCAACTATTTTCAGATACCTAACAAAAGACATCAAAATTTCAATATTCAAATCGGATTTTCAATTTTCGGTGACGTTTCTAACCTATCCTGTTTGTATTATAATTGATTACAATTTTTGAATTTTTGTTCTATTGTAAAGCAGAAGTAACATATTAAATTAATAAATAAATTATTTCTTTTAAAATGAAGACCCGCTTTAATACATATGACATTGTTTGTATGGTGACAGAGTTACAGAGGTAAGTTTCAAAACAAATCCCTCCCTTTAGAAAATTATTTTAGAAAGAAAACTATTTCCTATGATATTTTTTTCTTTCAGATTAATTGGTATGAGAGTGAACCAAGTCTACGATATAGATAATAGGACATACGTTATCCGGCTTCAAAGGTCAGAGGAAAAGAGTGTCTTGCTTCTAGAGTCGGGCAATAGGTTTCACACTACACAGTTTGAATGGCCAAAGAATGTTGCTCCATCAGGATTTACTATGAAGGTATTAAAATCTCTGTTAGTATTTGATATTAGCTTATCTTTTAAAGTACTAATCTAATTCATTTAAATCTTTACAGCTCCGAAAGCACCTCAAAAACAAACGTCTAGAACATCTTACTCAACTTGGTATAGATCGTATTGTAGATCTTCAATTTGGAAGTGGAGAAGCAGCATACCATGTTATTTTAGAACTATATGACAGAGGAAACATAGTCCTTACAGATTATAACTGGATTATTTTGAATGTCTTGAGGCCTCATGTAGAAGGTGATAAAGTCAGGTAAACTTTTTTGCTGAAATATCATTGTATTTAATAAATATAATAAAAAGAAAAATATTAATTCAGATGTATAGGTATATCCCTATTTAGTACAATTATCTTTCTTTTTAACCTTTGAATAGATGGAATTCTTGCTGTATAGCCTTTGATTAATAATATTGGATCTTTTGCAGTACAGAATGATTTCATTTTAACACATTAATTGAAAGTTGTAAGTAAGTTGTATGGCAAGTACAGAATTTACATAATTCATTGCTTTGAGTGCTTACAATAGAAAATTATTTAATATCATAAATATGTGTAAAAGACAACATGAAGTAATTACTCTTTTGAAAACAACCTAATAATTAGGTCATACATTAACAGTAGAAAAACTACACACAAAATTTTAAAATATTCTTTTCTTTTTAGATTTGCAGTGAAAGAAAAATATCCATTAGATAGAGCAAAAACGAGTTATGCAGCCCCAAATGAAGAGCAATTAAGACAGATAATTTCGAATAGTAAACCGGGTGATAATTTGAAGAAAATACTTAATCCTAATTTAGGTATATAGTTTGTTTTTGATATATACTAATTTAAAAGGTTGTCTAATTAAATATGCTAATCTCAGGTAATCTGTCAAAATTAATCGAATAGAATAGGGATGTGCGGTGATCCATTTCAGTTTTTTTCTTATATACCAATTCTTAAAAGGCCGGCACGAACTCGCGAGCCCTCTGGCATTGAGAGTGTTCATATCACGGCGATATCACTTACCATCAGGTGAGCCTCCTGCCCGTTTGCCCCCTGTTCTATAAAAAAAGCAGTTTATCGGAATTATACATATTGTTAATTGTACATAATTTAGAAATTTCATCTCTTGCCTACTTTACTAATATTATTTTATTTTGTAGAATATGGTTCAGCAATAATAGACCATGTTCTATTAGAAAATGAACTATCAGGCACCTTAAAAGTAGCATCGGACCCTGATAAAGGGTTTTACGTTGACAGAGATGTTGATAAATTGGTAACTGCACTAAAACAGGCTGAAAAGCTTATGGATGAGGCGAGGAACCAGATTTCTAAAGTAAGCTGAAACATAACAAACCTCCAAATGGGGCATGGATATATTTCTAAGAATAGAATTAACTTAAAAAACAAATACATAACCAAAAAAGGGTTGACCTGTAGGAAGTTATATTCAGAGCAATGTTTTTTTTGTAAATATTATTATTTTTTAGTAATTAACCATATCTTCAGTTCAATTTTATAGATTAAAAACAATACAACCTATGGTATATATGGTATAATTTTATTTTTTGTTAAATTCAGGGATTCATTATTCAAAAGAAAGAAGAACGTCCAAATCCTGAAGCTGCTGGTGACTTTTTACTAACAAATCAAGAGTTTCATCCGCTCCTCTACAGCCAACACAAGAATCAGCCCTACTCTGATTATGAGACATTTGATAGAGCTGTTGATGAGTTCTTTTCGGCTTTGGAAGGTCAGAAGATTGATTTAAAGGTATTTTACACTTTATTATCTGTGTCGGTAATAAAAATTCTAGGCTTTTCCATTTAAAAAACTCCTTAAATTCTTGTTGGACAGTACTTAGGTGTTAATAAATATTGTATATTTTACTTAAGATTATTTATTGTATTATTTTGTCTGTTTCATTGATGTTTTATAAGGCTATTAGGTACATGGTACTGAAAGTGTTAACACCGCATGCGCACCAACCCGAAAAAAATATTTTATCAGAATTGAATCCCGGAACTTTTTGTTACTTAACTATGGAGGTAATCTCTCTAACAACTTTTTAATAATTAACTCTATATTTTTTAATATAATACGGGGTCCAACGGATGCGTTGCCGGCCTTTAGGGAGGAGTACACTCTTATTTTCTACATATATTTATTTACTCTTGTAAAGCTATATTTGGTCGAAAGGATATCCAGTTTTTTTTATGAAACTATATTTCCAATAGACAATACATGTGGAACGCGAAGCAATGAAAAAACTCCAAAACGTAAAGAAAGATCACGAGAAACGTATCACTGAGTTGGAGAAAGTCCAAATAGAAGACCGACAAGCTGCTGAGATGATCTCCAGGAATGAACAAAACGTTGAAAGAGCCAGACTCGCTATTCAGACTGCTATCGCCAACCAGGTAATTCTTTACTAGCTGATACTGAGATTTCGTAAATTTACATTTAAGCAGGCAAAAAAGAGACGATTAGAGATGTCTAAAGAGATATCTTTCGGCAAAACTAATTTATATTTGTTTACCTGCGTAATTGACTTAGCAAATATTTGTGCAAGAATCGATAATTATAGTGTTTGTAATAATTGTTTATATAAATATATTCTTTTTTTATGTACGAAAATTAAAAAAAGGATATTATATATATATTTTTCAACTTAAACAATTTTTTACAAATCTGCAAAATTTCATCGTTTTTGGTATATTATAGTATAATTCTCGTGTCTCGTGTTTGTAAATATTCCCCTATTTCCCTAAACGGTAAAAGTGGCCCCTTCAATTTATTGTTTATTTTTTGACGTAATAACGTCTAATAAATCGATGAACACCGGCTGCACGCACGAAAAATCATGACTCATTGTCCCGTTACGCTTATTGTACGCTTGCGCCGCATCTATCTCTCTTCCACTCGATTGGCCTATACGTCCGAAGATTCACTCGTCCTTTGTATACAAATTAGTGATAAATCAATAAAAATTATTCAATTTTATTCACGTTAAACTATCGTCGTTAACCGACTTTATAGACAACCACTTTTTTATGTTTTGTCATTAAAATTCATATAAATGGCATAATATAAATGTCTGCTAATTAGTTAAATATAATTTTAGATGTCCTGGGATGACATACAACTGTTAGTCAAAACGGCCCAAGATAGTGGAGACCCTGTAGCATCGACTATCAAGCAACTGAAACTATCAACCAATCATATCACGTTGCGTCTGACAGATCCTTATGAGGACATGGGACCGATGATGGTGGATATTGATCTGTCTTTGACGGCCTTTGCTAATGCAAGACGGTAATAATCTTTAAAATGTATATATAATAGAATTAACTGAAACAGATCCTTCTCTTCTCTCTCTATCTCTTTTAAATGAATCTGAATTTAATTATTTACTTGTGGTTGTCTATGTTATGTTTTTTTTAATTATTTTGAATTGGCTTCATTGATATTAAAATGTCTTCTGTATGTATACATTTTTTAAGTCTCCTTCATTTTTATAGAAAATAATAACAGCCGTGAGAATAGAATAACGCTTGTAAATTTAAAATAAAATATTACAAGCGTTGCGTTACATTCTATTGGCCAATTGGATATCAACAGATTGTCTAGTCCAAACGTCCATGACATCACGCGTCTATATTAAGTCCGTTTATCAAATAAAACGTTCGATTACGTCTTTTATTTTTACTATCAAAACCCTTGCTTTAGAATATTTTTCATGTGTTGAAATAGAAACCACTGTATCACCTTTAAACCATTTCGTTCTATTATTAGTAACTAATTTGACTAAATCAATTGAAAAGTACTGCTTGAAGCACCCCGGGGTCACAAGGCATGATATAATATCGGCTATAGCGTAGTTCAACGTTTTTCCGCGCAGAAATATATCCAAATGATTCACAGATACTATGATCAAAAACGCAATGCAGCTAAGAAACAGCAGAAAACTGTTGAATCGTCGGGAAAAGCTCTGAAGAGCGCTGAACGTAAGACCAAACAGACGCTCAAGGAAGCCCAAACAATCAGTACCATCAGTAAAGCGAGAAAGACGTACTGGTTCGAGAAATTCTACTGGTTCATATCTTCAGAGAACTATTTGGTGAATATAATTATTTTATACTAATTGCTATGTTAACGGTTTTCATTCATTCCATAAATCATCAAAGCAACCGCTTGCATAGAAGCGTGGCTATAGATTGGTTAGTTGTAGATTTTTAAGGTTTTTTTATGTCAAAATCACTTTTTTCTAATCATAATAAATTACGGCACTGTTTCTTAGTGACCTTTCAAGTATTACGTAAGCAGACTTACTACAATTTATAAACCTCTCCCCCCTTCCTCTTGTCAGCAAGTAAGCAAAGCTCTAAAAAATAATAGAACAACGTATAAATTTTTTGTAGGGATCCTCGAAAATGCATTTCGTTTGCAAGCATCTATGCTTGTCTACAATGTGTGGGTAATATGTGAAAGAAAGTAAATAATTACTGTTGACGTAATCCTCAAATAAGAAAATCAAAGATAATATATAATTAGACGGTAAATATTTCTCAGGTAATAGGCGGTCGCGATCAGCAACAAAACGAATTGTTAGTTAAGCGTTACATGCGTTCAACAGACGTGTACGTGCACGCTGAAGTGAGTGGTGCTTCGTCCGTAGTTATTAAGTGTCCGGCGGGTTTACCTCCTCCTCGGACGCTTAGTGAGGCAGGACAGGCAGCGGTGGCTTACAGGTTGGTTTAAGATTTAATTAAAACGAAATTAAAATATGGAAAATATATTAACGCAAAGATATGTTATTTCTTTGCAGTGTCTGTTGATCTTACCTTGGTTATCCATTTTGTATTATGACAAATTCTTAACATATTCATATTCAGTTCGAACTTGAATTGGTTTTATATCTAGAATGCCAGAAGAAGAAGTTTGTTCCAACATTAAATATAATATATTTTCTTCAGCGTAATACTGTTCTTATATAGTACTGTTTTGTATCTTTAGTTTTATTTAACAAATTTTAGTGTGGCCTGGGAAGCAAAAGTTCTAACTCGTGCGTGGTGGGTATACGGGCAGCAAGTATCAAAATCCGCCCCAACCGGTGAATATCTAACGACAGGATCCTTCATGATCAGGGGCAAAAAGAACTACCTCCTTCCAGAACATTTACAATTTGGCTTTAGTTTCCTCTTTCGGCTTGAGGATAGCTGCATAGAAAAGCATAAAGATGAGAGAAAATGTATAGCCGATGATATTTCTGAAGTGGCTGAGAGTGAGCAAGATACAGAAATTGTCGTATCAGAGGATTCAGATGACGAAAAAGATAGTAAAGATATATTGGATACAATAGTTGAAAATAAGGAATTACAAAGTAGTGATAGTGTTAAAGAGAATTTGGAAAGTGCTAAAGTTGCAGATCAGAATGAAACTAGTAATTTAGAAGACAAAAATGGAAGTGAAGATTTAAATAAAGTAAGTGTAAAGGAACTTAAGGAAGAGAAAGAAGAAGATAAAAGTGACTCAGATAGTGATAGTTCTGATGATGTCTTGGATACACATATTAAGGTAAGAGTAAAATTCACACACATATTTCAAAATCTATCGCAAATATCTCTATCCAATAACAGTCACGATTTTCTTCCCTAAAATCTTTATATTTTAAGATCTTTCAATATGTTCTATCGATTTAGCCGCTAATTTTATTCTTCGTACTTGTTCATGTTTAGTTTTTTTTAAATATTATTTCGTAGCATTAAATACAACTGATGTAGAATCATCCTCTTACCTCGTTGACTCTATCTTAACTTTTATTCTCCTTCTGCCTCCCATTTTAAGGTAGAAAGGAGTATTTATTTATCTTATCTCTTCAGGTCGATCACGGAACAGGGCAAGTAATAACCGCGTCTAAAACGCGAACAATATCAGAAATGTCAGAACAGAGTGAAGAGCTACAATTGAAATTCCCCGCTATGCCCAAAAAGAACCCTCAGAAGAAAGAGAAACCCCCGCAGAAGGAAAAAGTTCAAAAGGAACAGGAGAAGAATGGTCCAAAGCGAGGCCAAAAGGGAAAATTGAAGAAGATAAAGGAAAAATATAAGGATCAAGATGAAGAGGATCGCGCGTTCATGATGGACTTATTAAAAGTAATTAATGATTATCGACTCGATTCTTCGACTCTGAATTTTTTTTAAATTTAGTTTTTGGTAGATCTAGAAATGTATTATTAATAATTTGTATGATAAGCGTCGAAATATCGATGTCGAATACTGAAGCCAATTATAATGAATTATTTTAACATTGCAAATTTTCAGATAAAAAATAGCACGATTTCCCAAAAAAACAGTAGCCAAATTTTAAAAATAAATATCATTTCAGCCAGACAAATGTGCAAAAGAATCAAAGAAGGCCCTAAAGCAGGCTGCAAAAGGCAACAAAGACAAGAAATCTAATCGCGGACCGAAGATACCACAACCCCCTCCATTACTGCTTGAAGCTGAGTCTGAAGATGAACCGGAACTCGAAGCTGAGGTAAGATTTTATGTCAATCTTTCTCTAAGTAAGTATGTTACATTGACAAATTATGTATTTCAAATAATTAATTGGTAAAGTAATTTTTCTATTTCCAACACACAAATTTGCAGTATTTACAAAGTTTTAAATCTACATAATAGTTATAAAAAAATAATAAAAAGAAAATTAAAACAAATTTAAAAAGTTTGGTCCCTGTGGCAGTGTACCTTTAATGCTGGCAGCATTTTCTCGCTGTATTGCGATACTTATTCGTTAAGGAAAGCACCAGCTCTGGGGTCACCGGTACTCTCTACCAGGCGCCAACTTAAATCTTTAATAAGCTGTGCACTTGAACCCCACGGCCCAAGAGTCTACTCCAAAAGGAAGAAAATCGAAGTTGGAGGAAAGACTCTTAAGCCGTTTATTTTTTCCGTCTGCTCTGCGGCCGCGTCAGGTTTTTTGCTTGTCCGAGGGAGGTGAAATGGGGCTAAATAAATATTTTTCACAGACGGAACAGACAGGCGATGCGGATACGGAAATGCTGTGTCAGCTGACGGGCGCGCCATATCCTGAAGACGAGTTACTATTCGCCGTACCTGTTGTAGCGCCGTACTCCTCACTTCATAACTATAAGTAAGTTGAATTATTTTTATTAATACTATATAAAATATACGGAAAAACATTTATTATTAAGTAGTACTGTAATTTAAATGAAACAATATTTTTGCGGAATTTAAAAATCATAACTTAAATTAGATGCAACAAAATTTTTTACGTGTTTATACTGCATGGTCAGACTGGGGTAAATGTGATTGCAGTGTTGCTAGCGAGAATATTTTTTAGTAAAACTTAATATTAATTTAATAAAATTTTAGCAACAGTTCTTTCTATGAATAGACGTAAATTAACAATTATTTTGCCATTATCAAGGTTTAAAGTAAAATTAACCCCGGGCACAAGCAAAAGAGGAAAAGCGGCCAAAACAGCTGTCCAGGTATTCTTACGGGACAAGATGGCATCTGCACGCGAAAAGGACTTGTTAAAGGCGGTCAAAGAAGAGAATGTAGCTAGAAATTTCCCAGGAAAAGTGAAATTGTCCGCCCCACAGCTGCATAAACATAAGAAATAGTATAGAAAAAGCTCTAATTTATCACAATAACTTTCTGAACCTATAGTACATTTTTTACCCGTATAGGACTGATCTGTAAACCAGAGACAATAAAGTATGTTATAAATTGTAGAACACAGAGCGAACGAAAGATGTGAACTGGTGATGCGTGATTTAAATATTTATTTCAATTCAAGCGACTGCAATTATACCTTCATGTTCGTGTTTAGTTTTGAAAAATATAGCTATTTATTTCATTGTCTGCAATAAACGTATATTGTATGGAAAACCATTGTTTAAGGTTTAGTGCGGAAATATATACCTCTTTTGTTTTACTATATTTATTTAAAAATGTAATGTAATCGTAAAATAATTTAAGATGCGATTAACGATATTGATGTGATATTGTTAAGTTTAATAAATTTTGCACAAAACACTGTATTTTTTTGACACATCTCACACCCTGTTTTGTTGAAAATAAGTAGCACACTTAAATGTTTTAAACTCAAAAACATTGTCAGATTTTGTTGCCTAACGTATTCTGTCGAATATATTAGTTTTAGTCCGGTCAAATTAGTTCAAAAAACAAGAGCGAGCGTCATTTTATGCACACGCTTCCAGGCCACCTCTGAGGCAGTGATACCAACTCCTACAGAATGTTCCCCCTAAAACCACCTTCAAATACCCCTAAATATAAAAATCCCTAAAGTTTTTGTTGAACACTCAGTTTGAGAGGCAATTTCAAATATACATGAAAAGTACATTCAAGTAATATAACATTTCGATATTGGAATATTATAATATTCCAATATTATAATAGCTAGGCTATAGCCTCGCTTGGTTTTTATTTTTGATTTAGTTTGTTGGGTTCTAGGCTTAATATAAATTATATAGAATCGTGCGTTTTTTAAGATTTTTATTTGTG
Source organism: Pieris macdunnoughi (assembly GCA_905332375.1). NCBI lineage: Eukaryota > Metazoa > Arthropoda > Insecta > Lepidoptera > Pieridae > Pieris > Pieris macdunnoughi. The sequence continues at coordinate 729,488 of CAJOBZ010000022.1, read as the reverse complement.
TACCTCCTACTTAACCCCCCAAGACATTGATTACCCCTAAATTCGGGGGGAAAACCCATAATTTGCATCACTGCTCTGAGCTAGTTTACTTAGCGCTACAACTTACAACTTTCTGAATCGTTTTATCTCGGAAGCGGTAGCTTTTAGGAAGCTTTTATAACGTATCAATCAATTTTATAGATAGGTTTGTGACCTACAATTTTTGTCTGAGTTAATTTTACGATAAACTTGCCATTTTGAAGAAAACCGCGAAAAACACATTTTTTTGACCTTTGGCCTTGAGTCATTTTTTTTTCATGGGTCGTAACGATAGGGAATTTGGAACAAGTTTACTCAGTTTCAGTTTGATGATAATTCTGGTAGCTTGCAATGTATAGATTGACCGGACTATTACATTGTTAAAAAAATCTTATAACAAAGAAACAGGGTCATATTAAGTGACTCGTCTTTTTCTGTCAAATTGTATGCACGCTGTGATGAAAGAGATAGGCAAGTTAAAAAGCTCTAAATTTTTCAGTCGTAAATAACAATTATATTATACAATGTCAATAAAATCGCTAATAACTAAATAATGTTTATTATAATAATATTAATCTTCATCTTCCTCCTCTTCTCCAAAGGCACCTTCTCCCTCTCCAGGTAGTTCTGGCGGTGGGGGTGGAGGCAAATGAGCAATACGATATGCCTGAAAAACACCAGTTTTTTCTTTAATGCAAAATTATGATATGTAGAAAGCGAAAGTTCGTTCGAAAACGTATATTATGTTAGAAATTTCATTATCCCTGACGCATGTTCCTAATCTATATAAATAAAAATAAATCACAAAATATGTTGCTAAGCTGAAACCTCGATGGCGGCTGGACCAAGTCGAGTAATTATTTATTTATTCCTTGAACTCTGAGAAAGGTTTTTATTGAAAATTTTGAAGAATATTAAAAAACATGTTTAGTATCTATGGCTACCCTAAATATTAAAAAAAAATTGGCTAGTAAAATGCCCCATATTTAGTGTTAGTTTTAATAACGCAATTTAATGACTATATTGTTATGATGTGTATGTCATTGGCCTTATATAAGTTAATAATTAAAATCTATTCGACGTCGTGTTGGATAGAAAAACTGTGTCCAGTTTGTGTTTCCGCCACACTGTTATAAACTTATTTTTTATTTCAGTTTATGTATAGAATAAATAAAATAAATGTTATGTAGCTACTAAAAGGTAGGCTAAGTAAATCATCATATTAAAGGGAAAGGAAGTTCGCGGTATTGCGGGGTAGCTAGTGTAGAATATTTGTTTTATTACGAAGGTTATGAAGAACAATGAAATAAGGTAGGTATATGAATTCAGAAAGTAACCTTATTCGTAAAACCTCAACCATTCATGCCACGCATGCGCTGTGATGACAAGAGAAATATACCTAAATACTAAAAACGGTGCAATTAAACTTTAATCTGATTTATTTTTTATGAATAAATAGGTAAAGGATTGTTTGAAAATTTTACCAGAATTTTAGTGTATATTGGTTTAGATGACCCACTCACCCACGTACCTTTACAAAAAAAACCGTTAGGTAGATTTTTTTTCCTGGAGCGGGAAGAGTTACGAAAATAAACGAATGAATGTATGAATTACCTCTTCATCAGCGAAAGTAGGATCAGCCATTTCCATAACCTCAGGTCCAACCATGTATTCATCTTCAGGCCGAGGCAGTTGGAGTGGAGAAAAATTTGGCGGCTGATACTTCAATCCCCAGCCGACATACATACATTCTGATCTCCTACGAATTTACAAATGGCTTCTAATGTCACTTTTGAAGGTTATTGTATCGAGCAAGTTACGAGCTAGGTACTTCTTCACCTGATTAGACATTTGAACCGTGGAACACATATTTATCGGGCGATTTGGATACTTGGATGATTAAAAAGTGACACGTGAGAAATGCCATTCATAGGTAATGAAACTAAAAATATCTTGGCGTATCTTGGTAATCCGATGCCAAAAAATAGACGTAAGTACTGTAATGAATTGTCTTACTTATTTCCTTTGTTAGTTCATTAGTAGTTCCTAGCACGGAATAAGATAATTGTGTACATTCATATCACTGAAAGATTGCAAGTTAACTAAATATAGTATGTATAACAAAACTAACTGAGCAGTGTTGGCCTAGTGGCTTCAGCGTGAGACTCTCATCGCTGAGGTCGTAGGTTCGAACCCCGGCTGTGTGCAATGGACTTTCTATGTGCGCATTAAACATTCGCTCGAACGGTGAACGGAAACATCGTGAGGAAACCGACATGTCTTAGACCCAAAAAGTCGACGGTGTGTATCAGGCACTGGAGGCTGATCACCTACTTGCCTATTAAATTTAAAAATGATCATGAAACAGATTCAGATATCTGAGGCCCAGACCTAAAAGAGGTTGTAGCGCCACTGATTTATTAATTTTTTGTAACAAAACTACTACTAAAGCATACTTTCCAGTAGTGGCATACGCCACAGCCCCAGGCCACACGTTGCTTCTCAAGCTAACGAGGGCTCTATCCGGGGAAAGAGTAGAACTGACTCGAGGGGTCCAAGCTGGGAGTCCCTCTAAGTGAGCATCCTCTGATAGCGGGGTGAAAAGAGAAGGGCCACTCTCCGGTTCCACTGGAGGAGGACCCTCGTCCTCTTCTTCTTCTAACCCCTCTTCCTATTAAAAAAGTAGCAGGACATCTAAGCTCAAAAATGTTAATGTTAGCTATATCGAAGAAGGAATTAGGCCTGTATTATTTAAAGTAATAAGCCATAGTAAGTTATCATATTAACCATTCCAGCGTTAGGGTTCCACCAAATGGTTCTTCCCTGTTTCAAAATATGTCTCCCGTGATGCACCCAATATGTTAAATTGGTGTCCAGTAGATCCTTTAACGTGTGCCCTTGGTAGAAGGGGTTGGGATTGAAAGCTAAATCACCTGGAATAAATTTACATTACTATTAATATTAGAGCTTTATTAATACTTGTGTTAGTATAAGTTAAAAATTAAGTTAGTTTTTTTTACATTACTTAATTCTTATTTGTAACAAATATTTGAACTTTATTCGCTAAAAAACATATGAACGCGTTTTCTACATAATCAAACATCTAGCATTTAACCAATTTGATTGTTTCATTGTTACATAATGTAAAAGTATATAGTCTGAAAACCTTATAAAATTATTCACATTTTATAAACAAACATTTCAGGGGAAAAAATCTCTTTAACAACAAAGCCAGAAATTATTACTGACTACTACCCTGCCTTTTCAAAGAGATAGATCGGCCCAGAATTTTCTCTAACAACTTTCATAATTTTACTCTTCACTCTATTCTAGACTCATCCCATACACTCGAACATAAACAGTTCGTAATGCTCAAGTAATTAAACCAACTTCTAGTTAATGAAACTTAATTGTGTACCAGCTCCTTCTTCCATATCAATATCTTCCTCCTCCTCTCCAGAACCAAAAGTGAAGAAGCCCTGAGGTGAGATAGACGTAGCTGCCTGGATTCGAGCTATTTGAGCACGAAGATAATTACGCTCCGTACCTTCGAATGGCGGAAATGTTTGTATCTATAAAACATTAGAAGCCTGTTAAAATACTACGATGTATTAAACTTAATATTTTTTTTATGTTACAGGAGGCAGATGGGCAGGAGGCTCACCTGACGTTAAGTGATACCGCCGCCCATGGATACTCGCACTGCCAGAAGGCTCGCAAGCGCACACCAGCCTTTTAAGAAATGGTACGCTCTTTACTTGAAGGACCCTAAGTCGAATTGGTTCGGAAACTTCAGTGGGCAGCTGGTTCCACATAGTGGTGATACGCGGCATAAATTGCCTTAAGAAACGCTCAGTTGTGGAACGACGGACATGAAGGTGATACGGATGTTTTTTTTTTCTATTCTGCCTTGACGTCCGATGATGAAACTGAGCTGCAGGCATTAGTCTGAACAACTCCTCTGGACACTCTCCATCTCATATATTCTACTTCTGTATAGTATGTCGCATTGATTCTCATAAAAGGCTAAAACTACTGAATTTCGAGTCGTCGATATATCCAGAAGAGTTCTTAGTACTGTATCGGTACTGATGAATATTAAATACACACACATCTAAAAATATTACTTAATAAGTAATAAATACAACAGAATACTGAATATGATAATTATTAAAAATATTCAACAGAATCTCACCTCAGCATCCAAATCGCCAGTCATACATCTGACAGAGAGGCGGGCCACTCGGACCTGGTCAGGTGTTAGGTCTGGAAGGCATATCCAAGATTCCCCAGGCAAATTGCATACCCAATACACCTATAAATTTGATTGCTATCATGCTTAAGCTTAGGTTTCCTAGAAAAGCGGTGCAGTTATCCAACGGCCGTAATGTAACGTTGGGTGACGTCACCCATTACGTATATGTCTATAAATAACATCGGAGTAGGTTTTCTAGAGAACGTTGAGTGTCACCGTCAAGTTAAATAGTGATGCTGTCATTTGCATGACGGCCGTCATAGCGGTGATAAACATTAGTTCAACGTTTTTCGCGTGTAGCGGTGCCCCTATTTAATTAATTTAATTAATACCATGAGTGGAAACGTGACTTGGACGAGCGAAAATGATGTTTTTGTTTTTTTTATGTTAAAAATTAAAGACGGCCGTTAGTTAACGGCACCGCTTTTCTAGGAAACCTAAGCTTTATGAAAAAGAAAATATTCTCGACAAGATTATTTTAGAAACAGATAGAGGAAGAGTGTGGTGGTGCAGCAAGGGTAACTGAGATTCCAATTATGATGAATTGTGTGTCTAAGATGCTGCATCTAGGTCACCACTTTGAATGATATTGATTAAAAAATTATTATAATACTATAAAATGTTCCAATTTAAAGAGAAACTTAAGATATAAGTGTGGATAATAAATCCGTTGGTTTAATAAATCGAAATCACTCTTAAACACATGCAAATGAAATCGTCTCAAAAGTTTAGGTTTTAAAAGAGTCTTTGAACCTAGCACAGACTACAACATATATTTGTTTTATAAATTACAGAGTAATTCAGATACGAAACATACTTTTTTATTAACCCCTTGGCCTGGTCTTTCAACTGGTATGGGCGGAGGCGGCTGCCACGTAGATATAGGAATTGGAGGCAATTTGGGAGGAACTGGCTCTTTGGGTTTCTCTTCTCGTGTCTCGCCTTCACCCACTAGAACCAATATTTTAGTACTTGTTTGAGAAAACTCTATGGTATATATTACTCATTTTGTTCGGTTGCATCGAACATATGGAGAGGGATAGACGGTATCGTGTGCGAGATGCCTCCATGGGGCTGTCCATTAATCACGTGATGTTTTTTTAACGTTTTTTAACCCCTCCCCTATGGTGATACGTGGTGAGGTTTGAGACTACCCCCCCCCCCCCACCAAAAATCACGTGTAATTTATAGTACCTAGAAAGAATCTTACATTTTTTTAATATTATTTTTAAGTACCGGTATAAAGTATAATCTAATCCTATTCTAGAAAATTAAGGACCATGATAAAAATGTCAAGACAGAAAGGTTGCAGGTTGTTTTTGACTGTCATAAAAATAATACTGAAGGAATATTATTTTTATATAAAAAGGGTGTTATCATGCGAAAAACATATATTGTATAAGTACGATGTACGAAGATTAGCAAGACTTTCTTCAATACTAACAACTGGATAAGCATCTTGCAAGTCAGTTGTTGGCACTGTACTTTATTGAAGATCAACGTCGGTTTCATCAAGCCACTCGGCGTCATCACGCGAAAAGTAAGTACACGTGATATCTTGCTATAAACAAATTTTATAGTAAGATATCATTTGCCGAACTCCTCCCACCCCTTTCGAACCTCACGTGATTAATGGACAGCCCCCAACAGCTGTTAAGCCGAATTTACATTACGAAACTAGTGGCTCGGAATTAGTTTTATGACATAAATTTCATCAACAATTTCACGTGTAAATTTACAGTTTCATAATGCATGCATCGGTTTCGCGACACTGGATAAATTTCGTGCCATGCGCATATTTTTTGTAAAACTAATGTCACGCAACTACTTTCACGATGAAAACGCGACACGAAACTAGTGTCGCGAAAGCATTTGCACAGGGCAGACGTGTGTGTTTGAGTGCATCGTGCAGCTAAATGACCGCCAAAATGGCAAACCAACGTTGGTCAGTTGATAAAAATATAATTTTCGAATTTTATATATTAACATCTGTACCACGACGTTCTGCATCGCAAAATGAAGCTATGATGTTGACAGAGCCATGTCGTTGGTGATACTGTTGATTTCACGACACTATTATTTTTTGTTAAAGTAGTTTCACACATGCTGCAACTATTTTCATGAAACTCATTCCAACATGCATAACACTAGTTTCGTAATGTAAATTCGGCTTTAACGATACGTTTACAAGAGAGGCTAGCAACATTATTAGTTTTGGAATTTAATGTGGGAGTACCAGTCTAGAAGCAAAATTACTGAAAATAGTAGTGAGATTTAAAATAAATTTTAGTAATTATGTAGTTTTAGTGTTATTGAAATAATTAATTCTTACTTATTTCTTTCTGCTCCTCCGCTTCATGAGTCCTATCTTCATCCATACCTTCTCCTTCACCAGGCATATCCTTCATTTCGAACTCCTTCGAACATAACATATTATTAATCTTTAGTTACCAAGATTTAGATTACTGATTCTGCGTTTTATCAGTGACTGAATTATTTTTTTCATGCTTCATAAGTTTTTAATACTTTCTTTTACATTAGGGAAAAAAGTATGAATAAAAAAATAGTGGCGCTACAACCTTTTTAGGTCTGGGCCTCAAATTTCTGTATCTGTTTCATGATCATTCGTCAATCAAATAGACAAGTAGGTGATTAGCCTCCTGTGCCTGACACACGACGTCGACTTTATGGGTCTAAGGCAAGCCGGTTTCCTCACGATGTGTTCCTTCACCGTTCGAGCGATGTTAATTGTGCACATAGATGATAGAAAGTCAAGAAAGGATAAGAGCCGCACGCTGAAGCCACTAGGCCAACACTGCGCAAACAGTATGAGAGATCTGCCTTGCGATTCTGTAACTCACTTTTCGAACTCACACAAGGTTTTCGCAGCGGCGGTCGCGCTCAAATCAGTCGTGAAGCAGTCATTTTATGATTTGGCATTCTGATAAACAATAAACTACAAGCTCCCTCCTTATCAGAATGCCAAATCATAAAATGACTGCTTCACGACTGATTTGTGGGGCCCGTGTAAATTCGAAAATTTTCGGGTTACAGAATCGCCAAGGCTGTATATATTATGAATGTCACTACTAAAATTAACTAGATTATACCCCGTATACGCAAATATTAGGCCTAGAACTTATCGTTTGAAGCGGTGTATTATATATACGAGCGTAAGACTAGCCACATTTCCATAACTTTATTAAATGATTTAACATAGTGTAATAATCAGCGTTTACAATTCATTTATTAGATTGGATTTAAAACTATTTTATTAATAGGTTCGTTTTATTATTAATTTACCCGAATCCTTCGATCCAGCTCCTCAATTGTTAAGTCTGTTTCCGCAATGTAGTAATTAGCTTTCGTACCATATATTTTACCGAAGAATCTGTTTAAAAAACACGAATTTAAAACCATTTGGTCTGAAAACCTTTCTATAAATTAAGACTAGCTGACCCGGCAAACGTTGTTTTGCCATGTATATTATTTCTAGGAAAAAAATTTTTAGTTCGATAAAAATAACTATCTACTATAAAAAATAGGCGGGGGGAAGAGTTGTATGTATTTTTGTATGCTGTATCATAAAAAAATAGAAACCAAACACCGTGACACGAGAATTTTTTATATTTGATTCAGACAAAACGTTATATATTAAGTATAATAATTGTTTTAAAGAAAATACTCACCTAACTGTGGCAACTGGTTCTTTGATAGCCAACATGTTAAGAGCAATGTAAAGGGCATAGCATTCATTTTCTGGTAAACCGTATCCTGCCTGAAATTAAATGTAAAATTGCAGCTTACGTGCTTGACGCATTGTTGATCACATTGCTCAGAAAAATTCATAAGGACTTAAAATTGTGTCTCAAAAAATTCACTTCTTAATATTATTCTTTTTTGCACCAAACTAAAAACTACTAAATTATCACGGCTTTGCGGCTGACAAATCATATTGTTGTACCTATACGATGTTTTTGCAAATGGTTATGTACTATTATTTCTTCATCATTTAAAGGATTTTAGAGTTTTATTACTCCTTGCTCCTTTTTCGTAGAAATGACGCAGATAACACATTAAATAGTCACCTGTTTGAAGTAATAGTTATTATCTATGAGGTCAGATATCCGAGGTTTCGCATCTTCTTCTTCCAGATCTAATTCCTGTTCCTCTTCGCCTACTTCCTCCAATTTCTGCGACTTACTGGCTACTAGCTACAGATTTTTTTAAATTTAAAGTTATAGTAGGTATTTTAACCCAATTGGAAGACAAATAATATTCTTATACTAGACATAAGGTTAATAACCTGACCTACCCTGTAGCTTTAATAATAATTCCTATTTCTATTATCAATTTTCGTACCTTGTATCCAAATTTGGAACATCAGCACGACTGAGAAAACCATATCGAAAATCGGCGTATCAAATATAATGGCGTTGTAATTATTTTGACATAAATATTCAGCATTGACACTTTTTAGAGAGAGCCAATTTGAAATCTCATGTTGTATTAGTATTGAAATTACATGATAAGCCTACTGGAGTACGTAAATTAAACCTCTAAAATGGAGGTCAGACTGTAATGTGGCTTTTAGTTATAAAGTAACAGTTATAAGTTTAACAATAATTATTTACACGAAACATTTCGTCCACCCTCCGCACAATGGTTAGTTGAGACGGCGATAAATAGATATCGTTAAGTAAGTCGAAGTTTGGCCGAAATTTCTCTTGCTTCACTTCCCATGAATATTGCTCAAAGTTATCAACTACATTTGGCGGTTTCTGTGTTAGAATCTTCTGAACTATGTCAACGAGGTGGTCATACCTTAAAAATGTTTATTATCTGTAAACCTTAGTAAATTATACAAGAAAGTAGTATTAATTAAGTGGGTAATAAAGATAATGTTCTTTTAAATGTATCGATTGCTGTAGTAATTAGTAACTGTATTCTTAAAAGGCCGGCAACGCACTCGCGAGCCCTCTATCATTGAGAGTGTCCATGGGCCGATGAGCCCGTTTGCCCCTGTTTTAACAAAAAACTACTATAAATATTCTTCACTAACGCTGTACTACTGAAAGCGTCTAACTAGTTATTAGCTACGTAGATACCTCTTACGTTTGATAACTTATGTAATTTACGAGTCGTAGTTTAGAAAAGTCAACGTGGTAATATTAGGTACAACTTGTATTTCGGATATATAGTGTTGGAACTTATAAGAATCTATAATCTGGCTGTAAATTAAATATCATTTGGAATACTCACAAAGAATCTGCAGTAGCTGCACTTTGCTGTTTCAAAAAGTTTTTGGCTAAAACTAAATCGTTATTGAGATCTGGCATTGCATTTTCACCGGCTGCGATTAAATCAGGCTCCAACATAAACGTCTTCGACATCTTGAGGGCCTCCTACCTATTTGTATTACGTGAACTTTATCTCTTAGAATAAAAATATTGTGAATTGTGAAGTGTTTATTTTGAATGTCATTAGTTGACGGGTTGTAAGATTTTTTATATCAAATTAACTGGCATGTAGAGAATGTTACATAGGTAAATTCGTTCGGTGATCATGAATCGCAATAGTAATTACTAATTCAGAACATTATTCTTAACATATTTTTATATTGACGTCTCAATCTAATTCAAGGTAATTTGTAATTTGAGATCTTTTGATTGTGATCCTAGATCGATAATGTTTGTCTGTGTAGACTAAGTGATTGTAAACATTGGTATCTTTTAAGCGTTATGTTTGTGCACCTATCATCGTGAACACACATTGGTTGCAAAATGTATAACTTCTTCTATCCTGTTTATTATTATGTGTGGTCTTGTTGCCGCGGCCTTTAATAAATAAATCTAATAAAAATTACCTACATTGCCTATTATACAATAGTTATTAGAATATTGAGATGATGCTTTACCAAACCACATAGAGAGATACACGCTATAAAATATATAACATATACTCCTGAAAACTTTGTATTTTTCAATTGACGATTCCATTCACTTATCATGGAGGAAGGAAATCTATTAACTATTTTCTTCGGGATTCATGGTAGATACTTGACAACTGACACTCAATAAATACGTTGGTCGTTGACATTGGACAAGTGCCGAGTTTATTTGTTTTGATAAAAAGTTTTCTCCTTAATTTATTTATATGCATGTAACACAGCACGTATATGCAATTGTTTATGTCATATGTTATATTACATTATATTGATATTAAAAGAAATATGGTGTAATTTACGTTAAATATTATACGTAAACATAACCTCTGATAAGAATGGCATTAAAGTTTGATGCAGCATCGTACAGCTTTAGAAAAACATGCCCGTACGTAGCCAAAGATTTACTGCGTTGGTTTCCTGGGCACATGAATAAAGGTTTAAAACAGATACAGAGGAAATTAAAATCCGTCGATTGTGTCATGGAAGTTCATGACGCAAGAATTCCTTTTTCTGGGAGAAATCCCATTTTTACAAGTACAATAACAGGTGCAAAACCACATATATTAGTGTTAAATAAGAAAGACTTAGCCATTAAATCATTAGTACCAAGAATCAAGGATCAGTTAATGGCAGAAGAAGGTGTAAAACATGTGGTGTTTACAAACAGTAAAGATCAGTTATGCAGAGGACTTAAAATACTCAAACCGCTAATGATAGACCTGATAAAAGACTCCAACAGGTAATTTGTAACTCCAATGTTTAGATTTTACTATTTAATTGATAATTTATACATATTTAATTTTTGTTTATGAAATATTACAACTATCAAAAAAAAGATTTAATATTATTATTCAAATGCTTCTAATTGTTATTATCAGATACAATAGAAGTGAAGAACAAGATTACAATGTGTTGATAATTGGTGTACCTAATGTGGGTAAATCTTCTTTAATAAACATGCTCAGAAGTAAAAATACTCACCAGAAACATGCTTTACAAGTTGGTGCGGTAGCTGGAGTTACAAAGAGTATGCATACTAAGATAAGGATAAATAGCAATCCTCATATTTTCATGTTTGATACACCTGGTAAGATTTCTAGTTGTACATACATTCAACAGTTTAATAAAATATATATTATACTATATAGTTTTTTTTTCATACAATTCTAAACTTATTTGTTTGTGTAATGTAGTTTTTATGGACTAAACATACATGAATAAACATTTTAAGAACCATTGTGGTCATATTATGAGCAGTTTCAAGGTTTTTTCCATAGTTTTTCTTATCTTATTTAAATCTAGTCTAGTATTCTAAGTAGTAAAAACAATTTACATAATAGAGTTTTTATAAGTCTCAAAGTCTATAATAAAATTATTTCATTTTATTCCACTATGTTTATAGGTATTTTAGAGCCATCGGTAACCAATGTCGAGATGGGTTTAAAGCTGGCACTTTGCGCATCTTTACAAGACCATTTAGTTGGAGAAGAGATAATAGCAGACTATTTGCTGTACTGGCTCAATGCTCATGAGAACTTTAAATATGTAGAATATATGGGATTGGAGGAGCCAACCGATGATATTAATAGGGTATGTTAACTTCACTGGCTACTTTGTTTGTTTGTTATATGCTTTTTGTTTGCATTAAAACTGCAACAATCTGGTAACTTAAATTATTACAAAGTCAACAGACAATCTCATTGGTGATTCAGGGTGAAAATAACTCTAAGGAACAAAGTTTAATTTAAATAAATTGCTTTCTTTATTAATTTTGATCATAAAAAGTCGCAATTTCACATGCTTTAAATGTAGAACACACAATATAACTAGTTCCTGTTGCTTAATTTGACAAAATGCCTGGTTGGAAGGAGATTTGGGGCAAATGAAGGTCCAATAGAAAAAAAAATTATAAAAAACTATAAAAACAGTAGACTAAATGTATAGAGGAGACTGTGTTGAAAAATAAAACTTATTTGCTGAATAAATTATTCTTTATTAAAAAAATACTTATCGTAATATACTATAGTTACTAAAGTGTCATATTTGAAACAAGTATTTTTATTTTAATTCTACAATTTTGCCTTTGTTTCTATTAAATTTTTGTTTTAAGAACAGTTGCTGGCAATTTGACTGGAAATGCAAAATTTTGTGTTAATTTTGGTATTTTTTAACATTGAAAAGAAATAATATCATACTAATTCAAGATAATGTAAAAATTACCGAATAGATTTTCTAAAATAATTTATTCCTTCCCGCCATTATCGTTATTATGTTGTAATTGTTTTAGGTACTAATTGCTGGCAGTACGAAATTCAACCGAATAAGACGTGTCCGCGATTATGACGGCCGAATGAGGGATGTCCCAGATTTAATAGAAACAGCACGCACGATGATCCGGGGATTCCGAACCGGGGAATTAGGGAAGACATTGCTCGATATACATTTATTAAAGGAGACAAGTAAAGAAAGCTTAAGAAGCCATTCAGAGACAAATTAACACAGAAAAATAACATGCGAACTAGGTCTCCCATTAGTGCAAATCCACCTTAATGTCATATTTGTTTTTTTTGCCCAAGGCGCAGGCCTTTCGACCATAACGCCAAGTCTTTCGTAGAACTGTCATATTTGTATTTAATTAAATGAAAAAATGTGATGAATATCGATTACTATACCAAATTTGGTGCTGCTCAGTGGTCAATTGTACAATTAATTAATCAAAGCCCATTGTTAATGTAAACTTATTTTTGTGCCTTGTTCGAGACTAAATTTTTTAATACGAATTTGAAAACCAAGCTCAGCCGCTAAGCTAACAGCGGTCTTAGCTCGTCTTAGAAGTGTCTGTAATACCTGCTAGTTGGAGATTATTCCGGATCAACTATTGTTTTATTATAGTTTGGTATTACAGTCAATACCGTTGACGACGACATCGTTTAGACTAGAACATCATATACCGGTTATATTGACAAAAATCAAAGGTCCAGGCTGAATTCTATTGTATTAGGTTTTCAACAACAACGCCATAGGCTGTTATATTTATCGGTTTTACGACCAAATATGAGTAGTCCCTTCGATGTCGTTGTAACAGATTTTGACTGTATTAATATACCTCGTTCGGGATCGTTCGACTCACTAATAGCCACTACAAACGCAAAAATTTATAGAAATTATATTGTCTAGATTCCTTATCTCTTCAAGAAATTATGTAAATTTTATCTTCGATTTACGTGAGTACACATTTAAATTCATATAAAATGTTTAAATTTCTTGTTCTGTTGTTTAGTTACAATACTTTTTTTCTGTATGCTGATGGGTGTTCGTTCAAAATAGACTGAAAAGGAAAACTGTTTTATCTAATTCTAAGATAAAATGTGTAAATAAATATATGATAATTGAAAGTGTTATTTATTTGTATTTAGGAAAATAAATTATAACAAAATAAATATCATGTGCGTTTGTACTATCAAACCTCGGGCAACAAAGAAGTGGAGGCACCAAATTCTTTTCCAAATAAAATGAACAATTTTTTTCAGTGGAGTGTTTTAATCAATAATTTATTGTGAAAGCAAGTAGATTCTTTTAGTATTTAACAAACATATGAAGACAGATAAATGATTTCTGTTAATATTTAAGAACAATATAATCATGTTTTTACAAAGGTAAAGGTCAAAAAGGGGAAAAAAATATCAAAAGAAAAGTTGTTTACTAATCGGAAATTAAAACATTTTTTTTAAGTCTATTGTGGGGGTCCCGGGGCTGTAGCTTCGGTTGCCCTCCTCTAAAGCCGGCCCTGATCATAATCCTCTTGTTTCTACAAAACAAAATAATTCTTATCGTGTCAAGTCTCTTAACGCTGAATTGTGATTAGGCTATAATGAAAAAAAGACTTTATATAAACCTTCATGATTCGTTTTTATGACATGGGTATCAATTTATCGTTTCGATATGATTACAGTTATTGATACGATAATATTATTTATCGTTATTTAACTTTACAAAGGTCGTCTAAATAAACATAGGGGCTTGGTACCAAGACCAGTCATGCCTATAACATGGTTTAATATTTAAGTTATTGGCTTTATTTGTGTGCCTCATTTAAAATGATAATTTAATCAACCGAGCGAGAATTTGAATTATAATAGCGGTATTATGTTTAGCATTACACTAAAATCTCTTTATTCGCGGGGTATACGTTCCATAAATATGCCGCGAATACAGAAACCGTGAATACAGAATGGTAATTTATATGGGTTTATAGGGGATACGTTCCTAGGTGCCAAAATAAAAAACACAAATATATAAGAATATCAATTTTATTGATGTTATTGAACATTTTGATTATATAATCATTATCCTCAGGCTTAGGTTTAGGTTTAGTTTTTAATAGCTCCTTCAATTCAGACTGATACTCAGCAATCGCATTAGCAATTTGCCTCTTAAAATTAAGACTTCGTTCCATAGATGGATCAATGTTCATAAAGAAATCGCAAAGCTCATTTGCCATTCTTAAACCAAAGTCAAAGTTTGAACTTGCACGGATTCTTCTTCATTTTCCGCAGTCAGAGCAGGCCATAGTTTTTTTCAGCATGACTTCAATGTGTGTGGTGTCAGTTCGTCCAATGATTATTTTATGTTTACGATGCATTTTGCTACGTCAAATTTCTTCCAGCATTCCATAACACTCATATCAGGATTACACTCCATATTATCTATATGATATTGCGTTAAACACCTATTGAAATTTTGTATGAAATTTTAGATCCGCGAATAAAGCAATTTTTTGCCGCGAATAAAGAAATTGGGTTGCATTTTTTTAATCCGCGAATAGTGAAAACGCGAATAAAGGAAGCGCGAATAGGGAGCTTTTACTGTATTATGTTCTTTCTAGATAGACATTTTTAATGCCTCGCTCTTCAAGTACTCATTTTTAACCTACAGAAATATAGCAATGGTGAATTTGTTTAAGTGGCCAATGACAGTTGCCATAAGTCTGCCGAATTTTAGATGAATGAGTGTTTCTTTGGTATCATACAAACTCATTATGATTTGGTTTTTACAATTCCGTCTATGTCAATATATATAGTGACAGAGTCAATAAAAATGTCAAAAAAAATACACAACGAATTCGAAATGGCCAAAATATTGTAAAGTAACACATTAAAAATTATTATGTAATCATTCTGCTTAAAACAAAATAGTTATATTAAAAACAGGCGATTTTATGAAAGAACAAGTTTGATTTATACGGGTCTTTTCTGATCCTCAAAATGTATCCTTTCCAATTACTTGAAGACGTGTACAATACGATTCAAGAGTACCGCTGGCTTATCGAAATCGCAGCAAATTGCTACCCAATTACAACAATGTCAAAAATTCACACAGCATGAATATAACATGGTATCTGAGTCTGATGTATTGGCTCACAGAAAACTGTTGATTTGGCAAAGGTCATTGAGGATATCGACAAGCACACCCACCATGTCGAGTGGAAGTAACACGCGAACACAATATTCGACTTCGTCATTCGCCGGTGAAACTTACTTTGAAAAGATATCTTCGTTCACCACAGATGATACCCTGGATATGATAACATCGCCCTGGACTACTGAATCGTGGGAATCGGATACCGTATCTTCTGGCGACCCATTTAATCTAACTTTCTCCAGTGCTAGCAGCGATAAGTTAATACTTTTATCGTCTGTATCGTTTCAGCCTAAATCGACTTCGTCGTACGGCCCTATAAGTGTTGCTAATTGCAGCTTGAGTAGAAATACACTGACGGTGTTTAACAACAATACACTGCCGCGAGGCAGCGTTGTAATTCAACCAATGGTGAAGTTGTCTAAATCATCAGGAACGCTAAGTTCTTGGACTGTCGAGTCATTTTGGAGTGATGGTCGGTTTGCTTTCAATTCTGGAACAATGAAGCCGTGGTGCTTTAGCCCATATTCGATGTTTAGCGAAACTGACTTGTATCCAAGCACTTTGGAGTCGAAAACCTTCGTGTCAACACCTACAATGTGTTCAGATAGCTTTGATATAATATTAAATGAACAGAATATTTTGGTAACTTAATAAAATATTAATGTCAATTATGTTTTGATATGAACTTGCACTAAACTTAAAATACTATCGATTCATCGTTGCTAGATATAATAATATCTAAACAATAAGTAAATGTCTATCTGGTTGTGTACGTATTTTGCGATCAAATGATAATGTAGTGATCAGTCAACAGCATCTAGTCCAATCACACACGCATTGTCTTTCTCGTTTGATATTGAATAATAACCAAAAGAGGCTTCGTCCTTCATCTATTTCTTTTAAACGATCGACTGAACATTGTATAGTACAAACTTTTTGGTATATGATTATCGTATTCTAATACGTTATATCAAAGTGATTGTTCGCATATTTGCTTCTTAGATTTTAAATAATGTATGTTAATATTTGGTGTTAATTGCTCGCTTGACCTCTTATTTTAATTACCGACTCACGCGATTCATTGCTTATTTATTTAAAAAACGTCATTCTATATTTTAACATATTTGGAATTGAATTCGTTCCATGTATATAGTTCGTAGTAGTATTTATGTAGTAAATCCTTTTTTTAAACCATTCTACGTGTATGATATAATATAAAGAAACTTTCTGAGTTAAATGTTTGTATCGAACACAGGTTTCCGTAGTCTATTGCTATACATACAGTATTAAATAAAACTGGATTTCTTTAATTTCCATAGAAAATATCCTTGTGTTTGTAAAAAAATCAGTTTTAAACCATCTGTTAACCCAAAAGGCTAGTTATAGTTGCGACGAGAATTTTTCCACAGACTTGTTTGTTCTTCTCTTAAGTAGGTATTTGACATCTCTTAGTAGTCATTAGGATTGACGAAAGAATAATAAAACAAATATTTACCAACGTCTATTGAAATAAATGCATTAACAACCAAGCGTTTAAATAAAACAAGAAAATGTACTAATATATAAATTATTCTTTACATGTAATTTAACAATAAATAAGAATTTTCTCTAAATTTTGTAGTGTAAGTATATAACAGTTTCAAGGAGCTTGAAAAATTTATAATAGAATTTTTATGACGTAAACCAAATCGCAAATTACAGATACATATTAAAACAATCCTTAATACTTGTCTTTCATATCAGAAGTCTGCTTAAAAAATGTTATACAATGCTGATTCGATATTGTAGTGGATTCATGTATATCATTTTCGTTGGGCTTACGACAGAAAAACGTGTTTATGCTTTAGGTACATTGCACAGACCAATAACCGTCTCATAATATTTGGATTCGGTTAAAGAGTCTATAAGAAATCTTCCCAAATCGTGTTTGGAGACGGCGCGTCCAGGCGACTTCTCGGGGTTGACTTCAACGATGATATCCCGGCTTGGGTCATCTGTGAACAAAAGGTAGGTAAAAAAATTACTTCAGAATTTGGAGACAACTTATGTCTAAGTTTTTGGGCTTTATATCCTGTTATATGGATATTCTTGAAACACCTGCATCAATAATTTGAAACCTCTTCATCAATAATTTTTAGAAAATCCATACGTGAACGAACTCGTGATGTGAGTTGCAACCTTCATCACTGTAAGATTAACTTAGATTACCATTTTTAATGAGACACATAATAAACGGAAAACTTAAATTCCTTTTTCAAGGTCCGATGAACTTCCTTATGGCCTGGGAATTACTTCATTCCAAATTGTTCGAGGAAATATACTCTTATTTCTTAGCGCATAAATTAGTAGTACTTCATTATGAAGTAGGTACGTCAAACTAAAGATAATATTTGTATTGGCCAAAGTGATATTTGCTCTAATATTAGTATTCATTGGGGATTATAAGAATGGGCAAAGGTTCTCAAAACAAATCATATAGGACTTGTACTACATATATTGATATTTGTAAGAACGTACTTTAACTCTTCATTAGGTTTTTGTCACGTTTATTTTCTTAAGCGACGTGATAAGGAAACATTGTTTATAAATAAGTGCAAAATAGATTCTTCGTAACTACGTAGGATCTTTACGATATATGTTTTCTAAAGAATTGTAGGGTTGGATAAATGTTACGTATACGTAGGTTGCGCTAAATCTCGTCTTTTAAAACAAGACATAATATACAAATTTCGATTAACTTACATAACCGTTAAAACTCATTAAACAACCCTAATTTAAGGTTTTTTAATTTAAGGCAAACTGGCATGAGACCGCCAGTGATACCGCCGCCCATAGACACTTACATTCCCAGAAGGCTCGCGAGTGCGATGCCGTCCTTTTAAGAATCGGTACGCCCATTTCTTGAAAGACCCTAAGTCGAATTGGTTCGGAAATACGTCAGTGGGCAGTTGGTTCCACCTAGTGGTGGTGCGCGGCAAGAAAAATTAAAAACGCTTTTTCAGTTGTAGAACGACGGACGTCGAGGTGATACGGATCGAAAACTTGACGTCCAATAATGTAACTCAGCAATAAGTAGGTACAATTACTTCACTATGAAATTATAATCTTGTTTGACAAGTATTTCTTATTAACCTATACTAGGAATACAGTTAAAAATAAACCTACATTCTAAGATATAAGATCAGTTATAGCAAATTCAATACAAGTTGCAGAGTGATATTACCAATTGTCTGAAATTACACCGTTTCGATAACAGGACGTCCTAGACGGATGTGATCAATCAAACAAACGAACAAATCTGTATAACAAGCGACAGATAAGGGTACCTTTTATTGCAAATACCCTTCCGCCCGCATGTTATTTAGCAGATTACGTTACATTAAGGGTCAATAGCGCATGCCAGTAAAAAAGGGGAATGGTAAATCAAGTCCTTATACTAATCTTAGTGTTCTTAGGGTTATCAATCTTGAGGTCATAAGCACCAGCTAAGTACCAATTATTTTTTCTTTCTAAAGGGGCATTGTCCAGGTTATCTCGCCAAGCTAAGCGAGTTGCACAGGCAAGCAAGTTAACAAAGGTTTTAGGAGTTACAAATTAAAATAAATGGAATCTATCGAAACTTACATTGATTCATATTTCGAATTTAAATGCAAATTCAATTGAATATAGTTAAATAACAACCTTCAATAGCGTTGTACATACAAATTTATCGTTCTTATATTTACCATAATTGATAGGCTGCCATATGTATTGGATAATAATTACTTTTGAAATGGACTTTGGAAAGAGAATAAAGTATATTAACTTTATCTAATATGTATATAAAATTATCGTGTCACAATGTTAGTTACCATACTCCTCCGAAACAGCTTGACCGATTTTTATCAAATTTTATATACATATTTAATAGGTCTGAAAATCGGCTACTATCTATCTTTCAAACCCCTAAGTGATAAGGGGTCTTCAACCCCCATTATTTTATTTTGTAAAAAAAAATTGTTTTATTTTCTGTGATACAGCATACAAAAATACATACAACCCCTACGATCAACCCCTATTTTTTTAAATAATATACATGGCGAAACAACGTTTGCTGGGTCAGCTAATATATAAAAATACAGGTTGGGAATTATTACCACCAACTGAAGATAAAACTTGCCAATGATAACAGATGGGGAAAAATGGAATAGACGCCGAGGACCAGTCGGCGAAACGTTTCGGCCTTCCACTAGGACAGACCAGGTCAGGGAGTACGGCGTTGGGTACAAAGCGCGGTGAAGCGGTCGTACCTACTGGAGATTTAGGGGTCTATGTCCAGCAGTGGACCTCAACAGGTTGAAACGAACGAACGAAGACATAATTGCAATTTATTACTTCAGAAAATTTACATGCTATATCTGAAAACATGACTAAAATAACTTTTCATGAGTTTCCTTTGCTGATTCCAGTCGATAACTCTCCAGGGTGATTATAAACCTCCACTTGTATACAGTACTATAAAGATTAACGATACGTTTACTATATAGTAAACGGTAAATAAATACCATATGGTAATTATTGAACATTCATAGCTCACACGTGTAGTGAGTAATAATAATAATTAATCAATGCGATGAATATGAATTGTTTAATTTCCAGTTAATTTGTACTTCATACTTTATCAATATCATTGTTTTCGTTACTAATATTAAAATTTACCTAAACACATTTAAGTTCTATTACAACAACTTTTTTCTATTTATTAGAGGAAGGCGTCTTTGGTGAAAAAAATATTTGTCATATCGAACATTCTGATAAAAAAATGTCTTTTATAGTATGAAATCAATTGATAAGTATACATTATAACGTTATTAAAAAGAAAATACAAAACGAGACTGTTGACCCCCTTATTAATACATAAAGGTTATGTAACCTTTTCGATCAACTCATCTTTAATACACTTTCACAAACGTTTTTTTAACAAGTAACTTTAAGTTTACTTAAACGTTAAAGACTCAAAGTTTATGACTATTCGTTTGCAGGTCGTTTCAAGTTGGAAGTTCACCTACTAAAAAAAACTATTTAAAAACCTCGTGAAACAAAGAAAAACTATCAGCCTGTCTCTGCTCTATGAACTGTAGTCTATTACTTATTATAAGATAGGGTCTACAGACAATCAACCACCACTCATTACTTTCCACTCTTCCGATTAGTCTTTACAAAGCGACTTGGTGTATTACTTTTGAAAAAAAAATATTATTCAATAAATGATTATTTGCGTGAGACACTGTAGTTGATATAAATTTAATAAGATATGATATGTACGATACAATTAATATAAGAACTGGCTAATTCATATGACTAATAATGTAAAATGTAAAATTCCTTTAAAGACAAATTGCGCGCCATTGTGTGTGGCAGAATATGCGAACTTACGATTGTACCTTACACATTTTTGTACCATATTCTTGCAATAAATTTATTATTATTAGTCAGATACGTATACATCTACGATTACCTACTTAATACATTTTTCTAAGTTAACATTCATTTTTGAACATTACAGAAGCCAGAATAATAGTATTGAAAAAAATAATGTCCTATGTTATCGATAACAATAACTTGCAGTAGGTTTTCTTCTTATTTTAAAATCATGACCCTTATACAATCATAAAATAGCAGCGTTCTGCGTTATGCCTTTTCTGCATTGAAAGTCATCATTCCATAATAACCCTTAAGGCGGAAACATAAGTGTCGTGGCGTGTCGTGAAGCTTACTGTCGTATGCGACTTACGATTTTTAACCTTGTAATACAAGGCCTTTAACCTTGTTTAAAACTAACACAGACTAAAATACCCTTTACAGTTCCATATTTGCGTTAAAAAGAGTGCGAGAGTGCGTATTACGTTTCGTATATATTGCTCAATGATATGATGATATTTATTAATGATGTCTAAGATTAATTCCTTATATGAAGTACCTTGAATTCCCTTGACCTTTTTAGATTGGACTTAAGCAGTGTAACAAAACCTCAATTTTTTGCATCTATTCGATTGAAACTATTTTCCAGCCTAGCGTACCAACCCGAAAAAATAGTTAACCGGGCATCAAACTTGGGATCAAAGTTAAATTACTAAGAAACTTTAATATTTGCTAGTTGTTTCAAAAATGTGACATCGCAGTTCAACTATAAAGCCCCATTGGGATTCATAAAACTAATAAGGAATCTATCATTTGCTTACAGGCACTCTAAACTATTTTTTATAAATTAACAATTAACGTTTTATAGAAATTAAAAAAAAAACTTACCAGAAATATGAGGCGAGAAGACCGCGATCCAGTCTAATCCAGATCCCTTAAGCTCCTCGAACATTCTCTTGTGGTCCTTGGTGATCGAAATAAATCTCTCCGGGACTTTGTCTGCTTCATAAAACAGGAAAGCGGAAATGCAAGCAGATACCACCTTCACGCGTTTCGCTCTCATAGCGTCGATGATATTTTTCGTGCCCTCTGACATATCTGAAGTCGGCTCTAGAATACCCCGGGTACCTAAGGCAATGACCACACCATCTGTGCCTTCAATGGCGTTAGTTACGGAGTCAGCTTCCAAGACATCGCCTTTGATAACTTCCACTTTTGATCTCAAGTCCTCGGGAAGCTTTGACGGGTCGCGTGCGAAAGCTCGGACTTCATATCCTTAATAAAATATAAAATTATGGTATTTAATTATTACATTAGATACTAATCTGTTCTACCTGCATTTTGTGTTAAATCGTGAGATTTATTAGGTGATTTCTAAAGTGTATGTTCGAAATAAATTAAAAAAAACCACTTTAAGAGTGCATTCTTACCGCCAAAAACTATGTATTTGAATATTTAAAATTATAATCAGGTTATTAACATATTATTTAACACAACTACAATTGTGTTAATAATGAATATTAATTACATATTCCTGTTCTAATAAGCACCATGGAATGACTATTCCTTTTCAGTTAATTAACTGTAATATATTTAAAGAATTAAAGACGGTTTATGTCTTGTCGTATACTACGTACCTAATACCTAACTATTTTTTACAAATAACTTCATACCACAACTCTAAAGTTTTTAACAGGAACTCGTAAAATTTACTCTGTCACAGGTATCTATTATAAAGATATAATATATATATATATATATATATATATATATATAAGTTCATAATATCTAGAAGTCAAGTTTAAAGTTAATCACGGTTAATCATAATCAATTTACCTTTTTTTAGAGCTGCTTCAACAGCGCAAACACCGGTCATGCCGGTGGATCCAAATATTACGACCTTCATGGCTGCTCTTGATATATGTCTACACTTAAAGCGCAATCAAAAAATTCTGATAAAGGATATAAGGAGTGCTTAGATTCTTTCGGTATATTATCTAATCTTAGGTTATCTAAAAGACAAACCCAGAAATGATTCAACATACGTCTAACGCCTTTAATGCACCGAGTAATACTGATTGGCGCGCGGACGGCGGATAATTAAGACTGAATAAAGTTAGCAAAAATTACAAAAATCACTTCTATTGACAATAATTAGTAAGGTATCTTGAACCACAGTCACGTTCGGTTCAATTTGCGAAATTTAAACCATCGTATGTTTTCTGGTTATTTATACGTGAAATCAGCTGAGAATTGTGTAATTCCTACTTCTGGTTTTATACTTCACAGCTTTTAAAGTGTTAAATGTTAAAGTCGATGCCATATCGACGTTGACAGTCTGTCAGATTTTGAAGTATATTGTCATAATTCAAATCTCATGAGAGCCTGTAAGTTGTAACTTGTAACCTCAAATTTTCATGCCGTCAATAAAAATAATACGTACTGGTAAAATTTATTTGCACAAAAACGATAATAATAAATGAAAAACTATGGCAGACGTTGAAGAGTATTTTCCTAGAGGAGGAAAAAAGCCAACAACAACAAATTTCGTGCAAACTTCAAATGTAAGTTAAATAATAATACCCAATGATTGTTTTAACACAATTATGCATATTAAAATATCATTATGAATAAACCTTACAGTTTTTGGGCACAACTGAGAAAAAAGAAAGAAAGAGAAAACAAAAGAAAAAGTCAGAAGAAGATGATGGGTACTTGTCTGAAGAAGCTTCCAAAGATGTTGATAAATCATATAAAACTTGTGGTGTTTGGCTCAGTTATAAGGTATGCGATGTTCTTAAAATTTCAAACAATTTCAATAAGGTGTATCTCAGTATATCTTGTAAATAAAGAGTACTAACTCTCAGTAACTCTCAGAATATCTTATAATAAGCATATGTTCATATTTTGCATGTTACCATGATATGAATTTACTACTTCACACAGGCGCTGAAACAGGACTTTGTAGTATTGGGCCGGATATCTCAAATCAAAGAGACTAATATGTTGGTCTCTTTGCCAAGTCGACTGATTGGAACGGTCATGGCATGTCATATAAGTGAACCTTATAATAAACTATTGGAAGCTTATGTGGATGATAAGGTATGTAATTAGTAGCTTTATATTTTTTAAATTAAGAGGATACTTGATACTTAATTAATATTTATTACATCCACTTTAAGATGTGGTTGGGATATATATGTCTACTATTTTTATTTATTTTGTTTAGTAAAAGGTATAGATGTGTTGCTTGGACTGAACTTGTACTTAAAAATAAAACCTTTTTTTTAATTTTTTTCTTAATTATCATTTAGAAAATATATCTGTTGTTTAATTATACAACGGAAAGTTTAGCAATTTAAAAATTATAATATACATGTTTTCATATAATATTTTTCTCATAATGGCCAATTAAACTGATTGTTTGAAGATTGACAAAGTAAAAGAGCTGAAAGAAATCTTTAAACGTGGGCAATATGTCTGTGTCAAAGTACTAGAAGTTAAAGATAACCATGCCATGCTAACAATGATGCCGCAACATATAAATAGCAATAGAAAACATAGTGATCTACATAAAGGTATGTCTAAAAACACTAAATATTTTTTGTGTTAATAAAGAAACACATATTTGATTTTTCCTTACTTCCATGACATACTCCAAACTTTTTTATGTAGCATTAAATATGTTATGTTCAAGTAAAATTATACATTAAAACTAATTTTGATGGGGTCTAGCACCTCTGGATTATTATTTATCTAGTTTTTTAAGGCATAGTGGAACAAATTATAATTTCTTTTAATATTAAACAGTAGCTTGGTTTATATTACCTAGAGTGACACATATTTATATGTTTGATAATTTTGTATTAAATGGTTAGGTTCTCTCATCCAAGCTGCCATTTCATCTGTAGAAGACCATGGATACATCATGGAGACTGGTATACCTCACACAACAGCATTCTTGCCTAAGAAAAATGCCAAGTCTGATATAGAACTCGGTAAGTAGTAATCTAGCTTAACTTATTAATTTATTGGAAATTCTCCTATTGTTTCAATGTGATTAAAAGGGTCTTTAGTTCCATTCGTAAGAAACGCTGAAGTACATAAACACCTAGGCATACCTACAGTCAAGGAGGAAATAAAAGTATACACTCAGAAGTACAAGACTAGGCTGGAATATCATCCTAACCACCTAGCTGTTTAACTCACCCTACCGGAGCATATAAACCGACTCAAAAGACGAAGAACCCTGGAGCTCAGCAGTATTGACTGAGCTAATATTATTATGGTAGATATTCCTAATCAGGAATATCTCCACCCGCAAATCATCCTACAACTCATCTGCTCATAGTCGGAAGACTTATTGCTCGATGCGCTCTATTAAAAAAAAAAAAAAGTTCCATTCGTAAATGAAAAAGTATTGGTGTGGTAGAATTGTTATCATATATATGTAGTCATATGATATCAAATAGAGAGAAACAAGTTCTGTGCCGCATTTCTTCTATTTTACTTAACTATTTGGTAATTTACTGACACATATTATTTTCCTTTATATTGTGCCATGAACATTGGCCTAGTGGTTTAAGCGTTGCGACTCTCATCCCTGAGGTCGTAGGTTCGATCCCTGGCTGTGCACCAATGGACTTTCTTTCTATGTGTATTCAACATTCGCTTGAACAGTGAACGAACATATCGCGAGGAAACCGACCCAAAAATTTATTTATTTATTTAGGCACAGGAGTCTGATCACCTACTTGCCTATTAGATTGAAAAATGATCATGAAACAGATTCAGAAATCAGAGGCACAGACCTAAAGATGTTGTAGCACCACTGATTTATTTTATTGTGCCGTTAGTAAAAAATAAATGTAATTTTGCAATACAAATGGTCTTGTTTAAGTTTTTTTTTAAATTGGTAGTTAATCTCTAAGTTGAGAATTAAACCAAAATTTTAAATTTTAAGCGATGCAGGTAAATGTGAAAAAATCATCATTTTATGATTTTCAAGATTAAATTTATTATTATAACTGACTAATTGAGTTAGACGACAAAAAAACTAATTTAAGTCAATGAAACTTACGTTTTCCCTTAAATATGAGAAGAATTTCTTACGAAACATAATCTTATAATATGTATCGAAAAACACCGGCTATTTATATATATTAGCCCAGTTTTATATTAAAATACACTACTGGGTCAACAGTTTTATTTTTGGTACAAGATTGTTTCGGGTCAATTAATTGCGAAACGTAAGACCAACGTTGTTAATCGTAAAGTTATCTTGGGTACACATTGCACATATGCTTTGCATAATGGGTATAAAACAAAAACACTTTCAAAAAATTATTGTTAAAAATGTCCATAATATATTGGTTGTAACGAAATAATTCACAAACTACTAGACCGGTTTCACCATTAGAATGCTACACACACAGGCTTTACTGGTTTAAAAAATAAAAATATAATTTGGGAAATATATGTTGGCAAAGCATTACTAACTTGACCAGACGTCCCGTTTTGAACGGGACTGTCCCTTTCTCGAATTAGGAGAAAAAATTGTCCCGTTTTGAGAAACCGCGCGAAAATTTAATAAAAAGAAAACGTGCCAAGAGTTTCATTCTTATTTGAAATCGCTACCAGCTATATTAAAACAAATTTGTTCTTCTGATAAATATAAACACAACATTTTGGGTACCGATATTTTGTAATTCGTAACTTTGAGCCACCTAACTCTTTCTAAATAACTATGTAACTTTAAAAAAGTGTTTTTTTTATTGACTACTTATAATTTGACCTAAATTAAGACAATGTCCCGTTTTGAGGCAAAGAATATATGGTCACTTTTAGCATTACTCAACTATGTTATTAAGTACTCTCGCTTTTTCCTTGAAACTTCACGAAAGTATTTTCGTAATGTTACATAAAGATTAAAAGTTGTGCAAAAGTTATTTTTAGATTCGATTTGTTTGTGTACGTATTTTTGGACAGAGAACAACCAGTTTCAAGTGTATTTTGGAATATTTTATTGCGTAACTGTATTAATGCGGTCAAGTACATTGTAAAAGTACATTGACCAAGATTAAAAAACAAAAGGATAAGAGAACTCTAGTGAGACGTTATAGTTGCTTGACCTGCTGTCTTAGCCATAATGCTCATTAGACAACATTCATTTTTCACTTTGACTAATAATATATTCTGCTAGGGATTGGGTAAAATAATTAAGATCGCAACGCAATTATTGACTAATATTATATATACATATATTTTTACTCAACCAGATTGAATTATTTTTAAATCTTAATGATACAATATATTATTTGTTTTACAATATACCTAGTCTTGCCATAAATACTGAAACAAAGAAAAAAAATTGTTTGTCTATTGCAAATAACATTGATTACTTTTACAGTGTGTTAATTTAATACATAAATATAAAACAATTTAAAATATAAAAAGCTTATTCGAAGTGGTCTCCATTGGCTGCAATACAGTCCTTTAAACGTTGAGGCCAGTTATCAATAGAAGCACGCACTTTTTCCATGGGAAAATTCTTCACTGCCAATCGTACTGATTGTTGTAGGGCTCCAAATTATCATGGCGTTTAGAGTAAGCCGTACTCTCTAAAACTGGCCATAAAATCCCATCCAGCTGATTAAGATCCGTGCTCGACGACGGCCAGTCTTCAGCTCCGATGAAATCCGAAACGTTTCCAAACAAGACTGCATAGACCGAGCTTTATGAGCCGGCACTGAGTCTTGCTAGAAGGTGGACCTTCTTGGTTATTGAACATGGTGTTATTAAGGGGCTTCACTACCTTCTCAAGAATGGTATCTTGATATACTTGTGCTGATGTTTTGATACCTTTTTCTCAAAAGTATTGCTCAGTCACTACTTCATAGCTAATACCCCACCAAACCATCACTGAAGTCGGATAGTGCCCACGTTGCACTCTGTCGACTAATTGGGAAGCTTCCTTAGAGCTTTGAGCATAAATACGGTCATTTTGTTTGTTAAAATGTTGTTCAATAGTAAAAATTGTAAAAAGTTTCAATATTCGGGAAACACACGATAATTAAAAATAATCAAAATGGCATTTTTTAACAGATGTGGGTATGGTTACATGGTGCAGTGTGAAATCCATTCAGGCTTCCTCCGACAATAACGTTATAACGCTGAGCAGCGAACCAACAGCACTGCAGAACGCATTCCAGAAATCTGCCACAACCAATATACCGCCGGGGACGTCTCTTGAATTTATTGTTGATAAGGTAACTTCAACATAAAAGTGATTACATATATTTTACTTAAAACACCATATGTATATGTAGCAGCTATTTAGCTTAAATAGCAGTTCAATCAACAGCCTAGCCTCTACTAAACAACGCCGTCCAAGTAATGAAACGTCATCGATTCAATTTATTTAATATTTGCCTAGCTGTTTAGTAAAGCGGCAAGGCTGTCGATTGTGAGTTCAGCCAGTCCTTCTCTTCCGTTATACGCCCTTGATTTGAGAACTGGCAGTAAATTAGAAGCATTTAATGTATATTTCTTTTTTGACGTTCATAAGTGTACATTGTGGTACCTTTATGAATAAATGATTTTGCTGCGACATATCGATATCATGAATAAATAGAATATAACCTTTCCGAGGGGCTTATCCCTTGAGAGAGAGATTCTTTGGTAGTTATTAGTTTCTATTTATTTTCTAGTAATGTATCACTATAGAAATATTTATGATTGTTTAAAGTTTCGAAAACCATTGCAGCAGACATATTATTGATATAATATCTTTTATTGTTTCGAAATCTAATTTCTTAGTTACTTTTTGGATTTACTAGTAATTCGATTTCGATAAAAAATATATGTTTTCCAGCCTTTGGACAACGGTATCGAAGGCCGTATATTTGGGGATCGGACTGCGTATATACAACGACACCACATTGACTCTGTAAAGGGAAAGAAACCTTCTCTAGGGGCTAAGGTAATATTTTGTATACAAAAATGTAATCTTTAAGAGTTTGAATAGAAAAGCATATATTGCATACTATATGCACTAGGTCGACAGGATGTTTTAAATATTGGATGGGGTATTAAGGATATTATTTTCACTATATATTATCCAGGTATAACAAAATAATAATGCTAATTACTTGAATGTAATTAATGCTATGTGCCTGTTTTTATTAAACTTAGTATCGTTCCGCTTATAAAACAACGAAAGCCCGAGTGAGCAAAATGTAGAGTCTTAGCTGTATATCATCTATAAATAATATTTGACACCCACAAAGTATACAGTTTTGGAAGATTTTGTTATGTTTTCGTTAAATTTCATTACAGTCAAGGATAATTAATATCTTAAGATAAGAAGGCATTTGCCCTGTTAGGTTTCTTTAATAAAAGAGTGTACAAATTCTGAAAAGGCCGGAAACGCACTCGTGAGCCCTCGGAATTGAGTGTCCATGGGCCCACGTTTGCCCGCCTGTTCTATATAAATATATATAATATATAGGCCCATTAAGCATTTGCGAGCGTAACACGGATACCCCCACTGAAATGCTTTAACAACGTATTGTGTAACGGTTTTCAGTGACGTTACGATAGGGTGGCAGGGCTGGCAAAATGCCACGGGCCCCCGACCCAAGAGGGCCCCTGCCCGAGAGATATTATGTTCTATGGATGAATGTGAAGTCTCCAATACGCATTAGGCTAGCGTGGGACCTACAGACCATTCCCTCTCGCCTAAGAGAGGAGGCCTATGGCCTTTAGTGGGACATATACAACGTGTTATTGAGTACGTGACGATTTTTACTGATAGGGCCCCATCAAAAGAATTTGCCACGGGCCCCAGACGGTATAGTTACGCCACTGACGGTTTTAGTATATTATTGTAGATAACGTTCTCTCTCGCGGATATTTGCGCGGAAGTAATTCCTATATATATATTATTTACGTACAAAAATACAAAAATGGCACGCATTAATTTTTGTTTATGTACTGTAATAATTTATTCTAGACGTCACTTAAAATATCTCATCAATACTTACTTTTTATAGATAAGGGCGCGTCTCCTATACACGCTGTCAGTAACAAACATCCCATACTTGACTATGAGAGATGTTTTCGACCCTGTATGTGTGGACATGACCCAAGAACAAAAATACAACGACGGAGATATTGTTGAAGAAGCTCAGGTAATAAATAATAAAGTTTATTAAACCAATGATATTGTTCTATTTTGTGGAAATGCGACCAGCGTTGTCGTTTATAAAATAATAATAATATATTTGCATGAATGTGGCACAATCTAAACTTGGCATATGCTGCCACACATGATGGCGTGCAAGTTTTACATAAAAGGTAGAATTTTACGTAGTAGTTACATATTACATTACAATATCGTATCATCATAGTGGCAAATGTTTCTATACTCTGATTTTTAATTCCGTAGAATTCTGACAGCTGTCATCTTTTGACATGTCTGAGATTACAAACCTTTTTGGTCGGGCACATTTTTCTATTTCACTACGTGTCTGAACATCTGAGTCTATAATACATTTTATTTGTTAGTCAATGTGTCAATTTTATTAAGTGCTGTGCTCTACATTAAAAGTGGTATTACAGCGAGTGATACTCGTAATTACGTCCCTTTTCATCACAAACAGTAAAGAACGCAAAATGTTATCTTTACATTTTATTTTTTAAAAAGGTTTACTAAACCTGGAATAAGTAGGCAGTGATGCCAGCTAAAGAATAAAATAACGTAATTGAAGTTAATTCTATATATCGTTCGTGATGTTGAAATATTTGTTATTTTTGTATTATGTGCTTATTACCTTTTTGTAGGGAAACCATAATAAATTATTATTTTTATTTTTTATTGTCCTCAAATGTGTTAAATTTGTCCCTTTATCGGTTGAAAACTTTTTTAGTAGCAACACTCATGAAATGTCAGAAAAAATCTGAGTTAAGAATTCATTCGACTTGAGCTCTTTAACTCTACAAAGTTTTAGAGCGTTAGAACCCGCATCTTGACCTCTGGTTTCTTTATCTGTTTCTTAATCATTTTTATAGCCAAGTACGTGATTAGCCTTCCATACACACGTTACTTTTAGTTTTCTCACGATATTATCTTTCACATAGCAAATACAGTTGCATATAGAAAATCCTAAATGTCCACAGGGTTATTACTATTGTATTTGAGAAATACTTACTGCGGTTTTAGAAGAATTTTAAATAAAATTCTCAAAAGGCCGGGAACGCACTTAGCCTTCAGGCAATGTGAGTGACCATGGGCGTAATCACTTATATCAGATGAGCCTCCTGACCGTTTGTTCCCTGTGATTTTAAAACAAATGGTTACTTTTACCAGTATAATACACGAAATAGAACTAATTTGAGTGTGCGACCAACCAGGCTCCAGAAGATAAACCACACCTTATATGGAAATTATATTCGTTTTCACAACGAACTCCCAAGCCAAATTAGAGAATTATCACTTATTTAGTGATAATTCTCTAATAAATTCATAGCCCTCGTTAAACGTAAATTAATCAATTATGCTTTTTATAAATTTGTCGAATACTTAAATGATCCTAATCCTTGGGATTGATTTGCTCCAGTTCAAACAATTTGTAAGACTCGAAAACTTGGCGATTGAAAAGAGTGGCGGAAAGTTTCTTGCCAGTTCTTCTTGCCCGCTCTACGCCCTTGACTTGCGAACTGGTAGTAAATGTAAATTTACAATTAAGTTAACTTTTTATCTATATTTATATAGTTACTAGCCGTTTCGCGCCCGCTTTGCTGGACGAATTAAAATAAATTTTATGTTTCATTATTTTATTTTTTTTTCATATTTTTATTATTCTTCTTTTTAACTTCCCGCTAAGAAAATTGAAATATTTCGAAAATCGAGTTTTTAACAGATGTTGACGTTTAGAGGTTCTAGGAAGCCTCCCCGAATGTTTCCGCGGTGAAGTCCGTATGGATAAATTTTCATAAAAGTAAAACAGCAATAAAAAAATGAAGGAACGTTGGAATTTAATAAATAAATAGCCATAAAATTTCGCATCGAATGGTGGTAGTTTCATGTCGATACGATCAGTGGTTTAGGCGTGAAGGAGCCTCAAACGAAGACCATTTTTCTTTTATATTTATATAGTTATTTTGAGTTTTAGTTATATACAAAAAAGTTTCCTTTACTTAGGTCTTCAGTTTGACAGAAATGTTGCCATATTAAATAATATTCCTCTGGATTTAAAAAAAAAAAATTACACATTTATCACTGGCTTTAAGCAAAGATGTTAATAGAAATATTTTGCAGGTGCTCAAAATTCTAGGTAGATGCGTTTACTTTAAATTGAGTGCAGGTCAAACAGGTGTTCTTAGTATCCGTAGTCTGCAGATGGATGAGAACTTAACTGATGAAGAGCTTCTGGCCAAGTCCTATCCTATAGGTGAGTTCTTAATTAATTTTATATTGGACATTTTATTTTTGAATACAATAAACCTATAATATATAGAAAAATTGGGCAGCGCTTTGAGGGGTATTTGGACCTAAAAAAAAGTAATTTAAAAATATTAAATTGACTTAAAATATTGTTTTCTGTATTAGAGATGCGTGAATTCCGAAATCTCGATAACTACTAAAACAATTTGGATGAAACTTACACTGATCCCTGAAATATACCTAATTTATATCGGAATCATCTCGACGTTTCCGAAATTTGTGGACAAACATACATACAGAAAACTGAAAACCTTTATCTTGAAGTCGGTTAAAGACAGATATCCTTCGCTTTTGAATAGTATTCGTGTAGTAAACAATACAAAATATACGTAAAAATGTTTACGTACATAGTCCTCCGAAACGGCTCGACCGATTCTTATGAATTTTTTAATGCATATTCAGTAAATCTGAGAATCGGCTACTATGTATCTTTCAAACCAAAACAATATTTTTTTATGATAACTCATACAAAAATACATACAACCCTTAATTTTCATCCACCCTCTACGATCAACCCCTATTTTTTATTTGTTAGTTAAGAACTTATAACTTGAACTCTGAGGTTTTTGTAGAGAAAAATCACAGAAAAACCTAAAAAGTTTTCATTCCGGAAAACCGAACAATCTCTGGGGTAGCATAGCAAAATGTTCCATGTTGGTATAGTACTAACTAGTAAAAAGGTAGGCTAAGTAAAATCACATTCAGGAGAAACGAAGTTCGCGGGGGCAGCTAGTATGTTTATATATTTAAATACACCACATCATACATTTGTACTGTGATAAACTATTTATTCTTTATATGACAATTACGGTGAACATACATTTTACAAAAAAATTATAAAAATAATAGACTTTCAAAATATATAAGAAAAAAATTAACTACAAATTTAAAAAAACGTATTCGTCTAATGTGGATAAGGCACCCGATAGGTGTTTATTGCTTTTTTTTTAAGTGATCAGCCCAATTTGTTTTAGGATCTGTGCCGTACACATATGTTTTTTATAATTTCAATGGGAACGTATACACCGTACATAGCTTTTAACAACGCGTCATTTTTGAAATATTTATTGTTAAGAAAGCAAGATCACCCTATATAAAGTGTTTCTTATATATATAGTTGTATTTGCGGCATACATTAAAATATATTTCTCTTCAGGTAGCACACACAAAGTACGTGTCCTCGGCTATCATCTCGTCGACAGAATGTACTCGGTCACAGACCAACCAGACATCCTTCGAGAACAGTATTTCACTCTGACACAGCTCAGCGTTGGGGAATATGTCACTGCCACTATTACTACTGTGGCCGATACTTATTTACGGGCGACTGTTGGAAGAATACCAGGTCCCTACACTAAAATGATTTGTATTTATTAATTATTATAATAGGGCTCGCAAATGCGTTGCCGACCTTTTGAGTTTTAGTACGTTATTTCCACCCTTAGTCGAATTGGTTCGGAAATATTTTATAACATTTTTATTTTGTCGGTTTTGATCTCTAAAATGACTTCTACTAAGAGTCCGAACTTTAAAACAACGCAATAAATATGATCCAATATTGAAATTTTAATAAATTTGTTTATTTAAAATTGCTATAAAAGAAATGATAAATTATATTAACTCTAAAAATTGTCAAGTCAAAAGATATTATTTAAAAAATATACGAAATAGTGAAAATGTGGGGTTGGGTGTTAAATACCACCGCACTTTTTTGACGATATTAATTATCTAGGAGTGTCCGGGGGACCTTCATTGGAACACCTCCAAGTGAGTTTTGCTCCGGAAACGCGTCTAAATATTTTTATAAAAAATTTAAAGTTTTGTGTAATGTATTAAAATTTGTAAACAATCCGCCATTTTCTACTTTTCTATTGGTTATAAGTGATGTGACGTTCACTTAAAAAAATCGTGTTTTTAATTTATCGATTGTTAATAATCGTTTTATTTATTTATCGATTATTTCCTCATTTTTGAAATTTAAAGTTATAGAATAATCAACATTGAAATTAACCTAATTTCGTGTTGATAGATTATAGGGTTCCGAAATTTTTTGAAATTATCGATACCTACTCGTCTGTATTTTCTAATTAGTACTTGTATTTCATTGTTTGCAACTTTCTATATTATTTAATTTTTACTAGAATAAAGTGTTTACTTTAATATCCAAAAAGTACCCAAAACCGAATCAGAGCACCCCACTATCCACGTGGTCTTGTCTGTCTTACCCCTAGAGTGTATATAAATAATCGGAGGCGCGGAGGAAGAGCAGCCCCCACCCGCTGTAACAAACAATTGAATAAACAATTACTATTTAGATCGGAGCTGTCCACAAAAAAAAATATTATTTAGATTGGTTAGGTTAGAGTTAGTATATGAATATTTGGTCGCCTTCGGCGACCAGGACGCCGAGAAGCCGAGGCTTGAATAAACAATTACTATTTAGATCGGAGCTGTCCACAAAAAAAAATATTATTTAGATTGGTTAGGTTAGAGTTAGTATATGAATATTTGGTCGCCGAGAAGCCGAGGCTTGAATAAACAATTATTTAGATCGGAGCTGTCCACAAAAAAAAAATATTATTTAGATTGGTTAGGTTAGAGTTAGTATATGAATATTTGGTCGCCGAAGGCGACCAGGACGCCGAGAAGCCGAGGCTTGAATAAACAATTACTATTTAGATCGGAGCTGTCCACAAAAAAAAATATTATTTAGATTGGTTAGGTTAGAGTTAGTATATGAATATTTGGTCGCCGAAGGCGACCAGGACGCCGAGAAGCCGAGGCTTGAATAAACAATTACTATTTAGATCGGAGCTGTCCACAAAAAAAAAATATTATTTAGATTGGTTAGGTTAGAGTTAGTATATGAATATTTGGTCGCCGAAGGCGACCAGGACGCCGAGAAGCCGAGGCTTGAATAAACAATTACTATTTAGATCGGAGCTGTCCACAAAAACAAATATTATTTAGATTGGTTAGGTTAGAGTTAGTATATGAATATTTGGTCGCCGAATTTTCAATTATTTTTAATATTAAAATCGAATACAAAAATCGATTTTCACTTTTAAAAAAATCGATTATTTTTCACATCCCTATTAATTTTATAAACTTAATCGGCCATTTTGAATGTGGTTTATGCTAGACTAGCGGTAATTAGTTTTACAGTGCAAAGTTTACTTTATAAATCTTTATAAAATTTTTGACGCGTTTCCGGAGCAAAACTCACTTGGAGGTGTTCCAATGAAGGTCCTCCGAGACTCCTAAATAATTAGTATCATCAAAAAAGTGCGATGGTATTCAAAACTGTTACGCTAATATAATATCAAAGTTTATTCCACTTTCAGGTTTCGTCCCACAGATACACATAACAGACTCGGGAGTGTTCGTAGACCCTAAGAAGGCCAGCACCTCCAAGCTACCCAAGAAAAAGTTCAAGGTTAGTTCAGTTATTATTTACTAATTAATATTTAAATATTATTTCATAATAAGTTTTCTTTCAGTATTGCCTGGAAGTGATGATGCATTTTTTTAAATGTATTCCGTGCAATAAAAATAAATCAGTGACGCTACAACCTTTTTAGGTCTGGTCCTCAGATTTCTGTATCTTTTTCATGATCATTTGTCAATCTAATAGGCAAGATCGGGCTCCTGTGCCTGACACGCTGTCGACTGTTTGGGTCTAAGCCGGTTTCCTAACGATGTTTCCCATCACGGTTCGAGCAAATGTTAAATTTTCATAGGCAGAAAGTCCATTGGTGCACAGCCGAGGATCGAACCTACGACCTGAGGGATGAGTGTCGCGGCAATAAGGTTTTAAAACAACTGGTGACTTTCACCAGTATAATACGCGAAATAGAACTAATTTGAGTGTACGACAAACCAGGCTCCAAAAGATAAACCACTCCTTATATGGAAATTGTATTCGTTTTTACAACAAACTCCCAAACGAAATTAGAGAATTATTACTGAATAAATCCAAAGCCCTCGTTAAACGTAAATTAATCAATAAGGTTTTTTATAAATTTGTCGAATACTTAAATGATCCTAATCCTTGGGATTGATTTGCTCCAGTTCAAACAATTTGTATGACTCAATACTTGGCGATTAAAAAGAGTGGCGAAATGTTTCTTCTTTCTTTCTTCTTTCTTAAAAAATAGTTGATAGTATGATGTTAATAATTCCTTTCTAGGTAGGACAAGAGGTAAAAGCTCGCGTTTTATACGTGGACCTGCCAAAGAATAATGCGGTTCTAACGTTGAAACCGACGCTGCTGTCGCCAGATTCGTCTGTTCTTTTAAATTTTGAAGATGCCCTCATTGGAACATCTTACACGGGCGTTATAACGGTACGTTTTTCATTAACTGTCGTGATTTTAAGACTAGGTTGTTGTAACACACAAAGCTTTTTTAAAATTAAGCATCATTAATTCATAAATTGTGATAAGAGGGTAGATAGTGAGGGTAGTTTCAGGTGGACATTTCACAAAATATTATTATTTTAAATGCGCAAAATTGGTAAAATGATTTCGCTTGCCCCAGGGAACCAAGCCGTTTTTTCAGGAATAATAAAATGAGGTACTGCTAATTATTACTAGGATACTATATAGTCAAACAGCTGTAATGTTTTTCCTGGTAATAATAATGCGCATCTACTACAGATGTGGTTGCAAATATTTAATAGGTAGCTTAGAATTATCCAGTATTATTTTTTTAGACAATACGCGACTACTTATTAGTAACATTCTTCAACAATATAACATGTTTGATTCCGCGGAAGTTTGTGAGCAGAGAGCCAGTAGAAAATCTCATGGATTCCTTCCATCTTGGGCAACTGGTGAGTAGAACATTTTTCCTAAAAAATCTG
Source organism: Pieris macdunnoughi (assembly GCA_905332375.1). NCBI lineage: Eukaryota > Metazoa > Arthropoda > Insecta > Lepidoptera > Pieridae > Pieris > Pieris macdunnoughi. Next base: position 692,078 of record CAJOBZ010000022.1, on the reverse strand, counting down.
TGACTATAAGAATGACAAATGCCAAAATAAAAATAGTATTTTCTTTTAGTAATTGAATTGGAATCATAGTTTAATTGAAATTTAAAATAATTTTAATGATTGGGACTATGTTTGTTATAATCGGCTTATTTTTTTAACATTTCTTTCATGTCGGTACCATGAAAGGTATTTGTATCAATGTGTGCTTACAAATCACTGCGGTGATATACAACTTCTCGGCTTTAGCCACTTAGGCCTTAGGCCTTCGGGTCAGTCCGTGGTTAGACGACGAGTCGACGATACTCCCTTTAGGTTGGAAGAACAGTACACCATGCTTTCTCCACATTTTTAAGTAGGGAGTTAAGGAACCAACATTATATATTCCCAAAAAGAATTGTTATCAAATGATTAAAAACAGAGGGTATCCCTTTTAAATTTAATTTGGTCCCAGTTTAGTTCCTCGCAACAGTTACAGCCCAAAAAAAATTAATTAAAATTAATAATTTACAGGTAACTTGTGTTGTTGTACACATTAATAAGGAAAATAAGAAAATCATTGCCAGTCTCACTACAGAGCCATTTGATCCAGTAAGTATAATTTTCTTTATATATAAAATATTTTATGGAGCAAATATATTTTTCCTAAAGACATTAAAATAAATTAATAGTAAATTGTATACTTTTTATTTTAGGATATTAAGAGATCTAAACGTAAACATGATAACAAAATCAATGGTGGTGATCAAGAATCAAATGACAATAAAAGTAAGAAGCGAAAAAGATCTAAGGAGCCCGTACAAGGAAATGAAGATACAGTCGAAGAAAATTCCAAAAAGGCTAAAAAGAAAAACAAAAAAGAAAAAGATATAGCCGAAGATATCGTAGAAAGCGAAACGGTCGTTGAGGATATTGTTAAGTCAAAGAAGAAAGATAAAAAGAAAAATAAAAAAGCAAAAGAGACAGATGAGGCAGACTCGATGGAAGTGGAAACAGTTATCGAGAATGAAGGCATAACAAAGAAGCAAGATAAGAAGAAAAAGAAAGAAGTAAATAAAGAGAGTTATACACAACCCGAACCAGTTGATAAGAGAAAAAAGATGAACGATAAAAAGGAACTGAAAGAAGACATGGATGAAAGCGATGCAATAGAATCTGATATGCCAGATGACCAATCTTCATTTATACATCCTAAAGACCTAAGCCTTTTAGATCTCTCTACTTGCGAAGTAAGCGAACACTTTAAAGAACGCATAACGCAGCTGCTCAAATCAGTAAATAGAAAAGTAAAAAAATCGGATTTTATCGTAAACAAAATACAAAAACTAGAAAAAAAAGGTCTTAATCCTAAAAACAAGAAATATCATACCGAGTTACACATCGAAAGATTAACAATCCAAGAACATGTTACACAGTTATTAGAAACGGTGAAAATAGCGCAAGAGAAGCTAAAAGAACTACAAATGAAAGAGAAAGGAACAGTTGTTGAGCCGGTTAAAGTAGAGAATAAGATTATGAGTGAGAAATATGGTAAACTTAAAGAAGTTAAGGTGTTGGATAAATTGGAGCCTGTGATTGAAGTGCCCAGTGCTAAGGACTTTTGGTCCATGGATAAACAAGAAGTTAATCCAAAGCAGGAAGAATCTAGTAGCAGTGAAGATGAAGTGAGTTTAACTATTTTTACACTTGTTTATCACAATTATCAGTGAGTCTTTTTTCATATTTGAGGTGGAAATGCATTTACCCAATCCCTATTTCCCCAGAAAGTTGTGTCACACCAGAATCTCTGCTATTAAGGGACTGGGTCAGCAATACCCACTAAAACCACCTCGAGTAGTTCCGGCAAAGTCTTACAGAGGCTCCGGTGTCTCACTCGCATTCTATCGGAAATCTCAGTGAATCTTTGCGTATTTTGTCAGTTTTACGAATCATTTTCATAATAAGTCATGTTGATTTAGGGAGCGTTCACGTATTACGTAACGCAATTTTTGGAGATTATTGACCGCCCCCCATGTATCTCGCCGTAACGTTTTTCAGTACCCTAGTACAGTACTGTAATCAAGTATAGTAAAACGTTTCGTGACCACCTTGTGTCTCTTTAGTTATTATTATGTGGTGTAAGTCGAAAATAATATTAACAATAACGCGTAATTCAATCCCCGCCCCGCATCGTAACGTTTTACAAAAGGACCCCCCTCGCAAAACGCGTTATGTAATACTTGAACGCTCCCTTACTTAAATAAAATAACGAACTCGATTCAATTCGAATTGTTATCTTTTTCTATACAATAACCTTAATATGTTGACTTAATAATTTCAGGAAGAAGAAAGACCCAAAAAGAAACGCAAGAAACTGACAGCAGCAGAAAAAGTGGCTAAAGCGAGAGAAGAAGAAGAAAAAGTGAGAGAAATGGAGAAGAGGGCGATAGAGAGTGAGAATGAGCCCCGATCGGTTGAGCAGTTCCAGAGGGCGCTAATGGCGAGCCCGGACTGCAGTCAGCTTTGGATTGCATATATGGCTTTCCACCTTCAGGTATGAATAATAAGGAATTAAGGAAATATTCCTGCAGAAATATACGCGCCCAGACATGTGCTACTAATAAATATTTGACAGAAAGAGACAAAATAGTTCAGTTCTAAGTTGTCTAATTTGACAGCTTAAATGTTTCACTGTATATAAAACGTTGTCTCTCTTTGTTCCAATACAGGCGACAGAGATAGAGCGAGCGCGCGGCGTGGCACGTAAAGCGATTAACACAATTAACTTTAGAGAGGAACAAGAACGACTCAATGTTTGGATCGCTTTACTAAACCTCGAACATCGGTTTGGTACCAAGGTAAGCATTCAATTGCACGATTAAAAGTTATCTTTCGATTTTAAAATATTTTTTATTTATCTACAAAAGCTTGCGACGTTTGGCACACTGATACATTGGTACAAGAAAAAAATATATATAAAGTTACCAGCACTTATAGGCAAACATAACATACACGAAAAGAAAAAAATAATCATTGATTCATAAATTATAAAAACTAAAGGAGAACTGATTTACAAACCGTGAGAGGAGCAACTATACCCAGACCCTAGCTAAACTCTGACTTTTAATTCCGTAGAATTCTGACATTTCATAAGTGTTGCTACGAAAAAGTTCTCCACCGATAAAGGGACAAATTTGACCCATTTATTAGTATTTTTTATCTTTTACCTACAAAAAGGTAAATCTAAATATTTATTACTCAAATGACCTAATACAAAAATAACAAATATTTCAATATCACGAACAATATTTCAAAATCGAATTAACTTTAATTACTTTATTTCATTATTTATCTGGCATCACTGCTTACTAATTCCAGGTTAAAACCTTTTTGAAGAAATAATATGTTATCTTTACTTGTGCGTTGTTTACTGTTTGTGATGAAAAGGGGCGTAATTATCACTCGCCGTAAAACCACTTTTAATGTAGATCACCTAAAATTTCCAGGAAACCCAAACAAAGACCCTCGAAGAAGCCCTACAAATGAACGATACGTACCAGGTTCACAGCAAACTACTGGAGATACTCCTAGATACCAGTAATCAGCAGGAGTTAATCCAGATCTGTGACTTGATGCAGAGGAAATATCGCAAGAATATTAACATGTATATTGTGTGTGGTTCTGTCTGTTATAAAGCCGGTTTATTAGATAAGGCAAGGCAGCTGATGCAGAAGGGTATGGCGGCTTTGGAGAAGAAGGAACGTGAGTATCGAAATAAGCATGACCAAAAGTCAAAGTAGACAAGTTGTTTCATTGAAAATCTTTTAATCGAGATAAACCCAAACAAGTATTTTGCGAAAGTAAGCATAATTTATTTTCGGTATTAGTATTGGATAAAATTGGCAAATATTATGCCTTTGTAAATAGAGATATATATAAACTAGTTTTTCACCGTGGTGTTATCCGATACAAATCTTTAAATTCAGCGCGTTTAACAAACTCTTCAACTTTATATATTTTTTTTAAAATCCTTTAGTCTAGGGTATTTTTTATCTCAACAAAGTCCTTACCCAAATGTCGCCATTTTGATCTGTCCCTAGCTTTTATACCCCGGCTACCTTTCTCATGTTCGTCCTCATATCGCCTCACCTGCCTTTGTTTCTTCGCTTTCCATCTTTGAGTACCACTCTGGTACCTTATTTGTAAATTTTTCCCTTCTTCTCTCATCACGTGTCCTGCATTTCCGTATTTTACATGTTGTTTTAGATAAGTTATATGATCTAAATTAATTAAAAAAACAGCAGTTACGGTTAAATTACATTTATTAATGAAAGACATACAAAATGATACTTTCTGTGAAACTTCTGCGTTGAGGTAAACAGTTCCCATACCATTTTATCAACAAGACATATTTATCTGTTGCAGATGTGTCGTTATTAGTGCAATTCGCGCAACTAGAGCGAGCGTGGGGCGAACGTGAACGAGCCGAAGCGTTGTTCGAGCAAGTGCTCGCCGTTTATCCCGCTCGCGTTGACGTTTGCTGCGCTTTCGTCGATATGCTTTTGAAGACTGGCGACGTCACTCGGATCAGGTATTTATCACAGCATATAAGAAACAAATACGAATGAAAGTTAACAATGCAATGGGCTTCTAAGAAATCTCTTCCAGGCCACCATAAATTATATATTTTATACGTACGTATGTTACTTAAATACTACTTAAATCTAACAACCGCTTAATTCTTGTGTGAAGTTCTGTTATGCTCCTTGGGCATTGAGAGACGCCTCTCTGCATCTGTTTAATATTTAAACAATTATTTAAAGATTCTTCTATGTCTATCTTTGGGTCTAAGTTATGGTGGGTTTCTAACAATGGATAATTATTTCTCGCGAAAAATCCATCGCGCTATAGTTATATTACATCATAATTAAATGTGAATTAATTAATATAATCTCTTCATAGGCAAGTGCTGGAGCGGATGACGGCTCACAAGTTGCCAGCACGCAAAATGAAGGTTTTGTTCAAAAAGTGGATAGAAGTGGAAGAAAAGTATGGAGATAAGGACCAAGCGGAGGAAATTCGTCAAAAAGCACTAGAATATGTAGATAAAGCGAAGTTTTAGATAATTGAATTAAACATTTAATATTTATGTGTTTGATTAATTAATAAAATTTAACACGACCTTTAATTTGATAGCCTTAGTTAAATTTTGAGTCTACAAATATTTAAACATAAATGTTTTACTTGATTTAATATTAGTACTAGCAACACTCTGAAGCTTGGGTAATGGAGGAGGAGGGGGTATATTTCCACATGTTTCTTGATTCATTTTCTCTGCTTTATCAGGTTTAACAACAATACTGACAGGGTTGCCATAAGTAGAAACTGGAGGACATATCTCATACCCTAATTTGCTGTAGAATTCTTCTTGTCCCTTTGTAGATAAATGTAGCATTTTTAAGTGAAGAACATTTTTGCAATAGCATTCAACCTTTCTCATTAAAAAAGTACCCAACTTTTTACCACGCATATGTTTAGTTATAACGACAGTTTCAACAAAACAACTATTTGGTATATTTGGCAAACGAGTAAGCTTAGCGTGACCTAGTAAATTCATTTTGTTGTTTATAAGTATTAAACTTGTAGGCAGATTGTCGCAAGATGCCGTCAAAGACTTCATTCTAGCAGTTTTACTTCTAGGCCATTCTTCATTTATCATATCTACGCACGCTTCCAAATATTGAGAATGTTTGTGGAGAGGTAGCACTTTCAAATCAATTTCAGAACACGTCATGATTCTCGAGTATTAACTGTAAAATATAAATATTGATTGATTAGGTACGTGTAATACATAAGCCTAATTATTAAATAACACAGGCGGGGCCCGAAGCCCACTTATACGAGTAAGTATACAACATTTTAAAATCAGAGATCATCATGCATTGCCTTTTGTTGGCCTTTACACTTTTGTCGGTACAAATAAATAAATGTCATATTTATAATAAAAAGTAGTAAACTTACACCTATTCAAACTACGGCGCCTAATTTATTTTTAAGGCTGTAGCCTTATGTAAACTGTGCAACGACTGTCTTGTCTGACTTGTAGTCTGTAATTTGATATGCAGTTTATAAAATTTAAAACTGTGTTAACTTTCAACAGTAAATTGTCAAATGAGATATTTTTTTTAATTTAATGTTTATTTACAAATATTTAAAACTAAAACCTTATAACCTATCCATAATAATAAAGTTGAATATAACTAAAACTTACCTTTACCTTAAAAACAAATCGTAATATAACAGGTAAGTATATAGGCTTATTACGATTTAACTTCTTCGTTGTGGTATTACTACACGTGAATCGTGCCAATTACTAACCTTAGAAGTTAGACGTTTCACGTTGAGCAAACCAAACTACGGGCCACCTAACCTATTTTTATCTGTCAGGGTACTATTCATATAATAATAGGTTAATTAGAAAAATGGACGAAGATGATGATATACCGAGTTTGTCGGCGGAAACTTTTGCAGCATTACAAGAATTCTATGCCGAACAAGACAAACGTTTAGAAATACTTAACAAGTTGGAAGCAGACCAAAAATTAAATGAAAATATTATATTTGAAGAAAACTGGGTACTGGTATATGAAAATTAAGTCTGAAACATTATTTAAAAGTAATTATGATACTTAATTATTTTATTTTTTTAGCAACTAAGCCAGTTTTGGTATAATGAAGCAACAATACAAGCCCTGGTCCAAGTAATTGAGAAATCTGTTCCCAATGGTGGGAAGGTTGCATTAATATCATGCCCCACACTTTTTGTACCAGCCAAAAGACATATGGGAAATAGAATTAGCTGTAAGTTATACCCATAAATTAATCTAATTTTATTTAGGTTTTAAATAATAGAAAAATATTACCTGTTGTGAAATAACACAACTGTATATTTATTTCAGTATCACTTTTGGAATATGATAGAAGATTTGAAGTTCATGCACCAGATTATATTTTCTATGATTATAATACACCAGATAAGTTGCCACAAGGTTTAGAACACACATATGACTTGGTTATTGCAGATCCACCATTCCTAGCTGAGGAATGTATTCAAAAAACTTCAGAAACAATCAAATTATTATCTAAAGATAAGATTGTAGTATGTACAGGTACAGTTATGAAAGAAAATATAGAACGACTGTTGAATTTAAAAATTTGTGAATTTGAACCACAGCACAGGAATAATCTAGCTAATGAATTTTCATGTTATGCTAACTTTGATTTGGATGCTGTTTTAAGATAAACTATAGGCATATTGATTTCAAATTATCTATTGTATATATTATAATGAAAAATAATTATGAAATTAGGTACAGATTGTGTAATTCTTTAATTAACAGGCAACCCTGAGCACTTAACATTTCATTAAAAAACTTTGGTAATTATTTTAAAAAAGTTCTCATTAACATGTATAGACTTGACGGAATTTACATGTTCTGTTACTATAACAAAGACACTTGTATGTATATAATTTTAAATAAAAGATTTAAGTGTAAAACATTCCTTTTTATTGTTCTTAACAAAAGTAATTGTTAGCTGGTTAACTTCTACCAGCACCATATACATTTGGATATTACATAAATAGACCTCTATTTGTGAAGGCAATCATACATAGAGTAATTAATTTAGTAACTACATTTCAACGCCAATATTTTTTCAACAATATATTTTTATGAGAGGATCAACCAGCAACTTCTTAAAACTATTTTCCTACAACTATAAATATGTATTATGCAATAAAAAGAACACTTCTAGATAAGAGGCAACAATTAAAGAAAAACAAAAACTATAGTTAGTAATTAAAAAATCCATTTCGAGACAAAAATTTATAAAAAAAGAGAAAATGCATATACTTATATACTAGTTATATTGCAAGTTGGTGTTAATACACCATAAGACTTTGGGATATTTATATATCATATTTAGATCGAATTGATTTTTGTCTAATAAAAATAAGTAAGGTTAATTAATATTACAATATTTATATCCCAACGCTTTTAATAAAGATTTTATAATACCAGCTGTGGTCCAAAAAACTTCTCTTCCCAGACTAATTAAAACTAACTGTTAATGGAAAAAAATAAATGTGCCAAGTGCATTTTGTACTAAAGCATAAACTTCACAAATTAATATACAATCAATAAATACTAAAATATCAATCTGGTGATCACATGACATGAAAATTGTTACTACATTTTAGTATTTGATATCATAGACAAAATATATCTAAGAATGTATTAACTCACTATAATTTTCTTAAATTCGATATTTTTATCTATCTACAAGGCCATTTATAATATATATAAGCCATTTGTTAAATAAATAATTTGTAAATTTGAACACAACTAATTAGACAATACTGAATTATTGAAATCTACTATATCTGTATTGTTAGACAAGACTTTTCTGCACATTGAATAGACAAAAATCCAGGAACTGTTTAAACCACTCAAAATCGTCGTATTTAATAAGTTGGTATGTTCTAGTTACCGGGCCCCCAAATGAGGTATATAATTCTTTTGAAAATGCCACAACAAAAAATTCTCGTCCAACAATCCAATAAAGACATTTTGTACCTTTACTCAGCTACATTACAAGAAATAATTATAGAAATATATAAAATGTTAATTGTTCAAAAGTAGAGTAAGTACATATTCTACACATAATAAAGTGAAGATGACACTTTTATACAATATAATATCGGACTTATCAGCATAAATTGAGAAATAGTATTTTTTATTCACGACATAGGACAACTGCCGCCGTCATCTATTAGCTATGCGCAAAATAGTATTTGTTATATTATAACATATTTATTTTAAATAGTCAAGATCTGTATTGTCACTTGGAACTTCAAATCGTGCATGTTAGTAGAAAACTTAAACAAAAATCACAACCATAACACAAAAATCAAACATGCTACTATCGGCCATTTTGAGAACAAATTAATGTTGATTCGCAAATAATTCGAAAAAATGAAGATTAAGGTTTCAAGACTCTGTTATAGTGCTCATTTGTTTCTAGTCAAATTCAAGAATATAGGTGTATGCAAAGTCTATCGAAAACATCAGCTTGTATCATCATAAAGCTTGGCTATATAGTTTACCGCACAACAATATGTTCAGGCCTATAAGAAAGAACTACAAAAATACATTTTCGTGACATTGTGGGTATGTTAGTTACAATGAGATAAAATCTAGTGCATTTATTATTTCCTACCTACAGATAAAATTTCCAGAGCTCGTCACATGCAAAAATAGACTAAATTTGGGTGCTTTATTCCATCTTCCATGAATCTAGAAAAGACAGAATCATACTTTCGTATAATCGAGATATCTAGATTCTTCAAGTAAAATTCTCCATCTCTTTCTAAATATAAATACGAAAAAGAGATGCTACGCATTCTTCTCAAAGGATTGTCCCCAATTGATACAAAACAAGACTAAAGGAAGACTTGAACCACAAATATACAGAACACTCCTTAAAGGTATTCCTAATAAATAAATTAACTAAGTCTTTCAATACAATTAATGACGTCATCTCCATTGCTTTGCGAATGGTTGGTTATCTTCATTCGTTCATTCACAATATCATTTTAAATGTATCTGTTTGAACACTAGTAGATGGAAACGTGTCGACACACAATTGTAGATAATTACACGATACTGTAATAATTAATATTGCCAAACTCAACAGTTAAATAAATGTTTTTCCACTTAAGGTGTTGGATTTCTCTTCAAATACTACTTTAATTGTGCGATGACATTTGAACTAAATGAATGAACGAATGATTTGTTGTCCGTCAATAAATAAAAAGTATTTACTAAATTGGAATAAGAAACAAATAGTACGGGAGGTAGCAACGTTTGAAAAAAAAGAATTTTAGGTCAGCTGATTTTGTGATATGTCTTCCTTCTTGCACTTCCGGTTAGAGTCTGGGCAATCTGGCTGGCGGTAGCGGTTGCGTTCATTAGTGCGCATCCTATCTGTCCAGGTAATAATCCTGGATTTTAAAAGCATTTTAAGAAGCGTAATTTTTAATTTTTCGTTTTTAAATACGTCTACCTGACATACTTTTTTTATTGCCAGACATTTTTCACGTTGCTAACTATGTGCCAGACGCGATTTTAATTTTAATTTTTATAAAAATTTCAAAGCATTTTAGAATGTCTGTAATTTTAATATTATGTTATTTAAATATAAGAAAAACTGAAAATGAATTTGCCAGACATTAATTCGGTTGTTAAGTCTTGAATTAAAATGATAAAGTATTGCAGTATGATGAAGCATTGCATTTTAAGAAGCGTAATTTTAGATTTTTCCTTTTTAAATACGTCTACCTGACATACTTTTTTTATTGCCAGACATTTTTCACGTTGCTAACTATGTGCCAGACGCGATTTTAAGTTTTATTTTTATAAAAATTTCAAAGCATTTTAGAATGTCTGTAATTTTAATATTATGTTATTTAAATATAAGAAAAACTGAAAATGAATTTGCCAGACATTAATTCGGTTGTTAAGTCTTGAATTAAAATGATAAAGTATTGCAGTATGATGAAGCATTGCATTTTAAGAAGCGTAATTTTTGATTTTTCCTTTTTAAATACGTCTACCTGACATACTTTTTTATTGCCAGACATTTTTCACGTTGCTAACTATGTGCCAGACGCGATTTTAAGTTTTATTTTTATAAAAATTTCAAAGCATTTTAGAATGTCTGTAATTTTAATATTATGTTATTTAAATATAAGAAAAACTGAAAATGAATTTGCCAGACATTAATTCGGTTGTTAAGTCTTGAATTAAAATGATAAAGTATTGCAGTATGATGAAGCATTGCATTTTAAGAAGCGTAATTTTAGATTTTTCCTTTTTAAATACGTCTACCTGACATACTTTTTTATTGCCAGACATTTTTCACGTTGCTAACTATGTGCCAGACGCGATTTTAAGTTTTATTTTTATAAAAATTTCAAAGCATTTTAGAATGTCTGTAATTTTAATATTATGTTATTTAAATATAAGAAAAACTGAAAATGAATTTGCCAGACATTAATTCGGTTGTTAAGTCTTGAATTAAAATGATAAAGTATTGCAGTATGATGAAGCATTGCATTTTAAGAAGCGTAATTTTTGATTTTCCTTTTTAAATACGTCTACCTGACATACTTTTTTTATTGCCAGACATTTTTCACGTTGCTAACTATGTGCCAGACGCGATTTTAAGTTTTATTTTTATAAAAATTTCAAAGCATTTTAGAATGTCTGTAATTTTAATATTATGTTATTTAAATATAAGAAAAACTGAAAATGAATTTGCCAGACATTAATTCGGTTGTTAAGTCTTGAATTAAAATGATAAAGTATTGCAGTATGATGAAGCATTGCATTTTAAGAAGCGTAATTTTTGATTTTTCCTTTTTAAATACGTCTACCTGACATACTTTTTTATTGCCAGACATTTTTCACGTTGCTAACTATGTGCCAGACGCGATTTTAAGTTTTATTTTTATAAAAATTTCAAAGCATTTTAGAATGTCTGTAATTTTAATATTATGTTATTTAAATATAATTAAAACTGAAAATGAATTTGCCAGACATTAATTCGGTTGTTAAGTCTTGAATTAAAATGATAAAGTATTGCAGTATGATGAAGCATTGCATTTTAAGAAGCGTAATTTTTGATTTTTCCTTTTTAAATACGTCTACCTGACATACTTTTTTATTGCCAGACATTTTTCACGTTGCTAACTATGTGCCAGACGCGATTTTAAGTTTTATTTTTATAAAAATTTCAAAGCATTTTAGAATGTCTGTAATTTTAATATTATGTTATTTAAATATAAGAAAAACTGAAAATGAATTTGCCAGACATTAATTCGATTGTTAAGCCTTGAATTAAAATGATAAAGTATTGCAGTATAATGCTTGTAGTACGAGCATAAAAAGGTATATAAAATTAGATTAAAATTAATAATCAACACTTTATTTAAATTGTCCTAATTACTAAATGTAAGTTATGAATAATTAATATTAAGTTTTTCAAGTTGTTTTAGCCTATAGTGACGTCACAAACAAGAGGCATCTTCATAATCATCATCATCATCGTCGCTGTCTTTGTCGGTGTCATTCATATCATCTTCTTGGGAACTTTCGTTATCTTCTAAAACTCTATCAATTACCATCCTCAGTTGCAGATTATTGTTAAGTAAAGTAAGTGTTAAATGGAACATTTATCAATAATAACTAAAATGTTTAATAACGAACAAGAAAAATTACACTGTTTATTTTTTTTCTGTTGCAGATGATAGAGTTTTAGAAGATAACGAAAGTTCCCAAGAAGATGATATGAATGACACCGACAAAGACAGCGACGATGATGATGATGATTATGAAGATGCCTCTTGTTTGTGACGTCACTATAGGCTAAAACAACTTGAAAAACTTAATATAATTATTCATAACTTACATTTAGTAATTAGGACAATTTAAATAAAGTGTTGATTATTAATTTTAATCTAATTTTATATACCTTTTTATGCTCGTACTACAAGCATTATACTGCAATACTTTATCATTTTAATTCAAGGCTTAACAATCGAATTAATGTCTGGCAAATTCATTTTCAGTTTTTCTTATATTTAAATAACATAATATTAAAATTACAGACATTCTAAAATGCTTTGAAATTTTTATAAAAATAAAACTTAAAATCGCGTCTGGCACATAGTTAGCAACGTGAAAAATGTCTGGCAATAAAAAAAGTATGTCAGGTAGACGTATTTAAAAAGGAAAAATCAAAAATTACGCTTCTTAAAATGCAATGCTTCATCATACTGCAATACTTTATCATTTTAATTCAAGACTTAACAACCGAATTAATGTCTGGCAAATTCATTTTCAGTTTTTCTTATATTTAAATAACATAATATTAAAATTACAGACATTCTAAAATGCTTTGAAATTTTTATAAAAATAAAACTTAAAATCGCGTCTGGCACATAGTTAGCAACGTGAAAAATGTCTGGCAATAAAAAAAGTATGTCAGGTAGACGTATTTAAAAAGGAAAAAATCAAAAATTACGCTTCTTAAAATGCAATGCTTCATCATACTGCAATACTTTATCATTTTAATTCAAGACTTAACAACCGAATTAATGTCTGGCAAATTCATTTTCAGTTTTAATTATATTTAAATAACATAATATTAAAATTACAGACATTCTAAAATGCTTTGAAATTTTTATAAATATAAAACTTAAAATCGCGTCTGGCACATAGTTAGCAACGTGAAAAATGTCTGGCAATAAAAAAAGTATGTCAGGTAGACGTATTTAAAAAGGAAAAATCAAAAATTACGCTTCTTAAAATGCAATGCTTCATCATACTGCAATACTTTATCATTTTAATTCAAGACTTAACAACCGAATTAATGTCTGGCAAATTCATTTTCAGTTTTTCTTATATTTAAATAACATAATATTAAAATTACAGACATTCTAAAATGCTTTGAAATTTTTATAAAAATAAAACTTAAAATCGCGTCTGGCACATAGTTAGCAACGTGAAAAATGTCTGGCAATAAAAAAGTATGTCAGGTAGACGTATTTAAAAAGGAAAAATCAAAAATTACGCTTCTTAAAATGCAATGCTTCATCATACTGCAATACTTTATCATTTTAATTCAAGACTTAACAACCGAATTAATGTCTGGCAAATTCATTTTCAGTTTTTCTTATATTTAAATAACATAATATTAAAATTACAGACATTCTAAAATGCTTTGAAATTTTTATAAAAATAAAACTTAAAATCGCGTCTGGCACATAGTTAGCAACGTGAAAAATGTCTGGCAATAAAAAAAGTATGTCAGGTAGACGTATTTAAAAACGAAAAATTAAAAATTACGCTTCTTAAAATGCTTTTAAAATCCAGGATTATTACCTGGACAGATAGGATGCGCACTAATGAACGCAACCGCTACCGCCAGCCAGATTGCCCAGACTCTAACCGGAAGTGCAAGAAGGAAGACATATCACAAAATCAGCTGACCTGAAATTCTTTCTCGAAAACGTTGCTACCTCCCGTACTAAAAGGAATGGTACAGTCAAATCAAGTTAAGGACATCCGATTTTGTGTAGATATTATTATCCACTCTTTACTTTAAAGCAGTTTTGTATATGGGTTGAGAAATAGTTTTTTTTCAATTGTGTAGCTTCAAGTGTTTTTCAAGCGATTTAATTACTTTTTTTACTATTAATAATATCTGTGTTAAGTATTATATATACATACACTACAGTGACACATAAAGAGTGGAAATAACAGAACACAATACATAAAGGCACCCGCATTACTCGCTTATACGCTACACCGAGGGAAGTGGGGACATCGACCAATCTTTGGGGGAATGTTAATTATTTTATAATTATTGTTAAGTTACAGACATTTTAGTCACTTTTAAATAAATACAATCATGCATTACGTATACGTTAGGTAATTTCTTAAATCATACAGATTAGGCCGAATTTTCACATTACAATTCTGTAAAAAGCAAAATAGTTCACAGAAGTAAAAAATTATTTTCATTACATTAAATATGTTTTTTTTAAACAAGGTTAATATACAGTCGCGAAGTTATACCTCTAAAGTTCAGTTAATGATAATTCACCCCAAGTCAAGTCCCTCACAAGCCCCTAAAGTGAAGTCGGCCCTATCTGCGGCTGAGCCGTAGATAGAGGTAGTAGAGCGCCAGAGCGGCGCAGCGTGCGAGCAGGATGAGCGCAGCGAAGGCGACGTGCGCGAGTCTGCGCAGGTCGGAGCGCAGTGCGCGAGTGACGAGCTCCGCGCGGCATCATCCCGTGCCGCACTTGCCGCTTTCGAACACGCCCTGACAATTATCACATTGCAAATATTATGTCGTGGTCGGGAATTACTACACTATTCATCGTAAGAGGCGCTTTTGCAGATTTGTTTGGTTGAGGCATAATGGCGGCACAGATTAGGTACACACCAGAAATTTATGTCAGATAGGTTAGATATATTATATTATGTATTGACAAAGGATAGGTTCCGCCTACCTAATTATTATTTACAACAGATAGCTACTATGCTATCTTACTTTTTATTTACAACTAAAGCTAAACATTTAGCTTTTCAGACAACTGCTTCTATTGAGCAGCTAGCTTTTCAGACAACTGCTTCTATTGAGCAGCTTAGCTTAAGTGAATGTAGTGATACTTGCAGTAGCACTTCATTAAGTATAAATAATTTAAATTAGATAGTGTGACAATAGAGGCAAACTCTAGCAATAATTTAGTACAACTCAGCTCAACACAAACATGTTATATTACTAACAACAACTGTTTAAACTTGATGCATCAAAACATGCAAGGTATGTTGGGCAAAGAATTAGAATTGGAGTTGTTTTTAAAATCAAGTAAAATTGATGTCCTATGCATTACCGAACATTGGCTTAGAGAATGCCAAATCATCTTTAACTTTGATCAGCACCAAGTTGCAAGTTCGTTTTGCAGATTGTCGGCGATTCATGGGGGCTCTTTGATTATTGTTAATAAAAATTTAAAGTATAAAGAGCGTAATGACATCGTGTGTCTGTCTGTAGAACACTCTTTGGAAGTAGCCTGTATAGAGATTGAGAATTGCATTATTTTAAGTGTTTACAGACCACCAAGTGCATCTTACGATTTTTTTTGAAGAAAAGTTGGAGGAAATTTTGTGTAAAGTTAGTTTTAAGAACAATAAGTATATTATTGTATGTGGTGACTTCAATATAAATTTATTAGAAAATACCTCCATTAGTAAAAAAATTCAATCTGTTATTAAAATCTTACAATCTTGTTAACTTGTTTCTTGAGCCCACTAGAATTACAAGCTCCACTGCTACATGTATAGATAATGTATTTACAGATGCAGAGGCAATACAAACCTCAATTACAACTGATCTTAGCTCAGATCATTGTGGACAGTTAGTGGCGCTAAAATGTAAAGTGGTGAAACAAGTAAATAAGAGCAGTGTGTTTGTTCCAGTGAATAAAAAGCGAATGGTGAGATTTAGACATAATATAGGTAAACGCCTACCTTTATTACCGGTAGGTACTACCGTTGATACACAATACAACAATCTAAGTGATTGTATTAATAAAGAGTTCAACACCATCTTTACCCCAAAGAAAGTCTCTCATTCGCAGTGTAAATCGTTTAGTGATTGGGCGACAGCGGGAATTTATAAAAGTAGACAACGGTTGTATGACCTTTACGCTGAAAAGTCATACAATCATAATGAAGAATTTATTCTTTATGTTCGAAATTATTCGAAATTATTTAAGAAAGTTTGTTACGCGGCCAAGTCCTTAAATATCAAAAACAAGATTAAAAATAGTACCAATAAAACTAAAATGACTTGGAAGATAATTGATAGTGAAACTGGAAGAGTCAGGGATCGCAATCAAGACATCGAACTATGTGTCGATAACACTATAATCAAATCTAACGAAGAGATAGCGATTGTTTTTGATAAGTACTTTTCTGACATTCCAATTTCGACTACTAAGTCTCTTCAATCATCTCCCGCCCTCGCCGAATCGCTGCTCAAAGATAATGTAAACGAGTGCAAGGTCAGTTTTTCATTCCGACCCATTGGTGCCGACGATATAGTGAGGATATTTAGAACCATAGATATTAAGAACACTACCGATCTTTGGGGTATTTCTGTAAAAATAATTAGTAGCATAATTGATGTAATTGCTCCCCATCTAGCTATAATTTTCAACAATTGTATTAAAAGTGGCGAGTTTCCCGATCTAATGAAACATAGTAAAGTTATTCCTTTATTTAAAGCAGGTAGTATGTCCGACCCCAGTAACTTTAGACCAATTTCCGTACTACCTACTTGTAGTAAAATATTTGAAAAAATTATATTAAATCAACTGGTAAGTCATTTTAACGTAAACAAATTATTACATAATAATCAGTTCGGTTTTACCAAGGGTCGCTCGACAGCCGATGCCGGTGTTGAGTTATATAGATATATAGTTAAGGCTTGGGAGGAGTCGCATGACGCTTTAGGTGTTTTCTGCGACTTATCCAAAGCATTTGATTGTGTCCAACACGAGACCTTAATCGGGAAACTCCGCCACTATGGCATCAAGAATACGGCACTGAATCTTCTGACTTCCTATTTACACGGAAGAACTCAGAAGGTTGAAGTGAATGGTAAGAGGTCCTCTGGGTCGGCAGTAGATATGGGGGTACCACAGGGCTCAATTCTTGGCCCTTTCCTCTTTCTTGTTTATATAAATGATCTTCCTTTCATGGTAGAGAGAAAACATCAGATAGTTTTGTTTGCTGATGACACGTCCTTGATTTTTAAAATCAAACGACAAATAACAAATTTTGACGATGTGAACAATGCTCTGTCTTCGATTGTCCATTGGTTTAGTATGAATAACCTTCTACTTAATGCAAAAAGACAAAATGCATTAAATTTTGTGCAAAAAATGCAAGGGTTATGGATACTAGACCAATTATAAACGGTGAGGAATTGAATCTGGATGATACAACTGTATTTCTCGGAATCACCATGGATTCAAAACTTCAATGGTCCCCTCATATTAACGGATTGGCGAAGAGACTTAGTTCTGCAGCCTACGCGGTTAAAAAAATTCGCTCACTAACTGATGTCGATACAGCTAGACTTGTTTATTTTAGTTACTTTCATAGCTTAATGACTTATGGCTTATTATTATGGGGTCATGCTGCTGATGTCGAAACTATTTTCATCCTGCAGAAGAGGGCTATTCGTGCAATCTATAATTTAAAATGTAGGGAATCTCTTAGAGATAAATTCAAGGAAATTAATATACTTACCTTTCCCTCGCAATATATTTATGAAAATATTATGTATGTATACAAAAATAGTGATAAGTTTACTAGAATAGAACATACGCACAATGTTAATACACGGAACAAACGCAGGCTGCAATTTCCCCGTACTAGACTATCTAAAGTTAGTAATTCTTTTTTTGGGAAAGGGATACTCTTCTTTAATAAAATCCCAGAGGCTCTTTTATCACTGCCTTTCAATAAATTTAAAAAATGTATTAAAGAAAAGCTGTGTAAAAAGGCTTACTATAAAGTCAACGATTATCTAGTTGATAAAAGGTCCTGGGACTAGTGCTAGACAGGCTACTTCTAATCAATTTGCGATATTTGTTTTAAATAAGTGTTGTTTGATGATTTGCTGTTTTAAAAGAGTACCGAGAGTTTTTTACGCCGGCTTTTCTCTCGGCCTACACCCTCTGTCTTCTTTGCCGATGAGTAGGGATGCCTTCAAATTTAATGACGTGGAATAAGTGATACATGTATCTTATGTTCCATAATAAACATATTTTATTTTTATTTTTTTTTAGAACGCTTTGGGGAGAGCGAAGCGAAGCCCTCTTCTAAGCTTCTTGTTAACTTTTTTTACGTCACAGAACAGAATCGATAAGAATAAATAATATTCGGTCCTTACATATAAAATTGGTATGTACCATTGCTATCTATGCACTTTTGCCATGTTAAAGGCAGTTCATTGATCCTTTTACTAAAAAAAACATTCCAACGGGAAACAATAAAATCTTTGTAGGCGGTTTCGACTGCCCCATCAGAGTTGAATTTTTTGCAAGAAGTTATCCTAATTTCGAAAAAACTCTGTTGGAGCAAGGTCCGGGGAGTACGGGTGATGTTTTAGACATTCCAATTGAAGCTCCTCTAATTTGGTAACAATTCTTTGTGCAGTGTGTGGTCTAGAGTTCTAAAAAATTGGGATTCCTAACCAAAGAGGAGATATTTGAGGTCAAAATGCCATTACAACAAAACGCCAATATCATATGTAAGGACCTAATATATCTACTACAGTACTTCCGAATGAACAGAACTTTCGAAACTATCCACTGATAGATTTTTTAAATTTACTGGAACACTGATGTTAAAAATGCTACTACATTATTGAGAAGCAAATAATGACTCACCTTCCTAAAGAAAGGCGAGAACGCGACGAGGTTGTCTCGGGTGAGCGGCGACGCGTGTAACGGACATCGGCGGTCGGTCGCACAGACCGCTAACAGCCGACGGAGGAACATCTCCAACTGCGGTCTTCGCGACCGGGCCAAGCCCTCCGAAGACCAAAGGGCCCGTCCGGGAAACGGTATCGCCGCTACCTATAATACTTTTTTATAAGTCAATTGTAATTACAACAAACGTTGCATTGGGAATGATGTGGTTCTGTATTTAGTCGTTTTTAAATATGTATATCGCTGGCATCGGGGAACAAAAGAATTTTTTCAGGAAAAATAAAAGAAGAAAATGCTATTATTACTAGGATACTAATTATATTACATAAACAAATATATATAACTAAAACTATCTTTAAGGTTGTTGCGATTTATTTAAGTAAAATTAGGTAAATGAGTATTAATAATATTGTAACAAAAAAAAATCCCATAGAATAAAGATATCCTCGGGTTTTTATAATAAAATGTTATCCAAAAATTCTGATTTAAAAAAATGATGTACTATAATTCGTTAGAATTTCTAACGAATTATAGTACATCACCCAAGGAAGTCCAACGTCCAAACGCAATTTTCTGCCACGGGGCAAGCGATATAATACCGTTATAATAAACTATATGATAGTGTCAAGTATTCGTTAATACGATAAAGTCTACGCTAAAAACTAAAACGCCATTATTTTAATAAGTTCAGTATTCATTAAAACATTTGACATTTTCCTCAAGCTAAGGGTAGAGATAAATAATAAGTCACACCTGCGCAGAATTAGAACAAAATATTTTCTTTGTATAATGAAGTCTTTTGAGTATTACCTTCTCCCCGTACTGTTTCCGGGTAAAGAGATAGAGGTCCCTGAAGCGGCGATATCGCCTAAGCAGCTGCCAAGAGCACCTCGGGCCCAAGCGTATACGCACTTCGTACTCGTGGTGCGTGCCCGCGCCTGCCCCGCGCGTCACCCAGCCCGGGACCGATATTACCTCCGCTGTTATTTATATTCTATTAGTATTTGAGAAATCATTTATACTTTACTCTACCACATAATGCACAGTATAATGCCGAGCCAGGAGCAAAAAAAATATTTTTTTGTTGTTTGATTATTATTATTTTGCGTGTTTCTGTGTGAGTGTTTCGTTAGTAATAAATTTTATTTCTATGTCTATGTCTTACGATATCTTATCGCTAAATTTCAAGTTATTCAAATATGTAAGTAAAATTTTGATTAGTTTTAAAACACGATTTCTGAATGTGTTTCATGATCATTCAAGAACAGCCTCCTGTGCCTATCGCACGCAGTCGATGTTTTCCTTCACCGTTCGAGCGAATGTTAAATGCGCACCAGTTCATTGGTTCACCGAGGATCGAACCACTAGGCCAACACTGCTAATATATGTATTATCATTAAATTTGTGTTTATTTTACTCTCATGAATGTTATATATACTTACAAAAATCGATTGGATGGCTGAGACCTTCTAGCGTGTAGTCCTGTAAGAAAATTTGGCCATTAGCTTGAAAATCGGGATCAAATAAAAACAAAAAAGATATCACATACCGGTATAACTAGCGGTGCCCGGTCATTTTCGCATTCGTCGTCAGTCTGATGCTCTGGGGCCAAAGCCCGAAGAGGGTCAGGCCAGGCCTGCTCCGAACTCAGTTCATCGTTTGATGTCGACACGTTGTCTGACGCTTCTATCGCCTCTTGTTCTTTTAACCTACAGACGACACGTTTTTTTAAATAATTATATTTAAAATTAAAATTAATATTATTTAGCTATACATAAATGCGTTAATATCTCAAAAACCAGTGAATCGATTTTGATGAACACTGTTTCTGCAGTTGGAACCTTCATAAAAAAGCATTGTCTAGTATATGATTTAGTTTCAGAGAATTTGTGGAGAAACATTTACATTTAGCATTCGTTCTCGAATGCGAATACCTTTCTGTAAAGTCGGTTTATATTGTTTATTGCTAACGGCTAATGCGAACATTCCACATTTAGAGAGCAGTCCAAGTTCCATCAAAATCGATTCAGTAATATTCGAGATTCCGTACACACGCACGTTCGGGGAACGTGTATATATGCACCTAGGTTCATATTAGAACTGTCGAGGAAGACATTAAAAAATCAACCGAATACAAATGAAGACTTCAGCACCACGTTAACTCCCTAGCTTCGGGCCTCTTGGAAACGGCAGACCGCGGGTTTCGGCTGAGAAGGGCGAGACTTGGCGCAGTTTGTTAGTTTGCGAGTTACGGAAGGAAAACAAATTATTGGATTTGCATTCCCTAATGGTTAAACATCAAATCATAAAATCTGATAAAAGCCATGAGGCTGATTGCAGAAGGTAAAAAAAAAGGTTAACACAACGATGTGCAGTGTTTATGTCGAAGAAAAGGGAGAGAGAGTGAGAAAGGGCGAACGTAGCATGAAGCAAATAGCCATGGAGCGAGAAGTGGGAGAGAGCTATAGTGAGATTGATTGAGAGAGAGTAAGGGAGATCGAGAGAGCAATTCAATTAAGTCGCATAACGTCTTGTGCAGTAAACGCAGATTTTTATTTATTTATATAGATATACAAATACATGGAGTGATCATATACTGGTACATGATCATCTATTGGGGCTTTTACCTTAGTAATAATTAATTTATAAAGAAGTTTCACTTCTGATACGTGTACTTTGTACGCACTCAATTTTTTTCCTTCAACCACTTTAGAACCAGACGAGTATTACAGTACTTCAAAACGTACCTATGCAAGAGCGGGTCCTGTATATAGGCATTGTTATTTTCTTGGTCCGTTTCCGTGGCAACGTGCATGTCACTCTCACTCAACGTAAGAGATGGAGTCTCTTGTATCGGAGTCACCATAATAGTTCTCTTGTTCGGCTGGTTGTCGAAGAATGAATATTGCAGCGCCATCTCTAGACGAACGTATTTCTTTTGAAGTTCTTGTAACACCTGGAAAAAACCTTTATGTAAACCAAAAAATAAGCCCGCATTTCTATCCACATCCATCATCCATCTATATATAGAAGAATCACAGCTTCAATCCTTGTGTATGACCTCGACACTCGTTATTAGGTTTTAACAATTGTAACTTTATTTAATTAAAAAAGAAGAAAAAAAATCTTATCTTTATTGCCAGCAACTTCTTGTTTGGACGTTGGACTTCGGTTTTCAAGAATTCATAAAAAAATAGTTTTAAAAAATTCCTAAGGTGTCCGTCTTTTTGCAAGAGTTTATAATAATAAAAATTCACAACAATACGACGAATTCTAGTGTATATCCAAACACAACACAGCGTCATCTATACCAAAATCCTAGTTTAAGCTCGTACCTGTATCTGTCCGTTGAGGTCCTCCTTAGAACAATCGTTCTCCAGCGAGGAGATGACGAGCATCTTCTGCGAGGCTATTCGCGAACAAAGCCGTTGCATCGCGCGCAACGCCTCCGCCTCCGTCACTTGACGACCGCGACGTTCTCCTGGAGATAGATTTCAACTATTTTCTACTTTTCTTTATGAACGCTGTGAGAATCTCAACAAAAGCTTTTAGCTGTTTTACTTATATGTTGCTTGTATGTAATTTCTGTGTTTTAAAATGCATGCATTTAGGAATTAGAAATAAAAAAATTGAATGGGAAAAAGGATGAAAAAGAAAGTTTTATTATTAATTAATTTCAGTTAAAATAAGTAATATAATACTCAGGTAAAAAATATTGCAAAAAAATTCTTACCTATTCTTCTCCTATATTTAGACCTTTGGTGCCTCTCTTCGGGCGATCTTTCCACAGAACTAGACGACTGACCTTCCACGATGCGACTTGGCTGAAAACACAACATTCACATTTATATTTAAAAAAAGAAGGTGTACGGTTCCCGAGCCATCGGGGTGCTTTAAATTAGAGGATTTTATTTTTACTCTATATTAAACAATCACATACAATAATAGAGCGAAATACTGAAACAGTCGAAGAGAGAGCCTACGTCTGGCTATACTCTCGGGGCGTAACTCCCATGATTTCGAAAATCACCGAGCTTATAAAAGTAAGAGAGCCAGAGTCAGCAAAATGTACAGACGGAGTTATCATTTGACACAACAAATCCATCCCATAAGCATTTATGCCCCATAAACAGGATTAGTCTAGTCGACAAGTTGAAAATGGAACAAAATAGAGATACTGCTCTTAAAATTATGTGCGATAGCTCATTGGATCCGGAATGACGTCTAGAAAAATGTGCTAAAAGCGTGTATTAGCACATAAAAACTTGCAAAAGTTATAGACAATTAAACATGAAAAAAAATGGCATTTAGTTTTTTGCCAATATTTAATAAACTATTAATATTTAAGAAATTTTTCTAGACGTCATTCCGGATCCAATGAGCTATCGCACATAATTTTAAGAGCAGTATCTCTATTTTGTTCCATTTTCAACTTGTCGACTAGACTAGATATTTATATATTTCAAGTGCTGAACTTCTTTTAGTCTTTATTCAAGGAGCAAGGGCAAGAAGCCCTTATTTTTTAAATTTATATGAACACTTTCTTACAAAACACTATATGAAATGTATTGCGACTTTGTTAACGTAGTCGTAATAAATGGAGATTTTTCAGGGTTCGTAAAGAAATGGAGATTTCAGGGTCATATTAACTCCTCACCTTATGATAATCCTCAGTACTGGACATGTCGTCGCTATCATCAGCTGTGTGACCCAAACGAAACCGTGGTAGGGGTTCGCTTTCGCTGGGGAGCGCCGACGCCGTGGTAGAGGGGCTCGGCAGGTCAGATTCCGACGGAATCGCTTTCGGAGACGAACTCGCCGTGTGGAAGGTGTCAGGGGAGGTTATTGACGGAAGGGGGTCTAGGCTTAGACTGAGGCTGGAATCAGAGAGAAACTGAAAGATTTAGCAACGACTATAACGCAATTTTAATAAATTACTCCTCATTTGGAACCTTAATTAATATTTTTATCTGTAGACTTCTATATTTAAACAATTATGAGGATGTTGATATTTTCCACCTCCCGAAAGAGGTGAGGAAGTATTTGAAGAGGCAGGAAGACTTTGACCTTGTTTAGCAGTAACAATTTAGTGTATTCTTATATTATATTAATTGTCGTTTGTTTAATGTTAAATTTCAGTTTTCTTTCATTTTTTTTATGTTTTTGTCTATTAATATATTTACCTATGCTTTCTGTTTGATATATATTATTTCTCAATGTAATCTGTTTTGGCTTTGTATATTGTCTAAGTGTTTTGTTTTATGATATGTATGTTAGCTGTAAGATTACTAATGAATAAATAACAATTAAGCTGTGTTGGGTTAAAGATTAAGCATATGACTCTCAGCGTGGGTTCAAACCCCACCATCAATGAATGTGCGTAATAAACAGTTGTGTAAGGTAACAGATCAGATAAATCCACTTCTTTTTTACCAAAGAATAGTTGATAGATGTTTTTTTGATAAATACCTAAGCCGTCTCGCCCGATAGTGTTCCCTCTCATCAGCCGACAGCGGTTCGGGAGGGTCATCATCTCTGGTCCTCAAGACCAGCTCAGATTTACAACGCTTCACTCCTTCCAAAGGTGAGGTATCGCTGTCACCGTCTTCTAAAGAAATGTTCAAATAGGCATAGATATAAGATATATGTATATGTATATGTCATATGTAAGATAGCATAGAGGAAGCATTAAATGCTAGAATAACCCATATTTATCTAAACAAGTTTTTATTAAGTATTTCTTTTTTGTGTAACTGGGCAAACGAGCATGAGGCTCACCTGATGTTAATGGGTACACAAATGCGTTGCCGGTCTTTTAAAAATTGTTACGCTCTTTTCTTGAAGTATATAATTATATGACGATAAAGTGCTGTAAAATGCTTAACTCATTGCCGTTTCTGCATAGAATATTTATCTTCTTTTACTCTAGTGTTTTTGGTCATGTAATAATTAAAAAAACATCAAATGAAATACCTTGTTCAGCCAGAGCTCTAGTGATCCCTCTTTCCCTTGCTGCCAGTAAGGCCAACTCAGCCTGAAGCCTCTCCACTTTGACCCTTTGAGCAGCCACTGACGCCACTCTGCCTTGCAACTCTTGTTCCAGAGTTTCTAACTCCTTTTTCTGCAATGTATTTTATTTAATTACTTTCTTATTTATTTATACATAACGTCTAAATAGTGTAAGGATTTTTAAAGGATTTTGTTCAGTACGAAAAAATAAATAACTCGGTTCATATTTGTCAATGTTAATAATATTTGTGACCTTTCTATAAATTCTGATTGTGTCACATTTTAATGAATTAAGTTTTCCTGTTTCCTTAATTTAATTATACATTTATTTCGTATATAAAGAGTAAACGATGATGATCAGATTTAAAGAAGTTTATTCTCATTAAAAACATTCATGTCACATACAAAAAAGATACTGTGAGAAAAAAAAATACTGTAATCTCTTATGAAATGATAGATTGGTTCCGCGTTATAAAGACGCGTTGTTGGAGTATTCTTTCATAACGCGTTATATGTACGTTTAAATTTTTTCGTTGAAAGGTATATAGATCGAATATTAAGAAAAAACTAAAACGAAATAAGTGCGTACAAATCATTATACACGTCACACTTCAGAAATTCCCGCGTTATATGGGGAAAATACCCGTGTTATAGGCACTGAAATCGCGTAATATGAGAATGCTTTAAAAGAGTACCGTGTAATAAGATGGTTTAATGTATATTAAATACATAAAAAGGAAAATGTATCATAATTTTGTGAACTTCTGTTTAATGTTCATTCGTGTCAATTTAAAGTTACTTATTGGGAGTAAGAGTAGGATAAAGAAAGAGGAATTTATTTATTTTGTATAATCTGGAGTTGTTTAAGTTTACTAGCTGAAGCATTACTTCTATCAAATATACAGAACATTAACGATGCCGTCACTTATTCATTACCAAGGTTCAAAATCAGCAGAATTTTCCAAATTCCGTCTGCAAAAACCGACCTAGAAGTTCAGGATCTCATTCAAATTCTTCGCGAATATAACGCTATAGATACTTATCCAGAGCTTGACATATTTTTCTGGCGTCGGGACGTGACGACCCCATCGCCCACTGGTGAAATAACCTGTGACAGAGGTTATTTCATCAGCGCAATCAGTCAACCCCTTCCTAGTGGGAGTGCCATGCTGTTGCCTTCGGGCTTCAGCCTAATGGGCAGGCACGACCGGGGCAGTACCACTGTCTCTTAGAAATCCGGCGTGAAGTGAGGCAATAGGTTCGCCTTATTGTACTCGCGTTTCGTACGGTGAGGGAGACTCCCGGAGCCCATCCCCCCCCCCATATGAAATATGAAGGTGCAGAACAAACAGAATCTACCCCAGGGGGGTACCACACGCGCTCGCGGTGGAGAATCCCCCTCTGGGCGTCCAACACCGGGACACTCAGCACCCGGTGGTGGACGCACAGGCTGCCCTTCGTATTCTGGGGGGGGCAATTCTGCGCTCAACAAAAACAGTCATCGTTCTCGGGGCAAACGGAGCAATTCAACAAAGGCACCCCCGTCCACGCTCGCCGTGGACTTCACAAATGTTAGGGGGCTCAATTCCAATATCAACGCAGTCCACTACCATTTAGAGACTGCGAAGCCGGCCTTGCTCTTTCTTACCGAGACTCAGATTTCCTCCCCGGCTGATACTTCCTACCTCTCCTACCCGGGGTACAAATTGGAACATTCATTTGTGCCGCGGGCGGGAGTTTGCGTGTACGTCAGGGAGGATATCTGTTCTCGTCGCCTCGGGACGCTTGAAGGAAGGGACCTATCTAACCTCTGGCTGCGCGTAGACTGCGATGACCATCCGCGATTCTACGCATGCCTGTATAGGTCCCATAGCGGAAATACCGAAACTGACCGACTCATTGAGCACATCCAAATGGCTACAGAATCCCTGCTCGAAAGGGTTCCTACCGCTGAAATCGTGATACTTGGCGATTTTAACGCCCACCATGCCGATTGGCTTGGCTCTGAAACCACCGATCACGCGGGAAGATCCTTTCACGACTTTGCTTTAGCCTACGACCTGACACAAATGGTCCCTGCGATTACGCGAATACCAGATGTGGATGGTCATAAACCCTCTTTGTTGGACCTTCTGCTGACTTCACATCCGGAGAACTATCAAGTCTCTGTTGACCCGCCATTGGGTTCATCGGATCATTGTGTGGTCCGGAGTACTGTGCCATCTACGCGCCCTTCACGGCCCCGCTTTATGGGTTGTCGCCGTATTTGGCACTATAAGTCAGCAGATTGGGACGGGATGCGGTCTTTCTTTGCGTCCTACCCTTGCGGGGGGCCTATGTGCTTTTCGCCGGAAGCTCCAGATTCCGTCGCCGCCTCTGTCGCCGAAGTGGTTCTGCAGGGCATGGAACTCTTTATTCCATTTTCTGCGGTGCCGATCGGTGGCAAGTCTCAGCCCTGGTTTAAACGTTCTTGCAAGGCGGCCTCGCGTCGAAAGCGAGAATGCTTTAAGGCATGGGCGGAAGCGGCGAAATCTCGTGATGCCAATACCAGCGAACTTAAAACAGCATATAACTCAGCCTCCAGGTCCTTCAAACGGGAAATCACTAAGGCAAAGTCAGAGCACATTGCCAGATTTGGCGAGAGATTGGCCCAGCTCCCTTCAGGGACTCGAGCCTTCTGGTCTCTCGCCAAAGCTGTCCAAGGGAATTTTTGTCAGCCCGCCATTCCGCCACTGCACAGGGAGGATGACTCTCTGGCCCACACTGCGAAGGAGAAGGCCGACCTTTTGGGCTGTCTCTTCGCGTCCAACTCGACTTTGGATGACCGAGGAAGATCACCACCGACCATTTCGCGGTGTGATTCTTCGATGCCGGAAATCACATTCCGGCAACGTGCTGTCCGCAAAGCACTATCTTCCTTGGACATTCATAAGTCGAGCGGGCCGGGCCCCCAATTGTGCTGCGTACTTGTGCTCCTGAGTTGGCTCCGGTCTTAACGCGCCTTTTCCGGTACCTGTACTCGCTCGGCACTGTCCCGAAGTGCTGGAAGACCGCTTCGATACATCCGATCCCTAAAAAAGGCGATCGCTCTGATCCGTCCAACTATCGCCCAATAGCTATAACCTCCTTGTTCTCCAAAATAATGGAAACCATTATTAATTGCCAGCTCTTGTGGTATCTAGAGGGCCACCAGTTGATTAGCGATTCTCAGTACGGCTTTCGTCGTGGTCGCTCAGCTGGTGACCTCCTTGTATACCTTACCCATAGGTGGGCAGAGGCAATTGAGTCCAAGGGGGAGGCGCTGGCGGTAAGTTTGGACATAGCGAAAGCCTTCGATCGGGTGTGGCACAGAGCACTGCTCTCGAAGCTTCCAGCCTATGGGCTTCCCGAGAAATTATGCGATTGGATCTCCAGCTTTCTGGCCGATCGGAGCATCAAGGTCGTCATCGACGGAGCATGTTCCGACCTTAAACCTGTGAACGCTGGGGTCCCACAAGGCTGTGTTCTATCCCCGACCCTATTTCTTCTGCATATCAATGATATGTTGCAACTTAGCAACATTCATTGCTATGCGGATGACAGCACTGGGGATACTTTTTACACTGGCCGGGCAGGTATTTCTCGGGCAGTTGTTGATGAGTACCGGAACAAACTTGTGTCTGAAGTCGAAACTCTACTACGTGGAGTCTCAGACTGGGGCAGACAAAACCTAGTCCAATTTAACCCCAAGAAGACACAAGTTTGCGCGTTTTCCGCTAAAAAAACACCCTTTGTCGCTACTCCTCTTTTCGAAAACACTCTTCTTAAAGCCACAGCCAGCATTGGAATACTTGGCGTTGACATATCGAACGACGTTCAGTTTCGCGGTCACTTGGAGGAAAGGCTAAATTTGCCTCCAAAAAGCTTGGTGTGCTCAGCAAGGCGAGGCGGTACTTCACTCCGGGCCACCGCATGCAACTATATAAAGCGCAAATTCGGCCCCACATGGAGTACTGCTCTCACCTCTGGGCGGGGGCTCCCCAGTACCAGCTCCTTCCACTTGACCGTATACAACGCAGAGCGGTTCGAATCGTCGACGACCAATCCCTCTCCGAGCGGCTTGATCCTTTGGCGTTGCGTAGAGATGTGGGGTCACTCTGCATCTTCTACCGCATTTACCATGGAGAGTGTTCAGAGGAGTTGTTCGGATTAATACCTGCAGCTGAGTTTCATCATCGGACGTCGAGACAGAATACGAAATTCCACCCGTATCACCTCGACGTCCGCCGTTCCACAACTGAGCGTTTTTCAAGGCAGTTTTTGCCGCGCACCACCACTATGTGGAATCAGCTGCCCACTGAAGTATTTCCGAACCAATTCGACTTAGGGTCCTTCAAGAAAAGAGCGTACCAATTCTTAAAAGGCCGGCAACGCACTCGCGAGCCCTCTGGCATTGAGAGTGTCCATGGGCGGCGGTGTCACTTAACATCAGGTGTGCCTCCTGCCCGTTTGCCCCCGTTCTATAAAAAAATAAAAAAAAAAAATATTTGGAAGTGAGCTAATCAATTTAAAAAAAAGCATTGTGTCTATCTGATACCTAATCTGCTGTTTTGCTAATGATTTTTTGTAACATTTATGTTTAACATAATTGTCATATATTTTAAAAATATAGCTTGTAACATACGTAGTTGGTCCCAAAGTTCTGTCACAGCCACATTATTTTTAAATTTCGAACATGATTTTATAAAAAAAAAATTGCATTATATTTTTAAATGTTTGACTATTGCTTTTAAAGAAAAAAACAATCACTTTCCGTAATTTTTCACGATGGAGTGGACATTGAAAGAAAACGGAATAGCTGTTATTGCGTTGCACCGCTTTTGGCACTCGCCGAGTACCATTTTCAAGTTGCTCAAAAGTTTGAATATAACGCTTAGGTTTGTGTGTTGTACTATTGATAGGTACAATGAAGTCTCCCGTGTTTAGGACAAGAAAAAAACTGGCCGGCCACGCTCCGCAAGAACACCAGCAGTAATCAAAGCTATCAAGGCGCGGATAGCAAGAAATCCTGTCCGAAAACAGAAGTTGATGGCTTTGCAGATGGGTGTCAATAGGAAAATAGTAAAAAAGGTTTTAAATGAAGACCTTGGTATACAAGCATACAAAAAAAAAGTGGGCACTTACTTAATGCTCGTCTAAAAGCAATAAGGCTCAAGAGATCGCGGGTGTTGTTGAAAGCGGTACGCGAAAAACCGACACGGTGATATCTTCTTTACGGACGAAAATTTTTTCGATTTTGAAGAGAAGTACAATAAACAGAATGATAGAGTGTACGGTAGGAGTTCTGAAGAAGCTGTAAATAAAGTGGGAGGGTGCAACATGGACATCATCCATCATCAGTAATGGTCTGATTGGGAGTGTCCTATTACGGGCCAAATGACGTTCAATTTTGCGAAAAGGGGGTCAAAACCAGTGCAAAAGTGTACCAAAAGACGGTTTTAGATCGGCTTGTCAAAGACCTGACCAGCACGCTATTTGCGGGACATCACTTCGTGTTCCATCAGGACTTTGCGCCTTCACACACAGTCAAGACCACTCAAGCCTGGTTTGAGCGTCAAAACATCGACTTAATTAGACATGTCGATTGGCCTTCCTCCAGTCCGGACCTTAATCCTTTGGACTATAAAATTTGGCAGGTCTTAGAGAGGAAGGTCTGTGCTATACCACATAAAAATTTGGAGAGTCTGACGTCATATTTAAATAAATCAGTCACTGAAATCGACATGAATATGGTGCGTGCTGCGATAGACGACTGGCACCGAGGCTTAAGGGCCAGTATTAAAAATAAGGGAGATCATTTCAACAAATTGTATGCTATTTCTATTCCTTAATTAATGTGCTATAAATTGGTATATCACTCATTAAAAACTGATAAGTACTTTTGTTTTTATCATTATTTCCATTTATGACAGAACTTTGGGACCGACTACGTATACTGTAGATATAGCATTATTTATGATGTGGAGAACTTTAATAAATAAATATAATAAATGTGATTTTACTAAAGAATTGTATAGTCAATAGTGTCATTCAAACTGTTTTTGGAAATCATCTGGCAACTTTACGAAGTGAGAGGAGATAACCTTGCCTTGACGGAGGATATACTATGGAGATATAGTTTATGGTATCTTTCTTTGTCTTTCTGTTTCAATATCTCAACTTATTTGACATTATAAAAAGTTATATGACATTTGCATGCCTATTTTTAAATGGCTGATTGTGCAGATATTTATAATTAATTAATCTTTGCAAATAAACTATTTATTATTTAATTAAACACAGATGATTCAATTTCCATTCCACATATGGCATCTCGACTAGTATAAATTAACACTAATTAAAAAGATTAATATTTGGTCAAAAAGATATCTTCAACGATATATATTTTATTTGAATTTCCTTTTAACATCTAAGCGGTCGGCCATTAAAATATAAAACACTTACATGTCTTTCAACAGTTTCTTTAATATTATGAGCAGTCTTCGGTTCGCATTGCTGTAGAAGATGCATCAGGCACTCCGTTGATGTTTCTGACGCTGGGCTTTCTGGGCTCGGGGACAAATTCTGTATAATATAATGTACTTTAACCAGAAAATATAAAATGTATTGTAGACATAAATTTATGGGTATGATATAGCAAAAAGCAAGCAAAACCAAGTTACAAGCAATAATTGGTGGGAATTACACGCTTACCAGAAGAAAATTACTATTAGAAAAACAATAATTAATACTTTCACATTTAAATTAATATTAAAATCAGTCAATAACAGCGCCTGTGACTCCCACAGGAAGCGAAAAACATACCTCATCGATGATGTATCCTTGGGAGACGAGTTCCTGGATATGTTTCGCTACAAA
The DNA here is from genome assembly GCA_905332375.1 of Pieris macdunnoughi. Lineage (NCBI taxonomy): Eukaryota > Metazoa > Arthropoda > Insecta > Lepidoptera > Pieridae > Pieris > Pieris macdunnoughi. The sequence goes on along the minus strand of CAJOBZ010000022.1, from coordinate 660,082 downwards.
GTCTTCCAATTCCCTCCTTTTCCCCCCCAGCCGCCCCTCCAGATCCGTGATGATAACCTCCTCCTTTTCAATCTACGGGGCACGGGATAGCAAAAAAAACTATGATAAAATCTGACTTTGGGTATAAAATTTTGTTTCATACAAATTTGCCAATCGTGTGTCAAAACTGCCCAAAATCAGAAATTCTAATAAAATAATACAAATGCCAAGCACTAGCCTATGCGTTGCTTAGCTAACACTTGTGGGAAAATAAAACAATATCATTGTCTGAGCGCGATTACGATATGGGCTACTAATTGTTTTCGAAACATTTCGACATTCGAAAGTCATATAAGGTAACATAATTCTTTATCTATAACTGAATTTAATAGTCCTTTTTTATTACATTTTTTATTGAAATGGACCAGAGATAAATTAAAAAGTACCAAGAGTTCAAAATAAATAACCACTAGGGGGACACAAGAGTTTAATCAAAATTCGTGATTTAATACAAATTTGTGAACAATTAAATACGATTACTCACCAATCTAATTTCGAAAAAAAGTTCGCAATCTTTTTTCGAGTGACCATCTTCAGTCTAACATTCTCCAAAGATAATAAATACACGATAATCACTTCAAATGATCGCATATTGGCGAGAGCAAGATACTATTCCTTCAACTTCAAATTACCGAGGGGGGATTAACATTTATTTTAATCAATTTATCGAGTATTTTTCAAGAGACCGGATTATAATTATCGAGAGATTAACGAGATTCGAGTATATGTAATAGTATGTTAATATATAAAATTATACGTATGTCTTAAGTTCCTTAACATATCTGATCACAGTCACAAATTAAAAAACGGGCAATGAAACGCGCTCTCAATGTTGCGTGGCGAAATTTCAAAAATGGTAAATAAATGAAAAAATTCTGATAAAAAAACCTACCATTCATTTAAATGATACATTATTTTATACAGTACTTTTTTATATGATGGCAAACGAGCCTTCCAGATACCCATATTAGTGGGTGTGTTGCCGGCCTTTGATGGAGGATATTATATATATTATACTTAACAGACTTACTGTAAGTCTTGCTTAAATTAAACCCATTACTTTTACTCACGCAATGCTAATATCGAAAACCATTAGTAACACAATATCCACGGCACTAACACGAGCGATTACAGCTGTGGCATAACGCAATAAATAAAAAGTGTTCAATACAATGCAAGTACGATACGAAAAAAACATTTCCGTATTATGCAAAAATCTACACATACACATACTAGATAAAGCACATACTAACTGGTGCGTGTGACGTGTACGCAAAACAAAAGACGAACAAGCTTTTCGTTTGTGATTGGTTGACAACGTTGGCCATTCACAGACGCGCAACTTATTTTCGTTGATACGTACGATACGTATTTTCGTTTCACCAATCACAATTAAACGAATCGCTTTTTCGTTTTATAACTAACCATATAAACGATAGCGCATAATTGCACAATTGTGTTCATTTTAAGTTTTACACACTTAAGCGTTCGACTCTCATCCCTGAGGTCTTGGGTTCGATCCCCGGCTGTGCACCGATGAACTTTCAGTCTATGTGCGCATTTATCATTCGCTCGAACGGTGAAGGACAACATCGCAAAGAAACCGGCCCAAAAAGTCGACGGCGTGTATCAGGCACAGGAGGCCGATCACCTACTTGCCTATTAGATTAAAAAATGATCGTGAAACAGATAGAGAAATCTGAGGCCCAGACTTAAAAAGGTTGTAGCGCCACTGATATATTTTTGGCGTCGCATTGTAACTCTTTTCAAACTGGTTGACGTTTACCTAGTACATCAAAATGGAATAGCTCATTTAAGTAGTATTTTACGAGCAGTAAATTTTGTATAAAACTTGGTCCAATATTTCAAGAAATTAACTTTACTTATTCATATATAACGAACTTAACTACAGAACTACACATTCAGACTTACTGTTATTATAAAATATCGTCGGTGTTTCATTAAAAAGTTAACCTATTGAAATATAATAGTAAAATATTATAAATCAACGTACCTGCGCACGCGCAGCGCGGCCTGCAGCTGCATGTCTATGAACACGCGCGTTTAACTCTCTCTGCCGACATCTCAACGCACGTCTACGTAACGTCCACCCGCGTTCCAACGCTCGCCAATCACCTGATAAACGCCTACACGCCGCTGCATATTCACGCTCCATCGCTGAACGTTCCTATAGTACAAGGTTTTGGCGTTATAACCCTTGATCTTGACATCACATTATTAAATGTTTTTTATAGAACAGGGGGTTAACGGGAGGCTCATCTGATTGTAAGTGATATAAGCCCATGGACACTCTCAATGACAGAGAGCTCACAAGTGCGTTGCTGGCCTTTTAAGCTGTTTCCACAGTGGTGGCGCGCAGCAAAAGCTGCCTCATGAAACGCTCAGTTGTGGAACGAGGGACTTTTGACTATATTTTCCCCGGGAATGACGTCATTAAATTGTTAAAAGTCGAAATATTATTAATGACAGTAAAAAAAGATGATGCTTCTAAATATTAATTTACTGCCATTCCAGATCTCAAATCAAGGGCGTAGAACAGACAAGAAGAAGGCAGAGTTATATCTATCTTATTGGGAAAAATAAAAGTCCCAAAATAATTACACAAAGTTAGATAAAATATAGTATCACATCTTTACCTCGTCGAGTTGTTTTTGGGCTTTAAGCAGCTCCTCCCGTTCGGCATGCCACCGTCTCTGTCTCTCCTGCTGTTGAAGCACGAATTGCTGTCTCTCTCTTTCCAACTCCGCTCGCTGGGCCGATATACGCTCACAACGGATCTCGCTTTCCAAGTCACTACAATATCATGCAAATTTTATGAGTAATTTTAAACAAATTAGTTTAGTTAATATACAAATCAGCTACTTTACCATACCGACAAACTTTAAGTAAAGTTTATTTATTTTCTAAGGTCAACCTTCCGTCCGTTCCTTCAAAACCGAAATAATAAATGTTTGAAATGGAACCTGAAAGTCACTTTTTGCTAGGCATCAGCACTATTTGTAACCGGCTGCCCATTGAAGTAATTCTGAACCAATTCGACTTAAGGTCCTTCAAAAAAAGAGCGTACCAATTCTAAAAAGGCCGGCAGCGCGCTTGCAAGTCTTCTGGCACTGTTAGTGTCCATGGGCGGCGGTATCACTTAACATCAGGTGATGCCCGTTTGCTCCCTGCACTAAGAATACATACTTATAATACTAAAACATTTTCCTAGATATTATTTGTCGTCGGAAATAACACGTCTGAAAAATATTAATTTTAAAATCTTTACTCACGATAGAGTATTATTGAGATTTTCAGTACTAGCCGCTAGATCGGTGGTAGACCACGAAAGAAGAGACAGCCTGGAGAGATTCATCATAGAAGCGCTGCCCTCTTGGCGAAGTTTTGCCGCTTCAGCTGGGTCGTTGTAGCGGAACATGTTTGTACGACCCAGGAGGAGGATGCAACCTTTAAAAAATATTCAAATTTCAACAACAGTTTTATTTAAATATCACAGATAAAGCAGTGTTGAGTGTTAGGAGTTATACAAACTCACATACTCGTAATTTATTGATAGACAAGTTGTCGGATAGGTACTAAATTAAAAATTAAAATACTGTTTTTTTCAAAATTGGTCGCGATACTCATCATTTATATATTTATTAAAGTTTACCACATCATACATAACGATATATCTACGGTATATGTTACAAGCTATCTTTTCTTAAATACATGACAATTATGGTAAACATAAATATTACAAAAAAAATTAATTGTTAATAAAGAAGTCACTAGCAAAACAGCGGTTTACGTATCAGAAAGACACTTAACAATGTTTTTTTTTTTAGTTAATCAGCCCACTACCGAATATATCAAGCTCTGGATAAGTAGTGTTTATTCTGTTATATTCGCAAAGAATTCGAATGAAAGGTGCCTGAACTCCTAATTCCTATACTCTGATTTTTCATTCCGTAGAATTCTGCATTTCATTAGCGTTGCTACTAAAAAAAATCCCCACCGAAAAGGGACAAATTTGACCCATTAGAGGGCAATAAAAAAAATGGTACGTATTTTTTATGTTTTACCTACAAAAAGGTAAATCTAAATATTTACTTGCTCTTACTTAGTGACCTAATACAAAAATAAAATATATACAATATCACGAACAATATATAAAATTAACTTTAATTACGTTATTTAATTCTTTAACTGGCATCACTGCCTACTAATTCCAGGTTTAGTAAACCTTTTTAAAAAATAAAATGTAAAGATAAAATTTTGCGTTCTTTACTGTTTGTGATGAAAAGGGACGTAATTATCAATCGGCGTAAAACCCCTTTTAATGTAGAGCACCGCACTTAATAAAATTGATATATTCCCTAACAAGTAAAATTTATGTATAGACTCTGTTCAGACTCGTATTGAAGTTGAAAAATCTGCCCATCCAAAAAGGTTTGTCATCTCTGACATGTCAAAAAATGATAGCTGTCAGAATTCTACGGAATTAAAAATCAGAGTATAGGTTGGTTTTTTCAGACGAAATTTGGAAAATTATGCTGATTTTGAACCTTTGTACCATCTAATTTTAACACTAAAAAGGTCGCTGTTACTTTCTCAGGAACGAATGAATTATTAATTCGACGTGAGTTATTAAAAAGACTACTATTTTCGAAAAACATAGTTTTTTTTGAAATCTCAAAAACCTTACCCTGGCTAAGCTTAGCCGGTTTATCCAATAGCACAGTGTTGAGCCAGCACTGAGCTCCAGACGCTGGCTCGATAGTGGCCACACCTTCGTGGAGTGTCACCTTACAGTGCAATGGCAACACTCCCGCCCCACTCAGCACTATATCCGGAGTTGGGCTGAACTCTTCACTTCCTATTACCGTTTCTCCTTCCTGCAAAATATATTAATCTTAGTTTTATTTGAAAAATAAGCTTTTAGGGTTATTCTTATTAAAGTTTTTATCATTAATAGAGCTAGGTAACATGTCAATAATATCATAGTCCAATTTTATTTCATTAACATTATAAGTATTAGTAAATTACGTAATTATAAAAAAAAATTTTATTAACTTAAATAAAAAACTAATGTATATTACAGCAAACATGATTTTAGATTAATATGTTGCACTTGATCATATTAAATACATTTTGATATGTTTGCTTTAAATTTCATATTTACAATTATAGAATATCAATGTGATTCAAGTGTTATAGCACCTACTTATAAATACAAAAGTAAAAAAATATCTAAATAAATACCTTAAGATGGTACAAGGTAACACCAGTAGAGAGCAGATTATCATCAATGCCAACAAGATGAGGCATATCCGAATCCAAAACCACGCCCAATCCGCTTTTCCGCAGACCCAAAGCCTTTTGTTCGTGCAAAATTTGTTGCGTTTCTCGCCATTTCTCTGTCCACTTCTCGGTTAATACTTTTTCTTGTGCCTCCTTTCGCTGAAGCGTCGCTAGAACTCCCGCTTCGGTCTCTACAGGTACCTGTGTATACCAAGCTTTATTAGAAACGTATATGTATCATGCGCAACGTATAATAATAATAATAATAAGCCTCTTATCCTGAACTGTTTCTTGGACTTTTAGTTGACTCTTATCTTTAAGTTATATAATATCTCTAAGTTCAGTGTGCCTCTTGGCAAAGGCCTCCTCTAACAATTTCCATTGTACTCTGTCTCTTGCAACCCTTCTCCATTTTGAGCCTGCTGTTAATTTTAATTCGTCTTCCCATCTCTTGCTTTGTCTTCCTCTGTTCCTTTTCCCATCTCTAGGGTACCAGTCAGTTATGATGTTGCTCCACTTTTCTTGTTTATCACGTATCATGTGCCCAGTCCATCTCCACTTCAAGCTATCTATTCTAGTGAGTATGTCTGTGACTTTTGTCTTTACGCGCAACGTATACGTTCGTATAAAATAAATCAGTGGCGCTACAACCTCTTTAGGTCTGGGCCTCAGATTTCTGAATCTGTTTCATGATCTTTTTTTCGATCTAATAGGCAAGCAGGTTATCAGCCTCCAGTGCCTGACACATGCCGTCGACTTTTTGAGTCTAAGATATGTCGGTTTCCTCACGATGTTTTCCTTCACCGTTCGAGCGAATGTTAATTGCGCACATAGAAAGAAAGTCCATTGGTGCAGCCGGGGATCGAACCTACGAAGTCACTAAGCCAAAGCTGCTCAGTTCACTGCTAATACGTAGGTACGTACACACTAACGCTAATTTAAAAATAATATTCAGAAATATCGTAGTACGAATGCGAAATCATTTTCTTGTGTGAGTTAACGAATACGGAGTATATTAACTTATTTAGTACTTTGACCCAAATTCTAATAGTAAATACAGACACAGACAAATATAAATAAACTAAAAATAACTTTATTCATATAGGTAACCAAGTAAACTTATGAACCTCAACAGATAACATGTTAAATTGATTAAATATTTACATTTACTATCAGTGCACAAGTCAAGGGCGAGGAGCAGACAAGAAGGAGTGGCAATAAACTCTTTTAAATCGCCACTGAACTGGAGCAAATCAATTTATTTGATTAGAATCATTTAAATATTCGCAAATTTATAATATGACTTAACTTTTTTTATCCATTTTTTAATAACATTTAAGTTATAAAATAAAAACTCACTAACGATAAATATCATAATTATTCTGTAGTTCATTTTGTTATGAAAATTAAAACGAAGTAAATTTATGTATCTCGCAGCTCAGACATACAACGACCACTATTCAAGCCTTGACTTGTTTAAGCTATCGCGGAATATGCCTCAATGGAGTATTAAGAATATCCATAGCGCTGCATCATATACCACGTACATACCCTCACTTTTACACCATCACACAACGCACCCGAATTAGGTATTACTTAGATGTTTAAAGCTTTTTGTATATATTATGTATCTTTGGTATATTTGTTTTTGTTGTATATAATGTATATGTATATGTTAGCTTAGGATTTCGAAATAAATATCTACCGTATTGTGCGATATCTGTGCGCGTAGTTTCTCAATTTCCTCTCTGAGTTCTCTGATAAGTTTGACATTCGGATCTTCGTTGATTGTCGGTTTATTGATGATATTCTTGGCTCTATTCGCGTAACGGAGAGTGGACAGGGTCTCCCCATAGTTACAATCAGCTGGCGATATCTAAAATTAATTTGTTATTAAAAAATTTTTATTATAGTACATATCTACGCTACCAATGGCGCTACAACCTTTTAGGTCTGGGCCTCAGATTACTATATCTGTTATGTAATAGGCAATAAGGTGATCAATCTTATATGCCTGACACATACCGTCGAAATTTTTGAGTCTTAGGCATGCCGGTAACGTTACGATGTTTTCCTTCACCGTGCGAGCTAGTATTAAATAAATGCCCACATAGGCAGATAGCCCATTGGCAAAGCCGGAGAACGAACCTATGACCCTTATAATATCTAAGCGACTGTACATTTATTTCGCTAAAATTCTAATAACACGGATTTAAACCACTTCTTTGAACACGAAAAATCTCGAATCGTGTTAATAATGTACCATACTTTATATCAGCTGAAATCGTTTTATTAAAATCTTTTTCACTATCAATTAGGTTAAAAGTAATTAATTACCTTATCATTACAAAAATAACAAATGAATAAAGCTGATACTCACAGCTGCAATCATTATTGTCTTAGAATTCCCACCTAAAGAATCTTTAAGTAACCAAGTGAGGACGGAGTCACGGTATGGAATGAACACCTTTTTCTTTGGAGTCCGATCTGTAAAAAAAATATACAATATTGCCAAGATAATAATAGGAGCAAAACATATAAACATGGGACGTGTGCATCGAATGGTAGACAAAAGAGCCCCAAGATTATTGCTGAACTCTAAACCTGATGGCGAAAGAAAACCCGGTAGACCAAGGCTTGATGGAATGGAGTTGCAAGGGCCCCAAAATCTAACGTTTCCGAAATTGGACGCAAGACGCCTGTGTGCAACGGAACATTACAAAAAGTAGATGATCACTACAGACTGTATATTTATTAAAGAACTTCAGGCATTTTTATGGGATTTTACATTTGAATAAGTTAAATATTTTATTTTAGTATAGTAGTTTTTTTTGTTCTAGGAACATGGTCTTCACATATAATTATCAAATCTATGAATACAAAAAAAATTAAAACCTATTTTAAAAGAGTAAGCATGGAGTTCCTTGCCCATTCTTCTTCATATGAAACTACCTTTTGGAAGGGGCAACTAGACTAGCTTTTTTTTTATAAATTTAATTATAATTATTTTGACTTTCAAAAGTGCATTTTTAATATGCCTAATTGAAATAAATTATTTGACTTTGACACTATCAACATATCACTTTAGTAGTCAAAACAATCAATGTAAATTTTAACTATAAACAAAATACCAATGCTTTCTTTGTAAACATTAAAATTACTTTAAATCTAACTAAAGGTTATACCGAAGATCGCATTCTACCAGAGGAATATCAATTATGGCTGATATTTCAGGCAGTAGAACCCTAACACACTACGTTTTTAGGTCTGGGCCTCAGATTTCTGTATCTTTTTCGTAATCTTGATGATTCTTGATTTGTCAAATAACTTGGTGATCAGCCTCCTGTGCCTGACACTCGCCGTCGAAATTTTGGGTCTTAGGCAAGACGGTTTCCTCACGATGTTTTCCTTCACCGTTCGAGCGAATATTAAATTCAAGTCCATTGGTGCACGGCCGGGAATCGAACCTAAGATCTCAGGGATGAGAGTCGCACGCTAAAGTCAACTACCACTAGTCCAACACTGCAAGATCCCTATAACCTAAGGCCGGCAACGCGCTTGCGAGCCTTCTGGCAATGTGAGTGTCCATGGGCTATCACTTAACACCAGGTGAGTCTCCTGCCCGTTGGCCTATTACATTTAAAAAAACCGTATAAAATATGGATGACTTACTATCGACAGGTTGGCTGGACTCGGCCAACGCAGAAATGACAGAGCCAAGAGTGACGAGGGATTTGTTAATGTGGGCACCTTCGACTAACCGTTGGCCAGTCGCACCTGTGGCATCGGCCCTTTCACTATGAAACAATGGAAAGTAACGTCAATAAAAAACTTTCAAACATAATTTGAAATGTATGAACAGGGCACATATGATGCGGTGTATTAATTTAGTTAACGAATTACATAGGTTAACGGACCTTTTTCATTGTCCGTTGAGTGAACTGGCAAAAGTTCTATTATTTGTTAGTGCCTACAGTAGTTAGTTAATTTTTTGTATTTTTTATTACGAAATTTTGATTTTCCTAATTAATTTCGTATGTTTGCTTTTTTGTTTCGTATGTAAATTTTATTCACTTATTGTGTTTTCTTGTCAATTTAGGGTCGCCTGTTATGCAGGGCAGCAATGTTTTTATAAATAAAATTATAAGACATTTTAACACTTCACTGTATCATAAAATCATTGGGAAGGGAAAACTTAGGGTTAGAATATTTTAGTATTGAATCGATTTGCGAGTCTTAGACATCTTCAATGTTTGTGTAATATTTAAATTAAAAATAAATACCTTCCCGCTAAATCTACAAGATGCACTTTAGACACCGTCTCGCTGGGCATGTTATTGTGACGAAGGTAGCTCGCTTGTACGAACGTGATCGTAAATATTGCGTGCGAACGAGACGACACGTCATTCATCTGCGTAGACGCTGTGGTGCGCTGTAAATTGCCTCTGTGCATGCATTCCTATAAAAAAAATATTAACCAAAATTTGAGTCTTTATTATACTACTCATGAGAGTGTAAGTGTAGTTAATTGTATATATCGGTTCTAATCTATACTAATATTATAAAGAAGAAAGATGAGATGTTTGTAACGAAATGGCTCAAAAAGTACTGGACCGATTTTAAAAATTCTTTCACCATTTAAATGCTACATTATCACTGATTATTATAGGTTATTTTAATTGAAAGAAAAAAATAAGGATCCTGCTAAATATATAATATCTACAAAAAAATTTAAAAAATAAATGTCCACCCATGCGAAGCCGGGGCCTAGTAATATAAATCATTCAAAACACGAGTGAATTCGGAAACTGACTGAATTATTTTTATTTCCAAAAAATAACTTACATATTCTATATTAATACATAGGTGATAGGAAAATCACAGAGTAAGACCACATTACGAATCTAAAAGGACAAAAATAGAGGACCAAAACCTAAACTAAAAATTAACTAAATGTAACTGAACGTTTAATGTAATTTTATTACACTTACAGCAAACAGTATACAGACCTGTATATCATCATAATCAGACACCAAGTGCTTGGACAGATCCTGTACATATGGTCCCAACTTTGGATGCTCCCGGACCCGTAAAGAGTGCCCTGCATCAGTCGATAGCAGATCCTTTACCCGTTCATTATAGATTTCGAGGTAGCTGACTTCTGTACGATATGATGCACCGGATTCCTTGCCTGCTGCGACTCGAGAGAATAGTTGCCTGCATATTCGAGGTATTAGGCCTTGCGAATCCTAAAAATAAAAAAAAATAAGACATCATATCATGTTGGCAGACACATTTATATGTAAAATTCTAATATAATATCAAAATATACCGATAGAGTGTATAAATTATAAACCTGTAAATAAATGACAAGCGATTTTAAGATAAAATATGATAATAAAACATTAATTATGCAGATTCCTTGAATCGTCAGCAATTATTATCCATCTATAGCTAATAATAATAGCCTTTATTACATTTAAACAAATTTCCATTTTAATACTCTTCTAGTATATCTGTGTGCCCTTTTTAGGCAAAGGCCTCCTCCAAATCCCGCCATTCCTCCCTGCACTGTGCCACTCTCTGTCATGTACCACCTGCTGTTTCTTTAATGTGGTCTATGCACCTACTGAGTTGTCTCCCTCTTTTTCGATTGTTGGGCACCAGTTAAGTAGTTTTTTGCTCCACTTTTCTGTTGCTCTTGCCATGTGCCACTTTAGTTTATTTTTGTTATTGTAACATCTGTTACCTTATTTATTTTTCTTAACGCTGTATTCTTTATTTTAAATGTATATATAAGCTGCATAATTATAATTGGCTAAATCAAACATTAGGATTGGAGTTCAATGGAACTAAATATGTCTTTTTGACCCAAAGCAGTGTTGGCCTAGTGGCTTCAGCGTGCGACTCTCATCTCTGAGGTTGTAGGTTCTATCCCCGGCTGTGCATCAATGCTTTCTGTCTATGTGCGCATTTAACATTCGCTCGGACCGAAAGAAAACATCGTGAGGAAACCGGCTTGCCTTATACACGGCACAAGAGGCTGATCACCTACTTGCCCATTAGATTGACAAATGATCATGAAACAGATATAGAAATCGGATGCCCAGACCTAAAAAGGTTGTAGCTCCACAGATTTATTACTGGCCGAAATTAAGATACTTAAGTTTAGTCGTAAAGGCGAAGTCTTTACTACACTAATGAATCTGAAAACGGTAAGTGATCTCGTTTAATGTTACATAACATATTTGGCATTAAAATCACGTTATACAGAGCCATATTTCATAACGTTTTGCACACAGCTCTTAATATTTAGTCTGGGACGAGCTAAACCAGACGCACATATTGTTCAAATATTTATAAACGTCTACTCGAAGTGATCTTAAAATATTTTAGAGAAATGATTTAAGTTATAGAAAATTATTATATTAGACTTCTTTTAATGATGCCTTTACGCGTTGCTGGTACTATTAACATAGTGTTTCAGAAACAGGCTATTATTATATGCGTCTGTATGACGTCTGATGGAGATGAAGAAATTGGCTTATCAGACAGTTTTTGTTTTGAACATTTTAAGATCACTTCAAAACATTTCGTTATTCAACATGTCATCGTAATCTTGATGTTATCATCTAGGTTTCGAGATCAATAAACCTTTATATTTCAGATATATCTATTTCTTACATTTCGTAAGGACGACGAAAAGCCCCATCAAAGATATTTTTAGATGAACCTTCCTTTAGCAGACAAAGTTCAATACATAGTCCGCGTTTACTTTGGATATAAAATTTAATCGTACTGTATTGTATACTAATAATAATAATTTATTTGCAAGAATATGGTACAAAAATGATATGGTGTTACAATCTAAAGTTCGCATATTCTGCCACACATAATGGCGTGCAAATTTGTCTTAAAGGTAGAATTTCAAACAGAGGTTACAATTACATTAAGAGTCATATCATCATAGTCAATTCTTATATTATTTTATCACTACATCATATTAATAAAATATATTATTACGTTATCAAATTAATATTAATTATAATGTTTCACGCAAATAATCATTAATAGAATAATACATTTTTCCAAAAGTAGTATATTAATTCGATTTTTAAAAACTCTAGTAGGAAGATCTTTGAAATTTTTGGTACATTATTATAAACCTTGATTGCTATAAAAAAGGTGTTTTGCTATACAATAAATCTAAATGAGTAACAATTAAATGATAATACATTTACATGTTTTTACATTTCTACATATTGTTTTTGTTTTTACAGTTGCGTTAACTGCCTTGAGGTATTGCCATATCGCTATATAACTTACCGGTGATCCCATCATAGTAAATGTTTTCCCACTGCCCGTCTGTCCGTACGCGAACACGCATGCATTGTATCCCTCGAATGCGCTGTCAATTACGTCCAAACCGAGATCTGAGAATACCTGAAAATAATTAGGTTCTCATTAATCTGAAACTAGACAGATACATTTACTGGCTTCCTTTAGAGGAAAATACAACTTTTCGTGATTTACCGAGAGTATGAACATGAACCCTGGTTTATTTAAAATCTAAAGAAATGTTTTTTACAATTAAAGAAAATTTGATATTGTAGCGCGTTGAACCCTAACAAAATTTTACTGTTATAAATAAATTTTGATAAAAAATTTTTTTAAATTTTCCGGAAACAAGAGGCGATCGAATTCTGCATGTAGAATTTGTTGTATAAAAATGTAGTAATCTGTAGTTACCTATATACCTAATAAAATATGTGATGTACCAAAGCAGATTTTTTGTCTCCGATCCCAAACCGACATCACCATCATTTCTAAGTAGTTCATTAAATATTTGTTGAATGATGATTGCATACAAAAATGTCAGGACATTTATTGCTGTTTAACTATTTATTCAATTTATAAATAATAATTTAATTAATAAATATGTTGTAAATAATAAGATCTTCATAAATATCAAAACGCTTTATTACATTATGCGCGAACATTTAGCACTAGGATAGAATATGCCATCTACATTCTAGAGGATAACGCAATACTCTTCAAGTAAATTAAGAAGTCATAAATGCGGAGTTGTAATCTAGATTTTATATAACTTATGCCAACAATGTCGCCTAAAGCTTTCGGAACTTTCAAACTAACCTTGTTTACTCGATTTTTTATTAAACGAACGGTATCACGATCTTTAGTCACAATTAAACCGTAACCATTTAAGTGGGTTAAAATTTGGACCGTTATCTTACTTTTAGCAAACAAAATTGTATTAGGTTTTGGAATAATTCCTATGTTTCTGATAAATACGTAAGTATAAGTCTGTTAAAGTCTGTGAATGTTAGGAGGAAGAACGGAGAAAGAAAGCCATGTAAGAGATGTTTGGAAAATACTGGAGGAGGCCTTTACCCGTGAAGGGGTTCCGATTAATGGTACTGAAGGAAGTTATGATATAAAAAAATGTATGTATTGTAAAGATTGGAAATAAATTTATTATTATTATTATTAAGTCTATTAAGGCGCTATGACTTACATTAAACGATTTATATATTCGTATAATATAACTGAAAAAGTTAATAAATGTCTTCTAGTCGAGCACTTTTTTCGAGATGACATAAAAAAGAGTTGTGCATGACGTACAGACCTAAGCGATAGCAAGTTCGGCTCTGTACATCGAGAGCAAACAACGTATATGGCGAGAGAACGTTGACATATTTGCTACCGCGGCTAATAAATGGACTAACCAAAAGTTATTAGATATCCTAACGTTCACCAACATAAAAAGTAAATTGAAAAACTTTTTGAAGTTATACTTCTTTAGGCGCGTTATGAAAATTTGATGAGAGTGAAATTTTACGATGCGCGCGCACCTATGACACAAAATTCGGAGTGTGATTATAGCGTGCGCAATCTACAAAAGAAATAGAATATAAGCTAACTTCACGCATATTCTATTTCTTAGCTTAGCAGCTTAACAAGAATTTTGAATATCCATGACAATTGACATCTGACAATGACATTTACCTTTTAAACAAATATAGGAGTTTGAATTATTGTTTAAAATAAAAGATTCTAAAAGTACCTAGTTATTTTCATTATACAAGTGCGAATTTTATATGTGCGTCTGAATTATAATCAGAAATTGAATATCTAAATCAATACTAATTAATATGATAAAATATTTGTGAAAAAACTGTGCCAACCTTCCTGAGTGCTTCAATACAATTGAGGTTAACTATCCGTATGTATTATCGAGTATTATTGTTGATTAAAACTGAAACATGAACTTAATTAACTTTTGTTTATTGCGTTTGTTACAGCAACTTTTTAGAAATATTCTACGACCCTATATATCAATAATTGAGAACAAAGATTTAAGCACGAATACTAATAAGGAGAAAATGAAGGCTTGGAGCGATATTACAGAGAAGTAAACATTTTAATAAGTACCTGCATCTCAAAAAAATGATTACATTATTTAATCAAAACATGTAATTTTTCAGATTTAATCTAGCAAATATAAGGACAAGAGACAAAAAACAATTTCAGTGGAAGTGCACTAAATTGAATAAAAAAAAAGAGTTGTCATCTTATCGCCGTGAAACATCAAAAACAAGAGGTGGAACAAAGCCACCATCACCTTCTCCAGACACAATGGATATGGCAGAGATGATACCGCAACGGTTTGAAGTAGATTTCAATGAATTTGATTGTGATGGTGTCGAGGTAGGAATGTTAATTATAAATATGATGGTGATGTTCAAGGCTCAACCTCTCAAGCATAGGCACATACTTTATTCCCCTACAGGGTAGTTAGAGATATTGTAATACCTCAAAACATCCATGTTGCTCTTGTAGTACCGAAACTCTGTCCAGCCAGAAGTGAGCCCATTCCCACTTATAATGGACAGTGGGTATAATACACCTTAATACCTGAGTGCGAACCACTCACCATGACACTTAAATTAATAGATGTTATTTATATATTTCAGGATATTACAAATAAAATCATTTTGGAAACAATTGCTATCCCAAAAGCAAATAAAGCCAACAATGACAAGGTAATAAATCAGTTTTGACATAACTTGAATACTAAAAAAGCCAAACAAAGGTGTGCACAACAGTGACAACATAACTTAACAATTTCATTATTTTGTAGGATTAAAGAAAGGTTAAAGAAAATCATGTCGAACTGATCAACAAGAATCCCCAAACAACTCAAAAGAAACCTACAAGGAAGACACCGGTATTATATTTAAATTATCTCTATCTCTAAATAGAATAAAAGAAAGTTGCTATCCAGGTCTGTAGCATGTGCTACAAATTATATTATTAACACATTTATATAATTATATTAATATAAATGTGTTAAAAATTTTATAATATGAATTATAAAAAAAATTTATTTTGTAAGAGAATAATTATAAATATTTATTTATTAAATTTTTCAAATGTAAACTGAACTTTATTGACTATAATGACTCCTTTTCCAGTCTTTGATTATTTAATTGTAATTAATTATTTGCATGCAATCAAAATCTATTTCTAATAATGCCAAAGAAGTATAACTTCTTACGCGCGTACATAAGTACACGCACCCTTTTTTTTATATGCATTTCTCGCGTTCCTAAACAAGACTGCTATGCAACCAGCATTAATAAAAACCACAGCGGTTTTCTAATGTAACATATTATATTAATACTAGCTGACCTGGCAAACGTCGTTTTGCCATGTATATTATTTCTAGGAAACATTTTTAAGTTTAATAAAAGTAACTTTCTACTATAATAAAAAATAGGGGTTGATCGTAGAGGGGTGACAATTCAGGGTTGAATGTATATTTGTATGTTGTATCATAAAAAATAAAAACAAAAAATTTGTCTAAAAAATTAAACCTTAACATTTAGGGGTATGAAAAATAGATGTTGTCCGAATCTGACTTACTGAATATGCAAAAAAAATTCATAAGAATCGGTCGAGCCGTTTCGGAGGAGTATGGGAACGAACATTGTGACACGAGAATTTTATATAATACTAGTGGACCCCACAGACGTTGTCCTGCATGATATTTAAAGCGATTAGGATATTAAGCAAAGTATGAAAGTACCGACTGCAGTGCCATCTGCCGGGCTGATTTGTGAATCTAAACCATTCCCAGATCCCCTTGAACACACACAAAAAATTTCATCAAAATCGGTCCAGTCGTTTAGGAGGAGTTCAGTCACATACACACGCACAGAAGAAATATATATATTAAGATTAGATGTAAAATAAATAAATTAAAAAATAAATATATATTGGTTTGACTCCAATAATAAATAATTAACTATGGACACGATGGCATATTCTCAGAGGTATATTATGGAACTTAGCAGTTTAATAAAAAAACCAGCCGTCAAAACCTAGGACAACGACCCCGGGTGGGTCGAACACAACTTGTCTAGAAGAATGACACCCAGTTTTCCTTAGAAGATGCAAACTGCTTTATAATGATCGCAAAATTAGTATATCGCATAATAGTATGAGATAATCTTAGTCATCGGATTTAATAGTTTACGAATACGTAGGTCGGTGTGTTAGGGCTGTTAATTTTTGTTCACTTTTTTTTTAGGTGATTTTAAACTTTACACGCTATATAAATTTCGAGAGGCTGTACTTCTTCACTATAGACGAAACATTTGAAATACCACAGATATAAACTTAAAATATATTTATTTATTTCGTAATCAGCAAATTACGGTAAATTTGTCGAATCACGGTTCACCTTAAAACAGCACCAAATTTTTGTCTATTGTTCTTTACAACTTTTATTAATACCCCAAGTAATATTAAGGAGGCGCATGGCTTTGTACACCTTATTTTTTTTTAAAACTGGGAATATTACATGCATGATGTAAATGATATCGTCACAATTCCCAGTGGGTCCCAGTGAATAACATTAGGTTAAAAATGTATACCTTCTTTCATTCATTTCAGATATTATGATGTTTTAATGAATTTCTATGGGGTTAAAGACCATGCGCCACCAAATTATTGAATGGCACATAATTGCCGAGTGATGAAAATACAGAAAAAACAATTGGAGCTGCTTGGAGCAAAAATAATTATACTAAAGATGGAAAACATAATACATACATAATATATACAAAAAGGTTCAAAATATTATTAAATTATGTGTTGGTTTGAAAGTGAGTGTATGTTTATATGTATAATGTATATTTATATAAACCTGATTTCTAAATTTCTTTCATCAATTTCTAACTTATAATACGACAATATAATATATATAATAATATAGATGACATCCCTAGTAATATGTAGATAAACGAGTTCTTGGTCATTACCGTTTAGATCATTATGATTTGGGTAATGACGCCTCCGTTTGATCTGCATACGCCTGAATCGAGTGTGAATAAAAATGTCGCCAAATATATGAGATATTACAAATATATATACCACATATAAACAAAATATCTGTTTCCCTTAAGAAAGACTAACCTATGACACAATTATATCGTTTCTTGTAAATCTATACTAAATATAAAGCTTAGTTAAATCTCTGAAATTATTGTATCAAATTGAATCATTATTTGGTAGTGAACAGTCATTCTATCGAGCCAGGCCTATATAATATCACGCAACCAACAAATTATAGTGGGAAAAACCATGGAGCATAGATAGCTAAAGATAGATCGATTTTATATAGAGTAGATGCTTATCTTGGATAAACTTTAATATATTATTTACTATAATAAATTATCAGACGTCAAGGCAAAATACAAAATACCATCCGTATCACCTCGACGTCCGTCGTTCCACAACTGAGCGTTTCTTAAGGCAGTTTTTGCCGCGCACCACCACTATGTGGATCCAGCTGCCCACTGAAGTATTTCCGAACCAATTCGACTTAGGGTCCTTCAAGAAAAGAGCGTACCAATTCTTGAAGGGCCGGCAACGCACTTGCGAGCCTTCTGGCAATGTGAGTGTCCGTGGGCAGCGGTATCACTTAACATCAGGTGTGCTTCCTACCCGTTTGCCTCCTATTACATAACAAAAAAAATTAAACTACAATGTTGCTCTAACAGTTAATTTTCTACAACCCACGATTTTCCTTGATTTTCATTACCATATTACGTAAAAAACCATGAACTCAAATGTTGGTCACATACAATGAGACATCTGTCCAAACAGAACAATGAATTCGTTATATACAATACTCCCCAAGGTCGTCTCCACAGTCCAAACCAATATTTTAATATGAATG
Source organism: Pieris macdunnoughi (assembly GCA_905332375.1). Classification (NCBI taxonomy): domain Eukaryota; kingdom Metazoa; phylum Arthropoda; class Insecta; order Lepidoptera; family Pieridae; genus Pieris; species Pieris macdunnoughi. The sequence goes on along the minus strand of CAJOBZ010000022.1, from coordinate 641,472 downwards.
ACGATCCTTTGGTTAAATTGATTTTAAATAATTGTACCATCCTAAAAATCTTTAATTTAGTCAAACATTGGTCTAATTCTTAAAGTCCCTTTTCAACACAATCAGAAGATAAGCTCTAGGACCCAACAATATAATATACAACACTTATTTTTCTATAATTTTCACTACTTCATGAATAATCGTATTGTTAATTTTAGTTTAAAGTTTCCACAGCCCTCGCTCTAATATACATTTTTAACTTACAAGACTGGATATTCAATACGTATTACGTTCAACATCACTTCACATTTATATTATTTATTATAAACTTAAAACATAATAACTAATATATATTATTAAAAGGAGTCCCTTTAGGCAAGGTTCCGAAGATACTGGCAGCGTTCCCCCTTTGAATAGCTAGCTCTTTGTCCGAGGTAGCTGCCAGCTCTTCGGTCTGGATTGTGTCTTAATCTATTTTGATATGTCGATAACAATTATTTGGTGTTATACCTGTTCCTGTGTAGCAAAGTTGTTGTCGGCGCTGTCATACGACCAGTAGGAGTGGTCAAATGTGAAGTCTTTGTATTTCTCCCGGTTCGCATCATTCTGATCTTTGCTACTCTGTAATTATAATATAAGGTTTACATTCTATAGAAAATTCTAAAACTATATAATTTTGACATTACGAAGTTCAACATTTAATGTTATCTTTATGTGGGCTATTGAGAATATTTATTTGTATATAAATCCAAAAAAATCACGTACATATTATGTACTTAATATTCAATAAAAATGTTTTGTTTTAATTTATTTATTAATTTATCACTTATATAACACTTCGTTGTAAGTATACAGAAATATAGTACATAATTAAATAAAAAAGGAAGGGAACTAGCGACCTTATCGCTTTCAAGCGATCTCTTCCAGGCAACCACGGTGAGAAACAAAATTAAATTAGATAAGGTAAGCGCCAGAAGTGCAAAAATACATAAACATATAGTTATTTAGATACAACTTATGGAAAAAAACAAAGCAATTAAAACAAATGTAAACAGTGAAAAGGACAATATCAAAAAAGGCCACATGAAAAAGTGCACATGAATCAGGATAGTTTCAGATCAGTTAGTAGAAGTTGGGATACTCTGTGGACAGGCTTGTACTTGTTGTGTATTTGTTATGTTAATTAAGGAAATGCTGCCCTGATCTATACGCCCACAATTAGGATTCTTGCTTTATAATCGAAATTGATTTATAATTGTATAAATAATAAGATTGTTTGCAAAATTGTTATCTCATTAAACATGTCGCTTCTATAAAATCTACATACCATTAGTGCTTGTAAAAAAAATATACAACAGTATTATTAAGTATCGTAAAATTTAATTACGACAGCAATTATTAGGGTGCGAAACATGTCGATATCGGAAATCGCGGAAACCGCTGGATATTACGTAAAACATTTAAATGTACTAACGTCTCAAGGTTATCAACAATACACCAGTAAATTTGATAACATGCATACAAATTGCAGTTCTGCAGTTTTAATGTACAGAATTCAGTCAAGCTTTTTGTAGTGAGATACAGCAAGTTGACATTTGTGTAGATATAAATCTTTAACAGGGAAATATATATCATCTTTTAGTTACCTTTAACCAAATATTTTATTTATTGTAGCCCAACAGTGCAAGAGACTTATAAACCGCAAATAATCTTATTACAATACAAATATACCGTACTAATTGTGTTGCTAACTGATAAAACAATTTTTTGATGCTACTTTAATTATTGTATCTATAAACATATATTTATATAGAGACAAATAGAATCCGGATCGGAACTAAGGATAACTTATAATAATATACATGTTGTTGGCTGTCAGTTTTTATAAGCTTCAACTAGTTTTTAGAATAATATAATATTTTATTTTGTTTACAATCCATGCACAGAGAACTAGAATACTTACTTTTACCGTCATCAATCTTGTCTTTTTCCCATCCATTTGTACTATTAACTTTGCATTCATGTCTTTCTCTCTGCAAGAAAACAATAGATAGAAAATACTGCACTGCATGAATTTAATTAATTCTTTGGAGGGTGTGGTTTTGAATTAGTTTTACAATTGTACACTACATGTTATTTATGTCTGAAGTAAGAAAATAAAATAAAAGTTGAATACCTATGTATAGTTGATTATTTATTTCAAATAATTAATTATAATCTAATATAATGATTTAAAAGCTATTTATTTGTTATATGTTTCAAATACAAATTTTAAACAACTAAACACAAAATTATGTTATAACATGGTGTATCTTCAAAGTAGTGAAGTTTGAAAATCAATATTAAAAGTAATAATAATATGCATAATGACCTACGCACAACTGACCGATTATGAGTCTAAGTGTGGAAACTGAGTCCACCAACCATATGCAAAATGACCAAAATTCAAGTATTCCAAAATCAAGTATATTGGACTCTGGATCAAGTATATATATATTGGACTCACAAAATTTATGAATCATTGAATTGTGATAAGTGAAACAAATGGAAGTATGCTGAGTATTGGTAAACAATCATAACAAAGAATAATTCTTTATAATATGATGAAACAACAAAAAATTCCAATGCAAAATCTAAATTTTATTAATTAGTCATGTATGATATAAATAGAGCTTTTATTATTGATACATCACTCCTTATTACACTTTATTTAGAATTTCAATAGAGTAGTAAAATTTGTCAAATATAAGCAATGATAAACATTATTTATCCATTTAAATCGTTATCATTTTAAAAATTAATTATAATTTTTGAAATAAATTTTGTTTTTAAAAATGTTACGTGTAGTTGGAAGTAGTAGGTCAAGCTTTTTGCATATTTGTATACTTTCAACAACCAAAAAACAGTTCGAGATCTAAATGCAAACGAACCGTGAAAGCCTTCGAGTGACATCATTGCCTTTTTGTACTTTCAAAATAATGTCCCGTAACAATAGAAGCACTCACATCGTAAGATACTATAGTTTATATACTACGCACTAAGTTAGGTTTGAAATAAATTTAACAAACAATGTAATAGAAACAAAAAAAACCATACATTTGTTATGGTTTTCATGACTAATTTCTTACCTTTGATTGAACGGGCGAACCCTTACAGCTACTTTTACCGAAGCCATTGTAACACATTATATACCCCGTATGTAAATGACAAACACTTTTGGATCTTAAACTTTTAAACCAAATCACCCAATAACAATATCACATTTTACAATATTCATTTATATTACAAACATTGTTTCTTGCTATTTGACACAATAATAATAATATCACCATCACAGTCACACAGCAAGACTGAAAATTTCAAATGTGTAAAAGAAAAAAGTAATGACGGACACTAAGAAAATTGTCATACACAGACTAGAAAGTCATGAGTCAGTCAATGAGCATGGCAAGACGACCAACCATTGTAAATTGTTAAATGGACATTGACACTGCTTATTTGAACATTTAAATAAAGCAAGCTTAAGTGCAAGTGATATGTTAAATAATTATTAATCTTGAGGTGAAAGCAATTGCCAATCTTTCAAGATATTACAATTATTTAAATCATTAAAAAAAAACCTTTTTGATTTAATTTCTGAAAATATTTTTCGAAATTTCTGATATCGCCAGTCGTGTCTGGCAGCACTGTTATGCTCTGTGCTCACTTCACTATTACCTGTACTAGATAAGTCAATGTAATATCTACATTAATTTTTATAAATTTGCAAAACTATCGAATATCGAAGCAGAACAGGTTAGAATATTTTTTTAAATTTATATATGTGTATAATCTTAATATTATTTCAATATTTATAAACGTTTCTAAATGTATAGCTAAATCTAATTATGTGCCAAATATACGTTACATTGGCGTTGTTATTACCCGAGGTTTTCACAACCAAGTTACATAATGTTTTTTTATCCTATCATAGCTCATCAACATCATGTCCGAGACTCCAGCACGCCCGATGAAGTTTCCGTACACTCTCACTGCTAAGATCGCGCAGTTCCCTTTGAAATACTATTTCCAGAATCAGTGGATCTGGCGTTATTGGTTGGCTGGTGGAGTAGTCCTTTCCATTCCTATCTTTTACAAGATCCACAAGCTTTGTAAGTATTTACTATATATTACAAAATTTAATTCTATACTATTATATTATTCAATAATTTAATAATAGCTTTACTTGTGTAGTTTTAAATTTTGTAATTTTTGTGCAGTTTGAATGTTTTCAACTAATTATTTGTATAAATCATAGGTAAGTGATATACCTATAATTATTGAACTGGCTAGTCCTACAGATTTAATAATTATTTACAGCCAACTCTCCAGAGAATGTAGCACAGTGGGCTGAAAAGCGAAGGAAGGAAGCTGAAGCACACCACTGAATTGATGTTGAAACCAATAATTGTTATTAATAAGTGTAATAAAATCATGTAATAGTTATATGTTTGTTTAATTATACAAGTATAGAAACAAGTACCTATACAAACTCATATTACAAGTAGGTAAGCATTGAGAGTTGATCAAATAATAAGTGACAATTTTTAGTCTTATTTTTGTCAATGCATGGTAACAATATATTGGTACATACAAGTAATTTTACACCTGCTTAAAGCTGCAAAATTACAATTATACCAAATTAAATAACAACATCAATATATTTATTGAAAATGAAAACTACACAAATATTTTCAAATCTTTATTTACTACAGTATAAATTAAAAAAAAACAGTATAATGACATCAATAAATAAAGCAAGAAAAATTATAATGAAAGTGAAACAAATTGAAAATTAACATAATACAGTGTTTCATTGGGAATGTAGATTTATCATGAATTCAAGTTAACTTCTAAAAGGATCTTATAAAAATACTGAACAGCTTATTAATAAAATTTAAAAACAAAACATGTTCTAACAACATTGGAATGAGCAATTAAACAATGCCTTGTCAGACAGCATTTTAAGTTTAATCATTATAAAAGAATGTTAAATAAGCCTGACAATCTTAAAACCATTAATTTAGTAAAAAAAACAATTTTACTTTAATCTCCACAAAAGGTTAAGCCGTTTGTACAAAAAGTATATAAGTTAAGCATATTTAAATTCCTTAACAAAAGCAACATAAATCTATAACAGACATTAAATCACTAATTAAAGTAGTACACACCTAAAGCATCATAGTAATTATTAAAAAAAAATTGTTACTTAAATTCACATAAATCACATTACTGATAAGTTAAATCTTTTTTTATGGTATTTAAGGCAGACTAGCCTGTTTGAGTATTAAGGCAAAAAAAGTTGTGATTTAAATGTGAATTCTAACAATTTGTAAAGAAATGTTGACAAATATTACCACAATGTATTAAAGTATATTTTTTAAAATTTTAAGAAACGAGAACTATACTGCTGTTAAACAGTATGGTAACACACCTTGGTTTAAATGTTGAGTTACACCATGCTTTCACTTATGAATTCTTTGCCAAAACTATAATTAAGAATGTGTCAAAAGCCATGTTACTTTCAAGTATAATATTAATACTAACTTTACAATTTTTACATTTATAAGGCATCCCTTAAGCAATCTTTACATTTCTATTGTGTTTTGAAGCCCAACCTAAAACAATTCGAATAATCAATTTAAGCCTTCGAAGGAAAAAATAATTGGCTTCACATATACAATAAATTGTTCATTTGTCTACTTCTAGCATAATTACTATAAGCAATATTTGGTTGTGGAGTTATCACAGCATTATTACTCCTAAATGCCTATTACCTTTTGACCTGCAAAAGCAAATAAATCTATAAATTTGTCAAACCAGTGTTTTACCAAGTGTATACTTCTAATATCTATTTTAAAAAAAACATAACAAGCTTTAAGAAGTATGTGTGCTAATTGTACTTCGATTACTTGTGTTATAAATGGAAATTGTTATACAAGTTCTTCCTGCAGGCATTGATATTATAAGAAAGCACAATTACAGATGCTCTACATCATCTGTCTTCAACAGAATTCTTTTTTATTAAAAATTCAGGATTTAAATAAGATTCCACTTTTATTGATTTCACTAAATACTCAAGTTCACTAAAACACACTATCGCCTTGCTTTCTTTGCTTGAGGTGTTTCATCGCTCTCTGGTAGACTCCTCTTTAGTGGTACGTCATCTTCATCATCAGGATTACTTTCAGGTAGTGGTGGTAAATTAAGTTCCTGACAGCGTTTGATTATGTATTTCTCCAACCGGTATCCAGCCCTGCAGAGTTGAGTAATTGAATACATAAATATTTACATGCTTATGACGTACAGTTTACGCCCCTTTTAAAAACTATTTACAAAATAAAATTTTCATCTTTCAAAAAGTATTAAAATATTTAAAATCGTCCACAAACCACAAAAAGTTACTTTTTTATAGGAACAATACTAAAAGTTTATGAACTTAGAAAATATCTCGTTAATTTTATGAGTTATTCTCTTCCCATAATAGAAATACTCCTACTTAGCCACTGGATGTGTTTCCTGATTGTATGTGTAACAGTTATGGAAGACCAGCGCTACATCTGAGAGAAACTCTTCATCTTTTGTGTACTGTCCATCTTCTAGCTTCTGTTTTACTGTGTTCAGGTCCATTGGAGTGGTTATGACATCTAGATAGTCAGGGACCTACAATTAAAAATAATTTAATTGTTACTTATTCTTTTGGATCTTCTAATTTTCATAATTTAGGGATTAATATGTGTCAAAGCTGGAGGAGTTTTAAAGCATAAAGGTAAAATATGTTGAAATAGGGTGTAAATGTTGATGTGATTAAACTCAATACAAATCTTACATCATCTATAGACACTGGTTCAAAGAAAGGCCAGCTGTCCTTGTGTTTTAATGCATCTCTCAACAAATGTTGTAATTCGTCAGTGTGCAGTTTCACATCGTGTTTCCCTCTTCTCTTTCTATTGCTGGAATCATCTGAAAATTTAATAATAAATTTAACAAAAAAAATTAAAGGTATAGTAATACAAGATCCGTACTAGCCTAAAAGCTAGAGCGTGCAACTCTCATTCCCGTAGAGGTTCGATTCCCGGCTGTGCACCACTGAATTTTCTATCCATCTAAAAACTTTATAAACTCACCATGTAAACCATTAGTAAGTGAATTCTTTCCTCTTTTAGTTAAACTTCCATTAAAATCTTCCTTTGATCTGAAAATAAGGTATGTTGTTAGTAGTTTAAGTATAGTTTTACCCTGTCTTTACATTACAGTGTTATTTCAATATTTGAATTAAATGAATAAAACATAAATCTTGCTGGAAATTATGTAAATGCAGTAAAGTAATAGAATGTTACAGAAAGATAAAGATCCTAATGGATTTATATAATATTTGTGTAGGGCAACTCACTTTCTGCTTCGTCTATTATTTCCATTAGCCATTGGCGAAGGTTCTTTGCTGCCCCTTGATCGCTTTGACTTTAATCTTACTAAAGCCGTATTAAATTCACTATCTTCTGAATCTAGAAACAACATTTTATATTATTTTATCAAATACCAGCTTTAGTTTTTTTTCCTTTAAGAATTTTTACGCAACTGGATTGCAGTACATAGAAAAGTTATTTAATAAAAAGTTGAAATTGAATAAATTATATTTACATTACGTTTACGAGTTAATTAAAATTAAGCTTAATGGCTGAAAGTAATAAGGAAAGCATGCGCATACGCAATCGAATTGTCAACTGTAGAGTAAGGACAGACTATAGAGGAATATACATTTTCATAATGAACAACAGCATCCCAAAAACTGACTGTTTTAAACGACAAATTATAAACTAAAAACAGCAAAAGGATGGAAAATAAATTTAGATATGTTAACGCCATAGCGAAATAAAAGTTATAAATAACAAAAAAATACGAGAATAAGTATAGGCAAATGACATTGTGATACCAGGAGATTAGCAATGGTAAGCAGGAAGAAAAGAGATGTTAGGCTGAATGCTGAAGAATGATGATACACCCAATGAAAATGTCAAATGAAGTACCAGGAGATAAGCGAGTGATAGAACTGGGCAACAAACCCGTCGAGTAGGATCGCTTGTGCAAGTTGCGCGCGTACTGCTGTATCGAAGACATGGCCGCGGCCGCACAACGACGGCGGAACGCCGGGGCTTTACAAATTATTATATTATTAGCTTTAAAACTAAGTACAGCAATTAAATATTATACATAATCGCACTAGTGAAGCTGGGACTTAATCAAGTTTACATTTAGCCTCATACTAAATACAAAGCAAAAAATACAGCATAGTATAAGCAACATATGCCATTGAATTAAATTTGCCCGAGCAAGATTTTTTGTAACCTCCAACAATTTTAAGATCAGGATTCCGATATATGGAACAAAAATAAGTGAAATATAAATGTTGTTCCGTACTAAGGGAAAGACCACTTTACTAACACAAGTGGGCAACTAAAAAAAATAAATTAATATAAAATACCTCGTGATTGAGGAGGCGCCAGGCACTCGGCGCAGGTCCATCTCTTGGCAGCTCGGGCTAAGGGCGGCTGAGCGCACTCCATATGGTACCTGTTGGAACAGGCGACGCAAGTGGCACCCAACTCACCCCCACTACCGCAAGTGGCGCATACACCGAGGGAAAGGTCTTCGTCGCTGAAACATTTGTTAATAATAATTAAAAATAATACATATATATTATAACGAATTTTCTAAAGGTTAGACATAAGTTCTGTGACACCATTTTAAATGTATTTCGTTAGTAACCCACTTTAAGTAATATCTGTATATAAACTCTAATGTCTCAAATCAAATTACGTTTATTCAATTTAGATGCGTCGTAGGGCATGCTTATGAATGTCAAAAACTTTAACAAAATTGGCGAAAGAGCAAGACTACGCCATCCGTTCGAAAAACTACCAGGAGGCCTTATTCCGAGAAGAACGGGCAAGAAACTCAGCAAGTTTTACCCTCTCTCTACATTACAATTATTCAAAGGAAAATGTCCTAAACGACAACGACATTAAAGTTACATAAGTAAAAATAATAAAAATCTTCAACAACAAAAACAAAACAACAAAATTCACAACATTTCAAAGATAACAAAACAAATTACAATAACAATATAACTAGAACTATTGCCAAGCGTTTTTATCTTCTAGGAAGTCTTTCCACATGTTATAATTATTTTGCCAAGATTCAAATCCAGACCAGAAATTAGTGAAGCATTTGTGTTACTAAAATTTACATCTAAGAGTTAAAATTCTTGTTTTACCTATCTTCATCCCCTGGCTCTTCCATACTCTCTTCCGTGTAAAGTTTCCTGCGTTTACGCGGTGTTTTCTCTTTCGGCTTACACTGTTCACAAAACCAGTCGCCATCAGGTACTTTCTATAAAACAATTAAATATATATGTAAAAAAGATTTATATATACACATTCATTAATTTATGTAAATATTTTTATATAATAACATCGAGTAATGCTTTTTTTTTAAATTGTTATGGAAGAGCTGGGAACCCTGACTCAGTTATTTTTTACTGAAAAGGGTTCCCAAATCATGCACCTTATAATGTTATAATTAATTGTTATAATTATATAATAATAATAATATATAATAAACACATATTTATTTATTTTAATCAAACTGCCCTGATGCAAATGAAATGTCTATCTAAAATGATGATATGAATAATATTACATGGAACAATACTATTTACCTGATATGAAAGCCCAGACTGTTGCATGAAAAATAGTTACAATATAATAAAATTGACAAAGCAGGAAATACGGTGAAGTAGTAACAAAACATTATCAATCTATTCTCAAGAAAAACTTCGGAAGTTTCAATAGACTGACACTGAAGTCTTATAAAGGGATTTTTTATTGTCTTTATTAATCTAACAACTCATAATTACCATCTATAAATGTTATAGGATTAATATAAACTGCTATTAAACTTTAATTTAACAAAAACGATTGTATGCTTGTACAAATGAGTAATAGAATTATTTTATTTTATTGTCTGTATGTACACAATATATATGGAGAAATGGATGGAGGAAGCAATGATCTAAATGGAAAGTTCTAGAAAAAGCCTTTACCCAAAAGGGGCCCAGACTGGAGAACACGAAATAATTAACTATAACTAACACCCATATGATTTGTAATTTTAATAGGATGGAATTAAAATCGCTATTATTATTATAAGTACATCAATCGCCATAATACAGAATACTTTAATATTTTAAAAACTTACAGTTAACTGCGGTTTCAGACAATACAAATGGTGTCCCTTATTGCACCCATCACATAGAAGCATGTTATCGGGATCCGTGCGTCGTCGGCACAATTTGCAGCTCGCATGTAGCACGCTCGCCGCCCAGCAGACGCTCGCATCGATCACGAACAGATGGAGGGTCAGGGCGGCGATACTTCGGGACTCCATGAGAGAGACTTCCCACCGTTCTAAGGCATCGAGGTCGCACGGTTTGTTTCTGGCTTCTCGGTCTTTTCGCTCTTTGTCATCTAGACCTGGAATTCATAATTTAATAATATATAAACAACCACCAACAATGCGCCAGAGATTTTTTTGTTAGATTAAAGAGTGTAACTAAAAGGTTACGCGCCTAACAAATTTTGTTTATCTATTAAATGAATACAAGGCAGTTATAATTTACATTTTAATACGGCCGACGAAATTCACAAAAGCCCAAGCCCGATTTCTGGGAATGGGGATGGTATTATATGTATAGATTACAATACTTTCAATGGCTCTGTTTATTATAAATATTTAATATTATAATATTATAGATAAAAGATTTGATTTTATGTTTGTGATAATTGTGCTCATAAATAAACTTTAAAATACTGACACCTTCTTTATCATGAGTGACTTTAGGCACAGAACAAAAAAATTATAATAATTGAAATTCAACTCACCAAGTGGCCTTTTAATATATTTGTGATGAATTCCCTGAGAGACTTGCAATAAGGCACTCGCCAGACCTCTGATGACTTCAGACTTTGTATCTTCAACGGGTTCCACCTTGATTCCATTTGATTTAGGTGTCTCCAAATAGTATACCGGATCCCTGTATTTGTTCTTTGGTATTTTTATTTCTGTTTCCTCTGTGCCTGAAAGAACAGTATCCAATTAGTAACATTACCTAACAAATAAAGGAGATCCGCTGAGACCACTGAGTCTAGAATTAGGTGAGTAGGCAACACTGACCGACTGTTTTAACTAAGGTGATGTTTAAGAATGAAACTAATGCAGATGCGTTTTCTTCATTGCAACAAGACTTCGGGATCAGTAAACATTAAATTAAACTTTTCCCTATTTTAGGGCCAAAAAAGTTGGAAGCCATCTACCGGACAGGGACCACTTCTTAGAGAAATTAAATTGTACATATATATTTGTTTTTGTACCATGTATGTCAATAAGATATGGATAAATAAAAGCTTATTATTTATGAGAATGATATTCCTAATTTCACTTATCTATGCAGGGCTTATAGTAAGTATTTGTGAGTAAGACTGCTGCAAAAGCACCTGTTTATCTGATTTATTTACAATTTCCTTACCATTGGGTATTCGTAAAGTTCCGTCCGGTAGATGCGTGTCATCTCTAAAGGCTTTGTTTGGTCCCCAGTTCAAGAACTCAGCTTGCTTGTCGTAACTTCGTAACATTATTGTACCACGCCAAGCTTCACGGTCCTGATCGTAAAATAATATTGATTTAAAACATTATCAACAAGACAAATAACTAAATACACTGAGTAATTTAATTGATTTTCTGAATTTCAACGTAATTTATATCAAATATTTCCCAATACTTCATTTCTTAATATATACACATAAATACATATTACATACATATTTCTGAATTATATACCTTAACTTTAAGCGCCCCCAAGCACCCGTGATGAATCTTCTCCTCCAGTTCCAGGATATGGTCTCTCAGAGCCAGCTCTAAAGCCTCCTCTAAGGAGCACTCCGCGGGAACCACTAGAGAAGGTCTGATGGCTCGACGACGAGTGGACGGCGGTTGCAAAGGAGTCTGGTAATTATCATTAATAGATAAAATAATTTTATTTTAAATAATTATAATTAGACATCCGTATGAATCTAAATACTCTTGAGTTTTACAAAGGAATTCTAACCAATATGTAATATATTTAATAAATAAATTCTAATTTTTATTCAAGACCCAAGAAGAGAAAGCTTTTAATTGCTTAGTGTGAACCTGAACCTGACATTGACATCCAGTATAAACACAACAAATCAAAAACATGGCTAATACGTTTTTATTATAGTTACTAAGCAATTCACGCCTAACAAATTGTAATAATAAATGAGAAATATTATTCGGGACATTTCTTAATACTTACTAATAAAAATACTTCCCAGAAATGTTTTTCTGTATAAATACATGCTTTTTACATTGCAGGAGTGTCGTTAGGTATTGGGTACTAAAAATACCTGTGCTTTAGAAGTTCCATTAATCGCAAACGGACTTTTAGCCAAGTGTTCGATGAGCGAGTTCCGTTCCATCTCCAGCCCATGTTTGAGATCTGCTTCGCGAATTCCGCGTTTGTTGAGGGCAGCTATGAGGGCGTCTACTTGGGCCTCGTTTGTGTATACCCACCATTGGGGACGCTCGCTCTGGAAATCATTATTTATTGCTTTAAAATTAAAGTTTTACATCAAGTCTTTATAGCTTAATTTTGTTTCTTTATAGGTTGTCTTGGCTTTATGAGAGCGACTAAAAATTTATAATAACTCACTTTATCTATTTCATTCTGGCATAATTATCTGTTGGAGAAGTTTTTTTTAAAGTTATTTATGAGTGATTATAAATGTTTTATGTTTTGGACTGTTTATAATTATACCGCCGAGGACATTCATGTTCTAAGTTTGAATCCCAATGAATTATTATTTAAGATTAGCTAATAACCAAAAGTCTTCGGTGGTCTATTACTCATATTTATAGATCATACCTTCATACCCTTGGGGGACTGATCGGTATTCATACATCGTAATAGTCGTAGAATAGTGACGGATCTGATAAACAGTAAACTTTTTAGGGCAGCCATTTCAAAATAATATAATCATGTTAGTTTTTGTCATAAGTATTTTAATTCATATTCTGTTATTATGAAAATTGGCATACAAGCAAACGAAAGGGTTTGTTTTGAAACAAAATAAAAATAATAACATCTATCAAATCCGTCACTTAATCGACTGATTAATTTGAGATTTAAAACCCATGGATTTTTTTTAATGTAGCCGCAATATTTAGTCAATGTAGTATCCAAATATGATAAAAAGTAGGATTTTTTTCAAATCCGACATTATTCTACGATCATGAAGACATGTTTAAAGATCATTATCACATCTTACGGATGATAGTCGAGAGAAGGGAGTGCCCCTATTTACGACACTGCTCCGACATCTCCGCAGGGCTTTGTACCTGATAGTTTTTGTTTAACTACTTTTTTCTTACTTTTACTAATTCTACTAACATAGATCTTAAGAAACTATTGTTACTAACTTACTAATCAATCAATGGACTGTATTGGTCTGATTAATAAAATTATTATTATTATTATCATATATTCAACGAAAATAATAAAAAGGCAAAATTATCCCATACCTTTCCATGCACATAGCAAGTGTTAGCGTCGGCCGTACAGACCATCAAGTCTCTCAACTGTTCGATACTGTCGGGTGACATTTTAATATTGACGCCGTTGACGTGGGCCAAAGGCTTCTTGGGGGAATTGCCGCGAGAGTTTGAACCAGACTCGTTTTCTTTGTCACTGCCTTCTGAGGGAAAATTATTGGCCATCATAATATATGGGCTTTTACACAGCTATTAATCTATATATATAAAAGAAAAATGGTCTTCGTTTGAGGCTCCTTCACGCCTAAACCACTGATCGTATCGACATGAAACTACCACCATTCGATGCGAAATTTTTCCTAGATGGTTTATGGCTATTTATTTATTAAATTCCAACGTTCCACGTTTTTTATTGCTGTTTTACTTTTATGAAAATTTATCCATACGGACTTCACCGCGGAAACATTCGGGGAGGCTTCCTAGAACCTCTAAACGTCAACATCTGTTAAAAACTCGATTTTCGAAATATTTCAATTTTCTTAGCGGGAAGTTAAAAAGAAGAATAATAAAAATATGAAATAAAATAAAATAATGAAACATAAAATTTATTTTAATTCGTCCAGCAAAGCGGGCGCGAAACGGCTAGTATTAACTAAATTAAAACTAATAACAATTAGCAAGAGCAGTGTTGGCCTAGTGGCTTCAGCGTGCGACTTTTATCCGAAAACAATTCAGTCGCCGGTGAGTACACCGGTCGATTGTGTACACGATATGATATTGACTTCTATTTCTTTCGAACAAGGTGCAAAATGCAAGTGCATTGTTTAGAGCTCTTAAGAATCAATGATTCGGGTGTGTCCGGGAATACGACCACTGACGAAGATCTGTATGCGCATTATTAATATGGGAGTACTGTACTTGCCTATTCAAGTACAACTGATCATGAATCAGATTCAGAAATCTGAGGCCCAGACATAAAAAGGTTGTACCATTGATTTTTTTTAATTTATAACAGTTAGAATGAATATTATATAACTATTATAGACGAGTAGGTTTGCTCTTAGTTTTACGAACTTAGTAGAATTAAATGAGATATCTGTAGAGAGCGACGGCATTGAAACTGACCTTTCTCCTTAGCCCCCGAGTGGTACAACTCGGTGACGTAGGCCAGCAAGTCCGCGGGGTCGGTGGGCGTCCGCTCGGGCAACGGCACCGGCTTGGGCCTGCAAGTGCCGCGGTACTCGTTCCCCGCCTCCACGAAGAGGCCGCCCACGCGACGCGAGATCCAGTAGCGGTGGAATGCTCGGTCCATACCTGCAAACATTTTTCTACGATTAAGTATTAGATGTTTTTGTATATATAGAGTTAATAAAAGCTAGTGAATTCGACAATTTTTATAAATATCGGTTTAACTGGTTTTATAGTTTTAGAATGGTCAGATTCAGAAAGTAACTTTGCGCGAGTACGTTTTTGACTTACGGCAGACACGCGAATGAAACCTTTGTGTTTCATTTAAATTTATTTTATGTTTTAAATAACTCTTATGTGTATTAGTTTTATTTTCTACAATCAAACATTTATTTATTAATATTATTGATGTATTGTTGCATGTTGACATGTACATATCTTTCTAACTGGTAACCATCCTACTTTGAAAGTCTAGAGTCTAGTATTATTAATAACCTAGCAATTTTAGAAAACAAAATATATAATTATCTTATCTGCAATAAAAAGACAACTAAATTAAGGACATTATTTGAAAATTTACTTCCTTGCAATAAATATTTTTATTTATAATAAACACAATATCTTACCTTCACAAGATTTTATTTACAAAGATATCTTACCCAGATAGTTAGTAAACTCGAACAGCTGCATCTGCAACTCTTTCGATTTCTTCTCAAATTCAATCTTCTTCTGTTCGCTCTCTTTAGTTATCTTGTCAATATCTTTTTTCATTTGTTCATCTATTAGTTTCGCTTTATCTCCCGTTAGTTTCTGTTCTTCCTTCTTGGCTGCAGCTTCGCGACGCAGTTCCATTCGAGCGGTCGCCAATTGTGGCTCACGTTTACGTTCGTTTATCTAAAATTAAATTTAAAAAAATATATATTTTTTTTGTTTAATTTCTTGCATATAAATACAAAGCAAAACATCATAACGCACCGTTGTATAAACTATATATATTAATTATTGTCATATATGCACATACAATTTAAAATAGTTTTATTATTATTTTATATTTTAGATATACTATGAGATAAGATAGAATTAATGTGCCTTGTTGTATGTCCAAAAAAATATAAACGATTTTAAAACAAATGGTGACTTTCACCAGTATAATACGCGAAATAGAAATAATTTGAGTGTAAGACCAACCAGGCTCCAAAAGATAAACCACTCCTTATATGGAAATTGTATTCGTTTTTACAACAAACTCCCAAGCGAAATTAGAGTATTATCACTAAATAAATTCAAAGCCCTCGTTAAACGAAAATTAATCAACAAAGCTTTTTATAAATTTGAGGACTACTTAAATGATCCTAATCCTTGGGATTGAATTGCTCCAGTTCAAACAATTTGTATGACAATACTTGGCGATTAAAAAGAGTGGCGGAAAGTTTCTTGCCAGTTCTTCTTACCCGCTCTACGCCCTTGACTTGCGAACTGGTAGTAAATGTAAATTTACGTGTTTTTTAATTTATTTTTAATTTAACTTGACGATTCAAAAGTGTACTTGGTTACCCACTTGAATAAAGATATTTTGAGTTTGAGTTTGAGTTTAATACTATCTAATAATAATTCTTGTAATTTTATTTTTGTTGGCACTTCTTTCACTTTCTTTCATACTTTATCCTAATATTTCTGTTTCTTCCTTACTAGGATTGCCTGGAAAATATTGCTTGGCCGCCCGTTGCATCCGAAATAATTTATATATTTTTTTTTATGTAACAAATTCCAATTTTTAAATTTAATTTACAATAATCTCACCTGAAGCAATCTGTAAGCCTGCTTAAGATTTTTGTACTCTTCAAATTTATCCTCCACCATGTCACGAACAGTCGCGTAACTCAACACTTGGTTCATAAGGCATTGCAGGATTGCGAATTTATCATCTGAAATCAAATAAAACAAATAAAAGTTAAATGAAAGATAAAGTAATTTTGTTTTGACTTGAAATTTGAATACGTGAATTCAGTTTCTGGGAAGCGTCAATTTAATTATTAATTTTAACGGTAATCAAGTAACTATTTCATAGAAATGTAAGTAAGTCATACTTAGCTAAGCTAATTCTCATTTGTTTATCCGTATCTAGGCTTTAAGTAATAAGCACACACACAAGTTTACTAGTACGTAATAAGCACGTAAAACTTACCCATCGGCAAATCGGCAACATGTTTCTGCGTGAGTCGCTTGAGCAGGGCCGGCCTCTGTATCCTGAGATGGAGACCCGGATCATCATTGGAGCTGTACCCACCGCGCTGGTGATACCGCCAGGCCACACAACGGCTGCCTGCGGCGCTTCCGGACGACAGCAGGTGAAGCCTGAAATACATTATTTATTTTGGTCCTTCGAGCCGGAATTAATCAAGTAATACAAGATATAACGTATTACGATATACATAAGTGAAGATTAGTCATATAAATGTTATCTACATTATATCATATATGTATATAAAAAATAAAACAAAAATAATATTGATAGTTAGTACATAATGTCATAGCTGTTTTATAGTACTCTCACAAAGGAAATCACCTCAAAACCTCGCTAACAGTGGAAGGATCCAATGGAAGCTTGCTAAGTGGAGTTCCGAGGTAAGTCTGGGCCCACTTACTAGCGCGAGTTGCTAGCTCTATTGCCCGGTTTACGCCCATCTCTGTTTCTTCACTATTTTTTTCAACTAAAAATAAATTGAAAAACCTTACTAAATGTAAAGATTAAAAGCCACAAGCTTATATTTAACAAATATAAAATCATATAAGTCAAATTCAAATATAAGATATGTATTTACATAACAAAAGACATTCATCAAATCTTGTTACCTGTGGACTCCTGAATGCCTCCTTTCTCATTGTATTCTTCTGCTTCATCTTCTTGCAATGAAAAGATAGCACTCAGAAACATCTGTATTAAGTCACTAAATGATCCCGCTGAATCTTTTACAGTTAGGGCCTGAAAAGGAAAGAGTTTAGAGACATTAAATTATTCTAAACTTTTAAATCTATATTATTTATATCCCCTATTATATTATAAATGTGTAAATTTGTAGTTATATCTTAATATATATATTTCTTGTGTGCGTGTGTATGTGACTGAACTCCTCCTAAACGACTGGACCGATTTTGATGAAATTTTTTGTGTGTGTTCAAGGGGATCTGGGAATGGTTTAGATTCACAAATCAGCCCGGCAGATGGCACTGCAGTCGGTACTTTCATACTTTGCTTAATATCCTAATCGCTTTAAATATCATGCAGGACAACGTCTGTGGGGTCCACTAGTTTGGATATATAATCCTGATATAATTTGACATATTAAATTATAGTTTCTTTTATGGGAAAAGACAAACAAGTAGGCACTTTTTTTAAAGTTCTAAGCACCATACGACGACGTGAACCTTACGAGTGTGTTGCAGGCCCTTAAAAGTAGACAGATATTCATGCTTTAGAGGTATTTTCTATGTAATTAAAAAAAATCTAGTTATTGTAATTTAAAACACTTTATTCACCTTACGGAAAGTATCCCAGTCTAATTCATTGTGGAAAACGTCTTTGGTCTTGAGCACTTCAGCGTAGGTATGTACAAAGTCTAGCACAGATAGGAAATCACCAATGTGTTTCGGCTCTATGCCTTCTATAATTACTGGCGTACCCTTCGGTAATACCTGAGGAATATTAAAATTGAATAGTTGATCGAAACATATTTAAAAAAACCTGCAGTAGTATACTAGTAGAAATAAGAAAATTTGGCACAACCATAGATAGCTATTAAAAACAATAATTAATATACAAATAACCAACATTATTAACTTGAAAAACTTAACCAATTGATGTTGGGCTGTAGTTAAACTCAACTGGAAGCATTATTAAAGATTTTAAAACAGAAAAGTATTAACTATTACCTTATGGTCTTCCAACTCTAAGTCATCCTTGACCTTCTGCCATTCCTTCATATACGCCATCACACGAGCTGTCTTCTCCTTTTTCTTGGCCTTTTCATCTTCCTTTCTCTGCCTTAATTGTTCCTCAGCTCGACGCATCTTCATTGCCAGTTCTTGTGCATTCTTCCTAGCCTCTGGATTTACTATTTTTGGTTTACTAACTGAAGTTAAAGGAATGTTTAACATGACAGTAAAATTAAAAGTAATTAATGCCCATAACCAATTGATCCTAAGCCTGAATAGTAGCTGATAAAGATAGTAAAATAAACAATAGGAAGTAGTAATTGAAATTCTCTCAGGTTTTATTAAAACAGGTTCAGTGGCTTATGATAATATTAAATATAATTTAATAATAGTCTTCACTTTATTCTACATACCATCACTTTTGTCCGCCTTCTTCACAAACTTATCCATTGATTCCTGTCTGCCCTTTTGTGGGCTCTTCATTGACTTCAGCTTTGAAGCGGATCCAGGTTTTGCCTGCACCTTGGATGTTGACGGAGACATTAACAACTTCTTAGATGGAGGGAAAATTGGTGATGCTCCGGTGAATATTTGGTCAAAGTGGACTTTGTTGATGTTGTATTTCTCTATTGCAGATGCCTGTAACAGGGTTATTGAAATTATAGTATTATTTATGCATTTATGCATTTAGCAAGTTTGTTTTGTTTGACATTTTGGTATTTGTTGTAAATTGTAAATAGTAAAATTTAAGATCAATGTTTTGTTGTCATTTGTATGGTTATCAAAGCACTTGACTATTGAAGAGGTGAATAAATATAACTTTATTTATTTATATTACTGTTTGACTCAATGGGGTAAACATTTAGGGAAAAAGAGCAGAAACTAGAGCTTCAAGCGGTAGATACCGTATTTTATGGTAAGAAATAGTTTATATTTTTTAAGACTTTTTTTAATGGGAATATCTTATTAGATTTACCTTATCTTATTAGCAAAGCAAAAATTGAGATTACAAACCAGTAACAACTACTACACCATTAAACAGAACAAATTTATTATTAATTAACAAATTTGTTTCATATTTGGTACAATAATATTACAAAAAAATCTGGAAATTAATATAATTGACATTACAGATGAATTATCACTAACAAGCCATATCTTCCAGGCAACCAAACCAACAAATGGAAAAAAAACATATATATGAAATAAGATAAAAAAAATTAACTACAATAATATAACAAGGCAAAAAATCACACCTTTATGGTAATAACAGGTCCCATTTGAACAAATTGTTTAAGAAACAGCCTGTTTTTATCCCGTGAATAGATGCCCTTACGTCGTCTTATGCGTTCATAAGGTGCTGTGCCAATTTGGCCAGTAGCTGAAGAATCACTTTCATCATATTGTTCCACTTCATAACAATAAGCAGAAGCAGGTAACATTGTTTTGCTAGAATAAAACAGAACAATTCTAAATAAACTTTTTCAGTTTTTTACTAATTATTATGTAATTGGTTGTATTAAACTATTAATTTGGAAACATTAATAGATAAACAATGAAATTTAGCAACTAGATTTAACTGGTGTTCAAAAAACTTATAAGCTGGACTTACTTATCTGGATGTTGTGTTTGAGAGTCAACAGATAAGATATGGGCCTCCCGCCAATTGTCACCCTCAAGGCAAGCTTCCACAGTCTCCCCTACAAAGTATCTCTCTCTCACATAATTAAACACATCTTCAGACATCTCAGCAAAAGAACTCCTATTGGTTTTGGTAGCAAGGTAAAGTATTGGTATTCTTAGTTCCATTGGGAAATCTCTTAGTGATTTCCTTGCAGCTTTTTCAGTTTCCAGAGCTTCAGCATACGTCAAATTATTCTTTCCCGTCATTTCACAGGACCATACCATCGAGTTAACGAGAATGATTCTTTCACAGTACTCCCTACAAACAAATTGAAAAGTTTGATAAATCGCAGTAAAATCCAACGCGACGTGATAAAAATGAGAAACCTCATGTCACGCTCGCGTAACTATCTAAGAGGCCGCACGAAACAATGTCTACGGCGTGCTCAAGTAATATCTTAGAAAGAGTAACGAAAAAAACAATTAAATGCGCGAAAATTATGTACCGACTAATACTTACTCATAATCCTTGAATATCTCATCGGTGATCTCACAGTGGAAAACTTCATCATCGTCACGCAGATACCCTGACGCCGATGATTTCTCAAAGGCTTTTCTTTTTAACAGGGGCATGTTTTGAGTTCGCGGGTCACAGCGGTGGGAAAACTAGTTACAATTCGATTTCTTTTAACACTTCACTCCTATTTTACACAAGTTTGTACGGCGCATTGAAAAACACAATTCGATTTGTTAACATTAGCAAATTATTAGCATTTATCAAGACTGGAAATGTAAAAATTGTTGCGTGGTTTCAGTTGACAAGCCAAAAAACGGCGCGCTAAGCGCTTCCTTCTACGCCAGAAACATATGAACTGGGTTGTCAGGTGAGCAAATAATACAATTAGTAGAAGCATTTAGTAGAAAATTTTCTGTATCTATTTCTATATTTAAATATTTACCTAATACATTGAAAATCTGTTTACTTTTAATATATTAATAATTATCTTAAACTGCATATGCAAACCATTTTTTATTTAAAATAACTAATGGAACAAAAATTTGATATGCCACTAGTTTCCAACAATAAATGTCTTCTGGAAACTTGCATTGAAATCACCTATAAAGAACAATTAATTAATTTACTAATTAGGGGCCATCCATAAAGTACGTCACACGAATTTTAGGAGTTTTGAACCCCTCCTTGTAACATTTTTATAACCCCCCTCCTGATGTGACGTCACACATTTTTTAAATTTATTAAAAAATTAACGAGAGAAAACAGCTATTTTCATTTTTTACTTATTTTTATTAAATAATAATATAATAAAATCAACATAAAGTCCAACATTTCACGAGCACTCGCCGACGACTTAAACCTATTTAAATCCTTACTATTCAAAATTCTCGTGAATTTGAGTGTCTCACTTGCATTACAACGCCGCTCTAGAAGTTAAATGACGTTGCATGAGAGATTATCGCATAGCGAGAATGCTAAATTATTAATGAATATAGATCAAGTTCGTAAATTTTTAATTCACATCCAAACTTTGCGTTTTAGTATTTAAAATTTTAACATGTGACGTCACAAAAATATTGACCCCCCATGCCCCTTATCACACGATGTCACACTTCGGTGATACCCTCCCTCCCCATTAACGTGTGACGTACTTTATGGATGGCCCCTTATAATCACCTATGGGCGATTTAAATTACTGAGTCATTTAGGTCACTTATTTTAATCGTCTTTCGATATTTCTGTCATTGTAAAAAGCTAGTTTCGGTACTAAAACATTTAAACAGCTAAATAAACAAAAATTAACGTATGCTGAAATGGTTACAACTATTTCTTTTAATTCTAAAATAAAAAATTGTTATTAAGCGGAATACTAAATTTCCAAGATTGGAATCATGACAACCCTTGAACTTTTTAATTTTATAAGTAGTAGTAATTAAGATTCTAATTTAAAAAAGAGTAATGATGAAAATGCAACTTTCATTTGAACAAAAATTTAAATCTATAAATCAGTTTAACATTTTAAAAAAAGATATTAAAAAATTTAAAAAAAATGTAATGAGAGCCGATTTATGGTAGTAAAATATGTTATGCATAATCTGCATGCAGTGAGACCATGTTTCTACTATCTGAAGTTTAAAAGAAATGTCAACGTCAAAAGAAGAACCTACAAATTACAAAATTGAATTAAAATTGCTATCCCGATTGTTGTCTCGATGCTGTCAGCTGATGTGACAGCTGGGTTTGTTTTTATTTAAATTTTAAATATATTGCTCTAAATAAATCTTTAGATACGTGAGTAAAATGTGAATGTAATTTAAAAAATAAAATAACAGTACCTATTCAAAATGCCTAAAGAACAATATCGAGAGACTTATGTCGGAAAAAAAATGTAAGTAAGGTTATGTTTATTGTTATTTCTATACTGCTAGTATTTATTTTAAAAATTAAAACGAGATACATACTTTTCATTAAACTATAACAGTTCTATACCATTATTGGATAGTCTGCTGCTTAGTTAACCTATTTAAAGTATTAAGTTTTATATATATGTTGTTCTTTTCAATAATGCAGATTTTTTCTTTAATATGATTGGTTTTGTGTGCAATTTTCATACTATTTGACAGTTTATATTTTAGAAATAGAAAATACAAGTAGAAAAGTGGGTTTCAAATAAATAAATAAATGCAATGTGTGAATATATGTTGTAACTTTATACATATATGACTTTTTTAGATCCCATGTAACATTTAACGTAGACAGTCCATCTGATATTCAGCTAGCAGCTCACATACAAGTGATTACGAAAAACTTGTATACACAAGATGGCCAAAGAGTACCTGCTACATATGGAGTGCTGGATAGAAGAATGGTATCTATTTATATTTTTTTACACTTCATAATCACAAAATAAATACAAAGCATGTGTTCCTAAAGTGCTGTGGTTTATATATTTTATAATAAGAAATAAGTTATTTTTATTTTCAAGATCGCTTTTAATTAATTTCTTTTTAGGGAACAAATCAAAAAGATGCAAATTGTGAGACATGTGGTTTGGGATTGGCAGATTGCGTAGGACACTATGGTTACATAGAGCTGGCTCTTCCTGTATTTCATGTGGGATATTTCAGATCTGTTATTACTATACTACAGACTATATGTAAGGTAAGGATTTAAAAAAAATTAAACTCATTTCCTGTAACATAATTTCAAACTAAGTATTTGTGAGATAAGTCTTTAGCCCATTACTCAATTTAACTCAATTTGGTCCTGTTCCGTTTGATTACCGGCCGAACTAAGTTTAACTACTTAGCAATTACATACATACTGTACGATGGTAATATGGTTAATTTGCAAGTAAGCTTAATATTTACATTAAGTGTGGTATTGTTGTTTAATACTCAATTGACTTTCTGACTTTAAACATTAAACAGTTATCACATTTTTTAGACCTGTGCTAAAGTAATGCTGTCGGAGCCACTGAAAAAATCATACAGAAGAAAATTCATGAATCCTGAAATCTCCTATCTTCATAAGAAAAATCTGAGAGCAGCTGTCTTAAAAAAAGCTAAGACATGTAACAAATGTCCACACTGTGAAGCCCTTAATGGTGTTGTTAAAAAGAGTTCTGCAGGTATTTTGAAGATAGTTCATGAGAAGTATAGGGCTAAGAAGCCCACAGATCCATTGGTGAAAAGGGTTTTGAGCGAGTTCAATGAAGCAAAAGAAGCAAATAAAGAAATAGCCGGGATAGTCAATAGCGGCTTGATTATTGAGATGAATCCCTTGGAGGTAATATTCTTACTTTAATAAGAGTAAAGTTATACAATGATTTTCTTTTCACAATCATATTACAAAACATTATGAAATTTTTCATCACTCGGCTTTTTAGCTGGATTATCTTTTTTTTTACAAAACTTTTATAATAAATCTTAGGGTATGATATTCGTTTATTAGCTGAAGCCCTTAACTTCATCTGTGTAGATGTATGATATATATATTTCTTTGTTATATATAATTACTTTTGCTAATTCTCCAACTATGTTGTCGTCGTGGGTATGTGATGTCTATGTATCACTATCATTAGCTACTTTTCAATTATGTTGGTAGAAAATTTTAGAAAGATACATAAGTATTTGTTTAACATTATTTACAAGCTAGTTTCTATTATGTCCATGTTTATATTCTGTTTGTTGTGTCCGCAGCCATATATTCGACACTCAATCTGTTTTGTTGCAAGGACAGGCTGCCTTTAACTATAAATTTGCAAAAGCTTGAGATTCCACTGCCCTGTCAACATCTGCGTTACCAGTCCCGTTGGTTTTATATAAATATTAAAAGCATAAATCTCCATTAAGTTTACCGAGTAAACTATATCTCTGTGCTAAAATCAATTAAAGAATTTTGCAATAGTGGCTCATCAGTAAATTTTTTTCAGGTGCAAAATTTATTCCGACGTATCCCCGATGAAGATGTACCTCTCCTTGGTATGAGTGTTAAAAAATCCCGACCTGAGGATCTCATTCTTACAAGGCTTCCAGTCCCGCCGCTCTGCATCCGACCAAGTGTAGCTTCTGATATGAAGGCTGGCACGTAAGTACTACGCATTGATGAGGCAAAATTTAGAACCTCTCGGCAATCACATTCTAATTATCTTTTCGTACAAATCAACCTTTACTTTGAATAAAGCAGTATTTATGTTAATGAGGCAAAATTTAGAACCTCTCGGCAATCACATTCTAATTATCTTTTCGTACAAATCAACCTTTACTTTGAATAAAGCAGTATTTATGTTAATGAGGCAAAATTTAGAACCTCTCGGCAATCACATTCTAATTATCTTTTCGTACAAAACAACCTTTACTTTGAATAAAGCAGTATTTATGTTAATGAGGCAAAATTTAGAACCTCTCGGCAATCACATTCTAATTATCTTTTCGTACAAATCAACTTTTACTTTGAATAAAGCAGTATTTATGTTAATGAGGCAAAATTTAGAACCTCTCGGCAATCACATTCTAATTATCTTTTCGTACAAAACAACCTTTACTTTGAATAAAGCAGTATTTATGTTAATGAGGCAAAATTTAGAACCTCTCGGCAATCACATTCTAATTATCTTTTCGTACAAAACAACCTTTACTTTGAATAAAGCAGTATTTATGTTAATTTGTAAAAATTAAGTTAATAATACATAATATTATGGTTTAATTTTTTCGTGTTTTTCCCACGAGAATGTAAGTGCGTGCTCCTATTTCACATGCCTCCTGCTGATAGACGACAAATCTTTGTTTTTAATTTATTTTATTATTATTTATTACTTAAGATGTCATGTGGAACATGGTGTAATGGTTTCAGCTCCTTATAAACGTTGTGTAAAAAAAGCTTGGCGGAGAGTTTATTACCAGTTCTTCTCTTCCGTTCTACGTATCCTTGATTTGAGAACTGGCAGTAAATGTAAAATTAGAAGCATTTAATGTATTTTTCTTTTTTGACGTTCATAAGTGTACATTGTGTTACCTATATGAATAAATGATTTTTGACTTTTATGAAACTTAATTAATTAGATTAACTTTGATTCAATTCTCAATTACACACTTGTTCCCAAGACTGCTTTTCCGTAGTAGCACTTTTCACTAATTTAATAAATAACGACTATAGATGAAACAACAAACTTCTTATTCCAGTAACGAAGACGACCTAACAATGAAACAGTCCGAGATCCTCCTAATCAATGACGTCATAGCTCGTCACGTGGCCAGCGGAGGCAAGTCCGAGATGGTGCAAGAGGATTGGGATTATTTGCAGCTCCATTGTGCATTGTATATCAACAGTGAGATGTCTGGGATTCCTTTATCTATGCAGGTATGTAAAATATGTTGATTCTCGAGTACTGTACTCTTGAACTATATGTGAATAGCTATTTTTATAATAACTATAGATTTTTGTATGCGATCAATAACTATAAAAATTGTATGAAAATTCAACACGTTTGAACCGTCAAAAGTTATTGAAACTATTGTCAAAAGTAAGTAAAATAGTATGATACTATAGTAAAGTTCGTGTTGGCCTAGTGTGTCAACCATTCGAACGAGCTAAAATTCTCGTCATCCCTGAGGTCAGTAGGAAAACTTTTGAGTCACCCGGTCTGTCCCTTGAAACCAATTGATTTTCTGCCTATGTGCGTTTAAAAACATTCGTTCGAACGGTGAAGTTGAAAAACGTCAGGCGACCGGATTGCCTTAACTAGAAGCCAAAAAAGTTAAGCACCGGCGTGTGTCAATGAGCACCAAGGAGGCTGATCACCTACTCGTGCCTATTATTGATTGACAAATAATCTCATGAAACAGATTACCAGAAATCTGACTGGCCACAAGATCATAAAAGCCGTGGTTTTTGTATGCGCTAAACTCTCGAGTTTGAGCGGCAAAATACCCAGCTAATTGTGCTATCAACGCGTTATCGTGAGATACAGCCACTTAATTAAAAGTCACTGAAAATTTCATGAACGGATTGAGAGCTATGTTTATTATAAATTTACGAACGTCTTATTTAAATCATAAATCGTCAAATCTGTAACAAAGGTCTACCGTGAACACGTGCACGCTGTAAAGCACCCTATGAAACGTTGGATAAATTTAAAATTATGTTAAATAGTTGTAAATTGTATAATAATTCATAACTTTGAATCCGGTCAAAATAGATGTTTATAAATGAAATAAAAAGTTATGTTAAGGTTCAAAGACAATATTATTACATCGGGACTTCCAACTCTTTGCTCTTTCTATACCAAGACAATCGTAGCGGCCCATACGTAGACCTGGAGTGGTAAATGACCTATGTTTCATATTGTTCCTAATTCCGCTTTTAACATGATCTTGAAATTCTACGAAGATTTATGAGTTAATAATTTAATCAAGCGATGTATTTGTCAGTGAGCTACTAGCCCTTCTTCGACCTAATTACTGCAGGGAATCAAACCCAAGACTTCCATCAAGGAGATGAGCCTAATTTTTCTATTATGCATAATGATTTCAGCCGAAAAAACCGGGACGAGGACTAGTACAGAGACTAAAAGGCAAGCAGGGAAGGTTCAGAGGAAACCTATCTGGAAAGCGAGTTGATTTTTCTAGCAGAACTGTTATTTCGCCAGATCCTAATCTGCAGATACAGGAGGTACATTTGACTGAATCAATTTAATAATTTGTATTAAAATTATGCCTGAAATAATTATGAGTTAACAAAATTAGACCTTATGTCTAAAGACAAAAATTCTATTTTATCTGCGGTGTAACAAACGCTTATCACAGGTGGGCTGGAAGGTTCGTAGGCTAACATAGAAAACATCTTTTTTTATAGAAAACTTTTATGTTATTTGTTTTTCTATAAATGTAACGAAGTGTAAATAAATAATTATTCAATATAGTTGCCTTCGAGAGCGATACAACGATTCCAGCGGTCATACAATTTTTTACCATTTTTACAGTACGATTCAAAATGGGCTTCAGCTCTTCATCAGCGCAAAATTTCTGTCTATATGACATTATTATCTGATGTTTAGACATTTCGGAGTTTAAAAGAAAAATTGTATTTATTTATTTGATTATATAATATTATCTTATTAGGCAGAGACCACGGATCTACACTTCCTACAGTCCTAACATCCGTCGTTTATGGGTACTGGGTTCGATTTAAAAAATAAAGTGAAGAGAGCTATATATATAATAAAGTGAGGTAGCTACCTTCTCATGAACGTAAATTAAAAAGC
This sequence comes from Pieris macdunnoughi, assembly GCA_905332375.1. Classification (NCBI taxonomy): domain Eukaryota; kingdom Metazoa; phylum Arthropoda; class Insecta; order Lepidoptera; family Pieridae; genus Pieris; species Pieris macdunnoughi. Next base: position 613,303 of record CAJOBZ010000022.1, on the reverse strand, counting down.
TTAAAATTCTAATACGTGTCACCACGCAAAGAAACAACTATTTAACGAATCAAGATTTATAGTATACATATATATAATTATAGGTCGGAGTCCCAGTGCACGTAGCCAAAATTCTTACATATCCAGAACGTGTATTTCCGGCGAATCTTCAATGGCTCCGGAAACTCGTTTGTAACGGACCGGACGTACATCCCGGTGCAAATTACGTACAACAGCGTGGATTCAGCCATAAAAAGTACCTGAAATACGGTAATAGGGAGAAAATTGCGCAGGAGTTGAAGGTGTGTATATAATAATACCTGTCGACTGCAATGTATGTAATAGATATTAATCTCAATAACTAAGCAACCCATGTTTATGAAACTGATGAAATGTCTGATTTAAATCATAGCATTGATATTAATTTTTGTTTCCAAGAAATTTGTAAACAAATATACAAAATATTTTTTTGCAGTGTCTTCTAAGTTTCAAATTCACATTCAAATGCTACCAAACTCTGATAACCCCCTTTTTTGCAGTCGGTAAGAAATTGCTAAATGATTAATTAAATGTTTTAGTGCGGAGATATAGTGGAGCGCCATCTAGTGGACGGAGACGTAGTCTTGTTCAACCGTCAACCTTCCCTTCATAAGCTATCCATCATGTGTCACCGAGCGAAGGTTCAGCCTCAGAGGACATTCAGGTACATTGCCAGCTTATTTGAAACAATATTATTGTATGGCATAGAAATTGTGCAACACTTTGTATACGTAATATAAGTCAATCTGGCTTTTACTTAGGACCTAATATCTTTACATGTGTGTAAATAAAAACTTTAGAGGTGTCAAGGGACACCCGGGTGGAACGAAATTCCTTTCGATTAATTTATATGTTAATTGGTATCATAACAGTATGATAGATTATCTCGACACCAATCTTACGACGAAAAAAAAAGCCAACATCACGAGGTGTTCCCAGGCGGTCACCCATCCAAGTACTGACCTCGCCCGACGTTGCTTAACTTCGGTGATCGGACGAGAACCGGTGTATTACAATAGCAAATAGCAAAAAAGTGTCGTGACAACTTTTCGTAAGAATTTTTTCCGTCTAGCCCCCTTTCACAACGCGCGATAAGGAACTCCGTTCCAATAATTAATTTCTTATACATTGTTTGTTATCTGCCATGTGTCAAAACTGACGTTTTATTTATTATCATTATTTTTATTTTTTAGATTTTAGTTTATTTTAGTTATAGTTAGGGTCACAAGTTATTTTACGATCTTTTTTGTTAATTATTTGCACTTCTTGTACTTTACCCTCTGCAGGTGTTTCTTTTTTATTTTTCCATACGAGGGTTGCCTGGAAGTAATCCCTTGTTAGCGATAAGGCCGCCCGTTGCCTAATAACTTATGTAACCTGTTTTTTTATATGTATGTTATAGTATAACGCAACGAAGTGTAAATAATTAGCTTTGAAATAATCCATAAACACTGATTTTTTTTTTGTAAAAAGTGTTCACAACAACACTATGCTTACAAATCAAAATTTGTTAGATTCAGTAAATAATAAACATATGGCCTCTTTTAAGTAATGTAACCATTTATTAATTTGTTTTAAAACTTATCGAATTGTCGGACAATGAGTTGCATTTCGATTAAAAAGAGTAGCGGAGAGTTTATTGCCAGTTGATTTGAGAACTGGCAGTAAATGTAAAATTAGAAGCATAAATATTTCTTATTTGACGTTCATAAGTGTACATTATGTTACCTATATGAATAAATAATTGTTGACTTTGACATTGTCCGTTATGAATTTGGTCAGTGTTAAACTAAAGAAGTCAACACTGTTGAGTGTGCCAATGCACACGTAAGTGCTGAATCTCTGAGCAAGTCAGTTGCCATTTCCCCTAGTGTATCACAGCTCCAACCACTAACACATCTGCATTATGTACCCGTATTAAGCATTTCAAATAGGTACCGAATAATAGCCAGATGTTCTATATATCAACGCGCTTAAATAAAGACAATATTGAATAGATAGCAAGATGATCGGATATACAAGAATTAATTGATAGTATTTTTATAAACAGTTTGTTGAATTCAGAATACAATTTCTTCTATAGCCTAGAAGAAATCGTATTCTAAATTAGTATATTCTGGCAAATAAATTTCCTCAAAGAGTTTGGGGACAGTTATGAAAAATAAAATAGTATTTATTTGTAGGTTTAATGAGTGTGTCTGCACACCTTACAACGCAGACTTCGACGGTGACGAGATGAACATGCATTTGCCGCAAACGGAGGAAGCCAGGGCTGAAGCACTTATTCTGATGGGAGTAAGTGTCAGCCAGTAGTGTTCGGTTAACATAACAGTAATTTACTGTGCTAACTTACATTATACTATATGTTGAGGCAGAATTCGAAATTCCCTTCAGTATTTCTTACATTTGTTTACGACAGAAACTATTGCGTACATAACGCAAGAAATGAATCGTTACTCAGAGCAGACGCGTGGTTCGTCATTAGAAATGACTGATAAAGAGCTACCTCTACACGAAATCGCCAACGACGGGTTAGATCATTTGCCAGGATACACACAGGATCGACAACTTTGTAAAATGTACGGGTGCTCAGTGCAATGTACATCTTTGCCTTAATAAAGAGAGAAATTGTTTTAAAGCATTTCACACTACTTAAATTGTAGATAGGTATTTAATTAAGGCGCAAAATGTGTTCTTCAACAGATCTCATCCAATAGATTTATTTTTTCAGTTAAAATAATTTCCTGAGTTTTATTTTCTAAAAAAATATTCTTATCCTAACCTAACCTCATCTAATATATTTTTGAGGGGCAAGGGGAAATGCTCGCACCCATTAAACATTCAAAATAACCATGACTGCATTTGATGCCAAAAATGGCAGAACGGGAATTTGAGACTTTACTGCATATTATGCCATATATGGGAAATTACAGAATTATATTATTTTTCGAAAAGTATAAGGATTTCAGAAAAGTGTCCAAAGTAACTTTAAACTATATGCCATGGAATATCGCATGTATTTTTTTCCAAAACGAAATAAAATTCCATGCGGTAAGTACAAAGCAAACTCTGGCACGGTGTGTGATTCATACATGTTTCTCGCAAAAGACGTACATTTTAAAAAAAAACCTATCTGTTTTCTTTGATAAACTTCTCAGATATCTGTTTAACTGTCAAGGATCTAGCGTCCAAACAGTATATAATAATAACAATAAAAAATAAACAGTATATAATAGAGAAATCTTAAAATTATAGTTATACTTATATGGCCCAATGTATTTATTTTAGTCTACCCGCATATTCGGGAAACTGCATCATTTAATTATCGTTTTTCCAGAACAAATCAAACTTAGTAACCCCAAGAAATGGAGAGCTTCTCATTGCAGCTACCCAAGATTTCATAACGGGAGGGTATTTGATCACCCAAAGGGACACGTTCTTCACCAAAGCGGAAGCTCAGCAGTTAGCCAGCTGCCTTCTGGCAGGACCTGACTGTAATATGAGGATAGATATGCCTCCACCAGCCATTCTTAAGCCGAGGAAGCTTTGGACTGGAAAACAGATATTTAGGTAGAGTAGTTCTTTTTAGTATGTAATAAAAATTAAGGATTTCATTAAGTAATCGTCGTGTACAATTAAATACAATATTTTTATATTGTACTAGCTGCCCCCGCGAACTTCGTTTCTCCTTAATGTGATTTTACGTAGCCTACCTTTTTAGTACATACCAACATGGAACATTTTGCTATGCTACCCCAGAGACTGTTCGGGTTTCCGGAATGAAAACTTTTTAGGTTTTTCAGTGATTTTTCTCTATATAATCCTCACAGTTCAAGTTATAAGTTCAATAAAAAATAACAATAACTAATAAAAAATAGCGTTGATCGTAGAGGGTAGATGAAAATTAGGGGTTTTGTGTATTTTTGTATCATAAAAAATTTTGTCTAAAAAATAAAAATATATTTTTTTAGGATGGACACCCATTATCACTTAGGGGTTTGAAATATAGTAGCCAATATTCTTTAGAATTTTTAGAATGATACTATACTATCCCTAAGTAATAAAGGCTACAAATATTTGCAAATTAACTGATTAAGGTAGTTTTGAATATAACAAATACATATTTCTATAAAATTTTCCCTCAAATAATTAATAAATTTTGCGTTCTATGTTCTACGTCCTAAAAACATTATTTTTAAATAAATCGTAAAATTGTCTACAAGGTGAATTACAGAATATGATATTATTTTAGTTTAATTCTGAGACCGAACAAGAAATGCGAGGTGAAAGCAAACTTAGAGACGAAAGGCAAGAACTATACAGGGAACAAAGATATGTGCGTACAGGACTCTTGTGAGTAAATATTATCAATTTGTTTTTATTAAATTTTTTCAGGAATGATAACAATTTATTTAAAAACATATTTATCAAGAAGTTTTCCTTATCTACCTTTAATTGTATAATTTTTAGATTCGGTAGGAAAATTAAAGAGGAATATTAGAGGAAATTACACAAAAAAGATGGTCTGTTAATCTAATTAATCTAGAAATGATGCAGACTGAAGTTTAAATTCATAATAAGATCTCGTTTAACATTTGTATTTGTCTATTGTAGTAGCATAATACAATATTTCACAAAGTTTTAACACACAAAAGGTTTAAAACACATCGACGAATTCAAATTTATTTTGTTATTCGTATAAATAAAAATGTAAAGTTAAATATGTTATAATCCGACCGACCGAAAAAGGAACAGATTTTCTAATGATTGAAATTTTATTTATTTAATATTTTGCAAGTTTTTTTGCCGTCAATTTCGTTAGTAAAAGGTTTCTTTAATGCGTTTTAGATGTGATACTCCGGAATTCTGAATTACTCTGCGGATCGATGGATAAAAGCACTTTAGGTTCTGGTACTAAAACCTGTGTCTTCTATATCCTCTTGCGGGATTGGGGAGAAGAATACGCTGTCAGGGGGATGTGGAGGTAAATTTACTTTTAAGATTTTAAATTAAACTAACTAACAATTAAACAGATTATTTCTTTCTTCCTCTATAATGTTCTATAACCGCTACATCTATTCTTTGATTTTTAATTCCGTAGAATTCTGAAATTTCATAAATATTGCTACTAAAAAAGTTCTCCACCGAAAAAGGGACAAGTTTGACTCATTCTAGGGCAATAAAATAAAATGCTACGTATTTTTTATGCTTTACCTACAAAAAGGTAAATCTTAATATTTACTTACTCAAGTGACCTAATACACAAGTAACATATACGTATATCAATATCACGAACAATATGTCGAATTAAGTTTCATTACTTTATTTTATTCTTTAGCTGACATCACTGCCTACCAATTCCAGGTTTAGTAAACCTTTTAAAAAAATGTTATCTTTAGTGGTGCGTTTTTTACTGTTTGTGATGAAAAGGGACGTAATTATCACTCGCCGTTAAACCACTTTTATTCTTGAGCACCGCACTTCATAAAATGGATACATTCACTTACAAATAAAATGTTTGTATAGATTCAGATGTTGACTCGTTTTGAAATTGAAAAATGTGCCCGGCCAAAAAGGTTTGTAATCTCTGACATGTCAAAAAATGAAAGCTGTCAGAATTCTACGGAATTCGTAAAATCAGAGTATAGACCCCTAGTCTCCATCTCCATCGCGTTCGGTCTTGAGCCTCGTATTTCACCTCGCTCCAAGTCTTTCCGACTCTCTTTGCCTCATCTGCAACTGTACGGCGTCAGGTTTGCCCGGGACTGGATGTTTCCGCTTTCCGTGCAGGTTCCACTTAAGCGCCTGCTTGGGAATATGATTGGGATCCCTTCGGAGAGTATGGCCTATCCATTTCCATTTAGCGACGCGACGCATAAATATGTTAACAACGTCCTGGATACTTTGGAATGTGTGAATTGTGTTTTTTTTTAGGTTAGCTCGAATGGCGTCTTACTACATGATGAATCGCGGATTCAGTTTCGGCATTATTGACGTGACTCCCGGGAAGAAGCTAGTGGAAGCGAAAAATAAATTACTTGAGTCTGGGTATGTAAACGTTTATTACTTCTTATTAATATATAAAACTAGCGACGTGCACTGAGATCGCATCTTTCGTCTTGTATTGTAAGTATAGATTTTTGTAGAATGTTTCACATTTCCCTATATTTTTGTAGAGACTTTATAAATAGTTTTAACGAGTATAATTGCCTTAAAATAACATAATATTCCATAAGTAAGTTTGATAGATGTTAACTTTCATCGGTCAGTTAAGTCTGTTATGCAATAGAAAAAAAATGTTAAAAAGTATATGGCTTCTAGTGGAGAACGAGAAAGAGTTTGTCTTCAAGTAAAGATTATGTGATTAGCTAATCCTAGTACGTATGGGTATCGCGCTAAGTACGATACCCTTAATATGTTAAATCTTGTACGTTTTTGATTTAGAAGTCTTATTTAGTCTCGACTTTAAATCAGCAAGAATAATATTGATAATCGTATAGTTAAGGTAACTTTAAATGATTTAATAAAATAATTAAACGAAAGATCGTGGGTTTATGTAGAACCAATCGCACAAACATACTTCCAAAAGCATTACATATATAATAAACAAATATATGAAAAATCTATGTGCTGAAAGCGGTATTGTTATAAGCGTACGTATTTGCATTACGTAGATACTCAAAATGCGACGGATATATTCTCGAGATGGAGAAAGGCACCCTGCAGTGTCAGCCAGGGTGCAGTATGGAGGAGACCTTGGAAGCTGTTATGCTGAGTGAACTTAGCAGCATTAGGTAAGTCTCTGAATATCCCATACATCATTTATATCCATCAATATAGTTATAATTGTTTATATGTTAATATATTACTCCAATTCCATTTAGCTAGTTATAAATACTTTTTAGACCCACTCAAAATTCATCATCATAAACACGTCTAGCTATAAAGATAATACGATTTATAAAATTTCAGAGAGTTAGCGGCGAAGGCTTGCTTCAGAGAGTTACACCCGACGAACGCACCCCTTATCATGGCCCAGAGTGGATCTAAAGGTATGAAAATGAAGTTTATTAGCTAATAGATTAATTTTTTATTTCTTAAATGTTAAAATATGTTTTTTCGTACAGGTTCGAACATCAATATATCTCAAATGATTGCGTGCGTGGGTCAACAAGCTTTGAACGGCAAACGAGTACCAAACGGCTTCGAAGATAGGTCGTTGCCGCATTTCGAAAGACATTGTAAGTATAATTTAAATAACTCGTTTTGAACTTAAACCTTTTTATGTCTGGGCTTCAGTTTTCTGTGTCTGTTTCATGATCATTTGTCATTCTAATAGGCAAGTAGGAGATAAGCCTCCTGTGCCTGACCCACGCCGTCGACTGTTTGGGTCTAAGGCAAGCCAGTTTCCTCACGATGTTTTTCCTTTCCCGAGGTTTCAGCTCTTGGAAACCAGATTTATAATTGACGTTTTGAAATACGGACATAAGATTTCTCATCTCCAAGAAGCTACTTCTTCAAATCTATTAGTTATTATTAAAATTTAATGTAAACTTGTTAATTTTACTATTAAAAATAAATAATTATTTAAATTTTCTATACGTTATGTAGTTTTATGTTATGTTTCCCTCCTTCTTCGACCCGATAATAATTATCAATGGCAACCCTAGATCAGATCACAGAGTTTTTACTTTCCTACTAGTAAAGTCTAACTGTCAAATAAAATCAGCGTAGATTCTTTACTCAAATCTATCAATGATGAACTGGTTCTGTACATGCGTAAATATTTCTACAAAAAACTTGCAGCAAAGATACCAGCGGCCCGTGGCTTCGTTGAAAACAGCTTCTACACTGGCCTCACTCCTACCGAATTCTTCTTCCACACGATGGGAGGGAGAGAGGGACTGGTCGATACTGCTGTCAAAACTGCTGAGACGGGATATCTGCAGAGGAGATTGGTTAAGGTATCAGATTTATAGAAATACTGAACAACTTTTCTAAAATGACTCTAAAAACCCAATGGGGTATGGGGCAGATACATTACTGTCTGTTTTATTAATATTTTTGGTGATATTTTGTGCCTACCAAGTTATTGTGAAATTATTGGAATTTATATTTTTGATATATCTTAAGACACAAACAAAAATTTTTGAAAAAGCTTTTATATTTCTATTTGCAGTCCCTGGAAGACCTGGTACTCCACTACGACATGACAGTCCGTAATGCGACCAGCGAAGTCGTACAGTTCCAATACGGCAGCGATGGACTGGATCCTAGTTATATGGAGGGAAAAGACAGGCCAGTAGACCTGCCCAGGGTGCTGGCTGATGTCCGCGCACAGTGTATGGACAGGTGAGCTCTTAATAGAGTTTATAAAAAAAGGACAAAGAATTTACGAATTTAAAAAAAATATTTTGGGAGATATACGTTCATTTTTTTAAGCAGCGTCTGTGAGTGGATTTTTCTAGAACATAATTTATATTTAATAGTTAAGGCTGTCGCGGGAAGGGAAATGTATATCATAGCTCAAAACTGTAAAAAAATCATTTTAATGGTTCTTAAAAGCAAGAGCTATTTGTGCGTAAATATTTTTTTATATTATATACTAGCCGTTTTCCGCCCGCTTTGCTGGGCGAATTAAAATAGGAAATAAATAAAATTTTATGTTTCATTATTATTATTTTTTTCATATTTTTATTGTTCTTCTTTTTAACTTCCCGCTAAGAAAATTGAAAATTTTCGAAAATCGAGTTTTTAACAGATGTTGACGTTTTGAGGTTCTAGGAAGCCTCCCCGAATGTTTCCGCGGTGAAGTCCGTATGGATAAATTTTCATAAAAGTAAAACAACAATAAAAAAATGAAGGAACGTTGGAATTTAAAAAATAATTAGCCATAAACCATCTAGGAAAAATTTCGCATCGAATGGTAGAAGTTTCATGTCGATACTATGTGGTGGTTTAGGCGTGAAGGAGCCTTAAACGAAGACCATTTTTCTTATATATATATATATAGATGATATGATTGACCTGCGTTGTGTCGCTAGGGATGAAGAGCCTCTAGACGGAGACGGCATTTTGGTGGCAGCGGAGGAGACATTGGCTTTAGACGATTTTAAGAACTGCACTCCCGATTTCAAGACTGAATTGTTGTAAGTTAATTTTTGTTATCGCTAATATTCCATCAATTGTTGACATTAGAATATTTATTTTCTTTGGTTGCAATAAAATCATAGAAACGAACAACAATAATAATTATTAATTTTGATTTTGACTAGTCAATATCATTTCTATTTCAATGTGACCTTATATTCCAGAACCTTCCTCAAAACAATAGCGGACAAAGTACGTATTTTACGTGCGAGGTACGCAACTTGCGGGCTCGTGTCAAAGCAGTTGGAGCGTTTGACACTGACTCAACTGGTTCGGTTCTTACGCGTGTGTCACGACAAATATCAACGGAGCGTCATCGAACCTGGGACCGCTGTTGGGGCACTTGCGGCACAGGTTAGTGAAAACTATAGTTATACATATATCTGTGTAAATTGTTTTATTACTTTAAAAATGTTTTTACCATGCATCATGGAGTAATTGTAATCTAAAGTCGACGCATTATGAACCGAGGCTTTGGGTCATAAATCATATTTATCTGTCTGTCTCGTTCGCACCTACAGGTCTTATGGAGAAGTGATGTGCGTAAAAATTGTAGAGGTGTATATTGATAACGGGATAGCTACGATCGATATGCTAAAGTATGTTAAGTATTAATAGGAATAATATTTCGCTATCTGAAAATAAAAGTGTTTAATTTGTCACCATTTAATTTCTTCAAAACCGCGTTAGAATATAAATTGTCCATTGTGCGTATTGCGTAACGAAGCGTAAGTATAAATGAGTGTCATAACAAAAAATCTTATATGTATAGGAAAACAACAAACTCGTAACGACCAATCAGGAGTCAGAGTGCGTGCGCACGTAGCTAAGTATCGATAACGGGTTACATTGCGTGCACATTCCTACTGTCAGTGACGGTTATTTCCCGGCGGCTCAGTTTAAAATGCGTCGACTATAGTTACCCTCAACAGGGGCTCGTGTGGGGACTAGCCATAGATAAATTTGGTCACAACCATATTTCTGTCATGTATTAAAGTTATTATTATTTATTTTTGTAGAGTATTGGTGAGCCGGGAACTCAAATGACGCTGAAAACTTTCCACTTTGCGGGTGTCGCCTCCATGAACATTACACAGGGTGTTCCTCGAGTTAAAGAAATCATTAACGCCTCTAAAAACATTTCTACACCCATTATCACAGCCGAGCTGACCGAATCCTACGACCAGGAGTTCGCTAGAAGAGTCAAGGGAAGAGTGGAGAAGACTACGTTGGGAGAGGTAATTCTAAAAAAAACAAAAAGAAAATTTTTAAGTTATACATTTTTGGTGCGTTAGGGAAATATTATGAGGGTAAATTTGTACAATGCGTGCGCACACCGTCACACAAAACCAACACCCTGAAGTTAGCAATAGTCAGCATTTTAGTTTTTTTGAAGTTATACTTTTGGCGCGTTAGGGAGCGTTCAAGTATTACGTAACGCAATTTTTAACGATTTTAGAGGCTCCCTCCCCCCCATGTAACGCACCATAACGTTTTTCTGTACCCCCCCACCCCTCCCTTAACGTTACGTTACATTTAAGTGACCATTAAAGACACAATCATGTTAAACAAAGTAATACCTTTGTTATTGTATTAATTGCGTTTGCAGTTGTAATAAACAAAAGAAGAGATTTTTAAGTTATAATATGTATAACATCCTCTATATATGTTCTTAAAACTTTTCTTTGTTTTTTAGTTTTTCTTTAGTCGTTTTCCAAATTTCGTTGGCATTTTTTTGGCACAATTGTGCTGGCAAATTAATATGACAGCTTTTATATGCCATGAACAGCTGATGATGCAATCTTTAACAACACTGACAACAGCAATGTGTACACACAGTCGAGGGATTCCCCGAAACATAAACCTAGGAAAGCAAAAATTAAAGTAACGTAAAATACAATAAAAGGATTTCCCGTACAACATAAACGACAGGGGTTGCCAATTAATCCCCCCGTTTTTGTATTAAAATAAAAAATGTTACGTAACGCGTTGTTTAAATAACCCCCTCCCGCCCATGTAACGCACTGTAACGTTTCAAAAGACTCCCCCCTCCCCCCCAAATTGCGTTACGTAATACTTGAACGCTCCATTAGGGAAAAATTTAGAGTAATTTTTTTCTATTGTTAGTGTTTTTTGTGCTAACGTAGAATAAGGCGAAAGATAAATTTTTTGAAAAGATTTTTAACTTGTTACGCCAAAGAAGTATAACTTCTAGCACGGGTACATAAGTACACACATGTTTTTTTTTATGTAATAGGAGGCAAACGGTTAGGAAGCTTATCTGATGTTAAGTGATACCGCCGTCCATAGACTATCACATTGCCAAATGGCTCGCAAGTGTGCTGCCGGCCTTTTAAGAGCTGATACGAAGCCAGTTAATAATGGACTTTAAGTGTTTGAAATTGAATTTTAGATCACCCATTCAATAGAAGAAGTATATCTTCCCTCTTCGTGTTTCCTTCTAATTAGACTTGACGCGGAACGGATCCGACTTCTATGTCTCGAAGTCAACGTCCACTCTATCATTTATTCGTGAGTATCATTAATATAATGTAATTATGTCAAACGTTTGAAAACTGTTTTACTAAATATTTTTGATTCTGAACTTAGGCCAAATAATGAATGTGATCCGGCTAAAACGATTGTGAGGAAATCGCATTGATCTGGTCAGGTGCCTTCTTAAGTTCTCATGTTATTATCACACGTGTATATACTTTATAACATAGTTTCATGTGATTGTCCTCATTTGAGAGAATATGATGTTTGCGAGCTAAAATAAAACGCATTCCAAGATAATTTCGTGATTTAAAATTTTCAAAATACCAAAATCTGATGTATTAACATATGTCGCTATATCGAAAAAAGTATTATACGACTGCTTTGAGGAAACCGATATGTCTTAGACCCAAAAAGTTGACGGCGTGTGTCAGGCACTGGAGGCTGATCACCTACTTGCCTATTAGAGGTTGTAGCGCCACTGATAAATTTTTTTAGTAAATAAAAATTAATCATTATAAGGGGAATAATTTGAAGCCATGCAGGCTAATTTAATAATTTATTAAAATGTCTTAATAAAACAATGTGTACCTAGAAAATGCAGGTCTAGGCTTAAATTAATTTAAATTAATTTTTTTTTAATTTTTTTTAAATTTTCTAATTTAAACTTAGGAACAACTGATATGATAGATTTTGTTACGTGTACTATTAATAGAATAATTTTTAAGTTACCTAGCAATCAGAACTGTTCGATAATTAAAACTTTGCCATTGTAATTAATAATGCAAAGAATAAAAATAGATTTTAGTTGGATTTTATAAGATGTTGGAAGATTTGAGAGCTAACTGACAATGTCAGTCTGACATTTCAAAATGGCGACGGTAGTACCAATTTCAGCCGCCGTTAAAGAAAAGTATGTGGCACTGTAACAATTTTAACGCATTGCATTATTAGTAATGTTTTATTTCTATTGAAGTTGAAACGAAAACTTTAAAAACTCGTTCGAAATTTTAAATACGATATGATAAGGAATTTTCTTTTTCAGTATCTGCACGTCGAAGTTAAAAATAAAGCAGGGTAATATCGAGCCGGTGTCGGAATGGGCGATAAAAGTTTTCGCCGAACCAACCAAACACTGCTTGTGGTTGAATATGGCGTTACAGCAGTTGGCGAGACAACTACCCGCAGTCATTGTTAAAGGATTGCCCAGAGTTAGCCGAGCGGTTATTGCGTGTGACGACACTGCGAGTAAGGCGAGGTGAGATGTTAATAGATCATTAATCGGACGTCGAGGCAGAATACGAAATTCCACCCGTATCACCTCGACGTCCGTTGTTTCACAACTGAGCGTTTTTTGCCGTGCACCTATGTGCTCCCCTTTTATTTTCCGTACCTATTAAAGCTAGCTAGTCCTTAAAGAGAAGAGCCTACCAATTCTAAAAAGGCCGACAACACACTTGCGAGCTTTCTAGTATTGAGAGTGTCCAGGGGCGGTATCACTTAATAACAGATGAGCCTCCTGCCCGTTTGAATAAAAAAAAAGTATAACGAAACGTCAGCTTAGCAGAAACTATACTTTAAAATTTGAATCAGAACTTTGTTAGAGAATGTAATTTCTAGCAAAATACACATCACCATCATATATTACGCTCGCAGTTAATTAATATATTAAATGTATATAAAATTACGCAATATATACTTTCACAGATATAAACTATGCGTGGAAGGGGACGGCTTGCGGGACGTCATTGCTACGTACGGCGTTGATGGTAGAAAGACGTCGTCTAATAATATTCTGGAGGTAAGTTTATTAAACATTAAATTATAGGAATCGTCTTGACTTTTCACGAACGGTAAAGTACGAAATCTTGAATAGACATACCGGTATGTCTTAGACCGTGTCGACGAAATAAATATCTGAGGCCTAGGCCTAGGTTTGTAGCACCACTGGGTTTTTTAAATACCCACATTTAAGTAAGATGCCACGTCGGACTCGAAATTTTTGAAAATAAACATAAAAGATGTCTTTGGACCGATTTTGACACCAATTACTGAATCGATCTAACTCTAAATCTAAATCTCAACTTTCTATGTGCGCATTTAGAATTCGCTCGAAAGGAGAAGGAAAACATCGTGAGGAAACCGGCTTGCCTTAGACTTAAAAAGTCGGTGTATGTCGGGCACAGGGGGCTGATCATCTACTTGCCATAGATTGACAAATGATGATGAAACATATTCAAAAATTTGAGGCACAGACCTAAAAGGTTGTAGCGCCACTGAATAATTTTTCATACTTCATCAGGAGCAAAATGGAATGATGTTATAAACACGTCGTGATTAATTTGCAATAACATAAACTAAACTGACTTAGATACTTAATTTAAATCGTTTTAATAGGTATTTCAAACCTTGGGGATCGAAGCCGCAGTATCCACCATCATCAGCGAAATACAGGGTGTGATGGCAGGTCACGGGATGTCCGTAGACAGGCGGCACGTGGCTCTTCTCGCGGCACAGATGTGCGCGAGGGGAGAAGTCCTAGGGATCACCAGATACGGTCTCGCTAAGATGAAGGACTCCGTGCTCAATTTGGCTAGTGTAAGTTTTGTGGTTTCCATGGCAACGACTAAATAATGTAAATTAAAAAAAAATATTAATCACAACTTAAGATTTAAGAACTGTGTATAAGAAATATTTGTGAAATAAATACAAAAATGTCTGCTCCATTAATTTTTAATGTATATGCAACGAAGTGTTAATAAATAAATAAATAAATAAATAAAATAAAAAGTGTGTACAGATACCGGCAAACTTCTTAAGCATTAAACAAGGGTTTGGAGGAAAGTTTGCGCAAGACAGAGTTTGCAGGACAGAAACGTAACGTAACGTACCTAAAAATCGTTTCTGCGCAGGCAAGGACATTTGTTAAAGATGTTTGCCGGTATCTGTACACGAAACTGATTTCGTAAATGTAAGCAAATTTTAATAAGAAAAATATTCTAGTTCGAGAAAACAGCAGATCACCTCTTCGACGCAGCATACTACGGTCAGAGGGACAGCATCGAGGGTGTCTCCGAATGCATCATTCTCGGTGTTCCCGCTGCTATCGGAACGGGATTGCTGCAATTGCTGCACAAGCACGAGCAGCAACAGACGCGGACCAAGGAATTGCTGTTTGATTCTCCAGATTTACATACGTCCATTTGGGAGTAGACGCTGGTGTTATTTTGACTACGATGAAGACTTTATCAGTTTAAAAAATTGCGACGTTACGTTAAGATTAAATGATTATAATTTATTTGTATTTTATTTATTATAATATTTATATATGTATATAATTCTACGGCACGTGTATATGTCACTGAACTCCTCTTAAACGGCTGGACCGATTTGAATGAATATTTTTGTATGCGTTTGGCGCCCTGGATGGTTTAGAATCACAAATCAGCCCGGCAGATGGCGCTGCAGTGGGTTTCTAGGTTATTTATCTGTACAGTAAATAAACAGCTGGTAAATATATAAATCTTCTGTGCATGTGTTCGTAAATAACTCTTAAACGGTTGGACCGATTTTGATATAACTTCATGAGTGTTCAAGTGCAGTCGAGAATGATATTATATATTATTTTTTTTCCTCCATACTTGGTTTTTTTCTTGTACTACTATCACAGGTCAATCTCACGAAGTTTTAAGCACTATAATAAAACAAGTAAATAGTCTTATAATTTTATTTCACTAAAAACTACCCTAAGATATCTTAATAACCATACAAATGCAGGGCTAACTGAACATTTAAAAACATCTTGTCTCTGGTTTTACATCGAAATTATGAACGATTAGGACTCCAATGCCTTCTGAAGAGTTAACTTAAAATATTAACCCATGAACTGGGTTCGGCTTCAAATCAGATTCCCGATAAATGTATGCAGTACTACTTCTGAAGAGGCACCATTGTGGACATGCCGAATTTCTCAGTAAGGAACCAAAATTTCGACAAAATTGTTGGCGCCATATTTTTTATTAATAAATGTAATCTATAAATGCTCAGTTATATTAAATACTAAGTTTAAAGTTATTTAGGCGGCAAAAGCTTTTTGTAACAAAGCCTTGTGGTGGTAAGCTTTTGTCCATTTCTCGCTAACTTTCCACAACCAAATTGCTGACTCGTAATCTTCGCCCTTTTCTGTTAACTTTCCAGGCTTCATGTCACTGCAAAAAAATATATTTCAGGGTATAAAAATAACAAAGGAAAATCAACACTTATTACATGACCGTATCTAATAACTCGTTCATAATTGTCTTATATATATACAAATAGGGAACCTATTTTAATAATTGACTCGAAAGAAAGTCGTGTAAAATACTGTGATCATACAGTTGTATTATCAAAGGGAATACGCTAGAAGCTTACCTTTTTTTTAAAACTGAAATGTTTTTCCTACTTTGAAGATTTCTGTCTAAATCAAAGACAATGTCATGTAGTTACAACTACTGCCACTAGAGATGGTGCTGAACTAACTAACACTGAGATTATCAATAATACTTACACAAAATAATCGCCCTTGCAATTTTGCAACTTCGGCTCCAGTGCAGCATGAAGAATGGTTTGAGCACCAACTCGAGGTTTCTTCATCATGGGCCAAAATAGCGGATAAATGATAAACCTGGTCAAACTCTTACTCATGGCGAGGTTACGGGTCAAATTCGTATCGGTTAGGCCCGGGTCAACAGCTAACACAGCGATATCCGCCTCTAAGGAAGAAATAAAAATAACTTCTTTAATATCCACGAAAGAGCAAGAATTTGTAAAAAAGTTTGGCTTGCAGCTAGAATTTCCAGAGGTCAATTGAAAATAAATTCATTTAACCTGGGAACATAAGGTATGAATTTGTTACAATTAGCGCTAAGTTTGATTTCCGTCCGTCAAAATTTTTTTGACATTTGACTCGTTACTGAATTATAAATTTATTTTTCTTATGTAAAGTTCGCCGTGTATATAAAACAAAATGAACAATAATTATGACATTCAAATGTAACCATTTGGAAAGACTGTTTCAGAGTCTTTCAATGAGTCGAAATGTTCTAGCCAAATGAAAATTTATTGTCTTTGGTATACATCAGCATTTCCATAAAACCTACTTACATAATATATCGTGTGCTTTGTGGCATCCTAATTTAATTATTTGATATATGTAGGAAGCAAAAAGCTAATAAAGTCAACATTTTTGACCATTAGAATTGTTACTCGTTGCTCTGTAAAGAGATTTTGTTGAAATAAAAGAGTTAAGAACGTATAACAACCTAGCATCCGTCTTCCAAGTTCCCTGGAGAACAGTACATTAGCTAATTTGCTCTGATTGTAGGCTGCGTGTGCGTCGTAATTCTTGCTAAAATTCAAGTCTTCTTTATTGATATCTCCGCGGCTGTATGCGCTACAGGTCACTGTAATTACTCTACTGGGGGTTGATGCCTGTAAATAAGTAAATTTAATTAAATAATTGTATATGAGCAAGTACTTTTTAATTATAAATATATAGTATAATATATAATATCCCTACTAGAGGTCAACTAGTAAGTAGTATCAGACCAGTGGATTAGCTAGCGACTTACAAAAAATCTTTTTCTAAGGGAGTAATTTATTTTTATCGGCACAGACAGAAATGATATCACATGGGAACTGGTATGGTTCTCCAATTATTATTTTCGTAATTGCGTAATACAAATAGCAGCCGAACAACCTTAGAGGTTGAGAATCACACGCCACCATCAAGTTAATACTGCTGAAGTGGTCTCTGGCAAAATGACCAGCGCTGTGGAACAGTATGCTCCACAGCTTAATGCTGAGCCAGGGCCAATTACAATCACAACACACACACATTACACACTTAAAAACTACCTTATTCATTTTTTTTAAATATCTTTTTGTTATTTTTCTTTTTTGATCATTATTATAATTTTGCGTGCTTCGTTAGTAAGAAATGTTATGTCTTTGTCTAAGTATTAGCATATTTACATAAAAAACATACCTTAAGTGTGTCAATAAGTAAATGTGTGAGAAGAAAATGTCCCATATGATTAACACCTAACTGCGTCTCAAAGCCATCTTTAGTGATACCTTGAGGTGGCTCCATCACCGCCGCGTTATTTACCAATACGTGAACATGGGGTTCTTCTGACTTAAACCTAAAAAAAATTACTTATGTGAATGTGGCAATACAGCTGGACAAGTTGGTGTTGGATTAGTTATATATTTATAAAAGCTTGCCAACTTTCGGCACACTGATACATTGGTACAAGAAAAATAAAATACAATATTTAATGTGACAATCATTTCTAGGAAAATATTACGAAAAGAAAAAAAAATATACCTACCGTTCAACGAAGTTCCTGATGGAATTGGTATCAGCGAGATCACAGGGTCGGCAGTAAACGTATTTGTTGCCAGTCTCTAGTACAATTTCTTTGCGCGCTGCTTCACAACGAGCCATGTCGCGACAAGCCATGAACACCTGAAAGTATAGAGAAAAAAATGCAGACATTTTTGTGTTTCTACAACTTTTCGTGAAATTTCGTGAACTTTTCCTTATAGATTGTACTATTTTGTAACATCAATTTTATTGTAATCAAATATAAAATGGTAATTTTGGGACATCTATTACCTTTTTAAAAGAGTTATTGTCGGTTCATCTCGCCCTACGCTCTTGATTGTCTGTAATCTTTTTTATTAAAGCTCATGCGAACTAGTGCATTACTGTTAGTGCACGTTAGTATTACGCGCTAAACCGTGAAAAATATCGAACACAAGAACAGAGTGTCTTCCCCTTAATAGAGACTGTAAGTAGTGTTATTGGACACTTTCTTATGTTAAATATTCTTTTTAGTAGTTTTAAATTACTTATTAGTCTTAAGTTAGGCTAGATCGTAATGTTCCATGATGTCTTTAGTAATGACGAAGCACAATGTTCACTTCATAGTGTTATTTATATGAATTAATGATATTTTGGTTTTATTTAATTAGTTGTTTTAATTCATTATTATTTAATTCTTCTGACGTCATATCAGATTATCCTAATCACTTCTACCAGCTTGCGTTATATTTGTTTAATTAAAGGCAGACCTTAGCTCCTCGTTTAGCAAATTCCCATGTAGCTTCTCTTCCTATCCCATCATTGGCGCCAGTTATGATAATCGTCTTTCCTTCCGCGGATGCTTCTTTTTCGTACGCTGGTCCACCGTACATGTCTCTGAAATTGATAAATTTGATCTTAATTTAGTAATGCAAGAGGTCTATAGGATGGCGATGAGTGCTTAGATCAGATATCTCTATCTGTTTCATGATCATTTGTCAATATAACAGGCAAGTAGGTGATCAGCCTGCGGTGTCTGACACACGCCAACGACTTTATGGGTCTAAGGCAAGCCTCATGATGTTTTCCTTCACCGTACCAGAGAATGTTAAATGCGCACAAAGAAAGAAAGTCCATTAGTGTACAACCGGGAATCGAACCTATGACCTGATGGATGAGAGTCAACACTGCTCTAACTCTTTTAACTCTCTTCTAAGCTCTTTTTAAACATATAGTATATTCAATTCATAGAAAATTGTTTTTATCCAAAACGTGCAACTGACGCTGAAGAAGGAAGAAAATTACGTACAGATATTTAACATACAAGAAAGTTTAATTAAAGGTAACGGATATAAACACCAATTTATTTTAATTTACGATTGGTTTCCATATATTTCCTCATTTCTGATTCTTTCGTTTGAATGTCGAATCGTCGACGACCAATCTCTTTCGTTTCATATTCGTATCGTAGAGATGTGGGGTCACTCTGCATCTTCTACCACATTTACCATGGAGCGTGTTCAGAGGAGTAATTTGGATTAATACCTGCAACTGAGTTTCATCATCGGACGCCGAGGCAGAAAGGAAATTCCACTCGTATCACCTCGACGTCCGTCGTTCCACAACTGAGCATTTTTTAAGGCAGTTTTTGCTGCACACCACTATGTGGAATCAGCTGCCCACTGAAGTGTTTCGTTCAAGAAATGAGCGTACCAATTCTTTAAAGGTCGGCAACGCACTCGCGAGCCCTCTGCCATTGAGTGTCCATGGGCGGCGGTATCACCAGATGAGCCTCCTGGCTGTTTGCCCCTGTTCTAAAAAAATAAATAAAGGTACTCGTGAAAACTAAAGACGATATTAAAAAACAGTTTATTCATACTTACTTAAACAAACTAACAAGCCCAGCGGTGGCTGCTACGCCCGTAATAACTGTGATCGGTAAATTTGGAATCCACATTCTCCTGAAACAATTTTATCGCTTAGAGAAATATATTATGAATCAATCTTAATTTCAATAGGTCTTACCTTAATATGTTGCCACATAATATACTATGAATTATAGAGCAGAAAAGAATTAAATCTAATATTAATACGACAGTTTGTTTCTCCTGCTTTAGGCAAAGTTCGTTAAGTTCAAAAAACAAGTACATCATTACTAAATCACGAATATCGGCAAAACTTATCTATCGATCAGCTGACCTGAAAGTCATGCGGTCGAACCCTAGCCGTGTATCAATACATAATTAAATGAAAAGTGCTTCATTGCGTTTCGATCTGTATTTGTTAGTTGTCGGGAAACTACCATAATCCGCACTGGCGATAAAACATCAATTTTTGCCAACTAAAATTTATATATTAAGTAATAAAGTTGAATGAAAACTCTTGACGAAATTATTGAATGATTTGCGTTAACTAAGCTGCATATTATTGGAGCCTTGTTGTATGGTAAAAAAATATAAACGATTTTAAAACAAATGGTGACTTTCACCAGTATAATAATCGAAACATAACTAATTTAAGCGTTCGACCAATAAGGCTCCAGAAGACAAACCACTACTTATATGGAAATAGTATTCGTTTTTACAACTAATTCCCAAGCGAAATTATAGTATTATCACAATTTAAAGGTCTCGGTTAAACGTAAATTAATCAATAATAATTAATAATATAAATAATAATTTAAATAATAATATAAATTTTACGACTATTTAAATGATCCTAATCCTTGGGATTGATTTGCCAGTTCAACAATTTGTATGACTAAGAATTTAGCGATTACATAGAGTGGCAGAAAGTTTCTTGCCAGTTCTTCTAGTCCGCTCTACAGTAACAAAAAATTAAATTTAGAATTATTTTAACTTCATTTCTGACGTTCATAAGACGTGTACTTGCTTACCTATATGAATGAAGTTATTTTGACTTTCACTATAGAAAGATTTGCGTTGAAAGATTTGCGTTAATTCAAATGTTAATGCCAGTAAATAATACTCCAAAAATCTTTTACATTTTATATTCAGATTTACGTTAACAATTGTTAGTTAGTTCTGACATGTACAGTGCTTTATGCGTATTCGTTCACCCTTTTACCGTTTAATAAACAGATATATTAAAAAACTTATTAATACAAATGTTTTCATTTTAAAATATGTATAAATTATATTTTTTTTATAATTGTAGCACTATTGATAACATAGATAATACTGAAGTGACATAATATAGCTTAAATAAATGCACGAGGTTCGTTTTTTACCCACTTTTTTATATAAATATTATTTATATTTTAATACATAATATAGATATCACATGTGCCTTGCCAAATGTATGTGCACCAATATTTAAATAATACTTTACGAAATTAATCTCGATAGTGTATGTAAATGAGGTGGTTTATGTTTCGTAAAAAAGAATTTCAATGTGTTAATAGTACAAAACAACATTATATAAAAAGAATTTGTACAGAATTAATGAGATTTCCAATTACAAACATTTCGATATTTTCATAATAAATAAATTATTGTGTCAAAAATAACATTAAATGATATAAGATCTAATTAAAGCGGTTTATTAAAAGATTTTAAATTAATATTAACAGTAATATTGTCGTTTTCTGCGAAACATTGTCAATAAGAAAATGAGTATTGAATACAACGAAAATTATTAGTTAACTCTATTCACATAAGGGTCCATTCTTTCTATTCTATATTCTATTTAGTCTATACTCGTATGCTATGGCAAGAATTTAGTTTAACGTGGAAGATTTCTTTTAACAAGGTAGCTTTTTGATTTTTGATTCGTTAAGCGGTATTACCGGTAAAACTTAATTAAATTACTTGATTATAAATTCATGATGCCCGATCATTCTGTACATTACTTTCATTGGGCTAAGAGTTTAAGAATATAGGCCTAATCATTAAATACCTATGATAATTTTGATGTTTTTATTTTAAAAACAAGTTATTTCATAATTGCTCCCTTAGGTTAATTAATGCCTACAAAATTGGTACTAGTGATAAATCTAGGGTACAAGAGGCACATTGAATCTAATTAATTAAAATACATGCAAAGAGTATAGATATACAAATGAAATTAAACAAAAATCAAAATATGTTTTACTAAACTTTTGTAAGAGAAAAGTCCCTGTTTATTATTACTATAGATTTTAATTAGGATAAATATACCTCTAAAGTACCAAAGAATTGTAGTCTATATGATGCTAAGTTCTATATCTAATCTTAAATAAACTTGGTGTTTTAATAATAGTTCAGACATAGTTCCACACATCTAATAGCTAAAATGTCATGTCAAAACATATTTCTTAACAAAATTAACTTTGTTTAAGTGTAGAAAACCATGATTGTACATTTGTTACTTTACTTCTCTATTATTGTATAATTTATTTTACAAATAAACATTTTTATAACTAAATTAAAACATTAGTTTCACAAAAATAACATTATTAGTAAATTAATCTGTTTTGTACATAAACTTACCTACAAGTGAAAATATAACATATAAGCATTAAAATTGTGCATTATAAAAGGATGTGATCTAAATATTTAATTACCTAATAAAGCGTAGGTTATTATTGTATTACAAGTGTAAGGCTCGAATTGATATATCAATTTTGAGCATTCCTAATTCCCTAGGATTAGAAAACAATTTAAACGGGCCCTAGTGAGACCAACGTATCTGCCCCTTAATCACGTTCTAAACGCTGGATAAAAAAATAGCTAAGCGTAAAATAGATATGGTTTTGACTAGTTCTAACACAGTAGAATTTATGAGATTAACTCGAATTTCCAGTTAGGTTTGTGGTGCTCTTTGACTTTGAAGTTTCGTGTGAGGGCAGAGGTCTAGCTATTCCAACACGAACTACACCTCGCGGCGCGCCTTTTAAAGCTTGTACAGCTTGGTCTAAAGTAGCATTTTTAATTGTACCACCATTCACAGACATAACTCTATCACCAGGTGAAATTTGACCATTTTTCTCAGCAACCCCTCCAGGAACCAAGCTTCTAACAACAATAACTGTTCCATTAGGATCAATAGGGTCTTGGTAATCAAGAATTGAGAAACCTAGGCCTTGATCCCCTTTTACCAATTCAACTATATCTTCTTTACTTTGCCACATTGCTAGACCAGAAACACACTCAAGAGATTTTGATTTTTTTGATTCTGTTGGATTTGTCAATGTTGCAGTACTCGAAGTATTTATTGATGAGTCAGATTGAGCTTTTACAAGTGTTGTCAAGTTATTTAAGCTTCCAGATATAATTTTCCTAGCCTCAAAACCTTCTCTGTCTTGCGACAAGTTTATTACTGGCCTAGGACCACTGTCTATGCTGCTTCGTGCACAAACTAAGCGCACACGGTTTGGAAGTTGTTTTAGTATATTAACAACTTCAGTGTGTGTTAGACCATGTAATCTATATTGGTTAGCTTCAAGTAATTCGTCTCCAGCTATAAATGTTCCCTGTTGTCCTACAGGACCTTCAGGTAGAACTGATCGAATGTAATGGTGTGGGCGGACTTCTAAACCTCCTTCAACATCAACTGTACCTTCAAGACTTATTCCTAGCCCAGAAAGTTTATTAACCTCAGCAATGAATATCTCTTTATCTGGGCCTACTTCAGACTCCCATCTCTGTTTAATTTCTTCAGTATCAACATTAAGTATTTCATCTAGTCTTCTATCTAATTCTTCTTGTGAGGGCTCCTGAATATCATCTGCAACCTCTAAAACACTAGAGTCAATTGTAGTATTAGATTCAGGTTCAGGCTCTATTTCAGTAACACTATTATCAACTTGGGAAGGCACTGGAAACCAAGTAAGGGTTGTGGCTGATGGGGACGGGGAAGCTGGCCGTTCTTCATTAAAAATAGCAAGTTGTAGGTGTTCAAATTTAGGACCCCGTAGATATCTCTCTAAAACAAGATGTACAGATATCCCTGTATTCCTCAATATATCGACAGCCTGCGGGTTACTCTTATCAGTCAAAGTGACACCATCCACTTCAATTATTCTATCATTGATTTTAATCTTACCACTCTGCTCAGCACTGCTACCTTCAATTATGCTTTTAACAAATATTCCAGATAGTTCTTCTTTTTCACAAACATATCCTGCAACAGTTATCCCCAATCCATAGACATTTTTATTAAGATCCACATGAATAGTTTCAACTTCTGGTAAGACTGGTAGTTCTACTGGGACTGTAATAGTAATTGTAGGAGATACAGAGTCGGCTATGATAGGAAGAACAGGTATTGTTTGTGGATTATCAGCAATAACGCTAACGGCAGCTACCACGCTTTCAATATCGCCATTTTGTCCATTAATATATTCTCCATAACACTGTGAAAGATCGTATACAGCACTATATCCAGTTTCGATAAGATGGCGGTCTAAGAGCTCCGGGTCAGCAAGCAATTTTGTAGGAACGAGTGCGGTGCCAAATGGAGCAGCTTGTAAGGCTGCAGCTGGGTCCGCAGGTCTTGCAACTAGCAAGCGGACGGTGGGTCCAGCCTGACGTAAGACAGCAGCCACCTGTTCTGATGTAAAACCTCGCAAGTTTACAGATCCCACTTGCAGTACATGATCACCGCTTTGAAGACGTCCATCCTTGTCCGCGATACCGCCCGGCAACACATACTTTATAACAACACCAGTGCTCCTTCCGCCAACTAAATTGAAGCCCAATCCGTTTCCATCGTTCGTGAGCTCAACCACTTCAACTTGTGCCCACTCCGTGCTCAAAACCATCGTCTTCTTGACCATCGGGAACCATCCAATGTTACGTTACGCAAACGATTAGGTTATAACCGAACCTCCGCAACATCGCGTAAATGAGATCTAAACCTCTGAATAATATACAAATAGCTTATAAGTTGTTATCACAGTACCGATTTAGTTAAATGTATTAAAATTAAATAAAAAAATGACATTTACATACTTGCTGAATCGAAGACAGCGAGAATGTTGCTAGTTGACAGCTCCCTTATCCCTATGACAGCTCTTGACACTTTAGTGTTGCAACTTGCAAGCACCTTTGCAAAGTGCTACCAAAATTTTCTCCCATTGTTTTGTTAAATAAGCTTTTCTGTCGTGTTTGTCAAATGCAGTATTAATAATTCCATTAGCGTCAAAAAATAAGAAAAAGTTATTTAATTAGTGGGAAAATCAAGCTGAATTAGTAAAACAAAATTAATAAAATACAATATATATTTACATTAATTAGTGTCCAACGACATCTGTTGGATAGTTATCACATTGCTATAAATACCGCTTGGCGCTTGCCTATTTCAACAACAAATTTTAGTTTTCGTAAAGAAAAACCAAAGGGCGTTACTGAGCAATTTAAAAAATTAAATAATTTTTACCGACTTCTTATATTATACAAACTTATATTAACCAATTCACAAAGTTTAAATAAAATTGTCTTTTTATCGTTATGATTATTTACAATCATATTAAATTGTTAAAGGTATTCTTAAGTTCTTTAACGGAAATAGGTACCTGAGAGCAATTAATTACATAACTCGAGTTCAAAATCAAAATAACTTTATGTTTAACAGTTGGTGTAACTCGTAATTTAGATTATTGGTTACATTTTCGTCTATAGAATTATTGATTATAAGAATCCTTTGGATAAACTAGACTCCACTTAGCAAGGACAAGATGTCATGATGAAATTAAAATTTCCCATCTACAGTATTTGAAAACCATTGAAAATTATAATAAAAAAAAAAGCCTTTTGGTCATACGTCTCTTCTAGGAGGAAATCCAAAGGTTGACAAGCATTACTCGAGGAACTGTTCTTAAAAGTTAACAATTGTCGCAACCCAGTTGACGTTTGCATTGTCTTTATTGACAATTTCTCTTCCATATATAATGATTCTTTTTGCAATAATCCCATCATAACTTCCCCGTATGAAGAATATATTTATTATCATCTCCGAATACATTTAGTCATTTCAAATTAATCAGGGATAGCAGCTTTAAAACAGCTTAATCCACCATGACCAATCTTTGTTGATGAAGTTTGTCAAGAAACTGATTTTATTTATATGAACTTCC
Source organism: Pieris macdunnoughi (assembly GCA_905332375.1). Classification (NCBI taxonomy): domain Eukaryota; kingdom Metazoa; phylum Arthropoda; class Insecta; order Lepidoptera; family Pieridae; genus Pieris; species Pieris macdunnoughi. The sequence goes on along the minus strand of CAJOBZ010000022.1, from coordinate 587,216 downwards.
GCAAGACGTTCGACAGAGTTGACCATTAACTGCTTGTTTACCAGATTTGGAATGTTCCGTAAAATGTAAAGGTGGTTTTCAAGTAACCCTAGCGAAATATCTTTTGCTATGTTTGGTGTACTTCAGGGCTTGTACGTGGGGCCTCTGTTATTTATTTAATTCGTAAATAAATTAGCCAAATGTTTTCATACCTCTACGAACTATATGCTGATGAATTCAATATTTATGAAACAATTAAAGGTACCGGCGACACTAATCTCGTGCTGGAAGATCTTAATCGCATTTTTATGGAGCATAAACCTTTTATATACAAGTTCATAAACCTTTAAAGAAAGCGTTTACCAAAATGTAATAATTCTTCTTACGTTGTAAATGATCATTATCTGGGAGAGGTAACCGCGGTGCGGGATTTAGGAGTCATCATTGACAGCAAGTGTTTAACATCAAATGTTTTCTATTACACATTTTATTACACATTGAAAATTGGAACAATAATAATTGGAATATTGAAGATATTGATAGAAGAAGAATAACCGAAACGAGTCAGTAAAACACTAAACAACTTTTTCTATTAGCAGTCCACAGAAACATTTAAATCTCCTTTATTGATACCATAGACTAAAATACTTTATAATAAAGAGACGAGCATCGAAGGTGTGTGTTGCATTTCTTTAGGCTATAACAGCATGACTTCCTCAGCAATTATGTTGAGAGCACAACGGACTTTAAGTCTCCGGAGCGGACTGCACCGTACAAGACCTGGGTGCCTAGCCATATTGGTGTCGAAAAGTATTCTACATACACTACCGCTTTTGCGTAATTGTATTGTCGAAAACGCTTCGTTCGTAGCCAAGAGACATGTCGATACATTACCGCAAAGTCGACAGCGTAGATGCGAGCTGCTGTTCGTAGCACCTTATTCCGTCATATTGTCTCTGGATTAAATGTATTCCTAATGTCACTTTTATAAACAAATAAAAGTTAAAACTTTACAATATTATTGTAAATTTGCAATTGGAAGCTACAAAAGGGACATTAGAATGTCAGCAAGGTCGGAACAATTTTCGATTTAAGTGGAATTTACGGAAGGTGCAAAGTGAATATATGAATTTTAATTGCATGTTTAAATTAATTATGGTTTGTTTCATGTTTTCTCAGAAATTTAAGGCTACAAATAAATACAATATTTTGAAATTGCATAATCGCGATATATAATAATTAGTAGTACTCATACTTTGATATTTTTAGGATTTGACCTCACAACTAATCTACAAAATGAAGAAGCAACATATTTTGTTACCGCTTAGAAGAAACAATAAAAATAGTACTGTGGATTGATAAATAAAGAGTGAAAATAAGGTTGACTAGAAGTTGATAAAGTCCAAGGAATTAAAAAACAATAGAAAAAAAACGTAGACTAGTGTGAACACTGAAATTAGAGTTTGATTTAAGCTTTAATTAGGTTTGGTGTTTGTGCTTGAACATTTTTAATGTCAATTTGAAAGCAGATTTATATATAAGTGTAGATTTTATTAGTGATTTGCTACAAGTTGGAATTATCTCTGTTTATGTCCAACAAACAATTTCAGTTTAAGTTAGAGTCATAAAAGTTGATTGTTTATAATATATTTATACTTTTAGAAAGTGAGAATTGAAAAACAGCAAGTACTCAATGAAATGAAAAGAGGAATTAATAAAAATTATAAAATAGAAACTTAGTCTGGTATGAAATTATAACCCTTAATCAACCTTTGATTCCATATTGATGCTCCAACATCTTAGATATAAATTTAAGTTTGATGCTGATTTTAAGTTAATATTTATGTCAATTAACTTTTGGTTATATCAGTGATTTGCTACTAGTTAATATGTAAATGCAAAAGCTGTTTAAGTAAGAAATGAATAAACATTGTATGTTATGTATTTGTCAGTTTTATTTTTGGTAATTTACCTATGTCTTCTTTAGTAGGAAAAGCCATTAAAGTGGTTCACAATATTAGTTTATTTTACAAGAATATACAGATAATGCATATATGAATTACCCATACCTACTAATAGTTAGGAATATTAAACAAACAGGTAGCAAAATAAAAATGTTTCAGTTATGGTTATTTTTTATTAAAATAAGGCACCAAATATCTTCTTTAACATAATGCAGTCTACATAGAAAAATAAGCATATGTAACAACTTATTAAACAATACAGACATTACTACTGAACACACGCAGGTGCACCAAATTAAATGCATTACTACCTAATGATGTATTCATATATGTAGATAATTAACTAATGTAAGTGTTAATTTGCAGCAATGTCAATATCTTGTTTGTGTGCTGTTATATACAAAAAATTGTTCAATTCATAAAACCTAACGTTAGATGTTGTGATGATTTCATAAAATTACTATGATACCTACAGTTACTATGAATACATCCTGGGCGATTAAAAAAATAGTGATTGTTTCCTTAACACAACAATTGTAAATAATAATAGTTATTGTAAAGATATAATTCTTCCCAAAATCTACAAATGCAGTTTGTTTATAATAATATCTCATTAACATTCAAACTGCTGAACTTATTAAGATTAAATGTGGAAAAACATAGTTTCAGTTTCTGTTTCCTGTTCTTGAGGTAATGTTACTTAACCAACCATTATTTCATACTCCACTTGTCTTATTTTTTACATTATTCATAAAATGCTTCGTTCCCCATTATCAAATTCATTTTCAGGTACATAATATAACACTTTAATTAATTAAAAGATAAGACTTTAATAAAACTTGTCCATTTGTGGTTTTTTTTAATACTTTTAGTTGTCTTTTTCTGAAAATAAAATATTTTAGTTAGTACTTTGATCAATAGGTAACTTTAATATTAAAAGTCTTTACTTCATTCTAAACTTAAAAATATACTTAATTTGTCACTTTGCTGCTTATTGTCAATTAAAGTTTTTAATAACCAAACAATGTCAGTAACTCCCAAAGGACTTGAATTAAAACTTCTCATTCATTAACAATATTATAATAACTTCTCTAGTATATTAACTTAGTAAATAATTAAAGAAAATATCTGCTTACCATTAAGTACTTAGTATTGCTCACTATATTTTATATTTCCAAAGTTCATGAAGTAAAAATCCACTTTATTTGATTAATTTAAATCAATATTATATCATTAGCTTCTATTATAATTACAATAAAATATATTTAGAACTTCTAATAATGTTCATTAGTGACTGCTTTCTCATCTGAAATATACAAATAATATGTACAATCATTTTACTTTGTGATTACATAATATAAGCAATATTAAATGGTATATGTATTTTTCAAATTAAAGAAAAATTTCATGAACTTACATGCAATATAAATATCAATAAAAGATATCCAATATAAAAGGATTTACCTCTACTAATTTGCTGATTTTCTTGATATTTTCATATTTATCTGTGTCTATTATGTTATCCTCGCATTGATTCAGGGTTGGGTGTTAAATACCACCGCACTTTTTTGACGATACTAATTATCTAGGAGTGTCCGGGGACCTTCATTGGAACACCTCCAAGTGAGTTTTGCTCCGGAAACGCGTCTAAATATTTTTATAAAAAAATTAAAGTTTTGTGTAATGTATTAAAATTTGTAAACAATCCGCCATTTTCTACTTTTCTATTGGTTATAAGTGATGTGACGTTCACTTAAAAAAATCGTGTTTTTAATTTATCGATTGTTAATAATCGTTTTATTTATTTATCGATTATTTCCTCATTTTTGAAATTTAAAGTTATAGAATAATCAACATTGAAATTAACCTAATTTCGTGTTGATAGATTATAGGGTTCCGAATTTTTTTGAAATTATCGATACCTACTCGTCTGTATTTTCTAATTAGTACTTGTATTTCATTGTTTGCAACTTTCTATATTATTTAATTTTTACTAGAATAAAGTGTTTACTTTAATATCCAAAAAGTACCCAAAACCGAATCAGAGCACCCCACTATCCACGTGGTCTTGTCTGTCTTACCCCTAGAGTGTATATAAATAATCGGAGGCGCGGAGGAAGAGCAGCCCCCACCCGCTGTAACAAAGCACAGGCATTATGAAAGCTGTAGCGGCTGAGGCTGGTCGCCGAAGGCGACCAAAAAGCCGAGGTCGCGGAGGCTTGAATAAAATGCCTGTGCTTTGGTACGCAAGGGTGGAGGGGCTGCATTTCCCGTAGCGCCGGAGCTGTCCACAAAAACAAATATTATTTAGATTGGTTAGGTTAGAGTTAGTATATGAATATTTGGTCGCCGAAGGCGACCAGGACGCCGAGAAGCCGAGGCTTGAATAAACAATTACTATTTAGATCGGAGCTGTCCACAAAAAAAAATATTATTTAGATTGGTTAGGTTAGAGTTAGTATATGAATATTTGGTCGCCGAAGGCGACCAGGACGCCGAGAAGCCGAGGCTTGAATAAACAATTACTATTTAGATCGGAGCTGTCCACAAAAATAAATATTATTTAGATTGGTTAGGTTAGAGTTAGTATATGAATATTTGGTCGCCGAAGGCGACCAGGACGCCGAGAAGCCGAGGCTTGAATAAACAATTACTATTTAGATCGGAGCTGTCCACAAAAACAAATATTATTTAGATTGGTTAGGTTAGAGTTAGTATATGAATATTTGGTCGCCGAAGGCGACCAGGACGCCGAGAAGCCGAGGCTTGAATAAACAATTACTATTTAGATCGGAGCTGTCCACAAAAATAAATATTATTTAGATTGGTTAGGTTAGAGTTAGTATATGAATATTTGGTCGCCGAATTTTCAATTATTTTTAATATTAAAATCGAATACAAAAATCGATTTTCACTTTTAAAAAAATCGATTATTTTTCACATCCCTATTAATTTTATAAACTTAATCGGCCATTTTGAATGTGGTTTATGCTAGACTAGCGGTAATTAGTTTTACAGTGCAAAGTTTACTTTATAAATCTTTATAAAATTTTTGACGCGTTTCCGGAGCAAAACTCACTTGGAGGTGTTCCAATGAAGGTCCTCCGAGACTCCTAAATAATTAGTATCGTCAAAAAAGTGCGATGGTATTCAAAACTGTTACCTTGATTCATAGAAAAACTAAAACTCTTAACTTAAAAATATTGACTCTAGTTTAAATTATTATAATTACACGAGAACGTTAAAAAAAGACAGATAACAAATTAAAACCATTTCGTTAAAATGTCCAATATATGTCATGTTTTTAAAACGGTAGCCATTAAAGATGGCGATAGTTGTACTGAATTATTGCAAACAGCAACTTTTGAGATCACGCTAAAACATGGCGGAGAAACGCCGTTTTTTCTACACTGCCGAAACATTAATTGGCCGTTGGCTACCGAATAGCGTAAGCGTTAATGTGTGTCTTTTCGTAGCACTGTCATGGCGTCGCTTATTGTATCCCGACTCACGCCTTTAGGGCCTAGGCTACCGACTGTCGACACGAGCTGTCATTTTCATACAAATTTAGTTTTCGACTTTCTACATACACTACTGTTAAGCCATCTTGGCTAGACCCCCTGGGTGCCTACAGCCGCAAGGTCGAAGCTGTCGAAGTCAGTGACCCGCTCATTCAAGAGTCAGCTGGAGCAAATCGTCGGCGCAAACAGTGTCAGCCTGTTATTGGGCCTGCACCTAAGTATGTCTGCAAAGTATCTAAGTTAAGGTGTTGCCTGACCTTTTTTAAATTAAAAAAAATATAGTGGTCATATTTAACAGTAAGTATGTGTAATAAAATTTACCTTAATATTTTACTTGAATACTTCATGGTCGAAAATTTGTAAAAGTTTTTTCGTTAACTTCGATTTTGTTCCCTTTGGAGTAGAGATTCTTGGTCCGTGGAGTTGAACTCACTACACAGGCGCTAATTAAATTTATTTTTGCGCCTGATAGATAGTAGGTACAGGTGACCCCAGAGCTGGTGCTTTCCGCGCTCAACGAATAAGTATCGCGATACAGCGAGGAAATGCTGACAGCGTTAAATGTACACTGCCACAGGGACCAAACTTAAATTTGTTTTTATTTTCTATTCATTAATTTTTAATAGGTATTATTACTACTTATGTAGTTTAAGAAAATTGTAAATACTGTACCTACTGTGTGTTGGAATTAAAGAATAATATTTATTTTAAGTTAATTATATATGTAAAATGTGTAGCTCGACGATGGCTCTCTGAAAACACCTAAATGATAGGTCACAGGATGACATTTTTGTAAATAATTTTTATTCGTGTAGCACTGGCACTACGAAGATATAACAAAAATTAGGTTTAAGATCGAAACGCTGGACTGAAAAGTTCGTAGGCTGACACATAGATGGCGCTACTAGTATAAAAAAAAAAGGGTGCGTGTACTTATGTACGCGCGTAAGAAGTTATACTTCTTTGGCATTATTAGAAATAGATTTTGATTGCATGCAAATAATTAATTACAATTAAATAATCAAAGACTGGAAAAGGAGTCATTATAGTCAATAAAGTTCAGTTTACATTTGAAAAATTTAATAAATAAATATTTATAATTATTCTCTTACAAAATAAAATTTTTTTATAATTCATATTATAAAATTTTTAACACATTTATATTAATATAATTATATAAATGTGTTAATAATATAATTTGTAGCACATGCTACAGACCTGGATAGCAACTTTCTTTTATTCTATTTAGAGATAGAGATAATTTAAATATAATACCGGTGTCTTCCTTGTAGGTTTCTTTTGAGTTGTTTGGGGATTCTTGTTGATCAGTTCGACATGATTTTCTTTAACCTTTCTTTAATCCTACAAAATAATGAAATTGTTAAGTTATGTTGTCACTGTTGTGCATACCTTTGTTTGGCTTTTTTAGTATTCAAGTTATGTCAAAACTGATTTATTACCTTGTCATTGTTGGCTTTATTTGCTTTTGGGATAGCAATTGTTTCCAAAATGATTTTATTTGTAATATCCTGAAATATATAAATAACATCTATTAATTTAAGTGTCATGGTGAGTGGTTCGCACTCAGGTATTAAGGTGTATTATACCCACTGTCCATTATAAGTGGGAATGGGCTCACTTCTGGCTGGACAGAGTTTCGGTACTACAAGAGCAACATGGATGTTTTGAGGTATTACAATATCTCTAACTACCCTGTAGGGGAATAAAGTATGTGCCTATGCTTGAGAGGTTGAGCCTTGAACATCACCATCATATTTATAATTAACATTCCTACCTCGACACCATCACAATCAAATTCATTGAAATCTACTTCAAACCGTTGCGGTATCATCTCTGCCATATCCATTGTGTCTGGAGAAGGTGATGGTGGCTTTGTTCCACCTCTTGTTTTTGATGTTTCACGGCGATAAGATGACAACTCTTTTTTTTTATTCAATTTAGTGCACTTCCACTGAAATTGTTTTTTGTCTCTTGTCCTTATATTTGCTAGATTAAATCTGAAAAATTACATGTTTTGATTAAATAATGTAATCATTTTTTTGAGATGCAGGTACTTATTAAAATGTTTACTTCTCTGTAATATCGCTCCAAGCCTTCATTTTCTCCTTATTAGTATTCGTGCTTAAATCTTTGTTCTCAATTATTGATATATAGGGTCGTAGAATATTTCTAAAAAGTTGCTGTAACAAACGCAATAAACAAAAGTTAATTAAGTTCATGTTTCAGTTTTAATCAACAATAATACTCGATAATACATACGGATAGTTAACCTCAATTGTATTGAAGCACTCAGGAAGGTTGGCACAGTTTTTTCACAAATATTTTATCATATTAATTAGTATTGATTTAGATATTCAATTTCTGATTATAATTCAGACGCACATATAAAATTCGCACTTGTATAATGAAAATAACTAGGTACTTTTAGAATCTTTTATTTTAAACAATAATTCAAACTCCTATATTTGTTTAAAAGGTAAATGTCATTGTCAGATGTCAATTGTCATGGATATTCAAAATTCTTGTTAAGCTGCTAAGCTAAGAAATAGAATATGCGTGAAGTTAGCTTATATTCTATTTCTTTTGTAGATTGCGCACGCTATAATCACACTCCGAATTTTGTGTCATAGGTGCGCATCGTAAAATTTCACTCTCATCAAATTTTCATAACGCGCCTAAAGAAGTATAACTTCAAAAATATGACAACTGTCGTACTATTAGTATGTGAAATGTTGAGTGAATTTTTTTTCTATGTAAGCCTTCAAACTTACAGCCCATATTATGTCATAAGCTTTAAAATTGGCTTAACTATGTTTTTTTATATAATTGGGAGTTAAATAATGGGTTGATAAATAAAACACATATACTTTCTTCCTGTTTATTAGTTATAACATCGTTATCTCTATTTTTAGAGTTAAAAATGTTTTAAAATATTAACATTTTTAGTTTTCAGAACAATTATGTGAGCTTACAATGTGAATACATGGTTTGTTATTTGGTTGAAGGAAATTCAGAGGAATCTAGTGGAATTCAGGGCCGGATTTAGGGGAAGGCAACCTCCACATAAGAGGGACCCCACAATAGAAAAATGTTTTAAATTCCGACCAGTAAACACTAGTAAACAACTATACTTTAGATATATTTTTTTAACTTTGTTAAATACTAAAAGAATCTACTTGGTTTCACAATAAATTATTGATTGAAAAAATTCGACTGAACTTTTTTCCTTTTTATTTGGAAAATAATTTGGGGCCAGGGTGCCTCCACTCCTGTGTTGCCCCGAGGCCTCCAGACCTCTATATCCGGTCCTGCTGGAATTCCTTATTAGTCAGGCAAAAATCAGGATGGTTTTACAAATCCAAAGTATTTAACGCGTCTTATTTCTGTTTAAAATTATATTTATTTATAAAAGCTTGCCTATGCTCGGCACCCAGATACATGAAATAGTATATTTCATTACAAGTGCGGAAAGCCTGTCATTGCAAAGAGTTTCGACAAATGTCTACCCGAGCCGAGGCGCAGCCGAAGGTGAGGGTTGACAGTCGGAACAAGTTGCAATGACGGTTCCGCACGTGTACTGAACAACTATTTTTAATACACTTGCGAAAAAATTATGCAATTTAATTAAATAATAAAAACACAATAAACTCAACTAACTAATCATTTATTTCTTATACAAATTATTGTTCACATATACATTGGTACAGTTTTTTATACTAACTGGAGAAGTTTTAGGTTGCATATTTATTTACTGTTTGAGACAAACTATTATTAATTTCGTATGATTGTTCATGTATATTTAATATATAATATAACAAACAACTAAACGCGCAAAGAACATTTATGGAAAATGGCGCCAACCGTAGAAGAATATAAGCAGATTTTTTTTTTCTTCACCCATTCTGGATAGGCAAAGGGAACTATGCCCATACAGCCAAGTCTTCAGTACAATTTCTTATTGATATGAAATGAAATTTAATGAGATGAAATGAAATCTAACCTAACTCATTGAATCAAATCATTAAATATGATATTGAAACAAAGCAGTAGCTTCTTTTTAGAAATATTTGCATGAATCATAAAAATTTCTATGAATTTTTTTTAGTAAAAACTTCGTGGTTGGTTTTTTCTTTTTAATAGACATTATTTTGACAGTTAGGAAAGAAAACGCACTAGTTCGGAAAAGGTAAAAAAGAATGCACGAGTGTGTAATAGCCCACATCCCGAACGCTATACGTCCCTGCAATACGCCACTTTTTCAGCAACTGTATTAAAAAATAAAATACAACATTTAATACAAGATACAGAATAATAATAAAATTACTTTCCAAGAAACCAAAACCTCCATTGGTACTCTCTTATTTATAAAAGAAAATCTATTTTAATAACTAAAGCGCTTGTGTATTCTCATTAAATTGTATTTATGCTATGACGACAAGAAAAACGCGAATGGAGACAACACATTTAATACTGGAGATATAAATGTGAGAAATAACCCCGATTAGCCAGTAGATCAAGCGACGCAAATGGAAATGGATATGCCATACACTCCGAAGGGATCCCAATCATATCCCAAGCAGGCGCTTGACTGGAACCCACACGGAAATCGGAAACATCCAGTCCCGGGCAAACCTGACGTGGTACAGTTGCAGATGAGGCAAAGAGAGCGGGAAAGACTTGGAGCGAGGTGAAGTACGAGGCTCAAGACCGTAGACGATGGAAACTCACCGTGGACGTCCTCCGCCAGATCTAGGGGTTATAGGACATTAAGTAAGACTTAAAATGAGGTTTTATAACATTAATATGGGGCTATACTATAGGTATAAGTATTTTTAAAATGTTGAGTGTCCTTAGCTCTATGTATTTTGGATTTTTATAAGAATCACTTTATTAACAGCCGATGGCTGGCCATGCGTCATACTCGTGAACGGGTGCTACTTGTGGTGACTGGTCGGACTTGAATTCGTGTAGGTATGCGGTGATGTTAATTATTTCGACTATGTGTTTGCGTGTAAGTGCGTGCTCATATTTCACCATTCCTCCTGCTGATAGAGCACAAATCTTTGGTTATAATTTATTTTATTATTATTAATTAACAATTAATTACTTAAGATGTCATGTGGAACATGGTGTAATGGTTGCAGCTCCTTACAAACATTATGTAAAACAAAAAACTTGGCGATTAAAAAGAGTGGGGGGGAGTTTATTGCTCAGTTTAAGCCAGTTTCCTCCCGATGTCTTCCTTCACCGTTCGTTCTAATATAAAATGCGCACTCAGAAAGGAAGTCCATTGGTGCACAACCGGGATCGAACCTACAACGAGGGATGAGAGTCGAACGCTGATGCCACTAGGCCAACACTGCTCAAATTTTATCACTTTGAGATTTCATTTGTATAAATATGTGTAGTTTAATTAAGACGCGTAGCAAATTAGAATTTTATAAGTTCACCTAACCGCAAGTTCTTATTCCGCAGTTTCTAATAAAAATAATGAAGAGTTGTAGAGACACTTTTTTTTTTTTATTCAAATAATCACTCATCAATCACGTAATGTACACTTATGAACGTCAAAAAAGAAATACATATTAAATGCTTCTAATTTTACATTTACTGCCAGCTCTCCAAATCAAGGGCGTAGAACAGACGAGAACAACTGGCAATAAACTCAACGCCACTCTTTTGCCGCCGCCATACTTAACATAGGCCTGGATCTTCAAAACCAGCATTATTATAATCCCCCCCCTAATCCCCGATCTTTTCATCGATATTTTTATACGTTTTATCTGTTACACATGATATTTGTGGTAAATACTCCTGACATCAAGTCTAAATTCCGCATATAGTTGTTAATCTATTAGAAACCTAATAATGCTTCATAATTATCATCTGTAGCTGATCGTAGAATAAACTCATGATTAGAATAGTTATTTTATTTGTATTCCTATTTTGTTACATAAGAATATGTCTAGACAATCGTATCTTAATAATAAATCAATCAAAACAAATTAGTTGAAATACAATATGTGTGTAAATTTTATCAATTAAGTTAAATAATTGTAACCCACGTTAAGTGTACGGTTCCTGGTTCCGGTGTGCTTTAAATAATTGAGTACCTATATTATTTTCACTATTAACCACTCAGGTATAACTAAGGAATAATTCTAATTAATTCAATGTGAAATTAAAGTAATGTAAATTCTGAAGAGAGCGCCTGCGACTATACTCTCGGGGCGTAACGACGATATAGGATCGCCACGCTTATAAAACTAAGAAAGCCTGAGTGAGCAAAATGTACAGCCTTGACTCGTACACGCAGCATGGTTAAGATAAGCGGGCCATAGACGGACCGCATGTTGCAATCAAGACCGCCAAGGCCCGCTTTAAATGTAATAAAACCGCTTATGAACAAAGAATTCGAATAATATACAGTAAAACCTCAGTGTGTCAAAAGTCAAAATAATTTATTCATATAGGTATGTAACACAATCTACACTTATAAACGTCAAAAAAGACAACTGTCTAAGCGAGAAAACTCTATAAATGAGAAACATGAAACCTGTATAAGTGAGATTGATACTTGCCTATACCTCTATAAGCGAAAGTTTAATAAACAATAAAATTAGGAGTCCAGAGCTTTTCAGCTAGTAACGGCTGGTTAGAGGGTTTTATAGACATGTGAGACAGACCCCTTCTGTCAGCTAGAAACTCGGGAAACTTCTATAAAAGAAAATAAGATCGCGGTCCCTTGAGCTCTCACTTATACAGGTTTGACTGTATAAATTAAAAGGAAAATTGGACACAATAGTCGTACAGGTTTTAATTTTTTTTCGAACAGGGGAAGTTCACCTCATCAATCTCAGTTAAGTGATATGATTGTGGACATGCTCATGGACATTCGCAATGCTAGAGGGCTCACGAGTGTAGGATCCTAAGTCGAATTGGTTCGGAAACACTTCTGTGTAGGTAACACTTCCGTGGAAAGTAAGTTGTCAGCGTACATCATTTGATTGAAGATGTAAGGAAATGTAACTAAGAAGATGCACAATTAAAGCCGATAGCACGAGAATTGATTCATGTTGACAAGGTAATTGGTAGATCTCACGTGAGGGAAAAGTATTCCTGATATTGTTTATAAACAATTAAAAGTGCAATAAAGTCAGTCAGTAATTTTCTCGAGTCTTCTATTAATACGGGAGACGGGAAATCTGGTTTAGGTGGAAGGGAACCACTCGATACAAATAATTCAGACAAAAATTACAAAAATCTGTGATGTAATTAACGAAGTACTTACCTATATGTTTTATTAGGTTTCTTAATCATATTGTAATAATTCTAAAAAGACTAATTTCTTAAGAAAGAGAAAGAGATACATAGATATTTATGAATAATATAAATGTATTAGTGGCGTTAAGAATCTCTTACCATGCACTTAGTTTGGTAGAAGACTTCTGAGTTGAACCTGAGTTGTCGTAGAAGAATTGTAGGAATCTCGTTACTTAGAGGAAACCAAAGAGCACATACAATGAAGAGCTACTTGACTAATCTGTTATTTGCCAACAATTAAGAACGAGACATTTAACGGACTCGTCCTTCACTATCTAAATGGTATCGAACTCAATAGTAGGTATATCTAGAAGAGTATATATAAGTAGAGTAATAGTATATAATGGACGAAAAACTATTAACTTCTTCAGGTACCAATGAATAGGCGCTCTCTATGCCTAGGTATGTAATGAATTCGCGTTTAAATTCGTGAAATCAGAGACAGTATTGAGCTGATATCTGACTGTCTCCTTATCACTTATCTGACAAACGCACTAAATGTAGAGTGATGAGTTACATTCCTTCTTCTTCTTTTAGTGCTTCCCCGTTCCTGGAGGTGTACAATTTATAAAATAGTAACACATTTATATTCTATATATTATATGTCTTAAACATTTTCAGAGGTCAGAGCTTTCAAGAGACATCAGAATCTACCTATAGTAGGTATTACTAAGCTACAGTGACAATTCAAACTATTAAATTTGTTAAGTTAGGTTACAACATAGGTAATTATTCAATGAACATCTTGTATCACATATAGATATGGTGGAAAAAGACACTAAACTTATAGATAACGATAAGTAGGTACACTGTGTTTTTACAATAGAATCACGGCCTAACATTCTGTTATCACAATGGTGGCGGCCTAGATGGGTTAATTGGCTACATAAGCCATCATTTCCATGATGGTCAAAGTTAAAGTTAGCAAACGGCGGTAATGAGCGCGCGGGGCGTCGCGGGCGCCAGACGCGCGGCCGCGGACCGACTGGCGTCTCGGCAGCGGGCGGCGGGCGGGGCCGACCAATGAGCGCGTCGGGCGGAGCGCAGGGCGGAGCCGGCGCGGGGCGGGACGGGCTCGGCGGGCGCGGCGGGCTCCGACGCCACTCTCGCCCCGAGAGCCACTAGAGGCTGAGCCGTTGAGTGGCGTCGAGTGTCGATCGGATGTCCGCGGAGGGCGGCGGCTATTCGCCGTGTCCGGCGGAGGCGCTGCCGGAGCTGAGCGCCGCCGAGCTGGCGATGAGCCTATCGCCCAAGTCGGCGCTGCTGCAGCAGAACCTGTCGCAGTTGCAGCTGCAGCATTCGACCCCTTTCTCGGTGACGGACATCCTGTCGCCCATCGAAGAGTACCGCAAACTGGAGCTGGCCAACAACCCGCCGTCGCCGTACAGGTGCGTGCATCGATCTGGCGGGGGACCCTCCCGATTTTTCGAGTGGCCGAAGGTCTCGAGGGCACTCGAGCGCGCCTAGTCGAAGGATATAGTTCGGTGACGTTTGTTTGTGCAGGTATGTTGTGATCGGTCAAGTGACGTGATCGTGTGAGGTCAACGATGTGTCGGTACCTATATGGGCTCGCGTTTCTCGACGAATGCCACTCGAGGATGTAAACAATATTAGCGGTGTAGATGCAGTAGGTAGCGGAGGACCGATCCTGCCCCTTAGGGAACTGCGCCACCTAAATGCTAACAAATGAGTTTTATGTACGTATCTACGAAATTATCAATTGCTAACGGTTGCGGTGCAAATCATAAATAGTTATTCCAATTTTATTCTTCGCTTTACTATGTCTGGCGTAGCGGAGTTTTTTTTTATTTTTAGAGCTTCGGGTTAAATTCGCGCGTTGCTCTAGCAATTTAAAATTGGGCTAGTATTTTAATGTTGACAAATGATGAACATTACTGCAGTGTATTACCAATTTTATTATTATTTCTTTATGAACGGCTTAATTAGATGAGAGTTTTGTTTATTTAATTAATTAAATATGCATCGTTAATTCAAGTGTAGTTTTATTGTAGGAAAGAGATTGTAAGCGGGGACATTTAATTTACTTTAACAATATCATTTTTACGTTTATCTTCCTAAACTTAATTATATGAAACTAATTTAATAAATTGGGTGCTAACTGCTAGTGCATTTATTAATCGAATTTCTATTTAATACTAATGCCGAGAAAACTCTGTAATTTAATGTTTTATTACAATATTAATTTCAAACCGAAATAGGTAATTTATTATTATTTGTTTAGAAAAAAAACTTGTAATTTTTATTTCATACGCTTTGACTTAGGTACCTTACGAATTTTTATAGCTCCGCGCTCACTTTATTACTTTCTATAAAAAGTTTTAGCAATCTATAATAGTATATGTTATGTTAGTAAATACATAATATCACTCATTAGCAGGCTATGAATAGACTCATATTTATTAAAGCTTGCTGATATGTAGTAGAAGTGCTCAAAGTAATCAAGTGAAACAAAACATAATTTAGACTTTTTACATAGGTACATACAAAGAAATATTTGTTTACATTCCTACAATGTCTTTCTTGCTTCATCCAATCTCTAATATTCACAACATCCTACTAATATTCTGATATATCTTCTATCTAATATTATAAATCTAATTTTATGTTTGGTAGGTTTTAATACGTAACAACTGTATCGATTTTACAAGTGAAGTTCGAGAACTTAAAAATAATATAATCTTTGCCGTTCCTATGAATTGTTTAGTGCTTCGGCATTCGCTGTTTAGATTATTGACAATAACTTTTTAGGACCTAAGTTAACGAATATTTAAATAATTAGCTAAGTATGAAAGTCATAGGTTCGATCCTGTGCACCAACGGACTTTCCTTCTATGTGCACATTTAACGATCGCTCGAACGGTGAAGGAAAACATCGTGAGGAAACCGGCTTGCCTTGGACCCAAAAAGTTGGTGTGTGTCGGGCACAGGAGGCTAATCACCTACTTGCCTATTAGATTGATAAATAAAGGTTGAAAGGTTGAAGCGCCACTGATTTATTTATTTTCATATTTAATTTAGAAATAAAGATAATAACCAAACCACTAAAGTTGAGTTAGTTTTTGTGATTGTTTTTATGTCCAGTTCAAATCTAGTTCTTACTTCGATTACATATTCTTAAAACGTACCAAGCCAAGTGACCAGCGTCAAACATTGCCTACTTTATTATTCTTGTGACCATTCGTGTACTGTATTTTGCATTTTAAATATCGTGAAGTGCGCACGAGTGGACAAACAAACTAAGTGACAGACTCACGCCTGACTATTTGGCAAATGACTATTTACATCTTGGCAAATAGAGAAAAAAATTAAATTTGTATATTTTCAACATAGCTGTACATAATTTGTTTTAAAACGAATTGTCTTAAAGACTCGTAAAAAAATTAACACCAGATTTGAATCTTCGTAAAATTAATAACATTTATGGATTTTTAACGTTTTATTTATAGTTTTTTTTAAACATTCTGCTAAAAAGCGGCACGGCCGTACGGTCTTCGAAATCCTTTTCTCGAAGCAGTTCAGACCCCTATAACTTAGAACAAAATATTTGTAATATCGATATAGGTACCTAATCAGTATAAGATGTTGTTAGTATAGCTAATTACGTAATTACTTAAGACAGAAGTCCCCTTAAATAGGTACCTATAAATAAAATAACCGACTTGGTATTACATGGATCTCACTTTTTACGGTAGAACTGCGTTGCGAGATTTGGTTCTTTTAGTATGTTTTTGATGGCATAAACCTTTTAAATGTAGTAGTTTTTAGACCAACGTTTTTATGTTTAAATTTTTACATTATCCACAATTTAAATAACAATATAATGTTCTTGCTACATAACTAAGTATCCATTGGTAAATACAAAACATAACATTGTGACACGCCGTTACCTAAACAATTTTCCCGTTTCCCGCTTAATTTATCTTGTCAAAATCTAATTTGTCAATTTGACACCCCATATAACCATGGAGGTTTTAATAGATAGAGTTTAGAGTTGTTTGAATTGATGGGTTGGGTTGGGGTAGCTTCTAACGGGAGATTAAATTGTGTAAATAGAGATTAGGCAGATAATCCGGGGTTTTGTTCCGTGACGTGTTGGCGCCGTGACTTCGGGTGGCATTTTGTGTTAAATCGGAAAGTTAACGGCTATTTTAAATGAATGAACATTAGTATTGTGCATATTTTACTTGAACCTTCAAATTGGATTGCGTCCGCGTGATTTTTAGTATGTACCTATATATTCACCATACCTGCACAAATTAATAGATAATAGTTAAGTTATTGTAATCTGACACCTTTGTCAAGATTTGTTTTTATAAATTTGTTTAAAACGATTTTTTTGACAACTTTTTAAATCCTTCCTTCTACAGGTTAACTGATGGTTCTATATATAAAGTTATCTTTATTCTGGTATTGCGTACCACAGCTAAGCCCATGGGCTAAGGACATTATAATTAATTATTTATTCACAAAATCCTTACACCGTGATATAGTAAAGGTCAAAATCTAACCACCCCTCCCTTTTCAGGTCCAATTCGTCGGGGAGCAGTATAAACTCTCCTCTCGGGCCGGGGGCCTCTTGTGGGATGGCGGCTAATCCCTACGGTGTGCCGTTATACGGCGGCGCCCCTGTCCAGGGTTACGGATGTGCCCCAGCTGACCTGCCCCATTATGGAGATATGCGTGGAGCCAGTTGGTACCCCGCCTCGAATGACCCCAGGTTTGCCAGTGAGTCGGTATTTTGTTTCTTAGATTTATGTACTTAATTAACAGGTTCTGAAAGATGGATTGGGTGACAGTATACATTTGCTTGGCGGATATGGTTTATCTGTCTAATCTATTTATTTATTTATTAAAATTCACCACATCATATAGGTACAATTCTTTATCTACAGTATATGTTACAAGCTATCTTTTCTAAAATACATGACAATTATGGTTAATATAAAGGAGTGTTACAAATAATCACTAGCAAACGGCGGATTATTACCTATCAGATAGGCTCTTAACAATGTTTTTTGTATTGATCAGCCCACTACCGAATGTGTATATTCGCGAAGAATTCGAATTATATATTATGACAAATTCTAACGGAGTTAGCGCTGCTAATATGATCGTGTCCTTAGATAGGTACATAATGCAACATAAAATTCTCATTTCGCCAGCGACAGGGAGCAATTTAAATTCATCATAATTTAATTACATAACGCAACAATGAAAATTAATTTGATTAATTTTCGCTCGCCACCCCGCTTGTCCACTAAGATGGCGGCGCGTCAATAAATGCGCGCGCACGGCTGCGGCCTACGGTACCCCTCACACGTAACCCGCGCCACGCTAACCTAATGAGACACCTTTGAACTACAATAAACAGTTTTTGGCAAAACATTTATTTCACAAGAATAACAAGTTAAAAGAAATAACATAATCACTTTCGCGGATATCTCAAGTAGGTAAAAGCAACATTCATTATTATTATGACGTGTATATTCTGGAATAAATTACGATAAAAGTCGCCAAAGTTCTGTTGCAAGTCTCATCAATTCAGTGGTTAGAAATAATAATAATAAATCGTTTATTTGCAAAGAAAGTATATACATTGAAATTGATTAGGTACTTATACGATAAAAGCGGCACAAGCTTAAATAAGCAAGCATATTAATTTAATTAATTAATGTGGAACATAAAATCATAGGTAAATATTACGTTTAAAAATAGATATAATTTTACGAACGAATATTATTTGATTCGTTCTGAATTATTTTCAGAGGCGCTACAATATTGTTTCCTTAATAAGTTTTCTTTTTAGATAAGTTAGATGATTAGTTTTTTGTTCCTCGTGCATGTCGTCAATACTTGGATCTAGGATCTCCTCATGATGTTTTCCTTCATCATGAAATGCAGCAGTCTTGGCTTAGTGGCTCTCTCTGCGACTTTATTTTTATATAACATTCGCTTGAACGGTGAAGTAAAACATCGTAAGGAAACCGGCTTGTCTTAGACCCAAAAAGTCGACGTGTATCAGGCACAGGAGGCTGATACTTGCCTGTTAGATTGACAAATGATTATGAAACAGATACAGAAATCTGAGGCGCAAATCTAAAAAGGTTGTAGCGCCACAGGTTTATTTTAACTTAATACTTAGGCGAGTAAAATCTAACTGTTTGAACAGCAATGACGCACTTTAAAAACATAAATGTCTCAAATTGCGGCTTCCCGTCGCCAAGCAAACACCATTAAGTATTAAAAAATAATGAGTACGTGCTCGGCTACCAGTGCGGTGTCTTAGTAACCTAAGATTATTCAACTGACACGGTAACTTGTGTAACTCTGAAGCAGAATGACTCCGTCATAATTTTCTATCATTCATATTTCTAGGCAAAGCCGAAATTTCATAACATGAATCATTAATACGCAGATAGTTCTCTGATGAGAAAACTCAGAGAATGGATCTTATTATTGAATGGTAAACTTAACCTACAATTTTCGTTTGAAATAAATAAACCACTTTTGAAATTGGGTAGGGAAAACGGAAACTACAAAGAACTGAAGTTTATTTAATGTAATACTAATTACTTTATCAATAATCATGTGTTTTAGATATAGTAATTATATAATTCTTAACTTATTCATGTAACTAAACATAACAATCAAATATACAGGAGAAAGGCTATTTATTTTTATTCTATTAATTTATGTTTAGTCTATTTAATACCATAAATCATAGAGTCGAAGTCAAATATTTTGTTATAGTAATCGAATCGCTTAATATCTACGCTTGCAATTTTATAAGCCTTTAATTTATAAACTTTATTATAATAATAAAAATTTTATATTAAGAAGTTTTGTTAATGTATAGTATTCATATAGGTGATGTAAAAAGCGTGATTGTCTACTCTTGCTATAGCAGAAATCATCATACATTTCCTCCTAATTTAAAGGAATAAATCAGTCCGGATTCACTGTTTTAACTAGTCTTCTTCTGTTAAATTGTGTTGAAAAGAAAAGAGAACCTTAGTAATAACAGTGCAATTCGATTGATTTCTTTTTATAAATGAGGTGTTCTACATAATTCCAATAATTTACAAATAATATCGCGTAGAAAACGCTTTGAAAACTGACTACACTCCGTCAAAATTTCACGAAAATAAAATGCAACTATTAAATAAAACAAATAAAACTATAAGTATGCGTATGTATGCATTAAAATACGCTTGACGGCAAAAATATAAAATAGATGGAAGATACTTAAGAGGAAGAGAAGATAAAAGTGAAGAAATATAAACAAAAGATAATCGGTACCAATTAGATGCACTTATAATCATTTTGACAGCCTCTGAAGTTTTTATTGCATTGCTCGTTGAGAAAGGAAAGCACCAGCTCTGGGGTCACCGGTACTATGTACCAGGCGCCAAATTAAACCTTTTTAAATTATTACATTTGTTGTATACAGAAGCAAACTGACCCCTTGAATTACACATTAAATAACTAATCAACAAGTCGTAACCACTTGATTCAAGATGGCGATCAATTTATTTAGACAATGCAAAGCAAATATCGGAACTTGGACAATTATTATGCAAATAGTTCTACCCAACTATATTTCAATATTAAAGCAAATTTTAGTTTAATTTAAATGGATGTTAGCTCACGACACCGCTCTAATGATGTGACCATTCGATCGTGAGGCATATATTAGGTCCTTACATATGAAATTGGCGTTTTGTATGGGAGGAACAAAAAGTCGAATATTTTTAAAAATAATATATTTAATTAATCAAAGTATGAACCATTGTTTTCTATGCACTTTTGCCATCTCATAGGTAGTTCATTGATCCCTTTACTAAAAAAACCAGTCGGACGGGAATCAATAAAATCTGTGAAGGCGATTTGGACTGCCCCATCAGAGTTAAATTTTTTCCCTTGCAAGAAGTTGTCCAAATTTCGAAAAAAATGGTAATCTGTTGGAGCAAGGTCCGGGGAGTACGGAGGATGTCTTAAACATTCCAATTGAAGCTCTTCTAATTTGGTAGCCGTCTGTTGTGCAGTGTGTGGTCTAGCGTTGTAGTGAAGTAGCAGTGGCGTGGAGCGATTGACCAGCCTAGGTTGTTTAGCCGCTAGCTTTTCCATCATGGTTTGCAATTGCTGACAATAGACATCAGCCGTAATAGTCTGGCCAGATTTAAGAAAACTGCAATGAACAATACCGGCACTAGTCCACCAAACGCTTACAAGTAACTTTTTTGGGGCTAATTTTCGCTTGGGGCAGGATTTGGCTGGCTGGCCAGGATCCAACCATTGCGCTGAGCGCTTTCAACTATCGTAAAGAATCCATTTTTCATCACAGGTAATGATTCGGTTTAAAATACCTTCATTATTGTGCCGGTTCAGTAATGTAACGCAGCAGTCGACGCGCTTTTGCCGGTTTTCTTCAGTCAATTCGTGAGGTACCCATCTTTCAAGCTGTTTAATCTTCCCAATTTGCTCCAAGTGAATTAAAACAGTTTTATCACTAACACCGCAGCCTGCAGCTAACTCGGACGTGGTTTGCGATGGGTCCGCTTCCACAATAGCCTTCAATACTTCATTATCAACTTGGGTCTCAGGCCGTCCACGGGGCTTGTTCTGCAGGTCGAAATTTCCAGAACGAACTTTTGCAACATGACCGCCATACACATCATTCACCCTTCGAGTCGTTTCCGCAGCACTAGTGCCACGGCGGAACTCGTACTTTAAGAAATATTGCGATACTTTAAGTTTTCCATTTTGTAAAATGAGTGACGCAAACAGAAAAAAACAGAAGAAAAAAACAAATGAATGATGGTCGTCGAAGCACAAATACATGAGTAAATAGCTGTATAAATTTGAATTTGGAATTCCTTACCAAAGAGGAGAACATCGTGATTAAAGTGGCCAGTACGAAAAACGCCAATTTCATATGTAAGGACCTAATATATTAGACAATTTGTTTTAAATTTTATTAGGATTTGGATAAAAGACAGGTAAATTAAACTAAATATTAATTTAGAAGGTATTATAGTTATATAACTAAAAGCTTATGACAATAGATTAAAAGTATACCGACTGCTAAATTCAGATTGTTTTCTGGGTTTGAAGTTAAAATAAATTTTCAATACTACCAGTTCGCTCTGTGTGCCTTCCTTCCACCCTCACACATCATCTGTCCATCTAAAGGTCTCCATTTCAGAAGTAAGGCATTTCCTAAAAACTAGCTTTTGTATAGTCACTAAACTTTCTTTATGCGCCTTTCTTGAACGCTTCCCTCTACACTATGTATACATGTATTAGTTTTTTAATCACCGCTTACAGACAGCCAAATCAAATTATTTTGTATATCTAATATATAACTCGTGTCGCGGTGTTTGTAGTTAAACTCCTCCGAAACGGCTTGACCGATTCTCATGAAATTTTGTGTGCATATTGGGTATGTCTGAGAATCGGACAACATCTATTTTTCATCCCCCTAAATGTTAGGTAGTCCACCCTTAAATTGTTTTATTTTTAGATAAAAGGTTTTTTTTTATGATACAGCATTAAAAAATACATACAACCCCTAATTTTCAACCCTCTACGATCAACCCCTATTTTTTATTATAAATGATATACATGGCAAAACGACGTTTGCCAGGTCAGCTAGTATCTCATAAAATTATTAACAAATGTCACATTATTGAATTTGTTATAATAATTAATTTCAATAATACTAAATGTGATTTTAATATTTGTTTGCGTTTAATCAAAAGACCGTCAGCAATGCAAACATTCTTATTTGCACGATGACATAACTTTTAGTTGGGTCATTAGGCATATTTGTTCTTGCCTTGTGAAACGTAATATAAGTATTCTTTAAGTACTTCGATTGCAACTTATATTTACCTAAATGTAGCCAATGTTCTTCTTGTAACAAATGGAGGGAGTACCGTAAAAGTCTAGCGTGCATTTAAAATCCATTCAAAACCAAAAAAATCTCTATATTTCTTTGTGATACTCGTATTGGTACCTGTCTAAAATTTAAAACCTCCTGGTTATATTCATAATAATCAGTGGCGCTACAACCTGTTTAGGCCTCACATTTCTGAGTCTATTTCATGATCATTTTTAAATCTCATAGGCAAGAAGGTAATAGGTAGAAGCTGATCAGCTTCTAGTGCCTGACACACGCCGTCGACTTTTTGGGTATAAGACATGTCGGTTTCCTCACGATGTTTTCCTTCACCGTTCGAGTAAATGTTAAATGCGCACATAGAATGAAAGTCCATTGGTGTACAGCCAGGAATCGAACCTACGACCTCAGGTATGAGAGTCGCCACTAGGCCAACACTGCTCACTGCTCTTTTAGTATATACCTTAGTACGTACCTTTAGCGCTTTAACGTTGAGATAATAAGTGATTGCTCGTCATTTATTTTCTTAAGAAAATAAACTCTCTCTGGTTATAAAATAAAGGTCTCTGAATAAACACGCAATTTTGTTTTAAATCGTTTATCAGCAGCGTGTATGCAAATTGTCAGTCAACAAATTAACACCCACTTCGTATCATTCGAACGAACAATAAGGTGATAAAAAGCAAACACGCAACTGGCCACTCATCCAAGATTAAAACGGTTAGCTCGAGCTAACAAAAAAACAAGCTCTTACCGTACACAAAATTATCACTACTAAATGTTTAAGGGCCGAGAGCGCTACCCTGTGGCACGCCGGAACGCTCAGTACCTGTTTATGGGAGTCGTGTAGGCAGAGACAAAATAAGCAATTCCGAACGATCCGTCCTATGTTTGTCCACCACTAGAGTCTTGGCTGAGTAAACAAGAGGCCTCACGTCCGCAAATAACCATAGGTCGATGCAGTCGAAGGCTCCGGTAGATGTAATGCGATGCATGTGAAATATAGTTAGACAAATACAACGCTCTCCACTCGATATCTCTAACGATCCTTGTATCGGATGTCAACATCGAAATCTGAATTGCTGTAATTACGTAAACGCGTTAAGGAGTGTATTTTTATGACATAATTCTTGATACAAAGTAGCAATAAATTTAACGGAACATTATTATTTTAACTCCGTGACATTAACTGAATTCTATTTGTAAAAAATTGTCATTAGGTTACCGTAAAAACAACCAGATATAACGTAATATCGCCACATTTCACCAGTCATCTAAAATAAACGTATAATTAGAATATTTAAAGACCAGTTGGTTCAATAAAAATAAATAAAGTTAAAATGCAGCTACCTGTGACCAAACCGTCATACACACCGGCTCGAATTAAAATTGCTAGAGGGAATAAATGTGGCATAGTTAGGTTGTTAGGCGCATGGAGTGGACACGTCACACGCAGAGGGCAGTTTATCTTTAGGGACGATGTTTACCATCCCATTTCAAAGTATATTTAGGAATCAAGAATGTTGCTTAGTTATGTAGAATTATAAAGATACCTATTTATGTATTTTGATAGTTGGTTGCTTCAGAGTCGCTTGGTCTCGAATTACTATAACAATAATAGCCCGTTTAATATCCAAACATTACAAAAGTAGAATATACAGCTTAGATTTGTTTTAGGTTTATACATTTTTTTTCTATTATCCTAATATCCTAGCATCCTTCAGTACCGTTGATCGAAATCCCTTCACGGGAATGGCCTCCTCCAGATATTTTCCAAATATCTCTTTGCTTTCTTTCTCCTTTCGCTTTCTGCAAACGGTCCTATTTCTTTCTTCGTTCTTATTTCTTCTATATCTTCTTCTTGATTTTCATATAGTGGTAGGTATTTGAAGTCCACTTTTTATCGGTGTATCTTGATATGGCCCATTGCCACATCTGTGTTAGGGAATAATAAAAGTACTATTTGAATACTATTAAAGTAAATAAAAACGGAATCAAATCAACAGTTGATTTTAGTGACAATTGTCAAAATATATGTCATCATAACGCGTGTTTATTTAGTAAAATACGGCATGAGCATTCCTAATCGTATTATAAACCCCACGATGTGCATAATGTTGCCATTTCGTACGTGTCTGGCAAATTGTGCGTGCACAAACATTGGGAAATAATAGCTGTATTGTGTTTCACTCCCCCAGCGGGTACATGCATTTTATGGGGGCGAATTTGGTTATTTTTATAGGCTATCTCTCAAATGACAGTGAAGAATTATAAAGAATTGAATCCATGAAATTAAAAAATTCAAGGTGTTTATTATTGAAGAAAATTGTTGATTGAAAATGAAAACGTGATTTATTTATTATTGAAAGAAAAAACAAAATTGAATCCTATGAATTAAATTAAAGTAGTGAATTGTAGTAATAATACTTTATAAAGGACATTAAAGTAATTTATTTCAAATTAGAGCTCATTCAATAAATAGTACTGTTTTTAAAGAACGTTTTTATGGGCTCACATGACAATCTGCTTACCTACCATACCGATTACCTAGTAATTAATTTGCACCGTTACATGGCACCCACTCAGGAAACTGACTAGCAATATGTATTTATATGCAGTATTCTCTCTGCTTGATAAAAAATCTTTTAAAAAGCAAAAAACAATTTTAATTTCGAATTGTCAATTTGTTTGTTTAGCTTCAACCTAACAGTTTTCTGTAGTTATGTCAGAACTACTCAAATAGAATAGAAAAGAATATACGAAAGTTGGAATGGATTTTTGTTACTTAACCACGATAGAATGGGTGGTTTTATTTGCTTATTAAAAATAAATTAGGTTCCAGTGCGTTCCAAGTTGATTGAGGCGGACAAGTTCTTTTAAATCAATTAGACATCTTGTCTAACAAGGAGGAGACTTTCTTATAAACACGTATGTGCTTTAATTTTCTGGGACTATATTCCATGGGATGCCGAACCACCTGGTGTCGCAGGCTGCAAAACTGTTTCTTTTTTATTTCTTACTTGAAGCTACACTCTGTGTTTGGGGTTTCACAAGTGGGGCAATGAAGCTTTTATCAGAGCCTAGTTTTCTGCTCTAGTTCGTGCCTGGATACGCCCGGACTTTATTCAGACAACAACACATATGTGTCCAAATACGCCGTTTTAATACGATTCAGGATAAAACATATTTTTTAATTTTCACGTTAATTGGGGGACACCACAGACGAGAACTTTGCCTAAAAACAAAGATTCAAAAAAATCCTAATCAAAGATACTTTCTATATACACCAATTATAGCAAGGCATTTAAGTGTATTGCAGTCTTGGCTTAGTGGCTCTAAGGTGCGACTCTCATCCCTGAGGTCGTAGGTTCGATCCCCGGCTGAACACCGATTGACTTTCTATATGCGCATTTAACATTCTTACTTACCTTTAAGATTGACAAATGGTGATGAAACACATACAAAAATCCGAGGCCCAGACCTAAAAAGGTTATAGCGCCACAGATTTATTTTTTATAATGACATTTTGATTTGAAATTTGAAGCTTATATCCCGCACTTTCGTTTTATCCCGCCCGTACTAAGAATATTGGAGCTATGGATATTTGAAACAGCTGACGTGTTTCCGACAGCCATTAGCAATAGGTCAATACACGCGTGACGCCGGGAGTCAAACTTGTCACGTTCAAGTGGCTATATTAGGGATCTTTATACTAATATTGGGGAAACCAAGCGATATATTACTTGTTCTTGTATTTCTTACTAAAATATTTTGCTTATTTCTGACACAAAAACATTGATATACAAAAAACCCAAGATGCACAGTCTCGAATAAAAGTAACGCTCGAAAGTGTCCCGAAACACTATTTCTGTCCATAACAGTATATGTTACAAGCATATATTATTGCAAAATCAACCTTACGCGAATTGCTTAAAGTTGTTATTACAACGCAGTGTATACGTACTTAAAGCAATAAAATTTTACGACCGACCGTGGTCGGTAGGACAAGGTATTGAGTGGAGTCGAAGACTTTTTTATTTACAACTATTTAACATAATTTTAAATTTATCCGACTTTTCGGGTGCTTTACAGAGTGAGTGGTCACGGTGACTGAAGACAAAAGGTGTTGGATGTTAAATAGTTGTAAATTTATAATAATACATAACATTAATCCGGTTAAAAAGTTTTTTCTTTAAATTAAAAAAAAAAGTTAAATTGGCTACCTCCTGACCCACACTTTATATAGCGTAAATATATTTGTCAAAAACTACACACAAAAAAGTTCAAGAGTACATAAATTTATTTATAAAAAAAACACAAATAAATAACATCGACTCCACTTATAGACGCGAGACTATTTGAAATGAGCGCACAATTTAGAATGTTGCGCTCATTTTTTGAGGACGTTTTTTAGACGTTGATTGTGCATCTTGGGTTTTTGTATATCAATGCACAAAAAGGAATAAGTTTAAAGTGTATTTATTTGTTTATAAAATGGGCGGTTATCACAAAGTCTTTATCATAGAATAGAAAAATATATTAGTATTAATAATATGTATAATAATTAGGGTCGGGTCTTGTCTCAGATGTATGACGTACCGATTCTTAAAAAGCCGGCAACGGCACATAGAGTGTCCATGAGCGTATCAGTTAACATCAGGTGAAGCTCCTGTCCGTTTATTCCCTGTTCTATAAAAAAAATCGGGAAAGAAAATGCAAAAAAAGCGAATATTTAATTTGTAATGTAACCATTTAAATAAGACAAAATAAGTCTAAGAAAGTTACGTTTAATGAATTTAATTTCGTTGATGTCTTTTTCAGGAAACAAGTTTAAGATTTTCCGTAGACCGCCACTCAACGTATCTTTTTTTACTTTTTTATAGACTTATTTACGCGGGGTTATATTATAAGTGATAAAAATTCTAAATATTCGTCGTATTTATTATTTATTTATTTATACTTCGCTACATTAAAAGAAAAACAAATAACATAGTCATTATAAGGGATGCAACGGGCGGCCTTATCGCTAACAAGCGATGTCTTTCAGCCAACCCTAGTAAGATAAAAAACTAAAAAGAAAGAAATATTAAGGGTAAAGTGCAAGACCAAACCAAATCAACAATAAATAATAGTTTAAAAAAACTAAAAAACACGCTTTTAAAGCACATCAAACTAAAAAGTGAAAAATAATTCCTAATTTAGGCTGAAAATGGTAATGAACAAAAAATACTGGTATTATTGTGAAAAAGCGTGGGGCGCTCTGTGCCATATTTTTCGTCTATAGAGCAACCCACGCTTTTTTAGTTTTTTGTTTTTTTAAACTATTATTTAATTTTTTACAAAAAAAATTTTTTATTTTTTTTTCGGATTATTGCATTGTCATCGATCTTTGACAGGTGCGCAAAATTTGAATAAAATCTGTCCGTTTAAAGTGGGTCAAAATCGAGTCCGAAGGAGTCGGTTACATACATACATACATACAGGTGAAGCTAATATAAAGCGTGTAAAAAAAAAAAAAATAACATATAGTTATAAGGACCTGAGAGTTTGAATTCATTTTTCAGATAAGAGGTAGTTTTGGGATTGAAAAGAATTCATTATATAAGTGTATTTGTTTAAACTGTAGAAAAATATGTAAAGAACTAAATGAATATAAAGTATAGAACCCAGAAGATAAACAAATCAACATATGGAAATTGTATTCGTTTTTCAAACAAACTCACACGTGAAATTAGAGAATTATCACCAACTAAATTCAAAACTCTCGTTAAACGTAAATTAATCAATAAAGCTTTTAATAAATTTGACGAATATTTAAATGATCCTAATCCTTGGGATTGATTTGCTCTAGTTCAAACAATTTGTATGACTCAAAACTTGGCGATTAAAAAGAGTGGCGGAGAGTTTCTTGCCCGCTCTACGCCCTTGACTTGCGAACTGGTAGTAAATGTAAATTTAGAATCAATTTAACATATTTTCTGTTGACGTTCATAAGTGTACTTGGTTACCTATATGAATTAATTTACTTATTTTGAGTTCGAGTTTAATTATAATGCTGCAGAGTGTTTTAAAGTGAACTTCTAAACAATTAAGAGTATCTTTCTCTTTAACTTAGCCTATATACGTTTAAAATCAGTAAAGCTAAACAAAGATTATCAAATCAACCCGGAGGGGTGACTTCGTCACACCCTGGACTGCGTTTGATGAGTTGCAGTGACCAATTGCCGTGAAATTGGTCAGTTTGGAGCCGGCGCCCCGGGCGTGCGAGATTTAATACCCTATTATTAGCTACCAGATCCACCCGTGATTTTGTCTGCATAATGTGAAGGTACATAAGTAGTCGGTAAAACGGTATGTTTGTAAGCAATATTTTTTCAGACTACGCTTGACAGCTTCATGCCATGATCGCAAAATATTATGTAAATGATTATTTGCGTGAAACATTATAATTAATATTAATTTGATAACGAAATAATATATCTCGTATTACATACCTAGTTTAAGTATGATGTCGTTATATGGAAAATAACACAATATGTTTTTCTATAACGTATAAGAGATACAACTTATAATATACAACAACCTTACAAAAACCTTAAAAAATATAATATAATGTTTAAAATTAGATTTAAAAAGAAACGAATGGCGCTTCAACCGTTTTAGGTTTGGTCCTCAGATTTCTGTATCTGTTATATGATCATTTGTCAATCTAATAGGTGAATAGGTGATCAGACTCCTGTGCCTGACGCACGCCGACGTCTTGGGTTTATGGCAAGCCGGTTTTCTCATGATGTTATCCTTCACCTTTTGAGTGAATTTAATGCACAGCCGAAAATCAAATCTACCTCAAGGATGAGAGTGACACGGTGAAGCCACTAGGCAAAGTCTCTTTAAAAAATTAGAATAAGAAATTTTTATTCTGAGGCAAACCTTTTCGATAAAAGGTAAATATGGCTAACACGGTTGTCACAACCCCTAAGACAGTCCCATTAAAAACTACATAAATAATGCAAACAGCAGAAATGTTACTAATTCTTAGCTGATAAGCTTCGATGTCATTAAATTGTGACGAAAGCTGAATGTAACATATTGAAGAATTGTTTTTTCTATCGCATACAAAAATCAATATTTTACTTAAAGCTTTAGATGAAGATATATCAGTTCACTAAATTCTCGGAAGTATTTTGAAAGCCCGAATGAATTTTGGGGTGTCAGTGTCCGTCCCTATTTCAATTACAGATCTATTTGTTATGAAAACAAGATCGGACCCAACTGTCCTCGCCACACCATCGAATTACCTTATAATAATACAATTTTTCGCTTTAACATCGAAGATTCCATAAATTTGTACTTTTGGTTATCTATAATCTCTATTTCTTGGGATTGTATTATAAAGTATCTATAGGTTTACACAGACTTGAACAAATTTAATAAATGTAAGAAATCATTAATATTAAAATATGTATTTTTAAATTTATAAAGTAAATAGTAGTTATTGGTTTTTTCTAAGAAAGTAACAGACTTCAGTAAGATGTGCGTATATTTATTGGAAAGCACAAACATCTATATGTAACTTTTCTATAAAAGTGTTTTCTAAAGTGGCCACTCGTATACGTTTTGCTAAAGATAAAATAATTCACATTACGAAATCATTTAAGGAGATTTTTAAACTTTTGTTTGATTCTGAACAATATTCAAAGCTTCGTGGAACTTAAATAATCCGTGACAGGTCTAACAGTATATGAAAATTTAATAGAAAATATAGTTTTGACAAACATGCTTTGAGTGTTCCAGCATTTATCATGACACAATTTTATTAATTTTGTAATATAATTCAGTAATGATGTCTCTTTGATTAATACGACAATTATACCAAATATGGCAACATTATTTCAAAGTTTACACATATTTTCATCAAATATTTGATGAGATTACTAATTTCTAACCCACCTAATTATATGTAATACAGGCAAAACGCAGTATGTCCAATTAAAATATTTGTAAACATCTGTTCACGTATCATTAGACGCAAGCCCCGCTCATTCAATTAAATGGCTATTAAAAAATGATTTCACGATAACAAAATGTCCGCCGCTTCATTGACGTTTAGTTCCACAGACTAAAAACTGATGTAGATAACATTCTATAGAAGCAAAACAGTTGGACAATGACGTAAGGAAGAATGGAGTTATATTTTATTGAAAAGACCCTTTTCGATGGTTGAGTGTTGTGTAAATAGAATGAACGCTGGATCCGACGGAGCATAATGTGTGGAATATTGCTGCCGTGCGGGTTTCGACGTTACAATAAAATAATATTAGATCCGTATGGCAAATATGCACATGCTTATTTGGAATTTCAGTTTTTGTCTTGCTTGAAAAATAATCCGTTCATTCTAAAACTCTTTTAAATCAGAGCTTAATATAAAACCATAATATACTAACAGCAGAAGATACCTATTTTTAAACGATTCTCGACCTCTGGTCGTGCGTCCCCCCCGTCTGTGCCCAATCGACCTTTTTTTCTGTGTGTGCTATTAACACTTGCTCTTACGGTGAAAACATGTCATGTCAAGACACATATATCGACGACTTGAGTCAGACTCAGAAAATCTTGAAAGGCTGGCAACGCACTTGCGAGCCTTAAGCCGACGCAATAACCCATACGCCACTGTACTTTGTGGTCATATTTTGGTTTTGACTCCTATTAGTTTATGTACGAAATAGTTTCCCAAATTAATCTTTTGTTTAAAGTGTGAAGTTCGGACACTCAAAAATAAAGCGAGAACTCCGAAAATGACCAGTACACCAAGTAAAAGTATTTTTCTGGATTTTATAGTCAAAATCGCCTCGTATTCTGTATAAATTAATTATTAACCGCGTTCCCATAATATTATTCAAATGTTCCTGTTTTTGTACGTGAACATTAAAATAATACGTGCACGTACAAATTTCATTAAGAATTACGGAAATAGCGGAAACAGTGTAGTGTCATTATAAAAAATGGTACGTACCGCTGCATTTAAATGTTGCCAGAGTAAGGAGATGTTAATTATTTTTTTAATTTTCCAATGACTAGGATAGCATTTAATTATGCTGTATTTTTTTTCTAAAGGTATAAAATTCTGAGCGTAATTAAATAAAATTCTTTTTTCGTCGCTTCAGCAGGAATATGTACTTATTTACTGACTTGGTTGAGCGACTATGAGCAGTTTTGGCTTAGTGGCTTCAGCGTGAGACTCTCATCCCTGAGGCCGTAGGTTTGACCGGACTTTCTTTCTATGTGCGCATTTAACGTTCGTTCGAACGGTGAAGGAAAATATTGTGAGCAAAACCTGCTTGCCTTAGACCCAAAAAATTAGCGGCGTGTGTCAGGCATAGAAGGCTGTACCTACTTCCCTATTAGATTTAAATGATAATGAAACAGAAATTTTCAGTAGGTACTGAATTGGTGGTTAGCAACTTATCAAGTTATATATAATAATATACACCTTTATTATATTTAATGTTAAATACATTTAAGGGGACTAGGTCGTTTGGTTTCCGTCGGAACGGAAGTCTTTAAAATATAGGCAACTCTTTAAAAGAACGGTAATTGTTATCAAACGGTCAATTACGATTCGTATTTTGGATACTTCTTCAGTAGTTTTTCATTTTCTTACAAAGACGCCTCTCCATAGAGAATGATTATTAGAATTAGAGAAAAATTTCTTCTTCATAATATTTTGTATGTGTGTGGAAGAAAAACGACATAAAAAGTCTCTCAATATCTCATCATCAATAGCTCTCTTTATTATAAAAATTAAAAAGGTTTGTCAAAGCTTGTGAGTAGGTACTAAGTGTTTTTCTAAGAAAAACTAAAAGAAGAAAACAAAATTATAATGCCTTTTACCGAGTCGGAGGTAAGGTAAATGTAAGCATACCTGAGCGGCTGCTTTAGTTTCCAGGCTGATGACGTCGACTGGGGGAGGCATGGGACATGTGAACAATATGGGCGGGCTTGCGGCCTGCGCGGGACCCGACGCTAAGCCAATGCAGTTTCCTCTTGCCCAGAGGAGAAAAAGAAGGGTGCTCTTTACACAAGCACAGGTGAGATTTGAAGCTTCTTGAATTTTTGGGGAAAGAGTAGTCAATAGAGGTGTATTCAAGAAAATACTAAATTAATGGAAGTAGTGAAATTGTGAAGCATTTTTCTTGTATGAAAGCCAATAACTTAGTAATTATGATCAGAGGCCCTGGTCTTCGAATAACAAGCAATGCACTACTTTGCTCTGATATAGATTAATAAATCTTTCCAAAGATTTCGTCTCCACGAACTTCGTTTCGCCTTAATATTATTTTTTTACTTACTTAGCCTTTTTTTTCCTCTCTATAAAAACCTTTCTCAGAGTACAAGGAATATAAAAATCGTTTTCCAGTTTTGCGCTTACCAACATATTTGCGATTAATTTTTATTTATATAGAATAGTAAATAACTAAATAATATTTAAGTTAACATGATAAACAATATATCTTTGTATTTTTAATAAATTAGTCAAGCTTTTAATGGTAAAATAATAATAGATATAGGGAAATTGCATGTGAAAAGGCAACATTGGCACAAAATATTTAAAAACTATTTTTGAATATTTAACAATTGTCAATTTATGTACTAGTAAATTTAACGAATATTGGCAAGAGCAATTAATATAAATAGCCTAATTATATGAAAATTTATATAAAATTTTTAGTTCTTACACCAGATAGTCTTTCGCTAAAGAAACACTCATACAGACTAAATGTTCGATTACAATATTCGTAAAGTACTTCGTAAAATACCCATAATAGCTATAAAAGTCGTAACAAATAATTTGTTTCGGTCATAATCATGCAGTTAATGGCTTTTGGGGGTGAGACGCGTCAAGCACCACCCCTATGGTAGGCATATTAACTTTTATAGGCTAGAGTCTGTTACTGAGGGAAAATAATAATTGGAAGTAAACTGTCATTTGTTTATAGTTCACGCATTAAAATAATGTCACTACTTATTCAAGATAAAGGAAAATAATTGATCAATAAATATATTTCTACTTTCTTCGTTACTAGCGTGGATTTGTCGCTAGGATTTCTGAGAAAAAAATACTTGTTTCGCTTCAGTACGAAAATTGCTTTAACAATGACAAATCAAACGTACGGAGAAATACGTTATTAAACAAATTTTAAGGCCAAATTTCTGGCTGATTAACAAATAAATACCGAGCATACATAACTATAATGTAATCTACAGATAATATCAAATTTAATAATCAGTGTTGCTATCCGGTTTGGTTTAATTTTCCCACCCCTCAGCCACGCCCCACTAGATATACTATGATATAGAGTATTTGGTGTAATTAATTCTCTTTCCTGAATGTTCCCGCACTGGGGGACGTTGCCACCTACAAAATATCTATTTAGGTAGGGAGATTATCGTTATTAGACACTCCTACCTTTTAATTTTGTAATTTAAACGAATATGTATTACCTGTCAGAAGTGCAGCTTAATAAATTTAGTTTACATTTTATTGTTTTATTGAGCTTAATGATGAATCAAATTTAAATAAATGTCTACGCGTACTAGGTAAAATAATTAACAATGATTTCTGATTATCTAATAAGTAATGATGTCGTTTTGAATGCCAATTTGTGTACCTACTAGTAATAATAGCAATAGTCACAAGTAAGTGTATGTCACTGAACTCCACTTAAACAGCTGGACCGATTTGAATGAATATTTTTCGTATGCGTTTGGGTGGCGCTCTGGAAGGTTTAGATTCACAAATCAGCTGGTTTTTGGCTCTGCAGTCGGTATCTAGGTTATTTATCTATACAGCAACTAAACAGCTGGTTTTTCAGGTACGACTCTAGGATAGCTTAAATGGTAGAGCGCTTGGCGCGTGACCAAACGACGTGGGTTCGATTCCCAGTCTGAGCCGTCCGAATTATTTTTCGTTCGCATTGCAGGACAACGTCTGTCGGGTCCGTTAGTAATAATACAGTCAAAACCGTTTACGACGACATCGTTCAGAACAACATACCGGTTATATTGACCAAAATCAAAGGTCCCGGCTGAATTCTATTGTCTTAGGTACTTAATAACAACGTCATCAGATGTCTATCGGTTTTTACGACCAAATATGAGTAGTCCCTTCGATGTCGTTATAACAGATTTTGACTGTATATATAAAATGCACCATAGCTGTGGCTGTATAAATAGTATACATTCCAGGTTGGATTGAAAAAGTTAAAAAGATTTAGATTAAGTTTATCTGCAAATAACTAGATTAGTATGAACAAGAAAAAAATGCGTTTTTACGTCGTAAAGTATTTATTTTGTATTCAAGTTAAATATCTTGTTGGGAAATATTTATTTTTGTGTAATAATATAATATTGAAACCGGAGTATTTATAAAAGTATCGCGCGGAACAATGAACATTTGTATTGTTTAGGTGTATGAATTGGAGAGGCGGTTTAAGCAGCAGAAGTACCTGTCAGCCCCCGAGAGGGAACATCTAGCCTCACTTATACACCTCACACCCACACAGGTGAGTACACAAGTTTAATTAGTGAAAATGCGTGAAATCCATCATCATAAACCTATATTTGTATCTATAGTATGTGCGCTGTAGCATGGTGCGGGTGACTCTTGAAAGATTTACATATTATGACTTAGTATTTCAACTGTACCACATTCGCAATATACTAAATCATTAATAACTGTAGTAACTTAAATTTCACCCAGCCAGGATGTTCTACAAATAAAATCAAATTCAAAGAAAAATTAAGCAACTGTCACGCGCTCTACACTACTATACTATAGAATGATCATTTTCTTAATAGGCCTTAATACGGATTTTATTTTTGGATCTAAGGCATGCCAGGTGGCTTACAATGTTTTCACTGTGTTATAAGCACATTGAAAACTCCATTGGAGCATAGCTTGATTCGAAGGGACGACCTTTGAGTTTAGAGGTGCATGCTCAAGCCTAGTTGCAAACTGAATTGCTCATTAATAATAAAGGATCGTCATATACTAAACATACATCATATATATCATAATACTAAATCCGGTAATACAAAGGCAATCTCTGTCTGAGACAATTATAATTTCTTTTACACGACAAATACCTACTTTTGACTATTTCTACCACAACCTACGGTTAGGTTACGTTCAGGATTTCTGTATTATTAGAAAGTATAACGTCGAAAATTATATGCGCTTAATTGTATATCAAACTACGTCATAAAACAATAATACCTACTAGGCTAATAAAAAAAAATTGGTTACCGAATTTCAATAATAAAGATTTTCAATCCGAAATTGACAAGTGCTACAATGAAAATATAAGAATTAAAAATAAATCTGTGGCTACGCTTTTAGGCCTCAGATTTCTGTATCTGTTTCTTGATCATTTGTCAATCTAATAGGCGAGTAGTTGATCGGCCTCCTGTGCCTGACACCCGTCGACTTTTTGTCGATTTCCTCACGATGTTTTCGTTCACAGTTCGAGCGAAAGTGCGGCTATAGGAAGAAAGTCCTTAGTGCACAGTCTGGGATTGAACCTACGATCCCAGGGATGACAGTCGCACGCTGAAGTCACAATTACAGTACAGTTGCTACATTAAATAAAATATAGCCCTAAAAATTCAATCAAAACTATTCGTAACTTGAAGCACTTAAACGCTTAATTACCCATAACATCACAAGTTGTCACGGATGTGTAGGCGACACAAGATAAATCAAATTACAAACGGTTTGACATTGCCCCCGGGCCCCGATCCAATTACAGACACAAAACACCGATAAAACATGTCTATGGTGCCTCGGGGCTGTTATTTCAATGTTGGTATCGTCGTGCGGTTATTACGGTGATGGGGTGCGATGCGCCCCGGGCATGTTGTTCCGAACAAGGGGAGGGTATGTATAGGTGTGAACCTTAGGTGATAGTAGCTTGTTTTCATGGCTCATAGCTATACTATGTTAGAATAAACATTACTTAGATTATAAAGAGCAGTGTTGGCCTAGTGGCTTCAGCGTGTGACTCTCATCCCTGAGGTTGTAGGTTCGATCCCCGGCTGTGCACCTATAGACTATCTATTTGCGCATTTAACATTCGCTAGAACGGTGAAGGAAAGCAGTCGACGACGTGGGTCAAGCAAAGGGGGCTAATCACCTACTTGCCTATTAGATTGACAAATGATCATGAAACAGATACAGAAATCTACCCAGGTCGAAAAAAGGTCGTACCAATGATGGCGCCAATTATTAATTCTTTTAATATTAAAAATAATAATTGTTTATACAATAAAACATGGACTGTTTCTGTATGTTTTATCCAAGTTAATAATATCTCCATATTCTATCATCCTCTCTATTATATGAAGAGTTATAGATAGAGTGATTCTATTTAATCAACGACAGTAGCGTATCATATCGTCCTTTTTGTCATAATTAATAATTTCTCTACATATGTATACAAAATATTGTAAAAACTATTAAAAAAAAAGTAAGTATGGAGTTTCTTGCCCATTCTTCTCCATATGAAACTACCTTTTGGGGCTAGTCATTTTTTCTTTAAATAATTGCCTATATTCGAATGTAATTTTATTATTACATTAATTTTTATGGTTATATTAGTACTCGACCTCCGACGGAGTCATTAGTACACGGCCTCCAAATCCTTCCATTTGTCTCTCATATTTACTACTTTTTTTCCAATCTTTCCCCGCTATCTTTTTTATTTCATCTTCCCAGCTTTCTCGTTGGCGTCCTCTTTTTTCTAAAAAAAAGAGAGAACACCAGACTTTCTCTGAGATTTTATTTTGACTAGACTTTTTCTTTGATTTTGTCTTATTCCCGCTCTGGTTTCTATTATTAAAACATTTTGATACATAATCCCAATGTTTAGGCACTTGAGTTTTGTGTTTTGAATGTTGGCAAGATGCGTTCAGGTTGGCTCGTTAAAGTTGGCATCTTGTTTCCGCTTCACCTCTGATACGAAATCGGGGGTCTCTTTGATTTGTTTTTCCTTGTCTGAAAATTTCGAGTGCTGTCTTCAAATTAGTGAAGCCGATCCTTTGAAACTTGTAATACATATCGTGTATATAATATTCAGTCATACATCAATCCCTTTGATATTTTAAACTTTGAGATACGTTTTATGTTATGGTAAGTTGATATTAAAAAAGACATATGTAACCTCTTTTCTAAAGATTTTATAATTTTCGTTAATATTTTCTTTCATATTTCAATTTCAATTCAAAGTACTTAATGAAGTTATTTGTATTATATTATTTTCAGTTATTAATTGAATACCCGAAACGTGTCAATAATAAATAAATAATAATAAACTTACGCTGATAAATTTAAAGATTATTTACGCTACAAATATTTAATAATTTTCCGACACAAATATAATCTGTGAAAAACAACTAACACTTAATCCTTACCAGTCTCGCTACCATTATTAATATCTGTCACAGCCACGCGCCCCGCGCTCCCACATCGCACGACCAAAATTCAAATCCTTCATAACAAAGACTCAATAATCTCTGCCGTGTCAATATAAATTTCATAAACGCCGCCTAACCCCAACAAAGGCCGCAAACATCCATGAATAATCTCCATTTTGAGGATGTCAACACCATTTACGATACGAATTCGCGCCAAAACAAACGTCAAATGACGATGACAATGGGCGCGTGGGGTGCGTTAATTCCACAGATAATTACGATTATCGCTTTGTCATATTAATTAGGTAGTTACTTAGCTCTTGTGATTGCAATTAATTAGGTCAATGTAACGGTAATTAATAACTTGATCATCTAATTAATAAAGAATACATTCAATTAAGTTTACCTCATATAGAGAACATTATATGAATTTTTTTCATTGAATTAATACATAGATTTATAATGTTTACACAATCATTGCTTCAAAATGAATAAGAAAGAAAAGAAACTTTATTAGACATAATAAAAAGGATGTCTAGTTAAAAGAGAAAGTGCACTAGTGCCCCCTAGATATCCTGTTTCGAGAGCAGCTAGTCTCTTCTATTTGACGTTATATTAATGTAGTTACTTGTAGTAATAAATTCGACTTCAATATATACGAAGCGCACCAATACATCGATACTGACCCAACTCCGCATACGGACTTTCCTGTCTACCTATGTCTATGACTACGTACAGCGAATTATATCATATTTCGGCCATACAATGCGCAGAAGCGATGAGAACTTGGAGAAACTGATCGTGGTTGGTAACCCAGAAGGTCGTTTACAAACCAGATGGACCGATCAAGCGAAATACTCATCGTCCTCAAAACTGTACACACTGTACAATAGATGTTTCTTTGCTCACCACGACGCTGTTGCACAAGAAGAATACTTTCAGTTTCAAATGTTGAATGAAAATAAATGAAAATGCAAGTTTTTAACTCCAGTTCGCATATTTATAATTGATGACCCTTTCGCATAATTTGGGAGTGATTAGCATATATTAGTATCACCACTGCTTAACTGGTCATCTGACCCTTGAAGCTGTCACTAACACTCAATGACCGTACCTATTCTCTGCACAAACGATGATATCAAACCCTTATACCCAATGTTATTATAATTATACCCAATAGTATATAATACGAATTTCTTAACTAACAAAAATATCTGTGTTTTGTTGCTAAAACATTTGGCGTTTGATTTTGAAACATTTATATTTTTGGCGAATTTGTCGTTATTTTAATACAAAAGCTATATATATTATAATAATCTTACACGTGAGCAAGCTATACTAAGCAACTTCCGTATCTGAAGTTGGCACTTCAATAGATTTTCCTTTCATACGGGCAATGAATTCTCGCTCGGTGTAGTACGAGGGAAACTAGTACTCCAGGCCAAAGAGTAACGTAAGTCAGGTGCGAGAAATAAAGCACACCTTGATGGCTGGAAGGATTCCATGATCTGCTTCAGAGAAATATTCTTTTGCGGACTAGCGAACTGTGGAATCGAATCTTGGTGGGAGTCTAGCCTGGGAGATACGACCACCAAGTTAAAAAAAGGGCATACTTCTCCCTCAAAAGCCTGGCAATGCTACTAAAATGGGTGTCCGTGGGCTGATATGACTGCCCTTTTTGGTCAACCCGTGGGCTCATTTGCCCTATAGAAGATAAACTTCTATATATAAATTTTATCCCATATTTATAAGAACCCTAACCATCCATTAAGTAATGAAGAGCGATCTTGAAACGGAAACAAAAAATAAGAACACTTGATGTCAGTGTCCGCGCATTTTATTAACCAAGATTGGCTGAGCAATTGGTTCAAAAAATACTGGCCATTGTTAGCTTACTTCAGAGTTTTTGTTCAAACAAGATAGTATTAACACTTTCTTGGAGGAATACAGAAATACAGTACAATAAAATAATATTAAAATAAGTGAATGAAAGGATGGCAATCAACGTAATAAAATATAATAGATAAGGTGAGCGCAAGAAGTGCAAAACTTCATAAGACATATTAAATAGATATACAATATGCATATATTAGACATATTAATTTGAAAAGCAATTCAATTTAAACATCTGTAAAAAATTAAAACATATTATGTACCTAAACAGTGAAAGAGACTATATAATACACACGACAAAGAAATACTACACGTGTTCATAATACTTTAAGAAATGTAAAGAATGTTTCAAAACTCTTTCAGCAACTTTGATAAAGAAACAATTAAGCAATAAACTTTTTTTTATAAAACCATTAGTAATATAAACTTAAAATGGCACACGATTAATATTGGTATGTCTCCCTTGCATAAATGAATGAACAACTGCTGATACAGTTCATTGTTTTAACTTGCTACCATTATTTCATTCCCGCCATTAAGCCCGCATGCGTCGCATCCGGCACAGCGTATATTCGTGACCATAGACAATGGGAGGAATCTACGACGGAGGTCTTTATCTAATTTTTTTTTCAGCATTGTTATAAAATATTAGATAACAATATCGAATAACGATTATGCTTTAACATAAATGGTGTGAAACTTAACATAAACATATACTAGGTTATAGGTATAGCGATCAGACTAGCGCTTAGCAGTAAATTTGCAATAAGTAGGTAATGACGTAACATTATACATTTAAGCACAAAACGCTTTTACAGTTTGTATTTCTAAAGGATTGATTTTGTTAATCCCATAATTGGTGCTTATAGTTAAAGCATTAGGTTGATTAAAAGATAGATGTATTTATAGATAGATAATAACAAGTACCAGCTCTAAACTAAACAGAGAGATTAATTCTAAAGTACGCTAGTAAAAAATTAAACCTAATATTCGTTTAAAACAAATTCAATTCCGAACCCAACAATTATCTTAAAAGGAACAAATCAAAACGCGAAATAGAACTCCCGGGAGTCAACAACCGGTTAGGGGGCATTGGGGGAGTGGGGGGAGGTGCTGGTACATCGAAATTTACTTAAGTTAAATAACAGAGCGCTGCCCCGTGTTTGCACGTCAAATACGATGCGGTCCGCGCTTATTGCGAATTGTGTTGCTATTTTATATAGCTTAATGTTGTTGCTATATTTGAAATTTAGGATTGAAATTATATTGTGGAAACAATTTATAAGATTTAGATGTAGCTAACCGAAATACAATACTTACTTATAATGATGGATAAAATTCAAGGCAAGAGACGGGCTGGTAGAAGGATGAAGTCGTGGTTACGGAAGGTACGGGAATGGACCGGCATCACATTCGCCGAGGAACTTCTTAGACTAGGGAAAGGCACGGCAATTCAAGTTGTAACAGCCAATCTTTAGAAATAAAGTGGCACCAGAAGAACCTTCTTCAAATAGCCTCTAATAATACGAATAATATATTAACCAATATAAAAATAATAAATATTACGCACTGTGTTATTCACAGCGGCGGCATTTCAAACCATTACAGGTACTCACAAACAAATATTGACAGTTCGCCTCGCGTAATAATTACCCGTAAGTCCATTCAACAAAGCCTTACGGATCATCCCATAATAGCCCTATAATTTTCCAATAATTCCACTTGATTTTTTTTAATCCGCGTGGGATTTCAATACACTTCCTGTCAAAGGCTGGCCGCAAAATCATCTGCTTTTATAAAAAGCAAAATTGTTTATGGTATCATGCTTTTAAAATTGGAACGCATTCACTCATGCAATCAATAAATCTTCAAACGTTGGTTTTTAAATTTAATCGATTTTTAGGGTTTTATCACATAAATAGCATCAGATGTAATCGTAGACGTTGCAACTGTAGGTATGAATATAAATTCGGCCCCACATGGTGTACTGTTTTCACCTTAGTACCAGCCCCCTCCACTTGATCGAATTGTCGATGACCAATCCCTTTCCGCCTTGATCCCTTAGCGTTGCGATGTGGTGTCACTCTACATCTTCTACCGCATTAACCACCGATAGTGTGCAGACGAGTTGTTCGTATACCTGCAGCTGAGTTTCATCACCGGACGTCGAGGCGATATAATACGAAATTCCACCCGTATCCCCTCACCAAATTTTTCTATTTAAATAAATCTCATATATATTCAGTTATAAAAATCCATTTTAGTTAATATTTTAATTTTATAACATAAAAGATTGAGTAATAACTGCAGCCTGCAACCAAACCATTACAATAGCGCAATACCAATAGGATAGTGCCAAATTAAAGGATAATGCACCTGAGCCTATTGTATTTTTATAATAATAGTCGTATACAACCTCTTTGATGGTAAAGGAAAAAATTCGGGCGTAGACACAATGTATTAATAATCTGTGGTTGAGTTATGGTATTGAATAAGTATAAGATATTCTTATTGCGTTTTAGGCAATTTTACAGACAATTAAATATTAAGGTAGTCCTTACATGTAAAACATCTCTATTAACAACGTTTATTTTAATTTTATGGTTACGTATTCCTGTGAAATTAATGATAGAATTCAATATATACATTATACATTTATATGTATATTCATATTATATAATCAAATGAATCCCATATACATATATATATGTGTATATGGGATTCATTTGATTCATTTAAAAAATAAAACAAACATTCTAAAGGGGCTTGAAAGCTTTCCCGTGTTTTAAAATAAGTATTATTGCCATATAATTTAAAGATTGGTTATATATGGTGCTACTAGCTTTTAGTTCTGGCCCTCAGATATCTGCATCTGTTCCGTAATAATTTCTTATATGCGAGTAGATGATCAACCTTCTGACACACACTGTCGACTGTTTTGGGTCCAAGGGGTGCCGGTTTCCTCACGATGTTTTCCTTCACGTACAAGCCAGCGTTAAATGCGCACATAAAAAGCCCATTGGTGAGTTCTAAGCTACGAGCAGGCATGAGAATCGCACATAGAAACCGCTAGACCAACGCGCAAAGATAGATTTTACTTTATTTACTGTGGTAATTTTAACCCGGATATATTAACAATCTTTATACCAGTTTGAAAATTATGTAACTTATGAAATTATGAGTAAATTAACATGCCAAAGATAGCCACGGAGTAGATTCTAACCTGAGGGCTGAATTTGTTCATTCAATCCAGTGTTGCTTTGTCTCCGGAGATTTAATCGTATAGGTTACGTTACACAAAATCTATGGAGTATGATTGATTAACTATCAGCATCAGTCAGACATTTTGAAATTTAAATATGACGAACAAATCTTTCCAATTTAGTTAAAGAAACACATTTTAAATTAAATATTATCTAACAATACTTGCTTGTATTCCGTGAATCTGTGTTTTAACGTTATAAAACAGAAAATGTTTACAAAATAACTTTTTAGTTAAATAGTTTTTAATTAAAGATTATATTTTAAGCTACAGAAGAAACAAACTCAAAAACGTGTCTATTTTACGGGTTGTGAACACACGCCAATCTCAAAGGGAAAACAGAATAATAAAATTTATCATCGAAATTAATCTCCCTTAAGCAAAACAAATATTAGTTTAATAAAAAGGTTATTACGTCGTGTTTATATCGGTTTAATCAGTTTGTTTAGTTAAATATTAATATCGTGAATGGCTATGTAAATGTCGGGTGTTCACGGTTGACGCTCAGGGGAGGATGTGGGCGGGTTTTTGGATACTTTGTGAACTCGGCCTACTATACTTATAGTGCTATATACCTACTTAGGAATATATTATGATACCTAATTATAATAATAAAGCTACTTTAATTCCATACTGTTAAAAATTACATTTCAATTGAGTGTTAGTTTTGTTATTATATTCTTAGTCTACGATGGTATTTCCATTCGCGTTCTGCAGTATGGTCCATTTTGGCTTCCTCCTGAACTTTCCATTTCGGTCTGTTCTTAGCTTCCTCTATCCCCAAACACCTAAACTATGTCGTCAGCCCATCGCTTTTGTGGTATTCCCACGTTTCTTTTTCCTGGAGGTCTGCCAGATACCTAAGTATATACATAATTAAATAATATTGTGCCCGGGCTTTTTCAGCTGTCAGAGCTGGTTGTACTATTGATTATTATACTTACTACAATTGACATAATGCCTTCCGAAAGAGCAATAAGCGACCAGAGAGCATAATGCCGTCACATTGTGATTTCTGACCATAATCTGTACCACAATTTATACAACTGCAAAAACAAAATTTAATATATATTGTCACATCATATCTCCTAGGTCCTACCACAATTCATTATGGCTTTAAATCGTAAAGCAAATATTTATTTAGATAAAGTTCCAATGAAGGTTTTGATCGTTTGACAGTCTGTTTATTTAGCGCCAAACACAATGCATCTTTTAATAACGTCACTGTGAACTGACAACTCACAAATCAACTGTCAGAATATTATAGATTCGCTAAATCATCTATGTTTGTTAATAGATAATCATTTCATGATTATTGAAGAATTCCTATATAATTAATATTCTGCATAAGTGTCTTAATATGGTATGAAATTCAATCCTGCTTAAGTGAAAGTTAGGAAGGTGATAAAAATAATATATATAAACTAGCTG
The DNA here is from genome assembly GCA_905332375.1 of Pieris macdunnoughi. Lineage (NCBI taxonomy): Eukaryota > Metazoa > Arthropoda > Insecta > Lepidoptera > Pieridae > Pieris > Pieris macdunnoughi. The sequence continues at coordinate 542,429 of CAJOBZ010000022.1, read as the reverse complement.
ACCCGGAAAACGTCATTTTGCCAGGTATATTATTTCTAGGAAACATTTTTTAGTTCAATAAAAATATCTATCTACTATAATAAAAAATAGAGGTTGATCGTAGTGGAGTGAAAATTAGGGGTCGTATGTATTTTATGATACAACATAAAAAAATTAATACAAAAAGATTTGTCTAAAAAGTAAAAACAAAAATTTTGGGGTGGGACCACATACATTAACATTTAGGGGGATTAAAAATAAATGTTGTCTGATTCTCAGACTTACTGAATATCCATAAAAAAAAAAGAATGAATAAATAAGAAATTTATAATAGGCTACAAACTCGTTTGCAATACAAAAAAAAATAGGTTGATTAAAGGGGTGAAAATTAGGGTTGTTTATTTTTAATTCACATAATATTTTTTATCTAATTAAAATTAATTCCCTTAAGATTTAGGGGGATGAAAAATAGGTGTTGTCCGATTCTCAGACATACCCAATATGCACAAAAAATTTCATGAGAATCGGTCAAGTCGTTTCGGAGGAGTTTAACTACAAACACCGCGACACGAGAATTTATAAGTATATTAGATTTTAAAGCCAAGGTGCCAGGTTAAAAGAAGAGTATTTAGACCATAAGTTTTGATAATAAAAGTACCTACCTAATTAAAATATCAGATTATTACGAAAATATGATAATTAATATGACATCTCATTTTTATATGGCTGATTGTGCGGTTTTGTTTATAATTAATCAATCTGAATGTACACTATACAAATAAACGATTTATTATTATTATTGTACTTTTAAACCAAGATTTACAATCTACATTTTTTTTAAATGTCTTTTCTACTTATTCGCAGCTAATTCCTTTAAGATACGTAAATCTGGTTGTTTTTCCTTAATTATAACGTAATTGTTTGACGTCATCTGTCAACAGAGCCACGTTACAAAAAACAAACTCAAAATCCCTGCAACAAATGAAGAGCTAAACAAATATGAGAGCATCTTTATTAAAATAATTGTGGCTTCATTATTGCAAGTCATCATTCGCAGGAACGGAACACCTACGCGTTTCACTCAAATACAAGACACTTTAAACTTTCCGTATATGATATAAATCACGTATTAGTGTGAGAAGAAATACGAACAATGTTTACTAATCATTCGTGGTGTTTCAATAACGGCGCCAAATTTGACATATCCTGTCAAGTTATATGTAGCTGGTTGGGTGGCCGCCATCTTGAAGTTTTAGTTTTTGTTTTGAATTAGAAAATTTCATTTATATGTCCGTGAAAGCAAACCTATAGATTATTAATGAAATTATCTTGGAGAGGGCATTTTGTAAAATAATGAATAGGTTTAATGTAAATAACAATCCCTTAGATATATTTTTTACCCGTTAAGTTACTGTCAAATTAGATCAAACTCTCCTATTGAGCAGGGAAGATAATTTCCTTGTTAGTTTGAAATGTTTATGTTTTATTATAATTAATGTGTATGTGTATGTACATACATAAGTATAACATGCACGGTAGTTTTAGGACTTATAAATAAATAAATGAATATATAAAAAATAAATACATCAAATAATTAATAGAGACAACAAAACAGTTATGTTACACTAAAAAAGAATTAAAAATAGCAGTCGTGTTCGAGTCCACTTCAGAAACTATGAGTAGTTTCGGTAGTTTCTAAGTGAAACCATATAAAACATACGGCTAATAGTTAAGTGGATGTCGATACAGATCTCAGTAGATAAACTAAACAACAGTCGTTTAGAACTAAAACAAATAATTGAATGGGTGCTCGGGTGAAGAGTGCGTCGAAAGAAACACGGAGCATTATGCACAAGAAGATTGAAAAGAAACTACTCGACGAGAGAGCGTCCGAGCCTCGCCGGAGTGCAATAAGCGACGCGCCGCCGGGACCCGTTCATTAACTCTCGCCTAGCCAAAGATATCTAGAGAACGCCGTAGACAAAAAGCGCATGTCATCGCAGGCAACCATTTCCCATAGCCAATGTAAACAGATGATATAAAATAACACACCTATTTATTGTGATAACGGTTGTATCAGACAAAATGGCGGATTTGTAACGGAACGAAAGCGTACACACATCCATTTCGAAGGGCAAACACAGGATTGTATAAATAATAAATAAAGTATATTTTGCTGCGTTTCGAGTGCGCGTAGACAAAGGCTGCCCGCTTGGGACAAACACGGGGTGTTTATTCTTTCGTCATTAAGATGGAGTGTTGACAGTGCTGTAGCATGCACTCCGCTGCACTAGCGCTAATTTCAGAGGTCAGACGCGGCCAGAGGCTCACTCGTGTTGACATTCGCCAAATGGAGATGGAGTTAACGCGTCTCTTACATTTTAAATCACATCTAGAAACAATTTCTCCTATCGCATTATGATCTTTCGACCTTTAGGTTAGTAAAGGAATACCATAGAATCGCTTAAACGAAACCTATCTTCTAAAATGGGACAGAATTTAACGCCAAAGTCTCCCGTTTAAAAATATTTCTAATAATATTTTTTAACGAAGCTGAGGTGCTTAAAATGTGCCTCGTTTTTAATAAAGAACTAACATAACATAAAAATTAGTCGCAGAACTTCTTCATTAACACTCTATTTATAGTTTCTATTTAAAATGTCTATATAAAACTGTTTAAATGAAAACCTTTTCGGACAGTATTCACGAAGCAATGTGTTTGCGACGCGCGCCATTTTCTTTTATGTTTGGCTGAGTGTTGGCACCGCTGAGCTTGAGAGCGCGTTTCCACAATAATTAAAGAGCTTCTTTTGACATCGCCGGTGACTTCTAAAATCTTTATTAGCCTTTTTTAATATTAGTAGATTAGGCTACGTAAATACATCATTATATACATATTCAAACACCATTTGTCTCTCGATTTTCTTGTTAAAGTTCTTAGTATAATATTATATTTATATCTTTGTTTCAGGTCAAAATATGGTTTCAAAACCATCGCTATAAGTGCAAACGGCAGGCGAAGGAGAAAGCTATGGCAGAACAAAACCAACACAATCAGGTTAGAGGCTATTTAGATATTAAGTAATGTCCTAAACTTGACCCGTCTGTTAAGACAGAAAGGACATAGATTAATAAAAAAAATCTTGTAGATGCCATAGACACACTTATAAGTTAAAGTGATCACATATACTTTTTAATTCAGGGTCTCATTTACTCCACAAGTAATAATTTGTCTATTAAACAGAATTTTAATGCGTCCCAGAGATGAATAATTGAAAGGAATGAAATCTCACGTTAAACAAGAATCTTGCAAGATACGGGTCTTAGATGAGGTCATTTTCCATTCTAACGCATATCAATCTGTACACAAAGCACCCTCTGTTCAGGTATTGAATAATGAATATTTAAAGTCACGATAAAATCGCACAGTCAGCGGCCCCAGTGTTGCCCTCTTGATTGCGATCTCCCGTCGGAATACGGGGCCCGCACCTGTGTTGGCAGCATTGGGGCGATTACAGATAAATTATGCATAGAATATAATTTGTGGCTAATTAATTTTTTGCCGAGTTTCACCATACAGAGTATAACAATGTCATACATGCTGCACTATTAATTTTGTGCAAACAAAACATGAATGATTGTCTGGTGTTAATATCCATCAAATCCCCGTAAAATATAAATAAATAACTTGTATTTGAAGAAATATTCAAAGGACATTCTTAATATTTGTTTTGAACAGTTTTAATCGCAACGTTTTAGAATTCACTAGAATATTATAATAAAATTAAATCAACGAAAACGATGACAGAATCATTATATAATAATATCTGTCCTTAATCGTTTTATGTTTCTATAAAGAAAATTTATTTTAATAAAAATAACAGAAAAACTATATTTATTTTTCATTGATTAACAAATAGAATGAGAGCTTTATCCACAGTATTACTAAAAACCGATCCTAAATAATTATATTTGCAATCAAAAGCGCGTTTCCCACCCCTGGCACGTGGCGGTGTTGCCAGACTCCGACGATTGCCTCAATTTGTGCGAGCGAGGGACTGCGATCGACTTTTTGATTGTTAGCACCGGTGGGCGGCCCTCGACAATTTGTTGTATAATTTTAATGATGACAGCCCTTCATTTTAAGCCTTCCTCGGCTTGAGTGAATTAATTTTATATTTATATTATTACGGACGAATTTTGTGATAAAAAGATATCTTTCTGATTCTGTATTGAGTTGTAACTGACAAAAGACTTAGTTTATTTTACATTGTATTCAACCGATTTGATAAAACTGTTGTTTTATATAGTTTTTCCAATATTCCTATTTCCTATAAAAACAAAATTATGTTAAATATTCACTATTATTTGTTAGTCGTTGCTAAACCTAACTTAAATATTGTTTCTCAGTAAGTGAATTATGTATGCAATTCTTATGAGAAAAAAAGTTATTCTTAAACCAAAAACCTTTTTTTCCTCAACAGTCATCGTCATCACCGCGGCGAGTGGCTGTTCCCGTTCTGGTGAAGGACGGGAAACCATGCGGGTCCGGTGAGTCATCGTCCCCCGCGCACAGTCACTGTGCGACCCCCACGTCGGGGTACTCCGCCCCCCAATCCTCGCAAGCTGCCTGCAGCAATCCCCTTGTATCCTCCTACCGGCAGCCTACGGCGTACCAGCAGCAGTGCTCGGGCTACCTTCCACTGCAAGGCAGGGCCTGGTAGAAGTTCCCACAGCTTTACCACGAGACAATGTTCAAGGAGGAGATGTACTTTGATTAAACTGTTAACCTGTGGTTTTGTTTAAGACTGATTTGTTGCCAAGTAACTCCCGCTATTTAGGAAACAACCTATAATCAGTGTGAACTGTGTTTGAGTAATTCGTTTTGGTTTAAGTTTCGTGTATAAAGTCTCCTGTAGGAACATTGTCGCTGGTAAAGCGTTGGGATGCAGCCCAGTGTGAAGTGATAGAACATTAGTGACATTGTGGACTTTCAAAAGTGAAAACGTATTGCTATCGTATCCGGAATAGGGTATTGTAAATAGTTATTGTTAAGCACTAATAAGGATTTGACATGACAAGACTATGTTGCCATATCTTTTCTATAGATCGTTCGTCTATCAAACTAACAAAAGTAGCTATTACCGCTTGCATCAGAAACCGATTTTGAATGTATATAAAAGTAGGTAATTGTTGTGTGAATAGTATAATTTATTTACGATCAGTGTTTTGTGCGTGTGTAGATAGTTACGTGTAAATAAGTAGACATTATAGATGAATATTTTAAATCATATTTAAGAACTACATAACTTCGATCACACAATCTTTAATGCAAGTATTTACTTTTGCAGGAAAGTTGAAAAACAAATAACGAAATATTACACGAAATACGAATGTTTGTCTTTCAACTTTTCTTATAACTTTTACCTAAAAATAAATAATTTTTAATCGATTTATTTGTTTGTTTTAAACGCGTCCAATTATTGCATTTAATTAATCACAAATTTACCTTACATTAAAGTGAACAACGAACCAATTTGAAGTATTGATTTTGTTATAGTTAAATTAGATTTTGTAATGAGCAATAAATCGTGTAGATAAAGGTTTATACTCTGTTGAAAATAGCTTTATTTTATTTTAAGTATATTATTTTTCCTAATCTTCAAACTTAAAATATCAAAAATTCTTAGATACAAACTGATGAGAAAATTGTAAAACAACTTTAAAACTTAAAGCAATATTCGTACTGTGTACACAAAATAGGTACTTAATTTTTCTCACGTTGTAAATAAAGTAGAACATTTTTAATTCTCAATTGGTCACCGTAGTTGGAACCCGTCTAAAAATGGAAAGGATAGCAATAAGATTAACTTTATTAAGTTAAAAATAACGTTTGTATCTTTATTTATATTTTCCACGACTAAACAGTTATAATTATTTTAGTTAGGACATAGAAACGTTATAACGATTAGGTACAATAATTATAAATAGTATTATTAATAAAAAGGAATTTGTAATTAACAGCAAAAGGTGTAATGAATTTCGATTTATAAAATTAATAAAAATTTACGAGTTTTAATTGTGTTTTTATTCTAGAGCAGGTAGATTTAATACAAAAACGCCTCCATTCGCAATAAAAACTGATCGATTCCCTTTTGTTTGAAGGGAAGTAATTCATCGCAAAACGTTTACCTTTGTGCAAGCCCCTCTCAACCTTGTAAGCTCATTTTATTGTCTTCAATATTCCCAGATTACCCTATAATCTCTCATAACGTATAACAGTTTATTCCGCATGGCAACATCGCCTTTGTTACACTACACGTCAGTCACGGCCCGCCAAAACGAAATAATAACATGGCGGACTGCGCGGTAAAATGTGACATCTCCTATCAGCTATCCATCGATTCTAAACTCTACTCAGTAACAATAGAGTCTAAAACACAGGTTGTAGTTTTTGTATTTAGTATTGAAGATTTCTGTTTTGTAATTTTGATAGAACAAAGGTAGGGAATTGTGCACGTGCGTCGTATTAGAGAGGGCAGGCTAATAAAATGGTGGATTAACTGAGAGGGCCAGGTGAGGGCGGTGAAATTGGGATATATTGGCGTATCCATTGTCTCCCGGTCTTGTTACAATGTATATCATTTGAACAAAGTAATTCAAGTTACGTTTTGTTCTTAATATTCAAACAGCGTATAGTTACTACAAAGTCTTATTGCTATAAAGAGATATTGATATTAGGTATTAACATTTAATTGTCTGTAAATCCTTTGTACATTTTTGCCATATTGGTGCATTCTACGTGTTTAAATAAAACCTGAAAATATCAGGGACGAAGCAGTAATTAATTAGGACGGTAGACATTTATTGCACAATTTTGGTTCTAGCCTCTAGGTTGGATACACACGCCACTGGTACTTACAGTGTAACTTTACTTGGAATTTAGAATCATCCTCACCACCTAAGATAAAAATATTTTTTTTTTTCTGCTTTGGATAAATTAATTAAAATAATAATTAAAACTTTTTCGTGTCTTAGATTTTCATTTTCTTAACAAAACATTCTAACTTAAATACCTACTCATATGTCTATTCATCCCACAAAACTTGACAGGAAAAGACAAAAGAGTGTTGTTGTTTGTTTTGATTTAGTTTTATGAATAAGAGGTACCTATATTTAAACATATCACGAACTTTATTAAGTTAGAAAAAACTACGTTTATTCGGACATTGACCTCCTATTATTATTTTTTATAGACAAGTAAGACCCTTCTGTCAGACACATGTTAAATTCTTGTCTAAAATATACCAGTGTTCTCCATCACCGTACAAAATTGAACGCCAAAGTAAAAGTGGCCACCTCAGGACGGCCTCAGGGTTGAGACTTGAGAGTTACAAACCACTAAACTAAGACTTTTTATACGAATATTCCTAATAAACTACTAACATTCTGCCAGTATGGCATGGTCGTACATATCGATTCGCGCAGGCTTTGTGTAATTAGCGCTACGAACCGCTACGAGTCGCGTTTTAATTGCGATTTCATAACAGCATGTGATAACAGATTGAAATTTAGTTTACCATCGATTTTTATATTCATACTTAATAGTATTTTTTATCATTTGTGTCATATTGCCAAACATAATAATAGTAAAGCCACTTAAATTCCATATCAGATGGGTGTCTGTGTATACTAGTCTACGTTAGTTGTTTTTTTCCGTTCGTGTTCTGTATGGACTTCTTTTGTGTAAACCTCCTGAACTTTCCATTTGGATCTGTTCTTTGCTTCCTCTATCTATTTATCCTCAGAAACAATAACTATTTCGTCAGGCCATAGCTTACGTGGTCTTCCCACGTTTCTTTTTAATGGTTAGAAGGTGTAAGATGCTTTTCAATTGGCTGTCGTACAATTATTGCCAAATTCTTCGAGCATTCTGATAAAACATATAAAGTCAAATAATTAGTGCTGCTTTTTTTAGACTATATCATAATAATATGGGTAAATTGTTGGAAATTTTGGTTGGTAATCAGCCTATGATTGCAAAAAAATATAATTAAAAATAAATAGTTTTTTTAAAGTAATTGGAGGTAAACGGGCAGGAGGCTCATCTGATGTTAAGTGATATCACCGCCCATGGACACTCACATTGCCAGAAGGCTCGCAAGTGCGTTGCCGGCCTTTGAGGAGGGAGGATTTAATACAGATACTTCTAGTATGTTATTGTATAATTTTACTTAGAATTTTGTAACTAGACGTTCCCTCCAGCTTCGGTGGTCCATCTTTTATCTTTATCTTGCAGTATGGCCTACTCATTTCCATTTTAGCTGTAAGGCGTGTGTTAGCTTGTCGTTGCTAAATATTATTTATTAGAGATTTGCCTTAAAGATACAACCACCACTAATCTATATACGCAATTAACTTCATGAAGGAACTGCAGAAACTGAAGGAATATATCATAGGTGCTACGGGGTGCTACGAGCTACGTAATTAGCTACGGTAATAGTAGCGATATTAGGTTTTCGTATCAAAATTTCGCTTTTCTAATCTCACGTTCATTGCTAATATAGCATTCACATAGTGAAATAATATTATCAAACAATTATTTTACATTTATGTTCTGTCTGTAAGCTACCTATACAAAGAATAATTCTGACCTTATCACGTAATCCTACACTATAATACGTCTACCCATCTTCGTACTATAAGAAACGGCCAACCCCACATTAGCCAAGATTTTGGAGAAATGCTTTTACGGCAATTACAATTTGCGCGGTTCTAAGACTGCAACCCCATGAATGGTAAATCTTAGCTCACCCCTGTATTCATGGCAACCCCGAACAATGCTCACAAATTTGTTTACAGCTTCACCCCTTAAGGAAACCGATTTATTTATGACTTCCTATGAGATATAGCCCCCAACTACGTTTCGTTGGGAAATATTGCCAGTGTTATGTATATGTTTATAACAGAGAATTGCTTTTCCTTTTTTAAAATATATTTGAAGTGGTTCAAAGGAGTTTTAATATTTATTTTTTCATACTTAATTGCACCACACAAAAACTACTAAACTAAACTTTAGTTTGAGTGGCGGAGAGTTAATTGCCAGTTCTCTTCCATTCTACGCCCTTGATTTGAGAACTGGCAGTAAATGTAAAATTAGAAGCATTTCATATGTATATATATATTTCCTTTTTTTGACGTTCATAAGTTTACATTGTGTTACCTATATCAATTAATGATTTTGACTTAGACTGATAAAAGATTTAAAGTCCAATCATCAGCGTTGACTTCTTATAACTGGACTGGACCTCGGAAGCGTCGTGTCTGAAACTGGAGGTACAGAAGAGGACATTACTTCACGTATTGCCAAGACCAGAGCAACCTTTCGAAACTTCGGCTTGTATAGCAGTCACGAATGTTAAAATATTCGGATACAACGTCAAACTTGTGCTGCTCTATGGGTGTGAAACCTCACCAAAGACATCTCACACCCACTCCAAGCCTTCGTCAACCGCTGTCTTCGCCGTATTGTGGGCATCTACTGGCCTGAAAAGATCTCTAATCGAGCAACTTTGGGAGGGCTACCGAGAAACCCCGATTAGCCGATTAGAAATGGATACCTAGGCTATTGTTGGAAATTTTGGTTGGTAATCGGCCTATGATTGCAAAAATATAAATAAAAACCAATAGTAAGGATTGAATATAGCCCTAAGGGTATGCTGGCGGAAATAGCGGGAAGGCTGGATGCATGTACCCTTTATAATTTTATGATTGAATATACTTAAACGCTACCAATATAATATTTAGCCCAATATTGTAACAAAACCAATAATCACCATATGGACTTATGAATGTTTGCTTTAATAAATAAATAATTATTATTTTCTGAGTATTTTATACAAATTAAAAACGCAACGCGCGTTGTCCATAAGAATATTGAAACACTCTTTATTATGTTTTAATTCAGCTTATTAAATTGTCTTCGGGGCTTTAACGGATTGGATATATTTGTAGAATATCAGTAGACAGAACTGCGGAAGTTTATTAATTAATGATTTATATATCATATGTGATAGAGATGAGACCGTAAGACATAGTAAGCTATGCAATGCTGTATACATTTAAAATATAATTGCGCAAATCATTTTTATCCAGCTTTTTTTAAGCCTCTATTCTCTATACGTTTCAGCTTTGTCTATGACCCTAGAGAAAAAGCCAAAATAGTAACCTTTATGTTCGTCTTGTTTTCCTTTAGGAAATGTTTTGTTCGCTGAATAGCTGAAGTTTTCTCATTTGTTTTTCAAGAGCTTAATAATAAGGTCATCACGTTGAAACAATAGGCAATTACACAAGTCGGGTAAGAGCTAACTAGCGAGTTAAATTGGCCTCTCATTATGACAATACCAGGTATAAAATATACCTAGCCATTGTCAAAGACACGACAATATTGCATATAGCGGAGTAGCAACCGCGCACAAGGTCTGTAATGTCGAGGGGCTCGGGCTGACTAATTAGAACAAAAAACGCGGGAAAACACAAGTACGCTTGACAGTGAGGCAGAGACAAAGAGCGTCAACTCGTCTGTCAAAAAGGTTTTATAACGCAGCTCGGGCGGGAAGCGTAATTCGCACATAAAAGCATCAGCTTTAGATCGATTTTCCTGCACACCGCAGGCATTGGCTTGAAAATTTATTTTTGAAGGTTTTAGTATGAAATGTTGTATTTTTTAATATCGTTTATGCTGAATTGGGTTTTATTTGTAAGGAGTAAGATGGTTATTTGCTTGAAAGCGTGTGGACATAAGGTTTTATTGTTTAGTCAATGACTGCGTACAGAAGCGCCATCGCGTCGATTGTCTCTGGCACGTTCGGGCAAAGAGGCCACAATCGATAGAGCACGGGCGTGCGTTGTAATGAATTTATTAAGAAACTACCAACATCCCGCTGGTTTACCTACGTGGTGAATCATTCTTAATCGAATGTTATCTCTTTGTGACATCTTTATTACAAAGAATAATGTTATAGAATTCACAATCTATTATAATTTAGGTTGAGGAATTCTCCTAACACTTTTACGAAACACTAGATTCAACAACAGTATACGAAGCCAACAATTCATGTAAAATTGGAATATAGCAAACATTTTATTATGAGTGGAGTCCATAAAGATATATTTTATATTTAAGTATTTAAGTTTCTAAGCTTAAGTATTATATTGTAAATATTTTATAAATGTAATTTTTACCACTGCGTCGTCTTGAAGTACCTTACTGCGTTTAGCAGTAAGACCGCCCATTTGCACTTTTTTCTTCTTTTTTTTTCTCATATTTTTTGTTATTGTGATGAAAAAAGGTATTTTATTCTATCTACGTCTATTAAGTTATTTAAGTTTTGTTTTATATAGTTTTAGTGACAAATTAATTGTTCGCAATGTTATTAATGACGAGTCACGGTGGCTCTACCTGACGTCTCATTACCAGCTCGACGAGCTGTCAACGTCAAACCTCTACCCAACGACCACCGACGCTTTTACAAAAGTGGAAGGTTCTGTATAATATATTATATTAACTCTACACACTCACTTTTAGCTGTAGTTTTAAATATAAATATGATTCTAACAATAAAGTTTATTGAAATTTTTTAGAAGAAAAGCGTAGGTACCATTTGATATTGGAACTTTTTCAGAGACGGTATCAGGTAACATTTTTATTTCTTTCTTAAACAACGTGTATGAAATTATACAAGAAAATATGACATACAAATTTTACACACATACACATCATTTGGTGAATCCTAGAGCAGGTAGGTACTCTATAACTTCCAATAGCAATACAAATACTTTGTTGCATGCATTTTCGATATTCTTTCAATGTATACCTACGTAGCGCCAATGTCGCAATTTTAGTTACAGACTTAGTTACAGACAGGCAGGATACATAACAATTATTACTAACGAAACACAGAAACCCACAAAATAATAATCAAAAAAGAAAAATAAAAAAAAAGTGAAAAGTAAATTTTAAGAGTGTGGTTGTGAGTTGTGGTTGTAACTGGCCCTGGCTCAGCATTATGCTGTCGAGCAGACGTGTTCCACAGCACTGGGCATTCTGCCAAATAGAAAGAATGTAATAATAATAATAGTAGAAAAAAAAATAGTAAAAATTAACAGTGTACCTAAGTAAAAGAGTCTTGGAAGATTTGTGATTGTTGTTACTAAAACTACTAAGTATAACTAATAGTTAAATAAATATTTTTGGACGGATTAAGAATTAGATTTTGTGGGATTTTTGTTGAGTAAGTAGATGTACTATATAACTTTATATGTTACCGAGTACCGGTGCTCTCTTATTTCTATTTCATTTAATTTTTATATTTTATAAAATAACCAAAATCTACTAATAATATACATTAAATACTTGTGTATGTTAGACCAAAATTGATTTAGACAATATAAATAAAAACTGATGCAGGAATTGAGTTTTCTTACTCGGTTTTTGTGTCGGGACCCTAACATCGCATGACTCGTAAGATTACAGCACTTCAATAAATATCCTTTATTTTAATCCATTCTTATTCAGTGTTTAATATTTTGACAGGGCTAGACGCCATGACAGGTGGCCCTATTAAACCAGCCTTTGACGACTATAATGTGGTATTTGGTCTTTGTGAGAAACAAATTACAATTTTAATTTTCTCCAATAGGGCATAGGAACAATTCATTTCTGCATTTATTTAAGTGATACATTTTCTTAGGTGAAGATTATTGTTGCGCGGGGAATCGAACTGAGGATCTGTGAATGAAATTAAGCTACAGATATTTAATTTTATTTATCCTTTGTTTCAATCCTTTAAACATATGTAAATGTAACATATTATTTTGTTTTCCATGATTTTCCATATTAAAGAGACATGGGGCAGACGCATTTCTGCGACTGTTTCATTATACAGTGTAATACGAATTTCAAGGCTCCGGGAATTTTTCTTCGTTATAGTCATTTTTCGTTATAGGGAGAGAAGAGAAAACAACACCAAATTGAACCATTTACAATAATTTATATATATAATAGATAGGTTACAATGGTGCGTTTAGTAACTGAGTCCAAAATTTCCTACAGGCAATGTAATCTAAAAATAATGGCACTCGTGGCAGATGCAATAAACAATAACATTTAGGCGAGAAGGCTGTTTATGACCTCGGTTGCCATTTTAGAAATTTTGGCACCTCAATAGGTTAGTTCTGTTAACTGATTATAAAAACAACTACACTTAAGTATGTTGTTGATGTCTAAATATGAAAATATTCGTAATAGAGAGTGGCTGTTGCGTTATAAAGAGTATATTAAAGTATAGGTTTTGTGTTAAACCAACCAAATTATATCATTTTTATTTTATAGAGAGTTTTTCGTTATAGCAAACGACGTTATAAATAGTTTACACTTTATATTCAAAACAGGTAGGTCAATTTTGCTTAGCACAGCAGAGAAGGCTGTATGGTTATTAATATATTAATGTCTATCAAATTACCAAAACTTTCATATTTGGCTAATATTTTGTATCTGCGTTGAGTGTGCTAGAAGCTTTTTTCATATATCTATAATTTAGAAAAAGTAACTTCCGGTGCTCATACAAAATGGCGCGCGATCTGACATCGCGTTTAGCGCGCTTTGTGTTGCCCGCTAATGGCACATTTCACAAAACAATGGAGAAATGTACTCGAGACACAAAGCGTATCGTTTGATGTGAATTGTTACTGTGATTTACGAATTCCTTCATGTTATACAATTGTTGAAAGCCTTTGAAGGTAAATGGACTTACATCTGACCTCTCGAGCCATTGTTTCCTTCATTTTATTACACTTTTATTATACATGTAAATTCTTTAGAATACTGTAAAGTATTGTTTATATACTTTTTGTCTTATTCACTTGTTTTTTTTTTTATCTAGAAACATTTAGTTACCTAGTACTAAGTTTATTAGTATGCAGATGAAACAAATGGTTCAATATTCTTTTGCTTACTTCAAATAAAAGCGAGGTTTTAAAATGTAAAGTTGTCGTGTGAAACATTCAGTCTCTTATCTCTCATCGATATTAAAGAGAATATTTTGATATCTTTTTATAACAGCTAACAGTTCAAATTAGTTGGTCACGTGACTTCCGAATTCTTTTTCCTGTGCGTGCCCTAATTTGAAAAAATATACTTAACGTATAAGATGGCCAATTGCAGTTCAGCGAAAATCATTTTGTACCTATAAATATAATTTGACTTTCTACTATTAGTTACCCTGCTGAAAACTTAAGGAAGGTCTTAGTAGGTCTACGGCAACCCTGTGAATAAATAAAACGAATCCTTTGTTAAGTGCTAACTTTATTATACCTTAAAATTATTATCTATGTTTAATATTACTAAATCAGCTTTAGCCGTTATTGATTTTCGCTTTCCTGTAACCGTTTCAATTGAATAACACGTATTATAAATTTTTAAGTGCATGCAAATACATCGTGTCAAGGGTGGTTTGGCCTCACATTAACGTGGACGGAATAAAAAAGCTATATAATAGATTTTACAATGAACGTATAGAAAATAGCGTTCAATGGGTCATTCACTCAAGGACCTGGGGAGATTAGAAAACAATAGATTTTCCAAAATACATAATTTTGCGTCAGATGGCGGTTTGGATTAGAGGTCCGTAATATAAAAAATATATATACAATAGAAAATACCAAATATAAGTATTTTTTTTATAGAGAACTGGACAGAAGTTTGGCCCCTATCCCACCTGATGGTAAGTTAGATGCGATTGGGGCACGCATGTCCAGGAGATGCCTGTTTAGACGCTGTTTTAATGAACTGTCTAAGGAAGATGGAAGGTGGCAAGGAGTTCCACTCTTTTGCTTTTACAAGAAACGACCAAATACGTGCAGTGGCACCTGGGGATGTTAAGAATGAAGGAGTAACACTCCAGCGGACTTCTTGGGAACTTTACTTGAAAGGGGATAACAAAAATATCAATGCTTGGTTTTGGCGTACATACAGGTGTGTACTGTCGCAGTATCACTCTTATAGACACAAACCATAGTTTCCAATCAAATAATACATAACATTGGAACTATCGTATAACAGGGGAAAAAACTCTTAAAACAAATGATTTCTATATAGAAATTAAGAAAACAGTGGTGTATCTTTGATTCTCTGAATCAACTGCCTCTTCTCGCTTTTAGTGTACCTACTTATCTATTAGCTATCATTTTGATTACACACAAGCGAATTAGATAGGTTAAGATTATCGATATCGATAATAGCGATATAGTTTACTAAGGGTATAACAGTACGACAGTACTTTGTTTTTTCAATTTACTAAGATATGTACTTGTTTCTAATTTGTAAAAAAAATGAAAATATCAGAAATGTATAAAATATAAGTCCTCATATCAACATCGATCGCGGAACCCTCATAGATTTGCGTCTGTAATTGCGACACACGGCTGAATTTTCGAGATTTTTGGGTCCGCTCGAGTGCTCGAAACGGCCGCGCGAATTAAGAGTAAAAAATAAAATAAAATATTACACTCAACGAGGCGGCCTAGCGTGAATATTACATGGCTTAGTCACGGCTACTTTCACTCGATAAATTAAATATGATCTGCTTTTGAAAATGTATGAACTAGTAGGGTAGTGTGACCTTCATTTTTTTCTTTTACACTTTTAACACTTTAAAGGATTTTGGTTTTGTTAATTACTTTCTGTTTAAGTTATTTCTGCAATTTCCCATAAAAAATAAGATAAATTTTACCAAAATTCATAGAGATATATTTTCTTGTCTATGTTAATGTAACATTCATGTTTATGAAGCATTGTACAATTAAGCATTGCATTAAAAAAATAGATTTAAAATAAATATATAGGTAGGTTATTTGATAAACTTACAAATGTTATAATTAAATCAGTGTTTCCATTGTAAGTACTGGTTTAAAATATCTATTTTTTTAACTAGATCGTTCAACTTTATTTATTTGATTTACAAATAGTTATAAAAACAAATTTGTTAGCTACTTAATGATCCCGATAGAAGATCATATAAAAACCATTTAAAAACCGGTAGCGGTGAACGTTTCAATGAATCAGCTCACCCTCACTGATAAAATCTAACCAACCGCACGACAAAAGAATTAGTCAAAATAATACAAAAAACTAAAGTTGCACAATAGGTTCCGAAACGCCATGGGTGAAATTGTTACCAAGTGTGGCAACATCTGGCCGAAGGGGAGGAAATGACGCTTAAAACGGTATATCTTTTCCCCCTTTCAAACATTATCAACTGTATCCCACTGACATAAGACTCAAAAATGTTTAGCAATCCGGGCGACTTAAAACGATTCAAATTGATAAACATTGTGTTAACGCCATTACTGTCAAACTGGCAGCCAATCGGAGTGAAGCAATGGCTACCAATGACAGGGACGCTGGTCGCTTCGTGACGTGAATGCCAAATTTGGGCGGGATATAGAACAATTTAGTTTTTTACGCGCTAATTCAGCAGTTATCTGTGAAAGTAAGTTTGTTTTGTTGATTTACGAGTTTCACGATTGTTTGGATGGTCAGTTGGAGGCAATAAATCCAGTTGTGGAGTTTAAGCTTCTTGTTAGACTAAAAGCTTTGCGATAGAGAAGTTAGCTATTAAATACATACTCATTAACAACTTTGTATACTATCTTTGTTTTAGTGATACTCTTAAAGTGTCCTATCTTTTCTTTCGTTGTAATGTCAATACAAAAAAATAATACTATGAAAATTGAATATGTGATTATGTTCTCGGAAGTACTGCGCAGGATGCTTTTGCGCACTCGAAGGTATCTACAAGGAAAGCCGTCTTTCTTCGTTACATCCATCCACGCGAACATTGGCAGCCTTATTAGCATTATACTAAGGGTGATATTCAGAAACGAAAATTAGCGCAAACTATGACTGCTGTAGATAAGTTAAAATCCAATTAATTTACAGTAGGTAGTATGATGTACTTAAATTGTTCACACTTCCTTAAAATATTGATAAAGCTATAGATATATAATAGATAGCTGACAAGAAAATTAACAAAGCTAAAAATATATGTTAATTAATGGCGATAGTAACATACCTTGAAGCTAAATTAAGATTGACGTGATCACCCAATACGTCCCCTTTCCCACAAGTCAAGCACTTTCTCATCAAATTGCTCATTCACACTTGGCAGCGTCCAGTCAGCGCCACTTGAACGTTTATTGCAAAGAAATCAAAACTCCCCTGAGAAGTCATCTGTCAATAGGAATTTGAATTTGGAACACCTAAGAGTCTATCGTCTATGGACAGCGTGCTGGGCGCACGCTGTGGGACGCCATTCGTGACCACGCGATCGCAGCGTGAGCGTCGGCGCCACGCTGGCTGTCCCGCTCTTTCGCTCATTACAAGACTTTGATATTACACGGTGAAATGATCATTCTAGATTTATGGGAAGTGAGCAGAGTGACGGTCGGCGTAATTTGATGGGAATTCGCGATTTCCACTCAAGCGCATCAGGTGTTACATGCGTGAGAAGTTGGGACCACTTTGATTTTCAAACAAAGTTATATCGGATCTCTCAAAACACTAATAAAATTGTTTTTATGAACACAATTGACACATTTAAAAAAAAAAATTTAAAATAAAAACGGGGCAATTAGGGCAGAGGCTCACGTTATGTTAGACACCCAATGCCAGAGGGCTCGAGAGTGCGTTGCCGACCTTTTAAGAATGTTACGCTATTTTTAAGGACCTTGAGTAAATTTGGTCGGAAATATACTTAGCAGCTGGTTCCAGATAGTGGGTGGTGCGCGGCAAAAACGATCAGTTGTGGAACGACAGACATCAAGGTGATACCTACGGGTGGAATTTCGTATTCTGCCTCGTCGTCCGATGATGAATCTGTCTTATTTAAAGTTATGAATGCAATATTTTAATTAAATCTATAAAATAATCTCTTCTTACACTTATCATAAATGTTATACTAAGATTGATCCTACCTTGAATATGATTAAAATACCATTATTTTGAAAAATAACAGTTCTAGAGAAGGTAGGTATACTACAAGATACAACAAGTTAGAGGTAAGGAGGGACCATACTATCACATTATATTTTTTAAGGTCCTTAGAGGTAGACTATATAACGCGGAAATATTGAAGAGACTGGGGCTGCGTGTGCCAAATCGTGGTAAGCGGTCGCAATTGCTGGTGTTGCCGCAAGCGCGTACAAATTTTCCCATTTACGCGTGTCTTGCGCGTTCTGAATATTGTGTGACAGATATACTTAGTTGCACACTGGATGAATTCACAATAATTGCATTATTTATAACAATATTATGCTTTTAGTTTAATTTTAATACTAATAAGGTGTCTATTGTATTAGTGTTAGACAGTAGCGTAACTTTACCACCTGGGGCCCGTGGCAAATCTTCTTTCACATTCATCCATAGAACATAATATCTCTTGGGCAGGGGCCCTATTGGGTCGGGAGCCCGTGGAATTTTGCCAGACCTGCCACCCTATTGTTACGCCACTGGTGTTAGAATAGAAGTTACTGTGCGAATAGAAGATTTCACGTTCCAATGCTTTTCGTTGAGATCAAGTGTCGATGTAGTAACAAATTGTCAAAGCATTAAAAAAACATTTAATTTAATCAGCCTAAAACTATTTTTAATTCACATTACCAACATGTTGCCGTCAAATTTCCAATATGGCGTACAAAGCGCGTCTCAAGTGGTGTTTGTTCGCGATCAATAGTTTTATAATTTCTTTTTTTTACCACAATCGAAGGCTCAAAATTGTGTAGATGAAAGGAAATTAGGGACCCTGCTGGCTGGATGCCACTTGAGAGCTGAATGAACCTAACGGCGACGTTTTTGTCCAGGTACAACTATGCAACGATCATGGCTACTGATTTCATTTTAAACGGTTATAATTCATGCTTAATTGAGTTTAATATTCGCTGGTTCGTCTAAATAAGAGTTGAGAATGAATCAAAATCCAATAACTAAGTCTAGAATTCTGGTTAAGAATTACAATAACAGACACATAAATGACAAAACTTTATTTCTGAAATCGAATTGGCTCAAATTATAATAATATTGATCCAATTAAATAAGTACTTAGTAATTGACTTTATTAGTTTAACATTTAAGAACATCTTATAAAAGAACAATTATATATAAATATATATATATTATATGTTAAGTTTATTATTGAAGAGCTCTTGGCAAAGTAAGTTAGGACTAGGTTGATTGCTTCTAAATTTTAATTTCCTGGCATTTCTCGAATCAAGAGCGTAGTAGTAAAGCCGGTTGCAGACCGAAAACTAAGCTATGCCAAGGCTAAACTAAGCTATGCCAAGCAAGCTAGGCTAAGCTAAGCTAGAAATAAATAGCGTGCACACCAACAGCGGGGGGGGGGGGGGGGAGGGGAAGAAAAAAAAAAAAAAAAAAAAAAAAAAAAAAAAAAAAAAAAAAAAAAAAAAAAAAAAAAAAAAAAGAGGAAAAAGGAAAAAAAAAAAAAAAAAAAAAAAAAAAAAAAAAAAAAAAAAAAAAAAAAAAAAAAAAAAAAAAAAAAAAAAAAAAAAAAAAAAAAAAAAAAAAAAAAAAAAAAAGAAAAAAAAAAGGGAGGAAAAAAAAAGGAAAAAAAAAAAAAAAGAGGAAGGGGGGGGGGGGGGGGGGGGGGGGGGGGGGGGGGGGGGGGGGGGGGGGGGGGGGGGAAAAAAAAAGGAGGGGGGGGGGGGGGGGGGGGGGGGAGGGGGGAAAAAAGAGAAAAAAAAAAAAAAAAAAAAAAAAAAAAAAAAAAAAAAAAAAAAAAAAAAAAAAAAAAAAAAAAAAAAAAAAAAAAGAAGGGAAAAACGGGGGGGGGGGGGGGGGGGGGGGGGGGGGGGGGGGGGGGGGGGGGGGGGGGGGGG